>CM067331.1:81472500-82190000 GCA_034376525.1 Nicotiana benthamiana
ACCCAAAAAGTACATGCTATAACATCCCAACTTGTCGACTTTCGACGAACCATTATTTTCTTCAATTCCTTAGCTTCTAAACCTTTCAAAACTCTTTGTACTTGGTGTTAATGATCTTCTAAATATGTAAAATATGAGGTAACATGATAACTTACTTTATTTTCTTCGAAAGATGATCTCATTTTTTGTCTTGCATCAATTGACTTAAGACGTACTCTTATATACGAAAACATGGGGTGTAATATTTTGTCCCTCCTTTTTCCTCAAAAGCCTAATCTTTGGACATATATCTGTCCGATATTTGTATATCTAGAAGGGTTCTAAGTTTGTCAATGACATTTCTTTAAAGATATCTTTTTTCTTTACTGTCAACCGATTTTAGCACTATTTATTGGTTTCTTTGCTATCTACTGTTTGAATCTCTGCATACTTGAAAATATTTTCGAGTTTCTTTGATTTTTCTTTAAGTTTTTCTTATTCCTCTACTACTGACCGATTTTTATCACAATAATACTTCAGGTTTTTGACTTCTATGACTAGGTTTTTCCCTAATTTTCTTTTTAAAAAATGTTTAATGATTTTGATTGTTCAATATTTTGTTTCTTGTATGTTTTGACCGATTTCATGAAGATTTCTTTGACCCTAAATTGTTTATGCTAAAAGTCGTATGTTTTTTGACACTGTTGTTTGGATTCTGAGTTTATCCTATAGTTGGGTTTCTGTGATTCTTCTTAGCCTAATTCGATGTCTTTTGATCCTAATGTGCATGTACTAATGTTCTTTGATCGACTCTTGTACTAATTCTATATGTCTATGTCCATTTTACCTATTCATGGTAAAACGTATACTTTTCTATTTAAATCATTTATTGACTTGGATTCTTGATGTATCAGTTTGTTTGTTATGACCTATTCCTTACTATTTCCTTATTTGTAATCCTGAGCCGATTTCTTACCTTGTTTGATTAATTATGATATTTATTGATTATTTACCAATCATTTTCTTAATTAAAATTCTATCTATTTACCCCTAATTACCCGTTTGATTTTTTTCCTTTAAATGTGTTCTGCCTTTCCCGTTGGTTAATTATCCTTAATTAATGGAGAATTATACAAACTAATGTATAATTTATTTTGTGGCTTCCTTAATTGCGGAAGGGTTCATTCCCTTTACCGTATTTTCCTTGTTCTTAACTGCTATATAAGCTCTCCTTTACTCTTCAGTCAGGACACGACAATTATTCATCTACACTCTCACACGTTCAAAAGCTCTATTCTCTTCTGTTACATGTAATTCTTACAAATCCAGCCAGTTGTCAGCCAAGGCTAGCTTATTCCTCCATCTCTTCTCTATACTCTATATTATCTCCTTAACTAGTATGTCCTGATTCAATTCACATTCCAAAACTATTGTTTCTTGGTTGCAGGAGTTTTTCAGTTGTAATTTCCAATTCCATTTGCTACTCCATTAAATATGAAGTCAGCATGCCTAGATAGCGTATCAGACAACGCGTTTATATCCATTATAATAAAAGCTATAACTAGTATTTTGGTTAGCATGCCAATGCTGCTTTAGATAACTTGTTCACTAGTATGTCTAAGCTCCATTGTGTGTTTACTATCTAACCTAACATGTCTAGATTCTTCTTGGTTTTATATGATTTTTATTTCTAGAACCTTGAATGCTTCATGAAGTGTTTATCTTGTTTTTACATCTAAATTTAACCCGCTCTACTTCACCAATGAGATATTGTTTGTGTCTAAGACCTGTGTGTTCTCAACTTAACTTTGCAACTAAAATTTGTGTATTTGTTTTCCATCACTAAGGTGCATTCTAGGTGTCCCCTACCCCTTTACCTTATGTGAATTATATTCTGAAACTGTGTATTCTGTGACATGCTCTCTTAGTCGAACATGTTCTTTATATTTTCTCAAACTGTTACCCACTCAAACCAGTACAGGTTTTTAGAAAACTCTTTACATTCCTAAGATCTTCTTTATACTCTTTACCTAACTCTTTCGAATCATTATGCACTCTCGCATTACTCTTAGATTTCTATGTTTTGCCCCTCTGATATGTATACTGCTTTAAAATCCTTGAGATCTCTCTGAACTCTGACATATTAGGGCTGGCACTTCCACACTACACATAATCAATGTTTGTTTGAGCGAAGTATGAGTTTGAGCACTGCTCGGGATCCTTGAGATCCTTAGGGAACTCTGACATACCTATACACGAATTGGGCTATGGAACTTTGTGTATTTGAGATCTGTAAAGGCTTGGTACACCATGACTATTTTAGGCCCGTTGTAGGCTCCCTATAAATTAAGTTCTATTTATTTATGTAATTCATATTTAATTCTTGGTCTATAATAACTATTATAAAAAAACATTGGGGTGATTAGTGAAAAAGTGTAGGTAGTTATACATATCGGGAAAATTTGGTAGATACCATGCCTATAGGGTCCTTATTAATTTAAATGTGTTTTTTATGTTTGCTTTACTACCACATAATTAGAAACCATGCCTATAGGATCTAAAAAAGGAATTTTATAAAAACGATCAAGCCTATAAGGTTATATATAGATACCATGGATGTAAGGGCTTCACTTTGGTTAAATGAATGTTGTTTATTTTACCTTGCTTAACTAGAAACCATGCCTATAAGACTTAAAATAGTTTAGTTAAATAAATTAGTTCAAATTCATGTTTATATATTCTAAATCATCTTAATTAATTAATATGTCCGTTTCTTTCATAAGTTTTCAAACATTGCCTTAAAACTAATACTGCTAGGAAGCATGCCTATAGGATCTCAAGTTGTCATTTAAAACCGTTCTACAATTTTACTGCATTCCTAGTCAATATAGATATCATACTCATAGGGAATCACTATTATGCGCATAGGAAAGCCTATATGGTGATTAAAATCCTGCAACTATAAAACTGTGATTTGTTATTTAATACTGCTCACATTCAACAAGTCTAAATTCAGTATGCAAGCTGAATAGGTCTTTGACGCTTTGTCTTAATTCAATGTTGTATACTTCCTGCTATCCTAGATATCATGTCCTAAGTTTTATTAAATACCTGAAACAATTTTTTGAGACGTGTATTTATTTGTTCAGCTTGTGGATGAAAAGTATGAGCATTTATTTGTTCCTCATTTATGTGCAGTCCTTATTGTTTTTGATTGACGCCTAGATTTTTCTCCTATAAATACCTAAAGGGGGTCTAGAACTGCCTAAACTAGTTGTCCTAATTACCTCCGGGTGCACGCATAGGATATCTGTTAATGGTTCTAGAATGCTTAAGGCTATGACCAAGGGGAGGGAATTGGGTAATAAGGTTATGATGACTACATGCGAATTTCACTTGTAGCCCCTCACAGAGGAGTGATTACCGGGCATTTTGTGGGGACCCTGTAGGCTAACCAACCTAGGACCCCTCTTTCCCAGCACCTATTGTCTGAATAAATTTACTTTTCTTTATATATGTGCCACATGTTCAAGTCTTCTTCCTTTGTTTCATTACTTGCGTCATACAATGTCAAAACATGCCTTTATTTGCATGTATGTGCTTAAACTATTTATTTGTTAGAAGCACTAATTGACATAAGCATAAGTTCAGCCGGGACCCATCGTTATGGACTAAGAGGGGTGCCTAACACCTTCCCATCAAGGTTATTAGGAGCCCTTACCCTAAATCTCTGGTAATGCAAACTAGTATAAGAGTTAATCGCTCTAGGTGCCCTGACGCACGATAATCCGTTAGGTGGAGACTCTTCAAATACCCAAATACCAAAATGAAATAAATTATTACCCCCATGAACCTCGGAACG
This sequence comes from Nicotiana benthamiana, assembly GCA_034376525.1. NCBI lineage: Eukaryota > Viridiplantae > Streptophyta > Magnoliopsida > Solanales > Solanaceae > Nicotiana > Nicotiana benthamiana. The sequence goes on from CM067331.1 coordinate 81,476,342, forward strand.
TGGACTTCTCTCAACGGAGGGAAAACAGGGGGCACGACACTTATCTCTCAGAGGCTACTGAGTTTAGGAACAATTTGAATTCAATTGTTTTCTATCATGGGATTTTGTTCTCTCAATGCTAATTGAACTCTTATACTCTTGTGCTTTCATATATGGCGAGAACATGCATCAGGTCTTCAGCTTAGCAATAATAGAGCCTCAGTGGCAGCTTCTATGAGGGGCAGTAGACGAGGCCAAGGCCATGTCAAATACCGAGGAAGGGGCTGGGCTTTTCCTAGAGCTTGAGCAGCAGAGCCTCATGTAGAATTTGATGAGGAGACTCCATCCCAAACCGTTTCAGCAGGGCCAGCTCAGGTCCCAGAGGGGTTCATCGCCACCCCGGTACTTCAGGATGCTTTGGTTCATCTAGTGGGCCTCTTGTAGGAGGAGCATAGATTCTCGCTACCCACACTCCGGAGTAGATAGATTCTCAGTTTCAGACTCCAGCAGCTCGGCTCGTTAGGGTAGTTCAATGGGGGTGATGCGGCATAGACCTTTGATGGATCGGTTATGTCTTCTGAGGATTTTTGGATATTGGATAGATTTGCCAAGCTTTTCCCTATTCACTTAAACGGTGCTTCTTCAGAGGATCCCCAGGACTATCTGGAAAATTACAATGATGCGTTATGGAACATGGGAACTGAGTGGTGCCTCCTCTGGAAGTAGGGGTACTTTATGTATAAAGATGATCGAACTACCTCTGATAGTCCTCTATCTGAGTGATAGGAAGGAACTTCTCAAGAAATAGCTGAGAGAATTGGTCCCAAGTAAGAGACGGCGACCAGCTGGCCCGATCAACATATAATCCCTTCACCATTTCTTGAAGGAACCCAACAAATAAAATAAAGCAAAGTCAACCCTATTGGTATCCACTAGTCCTTTTACCTCTCAACCCTATTGGTCTCAACTAAAATAAAGAGACGTCGAAATTATGGGGAACTGAGTGGTGCCTTCTCTGGAAGTAGGGGTACTTTTGGTAGAGGCCATCCTCACAAGCCTTTTCAGTCAACACTCCGAGCTTCTCATGGTGCTTTAAGAGGACGTGGCCCTCATATGCATTATTCCAATCAGATAGCCTATAGTGCACCACTAGCTCCTACTAATGCACCTCCACTCCAGAGTTATCAAGGTCGTTAGTTAGGCCGATAGGGTTAGTTTCATGGTCATCAGTCACATAAGTGGAGGTCTTGTTATACTTATGGATATTCTAGGCACAATTCTCGGTTTTGCTCTCGAGCATCGAGCAATTCTCAGCATTAGGATTCTTGTGCCATGGTTCCGGCACCGGGTGTTTAATCGCCTGCTCAACCAATTAGAGTTGGGGGTCAGATAGCTTGAGGTGGAGGTCGAGGCATAAGAGGCGTAGGTCAGGCTGCTAGAGGTGGAGCCCAGCTAGATAAGGCGCGTCGTCGAGATGTAGTTCATAGTTGTAGGGCCTAGCCCCGATGCTATACTTTTCAAGATAGGCCTGAGGTTGAGTCATTTGACTCGGTTATCACAAGTACGGTTTAAATTTTCAGTAGGGATGCCTCAGTACTATTTGATCCGGGTTCTACTTATTTATATGTGTTATCCTATTTCATTTCATGTTTGGTTGTGCCTCGTGATTCTTAGAGTGCTCCCGTGTATGTGTTCACCCCTGTGGGATATACTATCATTGTAGATCTATCATGACCCAAATCGATGGGCCGTGATGGGCACCTAGTACCTTACTTAATCGAGTACCAACATAATGTATCTTTTTTATCGTACTGCATTTGTAAATGGACCAAAAAGGTCCACCATGAGCTAATAAGAATAAACACAAGGGTATACTCCATATAGGACTATTGAACCTAATATAAAACCTACACATGTGGCAGACAGGACTATAAGCTCAATATGATAATTTTTATCTTCACAAAATAGGCCGATAAGGCAATCCAACTATCCATATTCACTACATCAGTCTATAAGCCTTTAAGAGTACATAAATATCATAGGTCGGAATAAGGTCTCGCCATACATATCAATACTTGACAAAATCGTATTGACCAAATAAGCAACTCCGTGGCAAATGGAGTGCAGCGACACCTTTTTCTAAGCTGATAGCCTACTTGGAGGACTCCCGACCTGTCTATCGAAACCTATGATTATGAACATAGTGTCCCCAAGCAAAAGGGGCGTCAGTACAAATTAAATACAACGTATGTAAGAAATGAGCATCTATAAATAAAGGTTATGATAGAAACATCTAGTAAAAGACTCAATATGTAATTCTGAATAGCTCTATGAATGATTTAATATTTAAAATGCCATACATATGTGTATAACTGTCATACCATGCATAGTTATATGCATTAATAATAACATCAAGCCTCTGAGGGCATCCCATTATATCATCTCAGCCACTGTGGGCAAATAATCAACGTATACCAGTTGAGCAGGTGGTGGTGCGTATATAATGCGGTAATATTTTCCCATGTCCAAAACACACACACACACACACGTATATATATATACATATACATACATACATACATACATATTGTCACACCCCCTTATTCCTTCATCCTCATGGAGAGAGAGGTTTGGGTTTCGACATTTCATGGGATATGATAATTGTTGCGGCAAAACGCACACGCAACTATACACGGTCATCAAGTAATAATGTGACTAAAAGTCGAATGTCGATCCCACTAGGACTTGTGATTAACTATTAACTAAATTAGACCATCCTAATTATCTATACAAGAATTAACCTAGAAGTATTTGATTCTAAACTAATTAAAATAAATAAAAACAAATAATGAACTTTGGACAGAGAAAAAGCAGATTTTTATGATATCAATGTAATGAAAACGATCTAGGATTATGGGATATCTAACATTCCTATTGTATTCTTCAATTGAATTGACTAACTAATTTGTCTAGTTTATTGGTTGTCATTGTTAATATTGCTCATAAGAATCTGTCGAATTCTTACTCTCCTATTCAAGCTAACCTAACACTTGTATGTCTATGAAATTAGAATCAACAAGAACGCATTTATAATTCCTGTAAATCAACCAAACAAGACAATTAGGTATATGTCTATCCTAACCGCGAATCATTTCCTCGATGCCCAGGTTCAAGAACTTGCTCTACTGAATCCTATATGCAATCTAGCATTCCAACTTTAGATTTCAACTCTAGATTCGTAGATAGTATTCAATTGGTGACCAAGAAATCAAATAATTAAGTGCGTCATTGAATAAATAAACAAATATGATAAACTAAGAAATCAAAATCAATATCCGAATTAGGATAGTCATGAAAGAACCACAAACCTAGAACATGAAATTTAGCTCCACATAGACATGGAAGAAAAACAATAAATTATACAAAGAAACATAAAAATTACTGAGTTTGGAGGAAGAAAAGATGAAACACGGCCTTCACAGCGGCTATGTGCTTGTATTTTCCTCTCAAAAACGTCCACCTCCCTTCAAAATACCGTTTTTCCATGTATATATATCAAGTAGGGTTGGACCCAACAATTATGCCGTCTCCAAGGTGAAAAAGGATATTTTTTTGGGTCGGACTAGCACGGTCGCGCACCTGGGCGTGAATCTGGGCGCGCTAGTTGGACAACGTTCTGTACTGCGCGTGCTAAAACTAGCAGGGGGTGTGCATCCGGGCACACATTTTTCACCCGATTCCGTTGCGAATTTGAAAAACGTAAAACATGAAAGTTGTAGCCTTTTTATTTAGCTTTCAAACAATATATTGTGGAGCCCAAATGGAGTATTGAGCAAAAGGTTATATTGATTTTACGAACTATGCATAATTTGTCCACTAGATTCTTCATTCGCTCTAACTGTCATCCATTGACCCCCAAACACGATCCCGGCTTAACTCCTTCAACTTTTACTCAAAATTTAAAGCTTCAAATCACTTGAGTTCATTTCATAACATATATGTAGCTCCGAATTACTCCAACAAAGCATAAAGCACACCATTAGTACAAAACCTAGCGACTAAGGCTATAACTCAATTAAAGTGCAGTAAATTAGAGTGTAATAAGTGACTAATATATGTAATTATAGCCTATCTTCACTACCCACACTTAGACGTTGCTCATACTCGAGTCAACCAAACTTTACTCTGTCTTTGAGCACTTAACATCTTAACACATTTGGAGCACACTACACCAATGACCATGGTTGATAGAAACAATTAAACTCTAACATATGCAACAATTCCCTTTTACTCATAATATTCATAAAAATTATTTAGAACAAAGATACATGCTCAAAACAATGCTAGACTCAAAAACCAACTCAATCTCACGATGCATTCATGCCTTGAATACCTAACATTGTAGAGTAGTCTAATAATATTACATATCCCTCATGAAGCCATGTGCCCTCACAACAAGAACAAGAGATACATTGAACCCACACGACCAAATCTCATGATCAAATATAGTTTAAAGACTCTTATATATATATATATATATATATATATATATATATATATATATATATATATATATATATATGTGTGTGTGTGTATATATATATGTGTATATATATATATATATATCGCTCTCACAAAAGAAGTCACATGCATGCACTTGGTACCACAGGCTTGCCCATAATGTAACTCTCTATAATGTAGGCTTGCTCGATGTAAAATCAATTAGGACTTTTTCATGGTTGTAATGTGGGATAAGGGACAATAGGATATATTTATGACTAGTGACTTAAACCTCTTAAGCACTTTAACACACCTCCTAATAAACTTTAAGCATAAATTCTTTAATCCACTTCACTTTCACAAACAATATCACCCCAAAAATTATCCTTTCTGCTTTAAGCAGTGTATTGATTCACACCCACTAGCAGGAACAAGACAACAATGTATTCATCTCTATTTTTTTTTCAATTTCTGCTAATGGAGTATTATTTTACAAAATAAGTGCAAATTTCTTCCTTTTATTGGTTCCACACAAAAGCCACCCCACACTTAGTTCCTTCTTACTTCGTTTAGTGCACAACTCACAATTAAAGTGCTTCAAGAGGTAAAAGGATAAAACATATCAATTAAGAACAAAAAGGATATAGGCTTGTAATGCGGGTGCCAACTAAATGTCTATAGGCTCAAAAGGGTTAATTTGGGATAGATTTTATTTTTGATAAGTAATAAAGCTCAAAAAACATTAAAGAAAGCCTTAAATCACTTTTCAAACCGAACATCACCTAAAGTTTCTCTTTAACTCACATATCGGGCATATTCTAGACACAAGTACAATACATAGACTTTACAAAAACTTCACCCAACATGGCACATGACTCACGAAGAACGGTTTCATTTCGACTCTCAAACATATGCAAGTATTCACGGAGTCACTGGATATTAACCATTAAGCACAAAGTGAACATAAGTCAAGAAACGAGACATAGGCATCACAAGATATGCTATCCAACTAAGCAAGACATCATCAATAATTTCATATCACAGGGAAGATAATTAACATGCCAAAGCCTAAATATGCTGCTATCAAACAAGTCAAGGGCGCCTAGGTTTATCAGTTTTCCTTCTTTTATTCCCTAAATTCTAATCTACTCTAAAAACAATACTACTACCCGGTTCAAACTACATCCCATGGAAAAGAACCGTTGCACAAAGAAAAATCACGGGGGATTATTACTACCTAAAGAAAGCTAAAAGACTTATTTTGTGTTTTTTTTGTTTAGAATTTAATCCCTCAAGAAAATTGTCTAGGAGATCCATTGTCGGGAAAAGTACACATTTGTTTATCTTTAAAAAAAATAATTACTACACTAATAACGAGTACTATAACTAAGCTAACATAGCACAGAAAATCACCCAGACAATTTCCTCACCTCATACTTAAAATTTCGCAATGTCCTCAATGCACACTGAACATAACAATAGGGTCAAAGAAACATCCTGATAGGCCAAAAGTTGAAGAATTAGCAGCTCACGAGATACTCAGGCTTCTCCCAGGTATGAACCCTTGTGCGGGTACATCAAACTTTCAACCAGCTGCTCGCTTTCACACACTTACAATGGCTTTTATTCTATGCTCATAATCCTACAAAAAACGCTACAAAGATAGGAAAATAAAATAAAAAAAATAAAAAAGATAAAAGAAAGCAGTAAAGCTGGGTTGCCTCCCAATAAGCGACTAATTTAACGTCGCGGCACGACGCCATCACTTTAACCACTTTTCCTTCCACTTTGAGGATATAAATTCCGCCCCTAATTTTTTTATCAATTTTATTGTCACGTTCATGAGGCAGTGGTGTGAAAATAAAGGAACCAAGCAACAGATTCGCGTCTTGCACTTCTTGACCCTTAACTAAGAAATGTCTTTTTGTCTCCTTGGTGTGGCGAATTTCAGAATATAAATACATTGTTCCTCATCTATTGAATCCTCTGTATGCTCAAATGGATCAACTTCCATGTCACTAACCAAACTCAATGTTAAAAAGTGCTTAGAATGAGGTCCAATACGCTCTAACTCCAAAATTTTATTATTTTTGACATCCTGAATTTTGCACTCTTCATCAACTTTGGAATCATTAATAATATTTTGGTCTTATAATTTGTACTCTTGTTTTAGCTCCTCAATTTGGTCTAGAAGATCTTTCTCAGCTTCACACAAGTTATCACAAAATTTTTGAGCTTTACATGCATCAACCTTTTCACTCATATATGTATCCAAGTCTTGAATAGCAGTGCCAAATTTTTCGATCTCTTGTCCTAGTTTAGCTCTTCTTTCTATTAGGTCTTGTATCCCATGTGTAATTTTCTCACGTTGAGCCTGATATATTTCCATTATTGTAGCTTGTTCTACCAGCCAAGATTGACTCAAAATCTCCTCTTTTTTCAAAATTTTCCTCTTGTTGGTGCTCGCTCTCTTTATTTAATTCTTCCATACTGGCCTTCATTCTTGTGATTGCTTCCCTCATTCTTTTCATATCCTTTCTAAGTTCATCACGTTGCTCTGCTACTTGCCTCAGAATATCCCTAAAATATGCATCACGTTTCATATCCTGTTCTTCATTTCCCCTATCAAACTCACAAACATTATAGGAAAGATGATAATCAGTGCTCTGAGAAGAATGATAAGAATTATGAAAACCATCCAAATGGACATCTTGACCACCATATATATTACGAATATTCCATTCAAAGAATTGAGATTGTGCGCACAACTTGCTCCCCGGAACATTCTGACAATTTTTCCACCAGTGAGGTCCTCCACAATACAACAACAACAACAACAACTACCCAGTGTATTCCCACCAGGTGGGGTCTGGGGAGGGTAATATGTAGACGAGCCTTACCCCTACCCGAAAGGGCAGAGAGGCTTCACAATATGGACAAGAATTATCATAATAAGAATAACCAATATTTGATCAATTCTCATTCCAAGATGACATGTCAACAAAAATAATAGAATATTAACTAAGATAAAAAAAACTAAAAAATAAAAAACTTGAATAGGAAAAAAGTAAAAATCTAATCTAGTAGAATAGTTAATTTCTAAGTCCCTGGCAACGGCGCCAAAAACTTGTTGCGGTCAAACGCACACGCAAGTATGCGCGGTCTTCAAGTAATAAAGTGACTAAAAGTTGGATGTCGATCCCATAAGGACTTGTGATTACCTATTAACTAAATTAGACTATCGTAATTATCTATACAAGAAGTAAACCTAGAACTATTTGATTCTAAACTAATTAAAATAAATAAAAACAAATAATGAACTTCGAACAGAGAAAGAGCGGATTTTAATGATATCACTATAGTAAAAATGATCTAGGGTTATGGGCTATCTAACATTCCTATTGTATTCATCAATTGAATTAACTAACAAATTTGTCTAGTTTATTTGTTGTCACAGTTAGTATTGCTCATATGGATCTTTCGAGTTCTTACTTGCCTATTCAAGCTAACCTAGCGCCTATATGTCTATGGAATTGGAATCAACAAAAACGCATTTATAATTCCTGTAAATCAACCAAGCAAGGCAATTAGGTATATGTCTATTCTAATCGCAAATTCGTTCCCCGATGCCTAGGTAATTTCGAGTTCAGCTCCAGATTCATAGACATTATTCAATTGGTGATCAAACAATCAAATAATTAAGTACAGGATTGAATAAATAAACTAATATGATAAACTAAGAAATAAAAATCAATATTCGAATAACAATAGTCATGAAAGAACCACAACCCTAGAACGTGAAGTTTAGCTCCAGATAGACATGGAGGCAAAACAACAAATCATACAAAGAAAAAGATAAATGACAAAGTTTGGAGGAAGAAAATATGAAACCCGGTCTTCACGGCGGCTGTGTAATTGTGTTTTCCTTTCAAAAACGTACTCCTCCCTTCAAAATACCGTTTTTCTATGTATATATACCAAGTATGGCTGGGCCCAAAAATTATACCTTCTCCAAGGTGGAGGAGGAAACATTTTTTGGGTCGGTCTAGCGTGGTCGTGCACTTGGGCGCGCATTTGAGCGCACTAGTTGGACAATGTTTTGGACTGGACGCGCTAAAACTAGCGTGGGCGTGCATTTGGGCGTGCATGTTTCACCCTGTTCTTTATGAATTTTGAAAAATGTAAAACATGAAAGTTGTAGCCCTTTGAGTTGCCTTTCCAATTATATATTGTGGAGCCCAAATGATGTTCTGAGCAAAAGGTTATATCTATTTTACTAGAAAGTGCGTAATCTGTCCACTGGATTTTTTGTTCGCTCTAATTGTCATCCGTTGACCCCCAAACACGATCCCAGCATAATTTCTTGAACTTTTACTCAAACTTTAAAGCTCCAAATAACTTGAATTCATTTCATTACATCTACATCGCTCGGAATCACTCCTACAAGGCATAAAATACACCATTAGTACAAAACCTAGAGATTAAGGCTCAAACTCAATTAAAGTGCAGTAAATTAGAGTGTAATAAGTGACTAAAATATGTAATTATACCGTATCATCACTACCCCACACATAAAAGTTGCACCTCCTTGAGTCAACTAAACTTTACTATGTCCTTGAGCACTTAACATCTTAACACATTTGGAGCACACTACACCAATGACCATGGTTAATAGGAACAATTAAACTTTTACATATGAAACAATTCCCTTTTACTCATATTTTTCTTAAAAATTATTTAAAACAAAGAAAACATGCTCATGACAATCCTAGCCTCAAAAACCGACTCAATCTCATGAAGCACTCATGGCTTGAATACCTAACATTGTAGAGATGTCTAATAATATTACCTATCCCTCATGAAGCCATGTGACCTCACAACAAGAACAAGAGAATAAGTTGAACCCAAACAATCAAATCTCATGATCAAGTATAGTTTAAAGACTATATATATATATATATATATATAGAGAGAGAGAGAGAGAGAGTTCTTTGATATATATATATTATATCAAAGAACTCTCTCTCTCTCTCTCTCTCTCTCTCTCTCTCTCTCTCTCTCATAAAAGAAGTCACATGCAAGCACTTGGTACAATAGGCTTGCCCTTAATGTAAATCTCTATAATGTAGGCTCGCTCGATCTAAAATCAATTAGGACTTTTTCATGGTTGTAATGTGGGCTAAGGGACGGGTAGGATATATTTAGGAATAGTAACTTAACCCTCCTAGGCACCTTAACACACCTCATAATCAACATTAAGCATAAATTCTTCAATCCACTTCACTTTCACAAACAATATCACCCAAAAAATGCTCCTTTCTACTTTAAGCACTGTATTGATCCATACCCACTAGCAGGAACAAGACAACAATGTATTCATCTCTATTTTTTTTTCAACTTCTACTAATGGTGTATTTTTTTACAAGACAAGTGCACCTTTCTTCCTTTTATTGGTTCCACTCTATAGACACCCCACACTTAGTTCCTTCTTACTTCTTTTAGTGCACATCTCACACTTAAAGTGCTTTAAGAGGTAAAAGGATCAAAAATATCAGTTAAGAACAAAAAGAATATATGCTTGTAATGTGGATGCCAAATAAAAGTTCATAGGCTCAAAATGGTTAATTAGGGATAGATTTTATTTGTTATAAGTAACAAAACTCAAAAAAGATCAAAGAAATCCTAAAATCACTTTTTTAAACCGAACATAACCTAAAGTTTTTCTTCAAATCACATACCGGGCAAGTTCTAGACACAAGTACAATACATAGACTATATAAAAACTTCACCCCACATGACACATGACTTACTGAGAACGGTTTCATTTCGACTCTCAAACATATGCAAGTATTCACGGAGTCACGCGATATTAAGCATTAACCACAAAGTGAATATAAGTCAAGAAAACAAGACATAGGTATCATAATATATACAATCCAAGTAAGCAAGGCATCATCAATAATTTCAAATCATAGAGAAGATACTACACATGCCAAAGCTTATATATGCTGCTATCTAACAAGTTAAGGGAGGCTAGGTTTATCATTCTTCCTCCTTTTATTACATAAATTCTAATCTACTCTAAAAAAATACTACTACCCGGTTCAAACTACATCCCATGGAAAAGAACCGTTGCACAAAGAAAAACCACGGGGAATTATTACTACCTAAAGAAATCTAAAAGACTTATTTTTGTGTGTTTTTTTTGTTTAGACTTTAATCCCTCAAGAAAACTATCTAGAAGATTCATGATCGGGAAAAGTCCACAGTTTTCGATTTTTTTAAAAAAGAATTATTACACTAACAACGAGTAGTATAACTAAGCTAACATAGCATAGAAAATCACCTGGACAATTTCCTCACCCCACACATAAAATTGAGCAATATCCTCAATGCACATTGAACATAACAAAAGGGTAAAAGAAACTCCCTGGTAGGCCAATATCTGAAGAATTAGCAGCTCACGGGATACTTAGACTTCTCCTAGGTACGATCCCTTGTGCGGGTACCTCACACTTAGTTTCTACCAGCTACTCACTTTTACACACTTCCACTGGCTTTTATTTTATGCTCATAATCCTAAAAAGATGCTACAAATATAGGAAAATAAAATAAACAAAAATAAATGAAGATAAAGAAAGCAGTAAAGGTGGATTGCCTCCCAAAAAGCGCATAATTTAACGTCGCGGTACAACGCCATCACTTTTACCATTTTTCCTTCCACTTTCAGGATATAAATTGCGCCCCTAATTTTGCATCAAGTTTTCTGTCACGTTAATGAGGCAGTGGTGTGAAAATAAAGGAACCAAGCAACAGATATCGCATTTTGCACTTCCTAAGTGAGGAATATCGTTTTGTCTCCTTGGTGTGGAAAATTTCAGAATGTAAGCACTTTATTCCTCATCTATTGAATCCTCCTTATGCTCGAATGGATCAATTTCCATGTCACCAAATAAACCCAATATTGAAAAGTATTTAGCATGAGGTCCAATACACTCTAACTTAAAAATTATATTATTTTTGACATCCTCAATTTAACACTCCTCGTCAACTTTGGCATCATTAATAATATTTTGGTCTAATAATTTGTATTCTTGTTTTAGCTCCTCAATTTGGTCTAAAAGATCTTTTTCAGCTTCACACAACTTATCACTAATTTGTTGGTCGTTTCATGCATCAACCTTTACACTCATATTTGTATCCAAGTCGTGAATAGCAGTGCCAAATTTTTTGATCTCTTGTCCCAGTTTAGCTTTTCCTTCTATTAGGTCTTGTATCCCATCTGTAATTTTCACACGTTGAGCCTGATATATTTCCAATCTTTCAGCTTGTTCCCTAGCCAATTTGACTCGAAATCTCCTCTTTTTCAAAATTTTCCTCTTGTTGGTGCTCACTCTCTTCGTTTAATTCTTCTATACTGGCCTTCATTCTTGTTATTGCTGCCCTCATTCTTTTCATATCTTTTCTAAGTTCATCATGTTGCTCTGCTACTTGCCTCAGAATATCCCTAAAATATATATCACGTTCCACATCTGGTACTTCATTGCCCCTATCAAACTCACAAACATTATAAGAAAGATCATATAAGAGCTCTGAGAAGGATAATTAGAATTAGGACAACCATCCCAAAGGCCATCTTGACCATCACATATATTACAATTCCACTCAAAGAATCGAGATTGTGCGCACAACTTGCTCCAAGGAACATTCTAATAATTTTTCCACCAGTGAGGTCCTCCACAATATGGACAAGGATCATCATAATAAGAATAACCAATATTTGATCAATTCTCATTCCAAGATTTCTTGTCAGCGCAGATAATAAAATATTAAACTAAGATAAAAAAAATTAAAAAATAAAAAACATGAATAGGGCAAAAGTAAAAAACTAATCTAGTAGAATAGTTAATTTCTAAGTCCTTGGCCACAGCAACAAAAACTTGTTGCGGCCAAACGCACTCGCAAGTATATGCGGTCGTCAAGTAATAAATTGACTAAAAGTCGGATATTGATCCCACGAGGACTTGCGATTAACTATTAATTAAACTAGACTATCCTAATTATCTATACAATAATTAAACTTAGAAGATTTGATTCTAAACTAATTAAAGTAAATAAAAATAAATAATGGACTTTGGACGGAGAAAGCGCAGATTTTTATGATATCAATGTAATAAAATTGATCTAGGGTTATGGACTATCTAATATTCCTATTGTATTCTTCAATTGAATTGACTAACAAATTTGTCTAGTTAATTGGTTGTTAGGGTTAATATTGCTCATAAGGATCTGTCGAGTTCTTACTCGCCTATTCAAGATAACCTAATGACTATATGTCAATGGAATTAGAATCAACAAGAATGCATTTATTGTTCCTGAAAATCAACCAAGCAAGGCAATTAGGTATATGTCTGTCCTAACCGCTAATCCATTACCTGATTCTCATGTTCAAGAACTTGCTCTACTCAATTCTATATGCAATCTAGAATTCCTACTTTTGAGTTCAACTCTAGATTCGTAGATATTCTTGAATTGATGATCAAGCAATCAAATAATTAAGTGCAGGACTGAATAAATAAACCAATATGATAAATTAAGAAATCAAAATCAATATCCGAATAACAATAGTCTTGAAAGAACCACAATCCTAGAACTTGAAGTTTAGCTGACATGGAAGAAAAACAACAAATCATACAAAGAATCATAAAAATTACTGAGTTTCGAGGAAGAAAAGGTGAAACCCGGCTTTCACAGCGGCTCTGTGCTTGTGTTTTCTTCTAAAAACATCCTCCTACATTCAAAATACCATTTTTCTATGTATATATACCATGTAGGGTTGGGCCCAAACAATTATACCTTCTCCAAGGTGAAAAAGGACACTTTTCTCGGGTTGGACTAGCGCGGCCACACACCGCCCACACATCTGGGCGCGCCAGTTCGACAACGTTCTTAACTGGACGCGCTAAAACTAGCTCGTGCGCGCATCTGGGCACACATTTTTCACCCTATTTAGTTTCGAATTTGGAAAAACGTAAAACATGAAAGTTATATCCCTTTGGGTTAGATTTCCAACTATATATTTTGGAGCCCATATTGAGTTCTGATAAATAGTTATATCTATTTTTCTAGACAATGTGCAATCTGTCCACTAGATTCTTCGTTCCCTCTAACTGTCATCTGTTGAACCCAAACACTATCCCGACTTAATTCCTTGAATTTTTACTCAAATGTTAAAGCTCCAAATTACTTGAATTTATTTAATAACATCTACATAGCTCTAAATCACTCCTACAAGGCACAAAACACACCATTAGTACAAAACCTAGAGAATAAGACTTAAACTCAATTAAAGCGCAGTAAATTAGAGTGTAATAAGCGACTAAAATATGTAAGCCTATCATCAAAAACTTATTCCCTTTTGGGATTGGGTATTTGAAGAGTTTCCACCTAACAAGTTATGGTGCATTAGGGAACCTTGAGTGATTAACTCTTGGATTGGTTTGCATTACCAGAGATTAGGGTAAGGGCTCGAAATAACCTCGATTGCAAGGTGTTAAGCACTCGTGTTGGTCCATAACTATGGGTCCCGGCTGAACTTATATTCACAAATTAGTCCATATATGTAAACAATTGAATCAAATAGGTTGCAATTAAAGCACGTTGGATAACTCAAGTAATATGATAAAGATTTTGAACAAGTTATAAAATAAAGGTTTGTAATAGAAAAGAAATTTTGGTAAAGCAGGGGTCGTAGGTTGGTTAGCCTATAGGATCGCCCCGCACAATGTCCGGTAAACACTCCTCGATGAGGGGCTACACGTGACAATAACGCGTAGTCACCATATCCCATATCTACCCTTGCTATCCCCTTAGTAGTCATGCAAAGCGAGTGTTTTTGTCAGCGATCTCTATTCCGTGTTGCTATCCGTCCCTTCTTAATGGCCCTAGAAGGATTTAGGACCTCTACCTATTGGAGGTTCTACAGGGACCCCTAAGGCTTTAAAGTTGAAAATTTTAAGGCTACAGGCTAAACAATTAGGACTTTTAGCACATAAAATAAAAGGGAGCAATTAGAGGCTCAATGTTTCCTGTTCAAACAAGGAACATAAATAGCACGACCTACACACAGTTAAGGGCTTTTACTAAGCAGTATCCTAAGGTAGGATGTCTAGGAGAATATGAAGAAGAAAAGCCATTTATTTTACAAACCCAAGAATAATGACCCTAGCAGTTGCCTATTATTATTTTTTAAAACCTGTTAGGATCGGAAATGACATTAAGTAATAGAAACAGTTTAGAATTGCAGGTTTTGAAAAATATGCAACATTCTTGCCTATACGCAAAGTATTGATAATCGTATTTTTATAGTCGGACAAGGCAAGTTTTGAAACAAACTTCTTTGATGCCTATAGTAATGCTGCCTAATGATAGATTGAGGTAGTTTTAAAGAACTTGTTTTAGGAAATATAAACTACTTAATTAAACCAATCCAGAAATGAACTAAATGTGGACCAAGTTGATTTATTTAGACTAGTTTAGGTTGACAGGCCGAATTTCAAGTACGGTTTCCTATGGGCTTGATATGTAACTTTGATACTGATTTTAAGGACCGGCAAGCATGATGACACATGGAAACACATATAAATACTTGTCATAACAAAATCAGGGTTAAGTTACATCCTATAGGAATAACAACTATTTGTTAAGCTGATTTTAAGACTTGCAGACATGATTTCTATTACGGAATTACTTGAAACCTATAGGCATGGTTTCTAGCATGGCAAAGGTGACAAGATGCAAAGACCTGTTAGCATGAGTTCTACTTGGTAAAACAATCAATTTGAATGTAAAGTCCTATGAGCGTGATTTCTATTTGGTAAAGCAACCATATATAAATGTAAAGTCAAATGAGCATGGTTTCTACTCCCATAAACATGTATCTACCCATCCCTTTCACTAATAACCGCTATGAGCTAGTGATTTTTGCCATATATGAAAATAATTCCTAAAAATAAATAAAAAATATTTTTTATTACTTTTAGGAATTTTTCTTTGTTTATTTGCATTTCATGCATTTTTAAGATTTTTAAATCATAGAAAAATCCTAAAAATTATCTTTTTTATGTATTTATCTTTTAGTCTTTTAAAATTAGCATTTTTTCTTTAGTTTGAAGTTAATTAGTTATTTTAATGTTAAAAATAAATAAAAAGAATTTATAAATATTTCCAAAGATAGATTAATTTAGGATTTTAATTAATTAAATAAAAGAGAAAAAAAGAAGAAAAAAGAAAAAAAAAAGAAAAGGTTTATTTTTATATTGGGCCACCCAAACCCATTCCCCTTTACCTTTATCTAATAACCTAAAACCTAGACCTATATTAGGTAATGTCTAATGCACTGAAAGATGATGAGTGCAGCTTTGAAAAAATACAGACCCTTCAACCATTTTCCTTTAGCAAGGAAAAAAGAATACGCAAAAACGAGCTCCTATAAATCGGTTAACCTCAAAAAGAAAGGGAGTCTTCAGTGGAAAAACACAAAAAAAAAAAAAAAAGAAGAAGAAAGAACAACGACCGCTGAGCAGCAAAAACAACCCCCCCTGCCATGGACCTGATCATCTTCAGCAAACCAGTGACCACCCCAAAAACGACTCCCTATTGCGGTAGAACACTACTTCCCCGCTAATTGAACACACACGCACAAAAGCATAAAGATCTTTGGTTCTCAATAGAGTCTGATAGAGGTTGAGTCGCATGAGACCTGTCTGAAGTTTCTAGCGAGGCTTCGATGTCGAAGTTGTTAGATATATGGACTTATATCTACATACATATGAACAATATATGGATTAATTATATGTTATGTGCTATCTTTTGGTTTGGCCTAAATTGGTGGTCTTATGGACATTGTTAAGGGGGCCAATATATTGTCATATAAAGTGTAGGACTAATGTGTAGATACCCAAAAGGGTAGCCTTAGTTAATGATGGGCTAACTAAGGTTACATACATGTAACCATGGTTACATGCTTATGACTTTTGAGTTTCATAACTCATATGTTATAAGAGGGGGGTTATGGTTCCCATAAGAATGCAAGACATTCTCTTCTTCCTCCCATTGAAACTAGAGAGCATTTTGGTCTTGCATATCAAGGGGAAAACCAATCCTCAATTTTTGGTCTTGGATATATTCTTGTAAAAGCAAAAACTTCAAGACAATCTTAAAGGAAGGATCAAGGAGCTTCTCAAAGGCACACCTTGGACAATCTTCAAGAAGGACTAAAGATTTCCACTTATGGATTCAGGTACGCTTCCGCTTATGTTGTTATTCCAAGTAATTCGATATGAAGGCTAAAGTGTTTTATTTGGATTCATTTCAGCAATTGGTATCAGAGCCTCCTTCATATTTGGATTATTTGGAAGTTCATGAAATCCATGTTATATAAAGTTTATGATTAAGGTAAAATGGATTTTTGATTATGAAATTCTAGTACCATGATATAGCATGATTTCATGAATGATATGTTGATGAACTTTGATATATTGATATCTTGCTATTACAAGATGAATTGAAATAATGAAATTTGCAAATTTTTGGTTGTTGAACAACATGATTCTTTGTTTAAGTTTCTTGTTGAAAACAACATTAAGTTGTTGACAGAATAGTGAGATAATCGATTATCTTAACCAGATAATCGACTATCTTGAAAAGTTTACCAAAATTTTGCAAAACAGTAGCATAAAATAATCGATTATTTTTCAAATAATCGATTATTGCATTTTGTTCATCAAAAGTTTTGCAAAATAGAGGCAGAGGATAATCGATTATTCCCCTAGAATAATCGATTATCTGGAGTTTTTCAGCAAAATTGGAAATTCCAGAGATCCAAGATAATCGATTATCCTATTAGGATAATCGGTTATCCTAATTTTTCAGCAAAATATGAGATTCTAGAAGGCCCAGATAATCGATTATCAAGCTCAGATAATTGATTATCTGGCCATAAATTGCAGAAACATTTTATTTTCTGGCAGTTTAATGAGGACATAATGTAAGAAACGTTTTTCATAATTAATGAAACGTTTTAAGTATTAAGTTTTTAGATTTTTTAATTGTACATTAATAATATGTCAATTAATATTCAGTTTTTTTTATTAATGTTTTGTACATTAATATTCAGTTTTAATATTAATTGATTTTTAGTCCATCATGCTTCAGATTTTTGTATTGTCCAATTAAGTTTAAAAAACAATTAATATTCACATGTTACATGTCAAAACATGTAACATATTCAGATTTTACATGTCAAAAACATGTAAATTTTCAGTTAAGATTCAATATATGGCTTAAAGAACTATATGATTTAGCATCTAATATTTTAAATTAGTCAATTGAAGCATTATGTTGCCAAAGTAACCTCTTTTGTGTAGATTGATTAATCTTGAAATATAAGATGACTGTGGATGTTAGTATTCCATGCGTTTAACACCGGCCCAAAGGAAGGTTGTTATTTGACAGGAATTCGAACATGCTTGTGGTGATAAATATGTGACAATTATTCGGTTTTCCATGTGAATATTAAGTCGGCCCAAAGGAAGGCTTGATATTTGACAGTAGTTTATTGTCAATATTTGATTACTACACCAAGAGTACCACTTACAAGTTGATTTTCTGTCCAAAGAATAAAATCAATGTTGTGCTAGGTATCTTGTAATGGGATTTGCCTATTTTGAATCTGTAAACTAAAGTTAAAGTTCTAGTAATTGTAAGCATGTATTAAGTTATTCTTGTTCTATATTCAGTAAATTCTTCAGCTGCTTCGATATCTGCAAATATAAATAGCATCCCTGTGCTTAGCGGCACAAACTTTAAGGAATGGAAAGAGAACATTATGATCGTTCTCGGTTGCATGGATCTAGACCTTGCACTTCGGATTGAGCAACCTGCTTCTCTTGAGGATACATCTTCTTCTGATGAAAAGAAGGAGATGGAGAAGCGGGAACGCTCAAATCGCATGAGTCTAATGATCATGAAACGTGCAATTCCAGAATCATTCAGGGGCACTATGAATGATGAAAGTAATGCCAAAGTTTTTCTTGAAAACCTTGAAAAGCGTTTTGCACAAAACGAAAAGGCGGAAACAAGTACTCTTTTGAGTAAACTTGTTTCCATGAGGTATAAAGGCAAGGGAAATATAAGGGAGTACATTTTGGAAATGTCTCATCTTGCTTCGAAACTAAAGTCACTCAAGCTGGAATTACCTGAGGAACTGCTTGTGTACTTAGTTTTGATCTCTCTTCCTGCACACTTTAATCAGTTTAAGGTCACTTGCAACTGCCTGAAGGAGAAATGGACTCTTAATGAGCTCATTTCGCATTGTGTGCAAGAGGAGGAAAGGATAAAGCAAGATAAGATAGAAAATGCTCATATGGCATCCTCTTCTAAAGATAATAAGAAGAGGAAAGGTAAGGAAGTTGCGGTTGCAAGGCCCCAGAAGAAGCAAAATAAGGAACCTAAGGTTGAAACTACAGAATCAGGTTGCTTCTTCTATAACGGGACTAATCACATGAAGAAAGATTGTATCAAGTACCATGCTTGGCGTGCGAAAAAAGATACATCTCTTTCTCTTGTTTGTTCTGAAGTTAATTTAATTTCGGTACCTAAGGATAGTTGGTGGGTAGATTCGGCTGCTACTACTCACATAAGTATATCTATGCATGGTTTCCTGAACTGCCGAAAACCAAATGATGGTGAAAGATACATCTATGTGGGTGACGGCAAAAAGGTGCAAGTTGAGGCTATTGGCAAATTTAGGCTGTTGTTTAAGACTGGTTTTATTTAGATTTGAATGAGACTTTTGTTGTACCGTTTCTTAGACGGAATTTAATTTATGTTCCCAAATTGGAAATATCCGGTTATTCATGTTCATTTGGTGACAATAAAGCTAGTCTCTTTCAAAATTCAAATCTTATCGGTACTCGTCTTTTATCAACATATGATAGCCTATATTTGGTTGATATAATAACCTCACATAATGAAACTTTGCATACAAGTTCAAGTGGTACCAAAATAAAATTAACTAATGAGAATTCGTTATCACTCTGGCACAAACGTTTGGGTCACATATCCATTCAAAGAATTCAGAAACTCATGTCAGATGGAATTCTTGATTCTCTTGATTCCTCAAATTCGGATATTTGTGTTGAGTGTATCAAGGGAAAACAAAAAAAACAAGACGAGATTAGGTGCTAAGAGAGCTTCGGATGTCTTAGAATTGATACATACGGATATTTGTGGGCCATTCCCTACTCCTTGTAGGAATGGTCAACAATACTTTATCACATTCATAGACGATTACTCTCGTTATGGGCACCTATATCTTATTCATGAAAATTCTCAATCCATAGACGTGTTCAAATCATATAAGGCTGAAGTTGAAAATCAACTAAGCAAAAGGATTAAATCCGTTAGATCTGACGGTGGTGGTGAATACTATGGTAGATATGATGGTTCAGGTGAACAACGTCCAGGGCCATTTGCTAAATTCCTAGATGAGTGCGGGATCGTCCCTCAGTATACTATGCCAGGCAGTCCTACTATGAATGGTGTAGCTGAGAGACAAAATCGGACCCTTAAGGATATGGTAAGAAGTATGATTTGTCGTACTACTTTGCCAGACTCACTCTGGGGAGAAGCATTAAAAACCGCAGCTTATATTCTTAATAGAGTTCCAACTAAAGCTACAATCAAAACCCCATATGAACTTTGGACTGGGAATAAACCCAGTATTAAGCACTTACACATTTGGGGTTGTCCAGCTGAGGCAAGGCCTTATAGGCCGAAAGAAAAGAAACTGGATGCTAAAACGGTTAGTAGCTATTTTGTTGGATACTCTGAAAGATCCAGGGGGTTTAAGTTTTATGATCCCACTTCTAGAACTATTTTTGAAACGGGTAATGCTAGGTTTTTTGAGGATATTGAGTTTAGGGGGTGGGGAGATAAAGTTATTAGAGATTTTGTCTTTGAGGAAGAACATGTGTCTTTCCCTCAAGTTGTTGATCTTGGTCAGGCTGTTCTCATTCCTGACATGGATCACACAACTCCAGTTCAATACAATCTCGAAAATCTCCCCAATCATGTTCCTGATATTACTAATGAAAATCAAACTCAACAACCTCAAGAAACTGAAGTGCCATTAAGGAGATCCACTAGAGAGAGGAGAAATGCAATTCCGGATGATTATGTTGTATTTCTCCAAGAACAAGAAAGTGATATTGGACTTGAGGAAGATGATCCAATCAACTTCCGTCAAGTCATTAAGGGTTCTAACTCTCAAAAGTGGATTGATGCCATGAATGATGAGATGAAGTCTATGAGGGATAACGGCGTTTGGGAGCTTGTTACATTGCCCGAAGGTGTTAAACCGATTGGTTGTAAATGGATATTTAAAACTAAGAGGGATTCAGGGGGCAATGTCATTAAGTATAAAGCTCGTCTTGTCGCAAAAGGCTACACTCAAAAGGAAGGCATTGATTATAAAGAGACTTTCTCCAGTTTCATCGAAAGACTCTTTCAGGACTATAATGGCACTAGTAGCACATTTTGATCTTGAACTTCATCAGATGGATGTTAAGATAGTGTTTCTCAATGGTGACATTGAGGAAACAATTTATATGGTGCAACCTAAAAACTTTGTTTCGGAAGAATCAAAGGAAAGGGTTTGCAAATTAAAGAGATCCATCTATGGGCTCAAGCAGGCTTCCCGTCAATGGTATTATAAGTTTCATGCAGTCATTACATCTTTTAGTTTTGAACCGAATATTGCTGATGACTGTATATACCATAAGTTCAGTGGGAGTAAGTATATTTTTCTGGTTTTATATGTCGATGACATACTGCTTGCCTGTAATGATATAGCATTATTGCATGAAACTAAGAAATTTCTTTCAAAGAAATTTGAAATGAAAGATCTTGGTGATGCCTCTTTTGTATTAGGAATTCAGATACAACGAGATCGCTCCAAAGGTGTTTTCGGTCTGTCACAAAAGGGCTATATCGATAAGGTTCTTAAAAGAATTGGCATGCAGGATTGTAAACTAGGCAACACCCCTGTTGCTAAGGGAGACAAGTTTACTCTCAAACAGTGCCCAAATAATAATTTTGAAACTTCGGAAATGGAGAAGACACCTTATGCTTCGGCTGTAGGTAGTCTGATGTATGTTCAGGTATGTACACGACCTGATATAGCATACATTGTTGGGATGCTAGGCAGATATCTAAGCAATCCGGGAATGGATCATTGGAAGGCATCCAAAAGGGTCATGAGGTACTTACAGAGAACAAAGGATTACATGCTTACATATCGGAGATCGGACCAGCTTGAGATCATCGGGTATACCGACTCCGATTTTGCTGGATGTCAGGATAGTCTGAAGTCTACATCAGGCTATATTTACATGCTTGCTGGCGGTGCTATCTCTTGGAGAAGCATCAAGCAAACTCTTACGGCCACTTCCACTATGGAAGCGGAATTCATGGCATGTTATGAAGCATCCAATGAGGCATTATGGCTGCGGAATTTTGTTAGTGGACTGCGCATAGTTGACAGCATTAAAAAGCCACTTAGGCTATTATGCGACAACAGATCAGCAGTCCTTTATGCTAACAACAACAGTAGTTTGACGAAAGCAAAACATATGGACGTCAAATTTCGGGTTGTTAAAGAAAGAGTACAGAATGGACAATTGTGCATAGAGCACATAAGTACAAACTCCATGATTGCGGATCCGCTCACTAAGGGATTGACACCAAAAGTATTTCATGAGCATATTGCTTGCATGGGTGTCAAATCAGTTAAGGATTATGAATTTTAGTGGGAATTTGTATTATACAATAATGTATTGTCCATTACATTCAGTAATTCAGTTTTAAGGTTATATCTGCAGATATTCAGTTTTAAAGTTTTATGTACTCTTAAGGTTTATGATTGATCTCAATAAAGAGAACCAGTTGGAAATAGATATTCTATTTCAGACCACACTTTATGTTATTTCCATGCTACACACCTATACTTGATCCATGTCGTTAGTTATATTGATATACGTGATCTATGTTGGTTCTAGTTACGCAAGAGTAACTAAAAGCTCTTAGATCCTATGTTGGTATGATTGATGGACCGGATTGTTCATGACAATTTTATTATGATAGCAATTCTGAGCTCATAAGGTTATAATGTAACATATAATGCTAAGGTTTGTACATATGTATGAGTATCTCGTCCAAGTGGGAGATTGTTAGATATATGGACTTATATCTACATACATATGAACAATATATGGATTAATTATATGTTATGTGCTATCTTTTGGTTTGGCCTAAATTGGTGGTCTTATGGACATTGTTAAGGGTGCCAATATATTGTCATATAAAGTGTAGGACTAATGTGTAGATACCCAAAAGGGTAACCTTAGTTAATGATGGGCTAACTAAGGTTACATACATGTAACCATGGTTACATGCTTATGACTTTTGAGTTTCATAACTCATATGTTATAAGAGGGGGGTTATGGTTCCCATAAGAATGCAAGACATTTTCTTCTTCCTCCCATTGAAACTAGAGAGCATTTTGGTCTTGCATATCAAGTGGAAAACCAATCCTCAATTTTTGGTCTTGGATATATTCTTGTGAAAGCAAAAACTTCAAGACAATCTTAAAGGAAGGATCTAGGAGCTTCTCAAAGGCACACCTTGGACAATCTTCAAGAAGGACTAAAGATTTCCACTTATGGATACAGGTACGCTTCCGCTTATGTTGTTATTCCAAGTAATTCGATATGAAGGCTAAAGTGTTTTATTTGGATTCATTCCAGCAGAAGTTCCAACTCATAGTTTCAGTTTTTTCAGTCTGTTGGGTCTTGCTATGTTTTTGTATACATTGACTCTGTCCATCAATAAAAGAATATTTTTTTCGACAATTGGATTTTCTAGTGTCGAGACTTGAAGAAATTCGAATGAAACTTCAGTTTCTGAGGTTGAGTTTGAAGCTGCATAGACTAATTTCGCTGCTGGAATTTCGTTGGTTTGAGTCCATTTATGAACTCACTTGTGAGATGTGCTCCGAGCCAGTCGTTGAAGTCTCGAGGTTGTTTCTTCGAGGTCCTGGTGCTAGTTATTCTTTTGCCAATCTGATTTTAATTGCCAGAATTCCATATTTTTACGTTAACGTCTTTCGAGTGTACTACCCGGAGGATATTTTAATTGGGAAAGCTCATTTGAAGCTATTGTTTCTCATCCTTTATTTGGTATGCCTCACATATCAGTTTATACAAGTATCGAAGAAGATGAATCAGAACTGCACCAACAAACAAGCCAGTTTTTTTTTTCATTTTTTCCTCATCATTCTTATTTGATGTTATTTTGATAGTTTTGTTATTTGTTCTAATACTTTGTAACAGAGTGTAATTTTTAAAAAACTTCAGCGACCAAAAATATATGCTTGATGCTACATTGATTAACATCAATTTTTGTGCATTGACTTTATCTTGTCGTTCTGATCTGCTTTTTCTTGAAAGTTGAATTAAAAATCAGTGAGTACCAGTGTTAAGCCTTGGATTTTTAATTTGAATTAATAGAAGTTGGGTTTAATGGTGGATAGTGGCGTGATTTGTTAGTGGCTATGGGTACGATTCCCGAGACATGGTTACGGTATGTCAATCTCCATTTGTGGATACATTTCATGTAACCCTCTTATAACATCTTCGAAAAATAAAATTCTTTGAAATTAGAAATCGACGTGTGCCATTTAGCGAATTTTTATGGCCCTCGCAAAGTTAAAAGTGCATAGTTGCTTTACGCGCTATTTTGATATTTACCTTCCTCAACTCAGGTTTGCATTTAATGTTACCCAAATCCAAATCTTAACAACGTTAAATAAAATGTAATTTGGACTGCGGGTGCATTTCATGTGACGTGTTCCAAAGACGTATTTTAGATGACATTGAAATCTTCCTTAAAATAATTAAGAGCGATTTTAAAAGTTAAAATGCACATAGGTTTAAACATGTTTTAAAATCATATAACATGCCAATTGTAATAGTTGAGCGACAGTGGTAGAACCACGAAACCTGGGAATGCCTAAAACCTTCTCCGGGGTTACCAGAATTCCTTACCCGGATTTCTACTTCGTGGACTGTGAAACAAAGTCAATCTTTTCCTCGATTCAGTATTTGAACTGGTGACTTAGAACACCATAAATTATTCCAAGTGGCAACTCTGATTTTTAATTAAATAAATTCCGTTTTGATTGTCCTTTAATTGAAAAAATTCCTTATACCCTTACGGGTGTATAAAAAAGGAAGGTGTGACAGCTTTGGCGACTCTGTTGGGGATCGAACCCAGAATCGATGGTTCACGGTTCAAAATTCGAGCTTAGATGAATTGTTATATTTGGCTTTATCTGTTATCTGATTTAATTACATGTTTGGACCTAATGTGCTAAACGTCGCATTTACCGCTTTGATATTATTTGAACTGTATATAAACTGCTACGAAATCCTTCTCTTCTCATCTCCGAGGATGTGCATGTTGGTCGTGACTCCCTATTCTATTAGTGTCATACCTTAAAATAAGAAAGAGGCTCGGACAAGTTACTAAGCTATATGGCCATTTGGTTCCCGATACATAGCCCCTTTCTCGCCTCGAGTTGTCCGCTCAGGTACATAAGTCTAGAACAATATACCCAGGTTTTGAACCTAGAATAACTCAGCCTCATGCAAGATCCCTTGAAGGAGCACTTGTTTGCATCATGTGCATTTGACTTAGGGGACTCAACACATGAGTTGGGTCCGTCTAGGAGAGGTGCACCCAAAATAACAGACCATCCTGATGCATCATATGTACTACATGTTGCATTTCTTCAAGGGTAAAAGGGTCATTTGGCAGACCAGTGATAGCTGAAGGAAAATAAAAAATAAAAAGAAAAAATGGAAAAAAGAGAGGGTGAAGTGTGAAGATAAAGTGAGTGGGGCCCAATAATAGTTTGTCACATTTTTGTTAAGAAAAAAAAAAGAGATCTGAAAAATTCAAAAAGATTTTGCACCTTTTCATCATTTTTCGAAAATCAATATTAAAAAAAAGGAAAAAAGAAAGTCCAAAAAGATTCTGTATGTTTTATCATTTTCAAGAAAAAGAAATATATATATATATATATATATATATATATATATATATATATATATATATATATGTGTGTGTGTGTGTGTGTGTGTGTGTGTGTGTGTGTGTGTGTGTGTGTGTGTTTTCTCTAAATTAGTTTTTTTTAAAAATTCTCACACTTATCCAATCTTCCTGAACCATGCGAACGTGATTCTCGTCTTTCGAGGCATGATACATAGGCAATCCACATAGGATCCAGTCTTCCTAGTAAATCTTAGGTTCTTGGTTTTGTGGAGTCTTGGCCAATTTTTGCACTTCTAGCCACTTTGGCCAAATAAGCTATTTTGCAAAAATAGCCCCTATCATGTCCGATGCTTTGATTAGAAAGTCAGTGAGTATAGGCAACCTTGAGTACATTCCAGTCATTGAGAGACCGCTCACATTAGATGTTCAGGCCTTGGCCAATCATTTCGTAAGGTTGATGTTTCTGAACCAAATCGTGTAGCTTGTACAGTTGCTCGGTATTCTTTGTTTGAACGTATCAGGAAGTGGTAGTATGAAAACCCTTATTTGATTGTCCATAGGGACATAGTGCGTCATGGCGATGCCAAGTAGGTTATGGTTAGAGATGCTGGAGTTTTGAGGATGCTGTGTTATATTTGTATACCTAATGTAGATGGACTTCGTGAGTTGATCAAAGAAAAGGCCCAGAATTCCCGGTATTCTATTCATCCTGGAGCCGCCAAGGTGTATCAGGACTTACTACATCATTACTGGTGGAGGAGAATAAAGAAAGATATAGTGGCATATGTGCCTCAGTGTCTAAATTGTTAGCTAGTAATGTATGCATCACAGACCTGGTGGTTTTCTTCAGAAGATAAAGATTTCTGAGTGGAAGTAGGAGCATATCATTATGGATTTCGTTGTTGGACTCCAACAGACTTAAATGAAGTTTGATGTAGTTTAGGTTATTGCGGATAGACAGACCAAGTTAGCATATTTCATCCCTGTGGTTGTTGCCTATTTATTAAAGAGGTTGGCAGAGATTTATATCCACCAAATAGTTCGTGTTCACAGTGTGCATGTGTCTATAATTCTTGACCAAGGTACGTAGTTTACCTTGCATTTCTAGAGGGAAGTGTAGCGTGAGTTGGGCATGCGGGTTGAGTGGAGCAACAAATTTCATCCTCAGACAGACGGTTAGTCCAAGCACACTATTCAGATATCGGGGGATATGCTCCGCGCATGTGTTATTGACTTTTGAGATTTGTGGGATCAGTTCTTGCCGCTAGTGTAGTTTGCCTACAGAAACAGCTATAAGTCGATCATCCAGATAGCTCCCTATAAGGCATCGTATGGTAGACAGTGTCGAACGTCGGTTGGATGATTTGAGTCAGGGAAGGCTTGGTTATTAGGTACAGATTTAGGAAATGATGCCTTGGATAAGGTTAAGATCGCTCAAGATAAACATCGCACAGCTTAGTCCAGGAAAAAGAGTTACACCGGCATAAAGTCTGTTGTGTTGCATTCATGTTCGGAGAGATAGTGTTTCTCTCTGAGTCACCCATGAAGGGTGTAATGAGGTTTGGAAACAAGGGCATGTTGAGCCCTAGATACATCGAGCCTTTTCAGATTCTTGATCGAGTGGGAGAGGTGGCTTATAGACTTGCGTTTTCACATGGTTTACTAGTGGTCCACCCAGTGTTCCATATGTCCATGCTTTGTAAATATCACGGAGACCCATCCCACATGTTATACTTTAGCATTGTCTAGCTAGACATGGATTTGACCTACGAGGAGGAGTCGGTAGCTATTCTAGAACGATGGGTTTGATAGCCGAGAAAGAAGAGTTATCCTTCAGTTCAAGTGCAGTGGAGAGGTCAGCCTGTAGAGGCAGTTGACTTGGAGTCTGAATCCAACAGGCAGAGTATATATCCCAACCTTTTCACAAGCTTAAGTACTTTTTTGTGTCTATTCAAGGATTAATGGTTGTCTTACAGAGAGAAAATGTGATGATCTGAAGATCATCTTGTGCTTTAGAACTCAATTCTATGCTTTTAAGCCTTAAAATCTCATATTTACCCTCCTCAATTTGAGTGTGCATTCCAAACATGTTTTCGGAAAGTTTTTATACTAAGGTTATTGAAAATAAGAACTTTTTCCTAATAAAATCATCTCAGTTGACTTTGATCAATATATTTGGTAAATGGATACAGATTTGTATTTTGACAATCTCGGTAGATCCGTACGGTAATTTGGGACTTGGGCGTATGCCCAGAATTGAAATAAAAAATCCCTAGCCTGAGATATTGGACATTGTCGAAATGTGAAAGCTAAAGACTTAATGAATTTGAAATGTTTGACCCAAAGTTGACTTTTTCGGTATCCGATATGTATTTTGATTCTGGAACCCGTTATAGGATCAATATCACATTTATGACTTGTTTGTGACATTTGATGAAAAACGGAATGGGTTTGACTTGATTCGGCCTCCAGTAAAGAAAATAGAAGTTTTAAAGTGTTCTTCAAAATTACATTTGATTTGGTGCTAAATTTGTAAGTGTAGGTGTTATTTTGGCGATTCCATCACGCAAGCAAGTCCGTATGATGTTTTTAAAATTAGTTGCATGTTTGGTTTGGAGCGCCAAGTATTTGTGTGAGTTTCAGATAGGTTACAAATTAATTTGAACATGGAAAAATTTGCTGGTGTAACTGATTAGGTTATAGGCCTTTGATCTCGCATTTGCGAGATCAGGCATTACAATTGCGACCTCTGAGGGGTCTGCATTTGCGAGCTTCTCTTCACAAATACGCAGAGAAGCTGAGCCATGAAGTTCACATTTGCAAAATATTCGTCGCATTTGCCATATGGGTCTACGAGGGGAATACTTCACATTTGCGATCGTGAGGTCAGATTCGTGAACTTCTCTTCACATTTTCAAAGATGACAGAAATTTGAGAATCTTCACAAATATGATGGATTTCTCGCATTTTCAAGCTTCACATTTGCGAATCCCAGGTTGCATTTGCAACATCTGCATCTAGTAAAACTTGACTTAGACGGGATTTTAGCTCATTTTTCAAGACTTTCAAAACGAAAAACCCTCTAGGCGATTTTCCAAACACCATTTTCTTCTCCAAATCATAGTAAGTGATCCTTAACTGGTTTCTTTATCTTTCACTTTATTTTACAAGATCTCAACCTAAAATCTAAGGTTTTTACAGTGAAATTGGGCATTTGTGGGTATAAACTAGGGATTTGATAAATTGGGGATTTAGACCTCAAATTGAGGTTGAATTCCAATACCAATTACATATCTAGGCTCGGGATTGAATGAATAATCGGGTTTAGGTCCAAATTTCAGGTTTGGACCAAGCGAGCCCAGGTGTTAATTTTTGTTGACTTTTTCAAAAGTTGCCTAAATTGAATTCTTTGCAATAGTGGGTAGTTCCCAAGGCTTAAATTGAATCGTTTGGTTTGTAATTTGTTAGATTCTATTGGTTCAGATGCTTCTTTGAAGGGAAAAGCTATGGTTGAGCTTTGAGTTTGGCCGTTGGAGAGAGGTAAGTGTCGTAGTTAACCTTGGCTTGAGGATTAACTCTTATTTGCATGTTTGCTATGTGTTTGAATGCTATGTACAATGTAAAGGTGAAATGACGAGTACCTATGTGTTGTTTTAAAGTTATAGCATGCAAAAAGGTCCTTTTCTTGTGATATTTTCTTTCTTTGATCATATTATCCTTGTTTAGACTAGCTACTTTTTATGTTGGGCACTCATATCATGTTTAAGATTTGTATTGTCATTTCTATCTCCCTATTATTATTGTTACTCATTTTTTGTGAGGGAGAGTGTAAAAGCATGAAGAGTGATGCAATGCCATGTTTTGTGAGTGATAATGCACGAAGGGTGATGTCGTGCCATATTATGAGTTTTAATGCACGAAGGTTGATGCCGTACCATATTGTGAGTGTTAATGCATGAAGAGTGATGTCATGCCATGTTATGAGAGAGTTAATGCAGGAATGGTGATGTCGTGTTGTTTCTATTATTTCATATGGTGAGAGAGCAAAAGCACGAATGGTGATGCCGTGTAGTTTCCTTTATCATTTTTATTTGTTCTATCTATTTAAGGCATATTAATTGATCAAGTATTTATCATTTCTTTGTTTCTTCATCTTGGGATTTCCTCAGCAGGTCCCTTTCCCAAAATTGCATGTCTTGTTCTTCCATTACTGATGTTACTAGTATATGTATTTTTATACTGCACATGTTGTTTGTGGGTGTCTTGTCTTAGCTTCGTCACTACTTTTATGAGGTTAGGCTCGGCACTTACCAATACATAGGATCGACTGTAGTGATACTGCACTCTGCACTTCCTGTGCAGATTTTGGTGTCGGTCTAAGCTGATCTTGGGTCGAGCTGCTGACTTCATTTAATAGGAGACCCAAGGTAGACATGTCGGCGTCCGCATGCCCCTATGGTCTCCTTATATGCCCTATACTTTACTGTTTTCTCTAATTCATAAACATTTGTATTTTTTGGACAAATACTTGTAGCAGAAATCTTAGAATGTTCATGAATTGTGACCCCGAATTCTGGGTAGTGATAGTATATAATCAAAGTCGTTATTTAGTTACTTCCCCATTCAGTTGACTCGTTATAGAAATGTAAAAGGATTGGCTAATAAATATCTAATGTTAGCTTGCCTAGCAAGTGTAATTTCAGGCGTCATCACGATGCCGACGGTGGGAATTCTAGGTCGTGACATTTATCCACCTTAAAAAAGTACGAATAATTTTTTAGAAGCTTACTGTCCACCCTTTTTTGTGACACCAAAAAATATGTAACCAACACTTTGCACTACCTGAAGCTTCAATTTGTACGCACTCCTCAATTATAGTACTTCGCACTCATGTAACATGAGAGCAAGTGCAGCCGCTACGGGCTGCATCTTCATGTGATGTTGCGTGGCATCTTAATATTTTATACTGAGGTCTTTGACTAATCTAAAGAGAAATCTCACGCTGGTCGCACAAAGAGAAGTATTACCCAACCAGGATCAAAATGAACATATGACGAAGTAGACCTTGCTTTATGAACTTGACCAGATATCAAACAAGAGTCTAACGATTCTATTGACCCGATATTTTGTGACTGCTTCAAGTAACTTTGAGGAATTTCGTTGATCACCCCGTGTACTTTCTCCTCCCGAGCAGGCACTCGCAATTTGCACAACAAGAATCCAGGATAGATTGTGCCCCCGCCCATTCTCACCCTAATAGTCTAAATAAATTTTGAAATCACGTTGAAACCACAATATATTTTTAAAGTTTACCTTCAACGTTGGTTTACAGTGAAAGCTTAAGAATAGAAAAGGCCGATCTTGCTATGCAGGTATTTCGCCTTTGCTCTATATTTTGACACAGATTGGCTTACATTTCTTTTGTAGATTGAGCAAAATGACTCGCCGATTGGTCGACTAAACGTGGAGATCCTCGGGAGGAGGAAACAAAGCAAGGTAGTGACTGTGGAATTGGCGTCATCCCATGGTCTTCTCAAGGATGCTCGCAAGGAGATTGTTGCGCTGGTTGTGGCAAAATTCGTGATTGAAAAAAATACTGCCACTTATCTAAAGGATGCAGCTATGGCGCATCAGATAGCCCATGACGTACCAATAGTGGCCGAGCAGAAATTAGCTCGTGCTACTAGACATGCTAGGGCAGAGGTGAGAAGAGAAACCTTGTAGGAGATTAAGTCCAGAGGCATCGATCTGTCAGTTGATCGTGAGGAGGCCCTTGAGTCGGAGAGACACCTGGCACTCCCGATTGCCGTATATGAAGGCAAAGATAGTGGTGATGAAGAGTAGGCATCATGTCACTTTGCTTTCTCTCTTTTTTATTTTGCACACAATCCCGAGGAAATGAATTTTGTAAAGATGTCTCTTGTTAATATGTTTTTGGTAATGCATAGAGAAAGGGTTTTTCTTCTTCCAGTATTTTCTTTCTTTTCTCCTCGCCGCTCTTGCAGAGTTAACCTTCAACTTTTGACATTAGCTCTTCAAAAATCATGCTCGGGGTAATCAATACCCCTAAGTCGAGTCCTATCCCGAAATTAGATCGATAGCTTCTTTTGGGCCACTAGTGATATCGAGGAGCCCTCGAGGCCTAGCTGATTCTCGAATTCTCAAGGTATTAGCATTCGTGCAATCTGGTAAATGGACCCCGAGATGATTCTTCCAGTACATTTACCTATAAGAGGGTGACGTTAACACGGCTAGAATTAATTGGCCTTCTAGGTAAGTGAGTTGTTGCTGCTTCACCCCTATATACTCATTCTCTTATCCTCAAGCGGTGATTCTGCTACTTTGAGGGACTATTTCCTCTACATATCCTAGCGCTTTGTGCTAATTCTTCCATTTTTTCAACTCAAAATCTTTGCCCAAATCTATATCTTTCCTCTATTACTATATCATAGCCATGACTGCTACGTCGACGTCCGACCACCAAAGAGAGGGGAATTCTACCTACGCTTCGCATTCAGTTGGTGGTACATCGCCAATGTCTGGTGAGCGGGCCTCAAGGTGCCTTGCCTCTAAGAGAGATATCATGCTAGGGAGGCCTCAAAATGTTCCAAGTCTTCGAGAACAGGTGTCGAGGTTCATCTCATCAGTGGGAGAGAAAAGCCTCGAAATGATCAAAAAAGATTGTGGATGGGGAAAAGGTGTGGTACTGCAGGTACCTTCCTCCTAGAAGAGCACCACGACCTATGTCGAGGGGTTTTTGAGCGTATACATGCATGTTTTTGCATTGGGTTCCCTCGACCGGGCTATACTTGATTTCTATCGGGGATATCGAGTTACTTTGGTGCAGGCTCACCCCTTCCTTTCGAAAATAGCACAGATGATAAGATATTTTTCCGACAAGGCTGGTATTGAGTTTATCCTCAGCCATCTCGTGAGGTTATATCGGCCACTATGCTATCGGGTTCTATCGCTTTGCAGCATCGATCCACCCGAGCTCCTATTGCTAATAGCAAAGTGGACGAGAACCGTGGATGGGTGAATTGGTTGATTCGAGTTCGAACGATCGACATAATTCCTAGAGAGTTTCTGCCTTTTCTTGAGAAATGGAACTTCACACGTAAGTGTTGCACCTGTATTTTTATTGATTGGAGGCAAGATCCATAATGATAGCTTTCTGTTCAATTTTGTAGCAACTCCTTGGTTTTCGAATAAGGTCCCTGATTTGGCCGAGTGGTCTCGTAAGCTGGCATCCTTCTCGATCTATAATAAGAATATGTGGCAAGATTTTTTCCAAAGGAAGGTGGGAGGCGAAGCATCATGGTAGGCGTCTGGTGGCTTGTTTCCTGAAAATGGTGCTTTTTTTTCAGCGTACTAACTTAGCCGTTGAAAGTATAGGAGATTTTTCCGAAATGAGGTCGTGTCCTCTAGGAGAGGAGGAGATATTTTTAAATGGAATGGCCCCCCAGGGTGTGAAGGTGCTTGCAGTGGGGCAACTCCTTCTTAGCGGTTTAAATAGAGTGATTCGATTGGTTGTCCGGCTTCGGAGGCCTCCATTTTTGGAAGAACATTTTCCGTTTCTACAGAGGGTATTTCAAAGGGCGAGAAGCATGCAGTGACCCCTTTCTTTTCCTACCAAAGGTGCCTTGGGGGACAATAAGCCATATGACATTGGCTCGTCCTTTAGTGAGGCTCATCCTTGTGGTACTCTTTGATAACCGTCGTAAGATTATTCCGGTCCCACGCTATTCCTTTTTCCTTGAATTTTCTAAGTTCCCAAACTAAGGGGGAAGAGTATGATCCCAAGTTCCCTCTGTTCGATGTTAAAGATGGTGAGGAAGGGGCCTTCGGGCCATAGTCCCTGAGAGGGATGTTTATTTCCTTCTTTATTCTTGTGCATATAGCTTTACAATATGTTGTTAACCGAACTTGTATTTTAACACATGTTTGTATAAGGGGGAACTCCGTAATTTGTATCTTCTATGTTTCTGTTTGTCAAGATTTTAACCAGGTCAATTTGACCTTTGAGCTAGTAAGAATCTTTAGATTAGTGATACAGCCTTGGAGTTCGTTAGGCTGGCGACAACGGCTCTTACGCTTTCGCCTTGGGCATATGTAGTTAATTGTTTTGGATTCTGTCTTCGAGTCGGTTACGACTCGAGCTGAATTTACCCTCAAGTTTTCAGATGAGCAGGCGATAATGGCTCTTACGCTTTGGGCCGATGCAGCCTTTTATGTAAGGTGGTGACAATGGCTCTTACGCTTTTGGTCGATATGACCTTTTATGTAAGCTGGTGATAATGGCTCTTACGCTTTGGGTCGAAGCAACCATTTGTTGGCTTTATTTTCCCCTTGTTGAGGACTTTTTGAAGTAATTTTGTCTGTCCCATCGTCGGTTTGGAAAGAACCTCGATTTCAAATCATTTCGTTGCGTTGGTTGAGCACCTCATGAGGTTTGGCTTAAAGCCTGAGTATCTCAAAGCCAGTGATGTGGAGTTGGTGTGGACAAAGATCTTTTGCCTATGTCTAGGGTAGCATGTTTAACCGATTCTTTTCAAAATAAAATTGAAGTAATGGCCTATGATTTTGTAGCGACGGTCGGTCGTCCCTGAGTCGCGTTAGTTTGGTTGTTACAGCTGTATGACCGTAGTCATTTTTGCTTGGCTGCAGCCCTTTTTGGTCCCGATTATAGTAGTTTAGGTGTATATATCGAGGGTATATCTTTTCAAGGATCTTACAAATTTGATATATAACCCAAACTTCGGGATCGAGTTTATGCTTGTACTGAGGTCTTATAAAATTTTCATGCCTTTAAGGTCTTACAGTTTTGTTGATACTTGGTACAAGTATGATTCATTCCTTGTTTGAGCTCTTATAGATTTTGTTGATACTTGGTACAAGTATGACTCATGCCTTGCTTGAGGTCTTACATTTTTGCTTCCACCTTATATAGGTCTTATGACACCGAGTCTGCCAGCCCGGGGTCTTATGTCCTCAGGTTTTTTATGAATGGCAATTAGCGATAGTCTCCGAGTCATCGAGTTTTTTTTTGGCTTGGGAGACATTACTCGTGAGCTCGGAATTTCCTCATTGAGGGTTTATAATTTTGGAGATTTCGACCCTGAGGTCATGCATTTTTTGAGTTTTTGACGCTAGTTTCCGATTGTTCGGGACGTTTTCATTAGATGTTTCGTGATTTCCGTCTTGTCTCATTGAGGGCTTATGAGTTTGGAGTTCCGACCCTGAAGTAATGCAATGTTTGAGTTTTTGACGCCAATCTCCGTTGTATTCGGCGCGTTCTCGGTTGAGGAATCTTTATTGCAAAAATGCTGAGTTTTCTTTGGAGTATGAGATGATTTGGCAAAAGATATTATTTGATTACTTTGCACATGTACATGTGCGGACACGGTTTATTCGATCATTTGGCCCGATACATCATTTTACTATTTGGACCCTAGGGGGATGCCCTCCAGTATTCCGAGTTGATTGCAAAGGAAGCATTGAATACTTGTTGAGTCTTCCTTAGGTAACGCGTGGATATTGCCTCATTAAAGACCTTTCCAGAAAAACCCCCTTTGGGATAAAAACTCGATCGGAGGAAAAGAGTGCAACGGACACTTCGAAACCTTAAGGTCTTCGAGCTGGGTCGGCATTTCGACTGCTTCGGCAGGGGGACTGCATAAAATTATCGTGAAATATAACATAACAAAGGGAGAGGATTATACCTTAGTGGCGATGGCGCTTTTCGATTCCTGAGTTTGTTTGGCGGACACGATGTGGTCCTTTATTTCAATACAGTCGAGGGCGTGTCTTAAAAGATCGTGTGGATGACATGTTGCGGTTCGCCTGCTTTGTTCTTTTAGGTCGTTTCCCTTTCTCTAGATTTATTTTTAGCTTGGTCACTGAGGAATACCCGAAGGTGCCCGTTGTTGAGTAGCCGCGCCACTTCCACCCGGAGTTTCTGGCAATCCTCGGTCCTCTGTCAGTGCGTGTTGTGAAACTCGAATACTATGTTATAGATCCTTTGTGTAGGATCCGACTGTGCAGGCATAGTCCATTTGGCATCCCTAATTTTGCTTATGGCGAAAACGATATCTGACATGTCAACATTGAAGTTGTATTCTAACAAGCGAGGTGCCTTAGTTGGCCCCGTATTTCTATCGAACCCGGGCCTATTGAAGAGCCTCCAAGGATTCTTTCCTTGCTTCATCGATCGATCATTGCGATGTCGGTTGTGTCTCGGGGCGTTCCTCATGTCCTCGATGTATGGCTGATACCTTTCTTTGTTTGACTTTAACTCTTTTGCTAAGAGCCTGCTTGGGTATACTGAGCCTGATTGGGCTCCCAACTTGTCATCCTCGATCCTGATCTTTGAATCGTATAGGTTGTGGACGTCTGATCAGGTAATAGCGGGATATTCGATCAGTTTTCTTTCAACTTCCTTGAAGCCGCTGAGCTCCGCTCATTCAGGCCTCGGGTGAAGGCCTGCACCGCCCAATCGTCGGAGATTGGTGGTAGTTGCATTCGTTCCATTTGGAAGCGAGATACGAACTCTCGCGGTGAGCATGAAATTTTTACTCATTAAATATTACTACTAAAATAATGAATAAATTAGTCTTATTTATTTCTAGATTTTTCTTAGAATTGCTTGGTGTTTATTTGGAATTTTTTGTATTTTTATTTGTATTTTTCATTTTTCTTAAGTTACGAAAACTAAAAAAAAATATTTAAACCTTCAACATCTTTCATTATTAGGCTTTAATTTAATTTAATCATTTAACTAATTACTTCATTAAAACAAAATCAAAAAAATTATTTATTGTTGACATTTTTAGTTGTAGTATTAATTAAGTATTTTTTTCCTTTTTAAATATATGATTGACTAACAGTGTAAATAATACAAATAGATAATTAGTTAAATGTTATAAATTAAGATAATTTAGGACATCGTTTAGGATTTATTTAGATTAATTAGTCTCTAAAAAAATTTAAAAAAAAAAAACTTTGGCCGAATTTGGCCATTTCTTTTTAAACTAGCCCACTATTAATTTCACCCAAAACACCCCAAGCCCAAAAACCTTGAAAATCTGATCCCAACCCATATTTCCCCCTTTTAATCTTGATCATTGACTTCCAACAAGATCTAACGGTCCGGAACACACTCCTCCTTATAATATAAAAGTGCCCTAAACATTCTTCCTCCCTTTCCAATCTCCCCATTCTCTCTTATCTCTATCACAAACCCAAAACCCTAGCCGCTGCCTTCTCTCCCTTCTGTTGCCGCCACCAGCATTCTCCACCAGCGGCGCCGCCCACCGGAAATCTCCACTAGCGACGGTCGACCTCCAATCCCAAAATAATTTCAATATTGTCCTTTTCTCCTCCTCTACCTCTCCCCACCAACTAAACTCACAAAATACCAACACCTCTAAAACAAAATAGTGGGCGAAACTCTCCCACCACCATTATCCTTCCATCGGAAATCACCCAAGGCGGCGGTAAAACTCCAAAACCCCTCAAACTCACACCATACACTCCTTTCATCCTCTTAACCTCATCATACCAACCAAATCCCCAAAAAGCCAATCGAAATCCATAGATCTTATATCTAAAAACGCCAAAACCCTAGATCTACTCGTTTTTTCCATTTTTCTAGATGTTAAAAAATCCTTCGGTCAATATCTCCCTCCAAAGATCTTAGATCCAAGACGGAAGTCTTGGCTTGAAGGTTTTTTCGCGATTAGACCCTTTTAATTTTGTAGTTTTATTTACATATTTGTTATCTAGATTTTCGTTATTACGCACTTTTTTCAATATCTGTTAATTTTCACATTATTTTCTATTATTATGCATTTTTTTATTTTTTTTAATATTATGTCCGTATTTTTTTATTCTGTTTATGCAATGTTTTATTATTTTCTATTAGGTAGCTATTCTTTTTTACACTCCATTATAATTAATTAACTAATTAAAACAGATTTAGTAATATATATATATATATATATATATATATATATATATATATATATATATATATATATATATATATATATATATATATATATATATATATATATATAATGTTAGTATTGTTATGAAATCTCCTATTTAAGGTGAATGTCTATAATTATAGAGATTCTAGAGTTCTATTCTTGGTAGCTAAATCATCCCCCTCCCTATAAATAAAGGGGTCTTCTATCATTGTAAACCATCCCTATCAATCTCTAAGTATCAATAAGAATACTTCTCTCTCTCTATTCTCTCTATTGCTCTTGTTCTTGCATTATTGTTCTTGTCTTTATATTATTTCATAACACGTTATCAGCACGAGACTCTAACCAATTGGGTAGAAGCTTTGAGATTGAGCATAATAATTTGCAATTCCTACGTTGGTTGCTGTGCGGACAATTCCTTGGGCAAAGGCAAAAGGCAGAAGCCTTATTCGATAAACAAAACAAAAACGAAAAAAAAAAAAGGAAAGAAGCAAAGCAAACACAAACCTACGAAGCAGAGGCAGCGGCGCTTACTCACGGAGGCCACGAAAAGATTTTAGGGTTCTTGGCAAATCATTAATTCTTGAATTAAGAATTTTTATACGGACAGAAAGAGAAAAACGTGAGAGAAAGAAAGGAATTTACACAAGAGGTATATTTGATTTATTGGTATACCTTAAAGGTAAGTAATTTACTTTTCCCTTTCAAATTCTTGAAATTCTACGATTTGATTTTATATACAAACAAAGACAACAAAGTTTGATTATAACTCTAATGGAGTTTGTAAGAAATTGTAACCACATGAAGTGGTAAAATCTCTATGTCCTGCCATGATTAAATTCATGTATGATTGTGGGCAAAGAATTGAAAATCCGTCCCATTGAATTTGCTCCATTCCCTTTAGAGAATGTGGAAGCAGTATATGATAAGTCTGAAAGAAGACAAAAATTATTACCATGAAGGTATCAATGAATGTGGACGTGGCAAAGAATTCCGTCCAATTGAATTTGCTCCATTCCCTTTAGAGAATGTGGTAGCAGTATGTGATAAGTCTGAAAGAAGACAAAATTATTACCGTAAAGGTATCAATGGATGTGGACGTGGAAATAGACGAAATTATAATCGTCATTATTGTGATAATGAGAATAATAAAGATTCTCAAAATAATCTTTCACTTTATGAAAGTAATATTTGACATGAGATTGTGTAAAGCACATGATTATGATCCATTCCTTGAAGTGAATGTGATAATTGTAATAGAGCCCGTAAGTCTGAACACGCTCTTGATGTAAATTTGTTTTATGTCTGACATTATGAAAAGAAAGTTCGTTGCCCTTAAAATTTCGGGCAAGAACTATATGACATGGGTGTTGGATGCTGAAATCCACTTAGATGCTATGGGTCTTGGAGACGCCATTAAAGACAGAAATAATGCATCCACCCAAAACTATGCTAAGGCCTTGATTTTCTTGCGCCATCACCTTGATGAAGGTTTGAAAATTGAATATATCACAGTCAAAGATCCACCCATCTTGTGGAATGGCTTAAAGAAGAGATATGACAACCTGAAGTTGGTCACTCTGCCACAAGCACGATACGATAAGAATCCAAAAGCACATAGTTTATAAACTATATATTATCGTTGCGGTGGAAACGGGCACTGGTCAAAGGCTTGCCGTATACCATGACATTTGGTTGACCTTTATCAAGCATCTCGAAAGAGTAAACGCCCTGAAACGAATTTTGTCTCTGACGACAACTTTGACATCACCCACTTGGATGTGGCAGACTTCTTTGAGCAACCCGAGGGGAAGATAGACCAGCTAATCGGTGATGGATCCGTGATGAAAGAAGATGGAGCTATTTGATTTTATTTTACTTATTTGTATTAGTTAGTGAATAAACTAATAGTCATTAGTATTAGCTCGTATTAGTTAGTTCATGATGCAATGTTAGCAGTAGTTCTTTAGAATGTCTTCAATATGCTCAAATATCAATAATATTTTTATTTTCCAGTAGGGGTAATCGACTAGCCTGAAAAACTAGTCGATTATCTAATATTTTCGCATTAAAGCTGAAAAACAATTGATCGACAATCGATTGTCTATGTCTAACAATCGATTGTCGTTAGACAGTGTAATCTGGAATTTTTCAAAAATCATCCACAATCGATTGTCTATGTCTAACAATCGATTGTCGTTAGACAGTGTAATCTGGAATTTTTCAAAAATCATCCACAATTGATTGTCTATGTCTAACAATCGATTGTCGTTAGACAGTGTAATCTGGAATTTTTCAAAAATCATCCACAACCGATTGTCTATGTCTAACAATCGATTGTCGTTAGACAGTGTAATCTGGAATTTTTCAAAAATCATCCACAATCGATTGTCTATGTCTAACAATCGATTGTCGTTAGACAGTGTAATCTGGAATTTTTCAAAAATCATCCACAATCGATTGTCTGTGTCTAACAATCGATTGTTGTTAGACAGTGTAATCTGGAATATTTCAAAATAGTCAACAATCGATTGTCTATGCTTAACAATCTATTGTCTTAAGACAGTGTGCTCTAGAATTTTTCAAAATAGCCAACAATCGATTGTCTATATTTAACAATCGATTGTCTTAAAACAGTGATCTGGAATTTTTCAAAAATTGTCAACAATCGATTGTCTATGTTTAACAATCGATTGTCAATGCTCAACAATCGATTGTGTGTGTTTAACAATCGATTGTTTTGTGAAAAATGCTTAAACTGAAAATTTTCAAGCTGCATAGTAATCGATTATGGATAACATATCTGATTTTGTTAGTCAACTGTTAGCAGCAGATTTTGAAAATATTATGTGACACAAACGGATTGAAGTTGTTTATTCTCATGATTCGTATATTTTCTTTTATATGTCAAACCATGGGAAGTAAATTGATTGAAGGCTCCGGAAGAGCAACTGTAACTCTGCCCAAAGGCACGACGTTTATCTTAGAGAATGCAATATTCTCCTCCAAGTCTAAGAAGAACTTGTTGAGTTTTAATGATATCAATCAAAATGTTCTCCTCCAAGTCTAAAAGGAACTTGTTGAGTTTTAAAGATATCATTCAAAATGGATATCATATTGAGACAATAGATGAGAATAATCTTGAATTCTTCATGAAAACGAGGCTGCCCATTTCGGTTTGGGTTCACGCCATTTTGCATGCAGCAATACTAGTTCGTCGGCTGCCCACTTCGGTTTGGGGTCACGCCATTTTGCATGCAGCAATGATAGTTCGTCGGCTGCCCACTTTGGTTTGGGGTCACGCCATTTTGCATGCAGCAATACTAGTTCGTCGGCTGCCCACTTCGGTTTGGGGACACGCCATTTTGCATACAGCAATGCTAGTTCGTCTCTGACTGACGAATTGACACAAATATTCCCCGTTGCAATTGGTTTTGGGTCATGGACCCAATATATCCCATTTAAGAATCTTTGGATGCGCAGTATATGTGCCTGTAGCACCGCCATCCCGCACCAAAATGGGTCTGCAAAGAAGGTTAGGAATATATGTTGAGGTTGAATCGCCCTCCATTATTCGCTACCTCGAAACATTGACAGGAGATTTGTTAACTGCACGATTTGCAGACTGTCAATTTGATGAGACACTTTTCCCAAAATTAGGGGGAGAAGTTGGTGAAACCAAACGGGAAATTTTGTGGAAAAATGCATCGTTATCTCATCTTGATCCACATACCTCTATTTGTGAAAGAGGCACAAAAGATTATCCATTTGCAAAGAATAGAAAATCAAATGCCTGACGCATTTATAGATTTGAAAAGGATAACAAAATCACATATCCCCGAAGTGAATGTGACAACATCTGATTCACGAATACATATTCATTATTGGAAGAATATGAACATAAAATTGGTATTAAATATACCACACTCACCCCTAGAAGGAGGTTTGAGATGATACCACACTCACCCCTAGAAGGAGGTTTGAGATGATATATGGCATGAATGATCGTTGGTCACGTACCTATTGTACGCCAAAGTATTTTGGAAATATGACTATTAAAGGACAACGATAATGCAAGAAACATATCTTGTATATAAGTTTGACATGACCATAATGGTATAACTTTCTCTTTAAGAAAGATATTCACCACATGGATGTTGATGAATCTGTGGTAGTACAAAATTAATTGAGAGCTCTAGAAGAGCCAATTATTACTATGTTGGAGAAACACAATTGAGTATTGTGCTGTAGTAAGTCTCAAAGAAACTTATTCAGTTTCCAAAGTACACGCGAAAGCGATTGATTATATTGAGACTATAAATAAAGAAAGGCTTTGATATCTCCTATTACTACAACTTGTAGCGGGGTAATTTGCATATGAAAAGCTACCCGCTTTGTTCTCCAGTTTGTACTACACAAAAGAAAGAATGCCACAATAAAGTGGATATCCATTGGTATAAAAACCCATGTCATAATAAACCTGAAGTTTATTGATAAGTGCACATATCATGGTGTAAATTTGAAGTTTACCAATATTGATAATTTGTTCAGTTAGCATTCGTATTAGCCATCTCATTTTAAGTATGATGTGCAAATTCACACAGGTGAATATCAAAGAACTAGAAAGTTCTTTACGAATTCTCTTGTATCACTTGTTCTCATTAATGAACTGACCAACTAAAGAGTTTGGGTTGAAGCCCATAAATACTGGAAATATCAAAGGTGAATATGGGCCCATTCACCTGCCATGTATACCACATATGATGCATCTATGAAATGGTTACATGCGCAATTGTTATTAACCCGCAGCCTGGCCGGTGCTTGCGAGGTAAATTGCTCAGTAATCTAACTTCGAGCATAATTTCCAGATTCTCTACTCAAGATAGTTCATCTTGATAAGTTGGTTTATATCAAAGTTGGTTTAGCAAGATAATTATTGAGTGCTTCCACTTAATAGCTAATCTGTTTCTTATGAGAACAAAGTTATATATATCAGTTTGATATACGTTGTATACGAGAGTATATTATATTCTCCCCTCACAAGTGGTTCAGGGTCAGGAACCAAATAATTTCATCTTATTATTAATGTGATGTGTATATTAACATAATAATGCACAAAGATGATTTCCCAAAGTTGAGGAGACAAGTTAGTTTTTCTAACATGAGGCGGAGACATGATAAACACTTGAGAAAAGGTTACATGGGATGAATTATCATTTGTATATGTATATCCCCGAATATCATGATATGAACCTGAAGTTCATAAAAGGGATAATTCAATTGCAACATATTGTAAAGCATGCTATACGCATTTGCTGACCCAAAGAAAGTAACTAAATGGAAGAGATACAATTCAAGAAGAATTGATTCCATATGAAAGACATGTAGTTTTGAACCTATAGTTCAAATGCTTGAAAGTATAAAGTCAAAGGTATGTATAATCAGTTTTCGATATCTTATTTGTCTAGCATGACATGGAAAACTTGATATGCATCTAAAGTCTATTATATGGCTTATATGACTTAACTTGAAAGATTTAAGTTGCTTGAAGCATATGCAATTCTTGGTCCTGAAGTACCACATCCCAAGTACAATTTGTGTACATATGAATCTTGCTATAACTATAAGCATGATGGCATTGAGAATGCATCTATGGAGATATTGAAAAGTTATTCCACGACATTATATGAAGATGTTCATATCTATCAAGAATGATGATTTCAAGGTGCGGAATATTTATTCAAGTCAATATGGTTGATTTATCAAATCTCTACCAAAGATCGTTTTGAAGATGATGCACAAGATTAGAATGCAAATGCTCAAGGATATAAATTGATGTTCTTATTAGGGGGAGTTAATGCGCGTTGCACTCTTTTTCCCTTACAAGGTTTTGTCCCACTGGGTTTTCCTTGCGAGGTTTTTAACGAGGCAACCAATAGGCGCATATTCAAACATGTGTACTCTTTTTCCTTTCTTTAATTTTTCCCATTGGGTTTTGGTTTTAAGATTTTAACGAGGCACATTGTTGAATAGACATTCAAGGGGGAGTGTTATGAAATCTCCTATTTAAGGTGAATGTCTATAATTAGAGAGATTCTGGAGTTCTATTCTTGGTAGCTAAATCATCCCCCTCCCTATAAATAAAGGGGTCTTCTATCATTGTAAACCATCCCTAACAATCTCTAAGTATCAATAAGAATACTTCTCTCTCTCTATTCTCTCTATTGCTCTTGTTCTTGCATTATTGTTCTTGTCTTTATATTATTTCATAACAAGTATAACATATTTTATTAGTTTTAGATTATTATGTAGTTTTCATTTTGATTGTTAATTAATTAAATGGATTAAGCAGAATAAATAAATAAATATAAAACTAGTGCTTCATTTCTTCCTTAATATGTCATTTTTGTTATTATTGTTAATTTTTTGGGCCTGGCGAAATTGACAGGGCCATAGCTTTATTTATTTACTTATTTATTTATTTATTTTCGTGTTAAAATTTAGCCTGGATAAACGGGCTAACCCATATCTTTGTTAAAGTTTAAGAGCCCAAGCTCTTTAGGCCATTAGTCATCTGACTCAGACCTGGAACCAATCCGATTTTGAGGTAATTCCAAAACATTTAAGGGTAAATTTTTGAAACCTAAATTCTAAAAAATCCATTCAGAAAGTGCTAGAACTTTCGAGAATGGGGACAATTTTCCTAATATTAAGTAGGAAAAAGGATAATATACAAAATATCCGGAAATAGGATACTTGTCCATTTTCTTGGATAAGGAAAGTGCAAATTATTGCAAATTATTTGTACCTTAATTTTGATCCATTTTCACCTCCTCATTCTGTTAATACACTCCTTCTTTTCACTATAGACAGGCCTGGATATACATTTTAGACCTAAAAATACGCTGATTCTACATTACTTTAGAGTTTTTTTTCAGTATTAGCAAAGAACTCCTACTGGTTTTTTACACTATCTTCTGAATTTTTAGGTTTTTGGAAGCTAGTTTTAATTTTCTGTTTGGGTTTGTTGTTTCTCGCTCAACATTTTAGAGACCTATTTTCTTTCTCTTTATTTTCTTGTTGTTGTCAATGTACTTTTCTTAACAAAAAATATAAAGTTTTATTCTTTTCCTGAATAATTGATTGGAATTTGTTGATAAATCAGAAATTAGTTTGAATACTACAAGAACCATGCTAGTTTGAAGTTTGTTTGTTTG
Organism: Nicotiana benthamiana; assembly: GCA_034376525.1. Taxonomy (NCBI): domain Eukaryota; kingdom Viridiplantae; phylum Streptophyta; class Magnoliopsida; order Solanales; family Solanaceae; genus Nicotiana; species Nicotiana benthamiana. The sequence continues at coordinate 81,521,202 of CM067331.1, forward strand.
TTTGCAAATTTATTTACAATGTTTTTAGGCAAATATATTAGATTAAAAATGTTTTGAAAATTACAGAATCTGCTAAAATATTCATACATTTATAATTTTTATATGTTTATATGTAGTTCTGTCGCATAAGTCATTTTTCAAATTTTCTGTTAAAATAGCAATAGGTACTTTGGTTATTCAGATAGCCAAAAATGTAAAAACATTTAGTGCATTTCCTTGTGTTAAACCAGCGTAATAGATTAGCAATTTACTATATTGTTTTTCTTTAATAGTTAAATAATGTTAGATTATTATAGCTTAAAGTCATAAAAATAAGATTTTTATAAAGTAACGAAGTGATAACCATAATGCATTTTCAGGCCCAAAACCAATTGGATTCATGAATTTATGTTCTGATTTTTATAAAAATAAAATGAGTTGATCAATAGCATTTACACTTCAAGATTTTTGAAATTCAAATAAGCTTAAAACCTAACATTCCTAAAGTAATGACTCAGGCAAATCAGTAGGAAGATTATCCAAAATTTAGCAGATTTCAATTTGTTCAAAAACCCCTTTTTATTTTATTTCTTTAAAGGATAAACAAAATATTGGTAAAATTTTGCAATTTTTCATTACTAATGTTAATTTCAAATTCTTCAAATATGTATTGGGCTAGAGTTCACTTGGACTCATTATTAAATTTATTTATTAGTCCACAAATGGATATTGGGCTAGAGTTACTTAGTAAGCCTAAATTTTCTTGTATCCATTATGTTTAAATTAATTGAAGATATAATATTTTATTTCGCCAAATTCATCTGAATTAAATCAAGCCCAAGTTCTTTTAGAATTAATTTTATTATTTGAATAATAGATAACATATGTCTTGGGCTAGAGTCTATTTGGACTCAATCCTTGTTCGGCCGCAAACTTCAAAATTCAGGCATGTTCGGCATTTAATAAATAAAGTTGCCACATCTAATAAGTGTCTCATGTAGTATTGAATCTTTACACCCAGCTACACAATGTAGAATATTTTAGAGATTTAATCACAAACTTTAGGTACACTTAAAAATTACGCCTTAATCAAATACTCGTAAAAATGCTTTAGGCGCGATTAATTAACTACCATGACTATGGGTACGGTTCTCATGGCATAATCCCCAATTTGGGTGTGAATTTCATGTGATTCGATCATAACAACTTTGAATAATAATAAAATAAATATGCCACGAATCGGGGTGAATTTCATGCAGTGCGTTTTGCGGTGTGTTCCAAAACGGCAAGTGTACAACATTTGTAACTTGTTTAAAATATAATTTCATAAATCCTAAAAGCAGTTTAAATTAAATAAAAGTTTTTATAAAATTAAAAATGAACAATACGTTTAAAACATGTATTAATAAGATGATTAGGCTAATTTTAATAGTTTAAGCGACCATGTTCGAACCACGGAACCCGAAAATGCTTAACACCTTTTTCCGGGTTAACAGAATTCCTTATCTGGAATATTTGGTTTCACAGACTTTTAAATAAAGTCGGAATTTCTCCTCGATTTGGGATTTTAAAATAAACTTGTGGCTCTGACACTAAATGAATTATTCTAAGTGGCGACTCTGATAAATGAAATTAAAATAATTCAATTATGATTAATGTCACTTAAGATGGAAAAACTCTCTTATATTACCCTCTCGCATGGTAAAAATGAGGTGTGACAGCTCTTGCGACTCTGTTGGCGACAAGAACCAAGAACTTCTGGTTCAGGGTTTAGAATTCGAACTTAGAATAATTGTTATAGTTGGCTTGTTTTTATTATCTGATTTTTACATATTTGAGCATAATATGCTAAGTGCCACTTTTTACCTCTTTGATATTGATTGGACTGTGTATAAATTGTTATAAAATCCCCTTCTCTATGAGTCATCTAAATCTTCTGGGAAGTGTACATTTCGTGTAACTTCTTTTTTGTTAGAGTCATATCCCAATTTTAGAATGAGGTTCGGATAAATTGCAAAGCTGGTGAAGCTTCTGTATTCTTGGTACGTTTCATCCTCCCCCCCTCCCCCAGGCTCGAGCTGTCCGCTCAGGTAAGCCAAGTCTAGAACAATACACCAAGGTTTTTAAACTTAGTATAACACAGACTCATACCAGATCCCTAGTAGGAATGCTTGTTTGCATCATACATTTGACTTTTGGGACTCAACGCAGGGGTTGGGTCTTTCTAGGATAGGTGTACCCGAAATAAAAATATTATCCCGATGCATTATACTTGCTACTTGTACATTATTTTCTTTGGATTATATATGGACCGACTTCTATAATAAGGGAGAAAAATTGGAAACATCAAATTGAGATATGAGAGAGATAATAACCCGTCTTTGGAAAATTTGGTATCCAAAATGTACCGAAATTTAAAAAAAAGAGAAAAAGGAAACTTTTTTCAAAAAATATTTGGTGTTGTTTTCTGTTGCGTCAAAATTTTCCGAACTACGCAAGTTTGATTCCTACCGGATGTGGGATACGTGGGTAACCCTCACTTGGTCCAACCCCATTTTTGCAAAAATAACCAAAAAAATTGAAATGTTTGTCGTTTTGTCACAAATAAGGTTAGGTGATGTCGTCTTTGTTTAAATAGCCGATATGTCCTCACAAGGGTGCCGAAAGGCCGTTTTCGCAAAAATAGCCACCTATGGTTTTTTTCAAATTTTAGCCAATTAGCAAACACAACCCTAAAATCTTCTTTCCGGAGGTTCTGAAGGGCCATGTTTGCAAAACTGTTTTTGTTTTGAATTTTAGTTTTGAAATATTATAATCTTCTTTTGAGTCAAAACAAATTATGGTCTTTTAACCAATCATTTTAAATAAATATGCAGGATGAGCACTATTAAAAATGAGCCCTTCAAAGTTCTACAGAAAACTCCGCTAGAACTCCATATGTTGTGGAATGACCTAGGAGAGTCAGCAGAGATGCTGCAATAAAGCTTTGTGCGGTCTCATTGTTCTTTTGAAGATTAAATTAAGGTTGGATATAATTGAAGCTTTAATACTTTTTGGGGACCCACCGCATAATGTATTCCAGTTCTCTGATTTCGTGCTAACTCATACACTTAAGGAAATAGCGGGCTATGCTGGTCTTAGTGGGAATCTCAGGAACAGATACCCAGTGGCACCAAGAGCGGTGACTCCTCACAAGTTTTTGCACCTTCTGAGTATCAGTCAGGAAGTCAAAGATGGAAATTTGGCTGAGGGATTTTACACATTCTACTTCATGTACCGTCGTTATGGAGTTCCCACGATTTTGAGGCTCCAGATACCAATCTAACTCATTCAGGGAACAAAGGCAAATGGGAAGCACGTCATGGACCGGCCTTCATAGTGGCATTCTTAGGCATTAATCTGTGTAAGGAAGGATGGACATATAGAGTTAGGGATCATAGGAATGGACGACTTCATGATTAAAAAGGCTAATGGAACTATTGTACCGACGATCCTAACAAAGATTTATCGAGCTCTAACCATTTTCTGAGTAGAGGAAAATATTTTGAGGGTTGCAACATTCTTTTACAACTTCGGATGGAAGAACACATTTGCCATCGTCCGGGGTACATGAACTATTGCATGACTGGTCTTAACTGCATTGAAGAACATGAAAACCAGGTAGAGGGTCATGAGTTTCCAGAAGATACGGAAGCATGGTTCGCACATTTGAGTTCTTTGACTGCAAGCAGAATTGAGTGGACATTCAGTTAGCTCCCAATCACCAAAGTCATATATATGTCGGCCAAAATATGTTTTCTTCTATTGATGGGTCTTCGGGGTATTCAGTCATATGCCACACACAGCGTTTTACGCCAGCTAGGCAGGAACCAAACTTTCCCTCATGATGAAGATTTCAGTTGACAAGTCATTGAACTAGGTCCAAAAGTTGCATTATCAAAAGATAAGGTTCTCTAAATTTGGCATCAGTGTAGGTTCCTGGAGCCATAGACTCCGGTACGGAATTTGTCCAAGGGTGAGTTAGAGCCGAGTTACACGGACTGATATGAAAAAAGGGTCCAAGTCCATTAAGAGCCCGAACAGCCCGCCAAAAGGCCCCACGTCCAGCAGTTCACTGATAAGGCGTAAGAACAATAGGATTAGTTAGTAAAGGAGAAAGGCTACAAGACCACGACAAGAAAATTGGAGGGGAAAATCAGAGATCTTAAATTTGATAGTAGTGTGTAGGCTGCTGCTGATGGAGGGGAGAAGAAAACGCTTGCCCAAAAAAAAACAAAGACCATTGAGCCCAGATCTAAAAGTTGAAGATAGCTACTGAGAATCCGAAAAGGAGCTGAACGGATGAAAGACTCGTAAATGGTCTTAGGAAGAAAATATGTAAGTACGGGAATGATTTGGAAAAATCCGAATGTAGTCTGCCAAGAACTTGGAAATAGTTGGCAAAGAACGCAGAGGGACGGGTAGAGTTTGTTCGGCAATTGAAAGGGAAATATGATAGAAAATTCGCAAACCCGAAGAAAAAGCTAACTACTCTCTAGAACGAAATAGCCAAACAAACGAATAACTTTAAAGCAGAGAGGGAAGATTGTTATGCATTGATGTCTCGGCTAGAAGAGGATATGCAACAGTTGCAGGGTCAAATCCATCATGTCACTCAACTGCTAGAAGCTAGGTCTCAACAAATTGGGCGTTTGCTCCAAGAGAAAGGCATCATTAATGAAAGGTTTAGAGCAATTTCCGACTACATCGTCATGAAATGCCATTAATGTAAGGACATGACTTTCCGCAAAAGTGATGACCTTAGTTCGCCTAATAATGAATGACCTGGATTTCCTCCAAAGAGGTCTTGCACATAGGCCCCTAGTATGACTAACTGATGTCCCGCGGGCCCTTGAAGTAGTTCTGGAAGCACTTATATATTCTTGATTATTTTTCGAGTATGTATTTCAGTTTCCAGTTTTAGAGTTTGTTTCGAGTCTGTTTTTAGTTTTTAAATGCTTAGAAAGGTATGATGGAGTCATTGTAATAGAAAAATTAGTAGTTTTTAATGAAATTTAGAAAAACCCAAAATTGTTTCTTTCTTTTATTTCTGCATCTATTCCTTGAATATTTGATGATCTGATTTATGCGATATCGTGATACGTAGGCAACCCCCATCGAATTCGGTCATGATTTTAAATAACTCAAATAAAAGAGAAGATGATGAAAAGAGAAAACCAAAAAAAAAAGAGGAAAAAGAGAGAAAACAAAAATAAGGTAGAAAACATGGAAAAGAGGGATAACAAGGATAAGGATAGAAAAAAATGAGAAAGTGCAAAAGAGAGCAAAACATGAAAAGAACCAAAAGCAAAGAAAGACCGGGGAGATAAAAAAAGGCGGGGATGAGACACGCAATCGTTGCAAAACATATAGAAGCATATTTAACTATATAGGTGCCTCACATCCACCAGTGTGTGATTCCCTATGTGTTAATTGCCTCATCTAACTGGTTTGTTGTGTCTGTTTTTGAGATCAGGTTCTGTTTTTAAGGTGGTTGGTTTTGTGGTAACCTGGATTCGCACACTTACTTTACAAGATCGAAGGGAAATGTCGAAATGTCATCAGAAAGTCATCTACCAACAATTCTCATCCCAGATGATAGCTCGATATCGGTTATCCCAACATTAGAGTCGGCAGCTGCTGAAGAGATTAGGGCATTGCGTCTCTGCATGCTAAAAATGTGGCATGCTTGGTCCAATGGTAGAGAGTCGCCTAGTGCTATACCTGGGTTCCCTGAGTTACTTCCTAGAGCAAGTGGAAACTCTAATATTCTAATCAATTACTTGACTAGCCCGCTTGGATATCCCACTATCTCAGCCTATTCCACCGGAACGCCTTCTGAGGTTCGCCCCCAAGCATTGATTTCAGGAGTGGATTCTAACATATCCACCGCACCACCATCCTCGGCTACGACACAACCAACTTTACCCATGAAAGCTTTGAGCCATCATCCTTTACTTTCGGAGTACCACCTTTTCCATCGGTCACAGCTCAGTTTACCACCAACTCTTGCCCTCAACAACCTCACTATGAGTTTGCCGCGGGATAAGAGAGAACTACAAAGAATCTCGAGTCATAGGAAATCACTTAGAAAATGAAGAGCATGGAACAAAGCCTCAAGAATATATAAGGCATATGTGGTTAGAAGAGTGTACCCTACGCCAACTTATGTATGTTCCCGCATGTTCATTTGCCTATCATTTTTAAGACTCCCAAGTTCGAAAGTATAACGGACACGAGGACCCCATAGCCCACCTCAAGAGGTATTGCAATCAGTTAAGAGGAGCGGGTGGATAAGAAGAACATGTAATGGCCTGCTTCAGAGAGAGTCTAGTCGGAACTGCATACTAGTGGTATTTTGGCTCGAGATTTTGTCAGAAAATTCCAGTACAGCATAGACATAGCTCCAGAAAGAATTTCTCTGTCTAATTTCAAAAGAAAGTCTTCAGAGAGTTTCCAAGAATATGTTGTCAAGTGGCGCGAACAAGCTACCAGGGTAAAACTCCCAATGGATGAGACCTAGATGATCAGTATCTTCCTACAAGACCAAGAGGCTGACTACTTCCAGAACATGATGTCTTCCATGGAAAGTCCGTTTGCTGAGCCTATCAAAATTTGGGAGATGGTCGAGAATGGTTTGAAAACGGGCAACATATTGAGCCAGTCCGCTGTAAGAGCTATGTCCCAAGAAATCCAGAGTGGGTTAGAGGGTTTAGCAAATTGAAAGAATAAATAAGAAGTGTCAATGGTAGCTTCAAGTATGAGAAATCCCCGTAAACCCCGAGGTTACTTCCCTTCAAACGTCCCGCAATATTATTATCCTCACCAGAATGCGTCTTATGCCAAGACTCCTCAACCTTATGCAGTGATGAATGCCCAGACATACGCTCGGCTACAGCAACAATTTAATCAAAACCCAACTCCACCTCCTAGAATAACCCTCCTCATTAAGCTCCATATAATCCCCGTCCCCCACAAAATAATTTTCAGCATAATGCCTGTGCCCGTGAGCCACCTAGAAGAACCACTTTCGTGCCTATCGATGAATCATACTCTAGCCTTTTCCCTAAGTTGGTCCAAATGAATTTGTTGCAGCTCGTACCTCCGAACAGACAAAACTCGGAGTCACCCTCCTACCGACCTGGTATTGTAGATATGTGATTTTTGACGATACCCAAGATTTTTTATATTTAGCATGTAAATATTTAATTTAGGCCTAATATCGCTATTTAAATTAATTTTGACTCTTCTACTTTATTTTCTAATAAGAAAATAAAAATTACAAAAAAATAATTTCATTAATATTTTGTAGTCATTTTTAATCTTAAAAAATACCAAGAATAGTGTTGTTTTGATGGTCAATCTCATTTTAATAGTTATTTTTACTTAAGTAGGATTAATTAGTACATGAGGTCTTATTTAGTCTTGTTCACGGAGAAAAAATAAAATTTGGGCTTAGACATCCCATTTTTAGATCTAATTCAATTAAAATAAGAATCTTTTTTAGTACCTCTTTAAAAGTTCTCTTTTAAGATATTAATTCCGAAAATCCAAAAAGATTTCTTTTGAGGTCTTTCTTTGAGAAATTAAAAAAAAATAAAAAGATTCTTTTTATTTTCATTAGAACTTTAGGATTGTTATAAACTAAAGCAAAAGACAAGAACAATAGAACAAGAACAATAGCAATAGAGAGAAGAGTAGAGAGAGTTCTTCTTATTGAGTTGAGAGGGGTCTCAAGGGATGATTTACAATGGTAGAGAGCACCTCTATTTATAGGGAAGAGGAAGACTTAGCTACCACTAATAGAACTCTAAAATCTCTCTAATTAGATACATTAAAGACATTCACCTTAAATAGAAGTGTAAGAATCTTCTATTTCATAACACTCCCCCTTGAATGTCTATTCAATGATGTGCCTCATAAAACCTTAAAACCAAAACCCAATGGGAAAAATTAAAGTAAGGAAAAAGAGTACACATGTTTGAATATGCGCCTATTGGTTGCCTCGTTAAAAACCTTGCAAGGAAAACCCAGTGGGAAAAAACCTTGTAAGGGAAAAAGAGTGCAACGCGCATTGACTCCCCCTAATGAGTACATCAATTTATATCCTTGAGCATTTGCATTCCAATCTTGTGCATCATCTTCAAAACGATCTTTGGTAGAGATTTGACAAATCAACCATATTGACTTGAATAAATATTCCGTACCTTGAAATCATCATTCTTGATAGATATGAACATCTTCATATATTGTCGTGGAATAACTCTTCAATATCTCCATAGATGCATTCTCAATGCCATCATGCTTATAGTTATAGCAAGATACATATGTACACAAATTGCACGTAGAATGTGGTACTTCAGGACCACGAATTGCATATGCTTCAAGCAACTTAAATCTTTCAAGTTAAGTCATGTAAGTCACATAATAAACTTTAGCTGCATATCAAGTTTTCATGTCATGCTAAACAAATAAGATATCGAAAATTGACTATACATACCTTTGCCTTTATACTTTCAAGCATATGAACTATAGGTTCAAAGCTACATGTCTTTCATATGGAATCAATTCTTCTTGAATTGTATCTCTTCCATTTAGTTGCTTTCTTTGAGTCAGCAAATGCGTATAGCATGCTTTGCAATATGTTGCAATTGCATTTCCTTTTTATGAACTACAGGTTCATATCATGATATTCGGGGATATACATATACAAATGAAAATTCATCCCATGTAACACTTTCTCAAATGTTTATCATGTCTCCCCCTCATGTTAGTAAAGCTAACATGTTTCCTCAACTTTGGGAAATCATCTTTGTGCATTATGTCAATATACACAGCACCTTAGTAATAAGATGAAATTATTTGGTTCCTGACCTTGAACCACTTGTGAGGGGAGAATATACTCTCGTATACAACTTATATCAAACTGATATATACAACTTCGTTCTCATAAGGAACAGTTTAGCTATTAAGTGGAAGCACTCAATAATTATCTTGCTAAACCAACTTTGATATAAACCAACTTATCAAGATGAACTGTCTTGAGTAGAGAATCTGGAAACTATGCTCGAAGTTAGATTACTGAGCGATTTACCTCGCAAGCACTGCCAGGCTGCGGGTTAATAACAATGGCGCATGTAACCATATCATAGATGCATCATATGTGGTATACGTGGCAGGTGAATGGGCCCATATTCACCTTTGATATTTCCAGAATCAAGGGGCTTCAACCCGAACTCTTTAGTTGGTCAGTTCATTACTGAGAACAAGAACTTCTAGTTCTTTGATATTCACCTATGTGAATTTGCACATCATACTTCAAATGAGATGGCTAACACGAATGTCAACTGAATAAATTATCAATATTGGTAAATTTCAAATTTACACCATGACATGTGCACTTATCAATAAACTTCGGGTTTATTATGACATGGGTTTTATACCAATAGATATCCACTTTATTGTGGCATTCTTTCGTTTGTGTAGTACAAACTGGAGAACAAAGCGGGTAGCTTTTCATATACAAATTACCCCGCTACAAGTTGTAGTAATAGGAGAATCAAAGCCTTCCTTTATTTATAGTCTCAATATCATCAATCGCATTCGCGTGTACTTTTGGAAACTGAATAAGTTTCTTTGAGACTTACTACAGCACAATACTCAATTGTGTTTCTCCAACATAGTAATAATTGGCTCTTCGAGAGCTCTCAATTAATTTTGTACTACCATAGACTGAGGTTCGAGATCCTCACATTCTTGCATTCCGTATTTTCAAGAGTCTCAGGCTCAATAGATTCTTCGTGAATCTCGGAATTAATCAAATCATGAGCGTCCTCATGTGATTCTTTCATAGTGTCATTTAGATCGTTCTTTTTCCTCTTTCTAGGATTTCGATCTTTGGAACCTAATGGTCTGCCACGCTTCTGGCGTGCATTTGACTCATTGGATATGACACTAGATATTTGTCCAATAGGGACTTCAATACGGATCGGAACTTTTTCCCGCGTGAATGTGTGATTTCGTTATCCTCTTCAAGTCCGTAAATGCGTCAGGCATTTGATTTGCTATTCTTTGCAAATGGATAATCTTTTGTACCTCTTTCTTTCAAATAGAGGTATGTGGATCAAGATGAGATAATGATACATTTTTCCACAAAATTTCCCATTTGGTTTCACCGACTTCTCCCCCTAATTTTGGGAAAAGTGTCTCATCAAATTGACAGTCTGCAAATAGTGCAGTGAACAAATCTCCTGTCAATGTTTCGAGGTAGTGAATAATGGAGGACGCGTCAAACTCAACATATATTCCTAACCTCCTTTGCAAACCCATTTTGGTGCGGGATGGCGGTGCTACAGGCACATATGCTGCGCATCCAAAGCTTCTTAAATGGGATATATTGGGTTCATGACCCAAAACCAATTGCAATAGGGAATATTTGTGATAATTTGTCAGTCAGAGATGAACTAGCATTGCTGCATGCGAAATGGCGTGACCCTAAGCCGAAGCGGGCAGCCGACAAAGTAGCATTGCTGCATGCAAAATGGCGTGAACCCAAACCGAAATGGGCAGCCTCGTTTTCATGAAGAATTCAAGATTATTCTCATCTATTATCCATTAACTTTGCAAACGCAAGGTTGCGTGATGGCAACAAGCACACATTAGACCATCTACAGGATGCGTCTATCAAGACCATGAAATACCTAAACTACCCATTAGGTGGGTGAATAGGTCCACAAATGTCCCCTTGTATACGTTCCAGAAACTGGGGTGACTCAGTCCCAACCTTTGTTGGGGATGGTTTGATAATCAGCTTGCCTTGATAACACGAAGTGCAAGGATATTCATTACTTGAAAGAATTTTGAAATTCTTTAACGGATGCCCATACGAGCTTTCTATAATCCGTCTCATCATGGTTGATCCTGGGTGACCCAGTCGATCATGCCAAAGTACAAATGTATTGGACTCAGTATTCTTTAGATTTACTGTTGAATGTGCCTCAATTGCACTAATTCTTGTCCAATACAGGCCACAAGATAAAGACGGGAATTTCTCAATAACCCTCTTTTTGGCCGGAGACATTCTTTGAAGTGAGGACGAGATATTCGAGATTATCTTCATCCATTGTCTCAATATTGTAGCCATTCCGGCGTACATCTTTAAAACTCAACAAGTTTCTTATAGACTTGGAGGAGAACATAGCATTCTCTATGATTAACGTCGTGCCCTTGGGCAGAGTTACAATGGCTCTTCCGGAGCCTTCGATCAATTTACTTTCCATGGTATGACATACAAAAGAAATACAGGAACATAAGAATAAGCAAGTTCAATTCCTTTTGTGTCACATAATATTTTCAAAATCTGCTACTAACAGTTGGCTAACAAAATCAGATATGTTATCCATAATCAATTCCTTTGCAGTTTGAAAATTTTCAGCGTTTTTCATAAGACAATCGATTATTAAACACACACAATCGATTGTTTGAACATAGACAATCGATTGTTAAACACAAACAATCGATTATTTGTTATTTTTGAAAAACTTCAGATCACACTGCCTAACGACAATCGATTGTTAGACAAAGACAATCGATTGTGGATGATTTTTGAAAAATTCCAGACCTCACTGTTTCAAGACAATCGATTGTTAGACAAAGACAATCGATTGTTGGCTATTTTTGAAAATTTCCAGACCTCACTGTTTCAAGACAATCGATTGTTAGTCAACGACAATCGATTGTTGATCAATTGTTTTTCAACTTTAATGCGAAAATAGTTGATAATCGACTAGTTTTTCAGGCTAGTCGATTACCCCCACTGGAAAATAAAAGTTTTATTGATATTTGAGCATATTGAAGAACTAATACAAATATCATATCATGAACTAGCTAATACGAGCTAATACTAATGACTATTAGTTTATTCATTAACTAATACAAATAAATCAAACAGCTCCATATTCTTTCATCACCGATCCATCATCGATTAGGTGGTCTATCTTCCCATCGGGTTGCTTAAAGAAGTCTGCCACATCCAGGTGGGTGAAGTCAAAGTTGTCGTCAGAGACAAAATTCGTTTCAGGGCGTTTACTCTTTCGAGATGCTTAATAAAGGTCAACCAAATTTTATGGTATACGGCAAGACTTAGACCAGTGCCCGTTTTCACCGCAACGATAATATATAGTTTATAAACTATTTGCTTTTGGATTCTTATCGTATCGTGCTTGTGGCAGAGTGACCAACTTCAGGTTTGTCATCTCTCTTCTTTAAGCCTTTCCACAAGATGGGTGAATCCTTGATGTTGAGATGTTCAATCTTCAAACTTTCATCAAGGTGATGGCGCAAGTAAATCAAGGCCTTCGTATAGTTTTGGGTGGATGCATTATTTCTGTCTTTAATGGCGTCTCCAAGACCCATAGCATCTAAGTGGATTTCATCATCCAACACCCATGTCATATAGTTCTTGCCCGAAATTTCGAGGGCAACGAACTTTCTTTTCATATGACACAATTACATCAAGAGCGTGTTCATACTTACGGGCTCTATTACAATTATCACATTCACTTCAGGGAATGGATCAAAATCATGTGCTTTACACAAGCTGCTACCACATTCTCTAAAGGGAATGGAGCAAATTCAATTGGACGGAATTCTTTATCACGCCCACAATCATACATGAATTTAATCATGGCAGGACATAGAGATTTTACCACTTCGTGTGGTTATAATTTCTCACAAACTTCATTAGAGTTATAATCAAACTTTGTATATAAAATTTATAGAATTCCAAGAATTTGAAAGGGAAAAGTAAATTACTTACCTTTAAGGTATACCAAATATATTTTCTATGTTTCTTTCTTTCTTCCTTTCCTTTCCTTTCTTTCTTTCCCTTTTCTTTTCAACTTTTTCGTTCTTTTTTTTTTTCTTCTTGCCTTCCAGTGTCTTGCTTTCTGTTTCTTTTCTTTTTTTTTTTTTTCGTTTGTCCCTTTTTTTTTTTTCTTTTCCTTCTTTGAATCAAAACCCTACACAAACAAAAGTTAAGACAATCGAAAATTTCAATTGGTTAGAGACTCGTGCTGATAACGTGTTATAAACTAAAGCAAAAGACAAGAACAATAGAACAAGAACAATAGCAATAGAGAGAAGAGTAGAGAGAGTTCTTCTTATTGAGTTGAGAGGGGTCTCAAGGGATGATTTACAATGGTAGAGAGCACCTCTATTTATAGGGAAGAGGAAGACTTAGCTACCACTAATAGAACTCTAAAATCTCTCTAATTAGATACATTAAAGACATTCACCTTAAATAGAAGTGTAAGAATCTTCTATTTCATAACAAGGATATTGTATATAAAAGAAAAAAACATACTTTATCTTTTGTTTACCTTTAAATTTTCTTCTTTAGGTAATCAAAAATTGAAACCCAAAAATATTTTTATATTGTTCGTTTCTTGTTTCGAAGTCTTTCTTCAGGTATCAAATGAAAATTCAAAATATTTTTCTTTAGTTTATTCTTTAGATTTCCTTTCTGGAAAAAAAAATCAAAAAATATTTTTCTCTTGTGATGTTTTTCCTTAATAGTTTCCCATAGTGTATTTGTTTCAAAAAGAAAAAGATATATGCGCGTGAGGCTTGAGTATAGAATAGGATATAGAACTTAAGTCTAGAAAATTCAAAAAAAAATTACTTTTTTTTTTCTTTTTTCTCATCAAAGTAGTCATTAATATTGGAAAAAAAATGAGAACGTTAGTTTGTTTACTTTGTTCCCGATCTTTTCGAACTACGCAAAGATTTGATTTGTGCGGCGTTATGATACGTAGGCAACCTACATAGGGTTCAATGAAATCACTTGTTTAATTAAAAACAAAAGAAAAAATAATTTAGAAAAAAAAGAGATAAAATTATGGAATGTGAGAAATGGGAGGAAAGAAAAGAGTGATAATTAGAAGATAAAAGAGGAAGGAAAATGAGCAAGCCAAGAAGTGTTAGAAAAGAAAGAAAAGAGAAGATTGAAGTGAACAAAATCTGGATGATGCCAAAGTGACTTGGTGACCCTCGAAGTCATTCTAGAACCGTTAATTGTTGCTAGGTGCATTGCACGCAATGTGATATTTTTAGCTGTTAAATACCCTAATGCTAACAGGATGACCCCATTTTGCTCCTTTTTCTATCTTCAGTAAGCATGAAGGTGGTTGGTTTGTGGTTCTTAAAGTGGTAACTCATCTCTAAGACATAAGGTCGAAAGGCAATGGCAGATGTCAATGGAATCGAGTATGTTGATACTGGTGCCCGAAAGCAATTGATTGAACATGGCAATGGGTTGGTTGAAGAGGTAAGGATGTTAAGAAAACACATTGCGGACATATATCAGGCTTGGATGATTGGGAAGGCACCACCCTCGCCACCACCTAGCTTCTTAGATGCTACCCTTACCCAAACTCTGGTCATAGTACTAGACGATCCCCCACACTCTCCAGATCCACCCGCTTATCATAACTTTCCCAACCACCCTAGTAGCTCTAACACTCATCCCCCAATTACCTCTCCCCAAAATTGCCTCATGTCGTATCCACTACCCTCATGATCACAACTTACATCTTCCCTTCATAGATCCAACAATGAACACTCACTCAAAGCTCATGATGCCCAATATTACCCCTCAGAGGTTGCCCACAAGGTTCCTGACTCATACAAGCAGAGCCCTCGGGATGAGCCTCATGTTGAAAATGAAAAGTTCACAGGAAAAGAAGGGTGAGATAAGATATCTAAGAAACTTAAATGTATAGAACAGTCCTTAAGGAGCATGCTATGGATGGGAAATCAAATTAATATGTTCCCTGATGTTCATCTGCCCGCGAGGTTTAAAGTGCCAAAGTTTAATTTGTATGAGGGGAGTGGAGATCTTGTAGCCCATCTGAGGGGTTATTGTAGTGAAATGAGAAGTGTTGCAGGAAAGATGAGTTGCTGATGGCGTATTTTAGTGAGAGCCTGACTAGGGAAGCCTTGGATGGGCACATACATCAAGATGTCAGTAAGTGGCCTACATGGCATGACATGGCTCAAGACTTTGTTCGAAACTTTCAATAAAATATAGGCATTACCCAGGCCGCTCTTCCCTATCTAATATGGAAAAGAAACCGCAGGAAGGTTTTAGGGATTTTTAGTTCATATGGAACGAATAAGTTTCTCGGGACAGTCCTCCCATTGATAGAAAAGATGTTTCTGAGCCCCGCTAATGACAGGATCTAGTGGGCATTCCCGTTTAACGCTTTCAGCCTCAATATGGACCCTATGGATATCCTCATGCTCCAAATATTTGTCCCCAATGCTACTTCTCTCCATAAAATCCCCAATGTCATGCTTCACCTTCCCAGTACCCCATCCACAATGCACCGCCATATGCTTCATACCCACGAAAGCTGCGATGGCCTGCGCTATTTTCGCAAGTATCTTGCCCGCCTCCTCCAGTATATCAATCACCTACCCACAAAAGGTTTCAAATGAGGCTAGAGTAAAAAATAAGAAGGCAGCAGCAAAGAAAAAAGTCATTCACTCCTATTAGATAATCATATGCCAGTCTGTTCCAAAGGTTGAGGCAAATGAACATGTTGAAGTCGATTCAGATAAAAACCCTCTTCCGAAGAATTTTAATTTTTCCAAATAATTATGATCCAATAAAGACCTTCCAGATAATCTTTGAGAGTGCTGAGCAAGACATGCCGGGAGCATATGATGTTTTTACAATGGGTAAGGCTCCGTCATTTACGAAATCAGAGAAAATAAGAAGAAAATAAAGAAATGAGAGAGTCTTATTGGCGAAAGCCTTCACAGGCACCATAAGGAGATGGTGAGTTGAGAGAAAGAACACAATGAGAGAGGCTTGATGGTGAAAACCCTTCGGGCACTACAAGTCGAATAAGGATCGTGAATCAGATTGGTTAATCGAAGCATTGAATCCCAGTTCTACTGTTTATGGGTATAACAAGAGTTGAACATCAGACTTGCTTGACATATTAGGACACTTTATCCAAATATGCATGTCACAGTCATTAGAGTTTTAATCCACATTTGACAAGTTTCTACTTTGTAGTATTCTTGTTAGGAATCATCTCTTTCATTGTCCTTACTCAGTTCCTTTTGTCTTGTTCACTTCCTCTTGAGAATGGGAAAGAAAATTTGTTCGATCTGTAGGAACCCTACATAAGGAAAGCATGGTTAAGGGGGCATGGAATTTTGTTCAAGCAAAAATTTTTGCTTGTTTCGGAGAAACCCTCTATAAGGGAAAGCAGCAATGTTCAAAGGAAGATAGCAATCGGGGGCTCACCTTCAAAACAAAGGAAATCAGTTCAAGACGTAAGGAAAAACAGTGCAAATATTGGTAAACAAGAGCCCACCTGGAGAACAAATGGAAAGCATCAATGATCAAAAGAAGATATCAATCAGGAGCCCACTTAGAGAACAAAGTATAGTTCAAGTCATATGGAAAAAAGCAGAAATATTGGTAATCAGGAGACCACCTGGAGAACAAAGGGAAAGCAGCAATGTTCAAAGGAAGATAGCAATAAGGAGCCCACCTGGAGAATAAACGGAAACAGTTCAAGTATCAAGGAGAAATAGTGCAAATGTTGGTAATCAGAAGCCCACCTGGAGAATAAAGGGAAAGCAACAATGTTCAAAGGAAGACAGCAATCAGGAGCTCAAATGGAGAACAAAGGGAAACAGTTCCAGTCTCAATGAAAAACAATGCAAATGTTGGTAATCAGAAGCCCACCTGGGGAATAAGGGGAGAGCAACAATGTTCAAAGGAAGACACCTATTAGGAGCCCACCTGGAGAACAAAGGTAACAGTTCAAGTTTGAGGAAAAAATAGTGCAAGTATTGGAAATCAGGCATCAACCTAGAGAATAAGAAAAAAAGTCCAAGTTTCAAAGGAAGGCAGTTCGAGTATTGGCTATCGGGTGCTTATCTAGAGAATAAGGAAATTCACTTCAGAATACAATTCAAGTCAGCAATAAAATAAGCTCGCGGCAAGAATGTGAGTCAACAGTCCGAGATGATCAATGGAAGTTAGTCACAATCCAAAAATAAAAAATAAAGGCAAGAAGTGAATCCAAATGCAGAAGTAGATGAAAGATGTGAGGTGCTCAAGACATGGATGAGGTCACAAGCACCGCATGTCCGGTCTTGATCCGAAAAAGCTAAAGAAGAATGAACTAGCACATGCATCTAGCAAGCGTCAAGGTTCAAATCTAAAGTCTGCATGAAGAACTATTCAAGACTCAAGATCAACCTTTAGAAGACTTAAAATAGGAATAACTCATAGTTGACATGCTTAGTTAGTCTTTTTCATTTTTTGATTTTGATGTAATAACAAGACTCCAGACCGGAACCTCGGCAGGATGGCACCTCGAACGGCTCTCCACCTTAGTACTCCATTACCTCATTCACTTCTGAACTACATGTGGCATGATTTCTTTATAGCAATGGATATGTAGGCAGCTCAGATACTAGGGCTCGGTCATATTCTCCTTTCTTTTAGCTTTTGGTCTCTTTAAATAAAGGTCGGGTCAAAAAACTTGTCTAGTATATATGTGATTTTGACCTTCCCCAAGATTTTTTTATATTTTAGCACGTAAATATTTAATTTATGTCTAATATCGATATTTCAACTAATTTTGACTATCTTACTTTATTTTATTACAATAAAATAAATTACCAAAAAGGTTTCACTAATATTTTGTAGTTATTTTTAATCTTGAAAAATACCAAAAATAATTTATTTTGATGGTCAGTCTCATTTTAATAGTTATTTTACTTAAGTATGATTAATTAGTAAATGAGGTCGTATTTAGTCTTGTTCGCGGAGAAAGAATAAAATTTGGGCTCAGACATCACTTTTTTAAGTCTAATTTTTGAGGTAGCCCATACCCGTTAATCTAAATATAAGCCTAAAACCTTAAACCTATAAAAAGGAGGCTAACCTAAAACGCCTAGACGGGGATCAATGGAAAATACACAAGTATAGACCCGAGACCTATGCCTAAAAATCTTACAGATGAATGAGCATCGTCGGAACACCAAAAGAACCTACCCCAAAATGACCCCTGAAACATTCTGCTTCTTTTTGAACAAAAATGAAGAAGGCCTAAATTGTTTTAGCTGCTGGAACACAAAGGAGACCGAAGAGACCCATAAGATCTTCTCCTTCTTCTTCATTTTTTGGAAAAAAAAACTATGAACACTCAAGAAGTTACCAAACATCCACATATTGTTGAGAATTGTTCCAAACATGAGATACAGTCTTTTGTGGGTTGTTATGATGGGTATCATCAGGCCTCGATGGATGAGGACGATAAAGAAAAGATGGCTTTCAGCACCCCTTAGGTTACTTACTGTTACAGGGTCATGCCTTGTAGTTTGAAGAACGCCAGGGAAATTTACATGAGAGCTATGATTGTCATCTTTCATGACATGATACACCAAGAAATCGAGGTGTATATGGATGATATAATTATTAAATCAAGAATGCAGGATAACCATGTTCGGGATCTGAGAAAGTTCTTTGAGCGTCTGCATAAGTATGGCTTGAAGTTAAATCCAGCTAAGTGTTCATTTGGAGTTCTGTCTGGGAAACCTTGGGGTTTATATTCGAGCTAGATCCAACAAAGATAAAGTCTACTCGAGATTTGCCTCCTCCGGGAACTAAGAAAGAGGTTATGAGTCTGTTGGGAAGGTTGAATTACATCAGCAGATTCATTTCTCAGTTGACTTCAACATGTGAACACATATTTCAGCTGTTGAAAAAAGATGCGGCGATTAAATGGACAGATGAGTGGCAGGAAACTTTCGATAAAATCAAAGAATATATGTCGAATCCTCTAGTCTTGGTCTCACCCGAACTGGAAGGCCTTTGTTTTTGTATTTGACAGTGATGGAGAATTCCTTTGGATGATTTCTCAGGCAACATGATGTGACCAAGAATAAAGAACGGGCAATATACTATTTGAGCAAGAAGTTCACTAGTTATGAAGCTAAATACGCTTTATCGGAAAGGAATTTCTACCCCCTAACTTGGGTCGCTTAGGAAAATAGGCATTACTTGTTGGCCTACCCCACCTTTCTCATAACCAGGTTGGATCCTTTGAAGTACATATTCCAAAATCCAATGTCCATCTGGAGGTTAGCGAAATGGAAAATCCTGCTCGCTGAGATTGGAATCGTCTATGTCACCTGTATAGTAATGAAAGCTCAAGCTTTAGAGGATCACCTAGCTGAAAATCCTATTGATGATGAATATCAGCCTTTGAGACTTACTTTTCGGAAGAGGAAGTAAATTCAGTTGAGGTAATTTCAGAAGACACCAATGCTTGGAAAATGTTCTTCGATGGAGCTGTGAATGCAAAAGGTGTCGGGATTTGAGCAATTTTGATCTCACCCACTTGTCAGCACTATCTGACCACAGCCCGTCTTTGGTTTTTCTGCACGAACAACACTGCAGAGTATGAAGCCTGCATTATGATCATGAATATGGCAATCGATCAGGATGAGGAAGAATTGTTAATCATGGGAGATTCGAACTTGATTATTCGACAAGCTCAAGGTGAATAGGAATCTCGAGATGTGAAGCATATTCCATACAAACAAAATGTGGAAGATTTTAGCAAGCGGTTCAAGACCGTCAAGTTCTGGCACATTCCTCGATTTCACAGTGAGTTGGCCGATGCACTAGCTACTTTGGCCTTGATACTACAGTATTCGGGAAATATCCACATTGACCCATTAGAAATCCAAATCGGAGAAAGGCATGGTTATTGCAATACGGTTGAGGTAGAACCATATGTTTAGCCATGGTATCATGATATCAAGAGATTTTTGAAAATAAAGGAATATCCTGAGTAAGCTAGTGGAGATCAAAAGTGAACCATTAGAAGGCTCGCCAGTAGTTTCTTCTTGATCGGAGAAGTCTTATACAAAATGACTTAAGATTTGAACCTTCTAACATGTGTGGATACCCAAAAGTCCAGAAGGATCATGAATAAAGTGCACGCAGCAGTATGGAACCCATACAAATGGATACGTCCTTGCAAAGAAAATCCTTTGAGCATGCTATTACTGGATAACCATGGAAATTTGATTGTTTTAGTTTTATCCGAAAGTGTCATCAATGTCAGGTACACGAGGATCTAATTCATGCAACACCTTCAGAATTGCATCCTATGTTAGCATCGTGGTCATTCATTGCTTGGGGTTGTAGCGGCCCCCCTTTTTCTACATACATATATTTATATATATGTCGAAATCGGGCTTGTGACATTTGGGAGGACAATTCATTCCCTTTTAGGAATTAGGTTTTTGATTTGGAGAGTCTCCACCTAATGATTAAGTACATTAGGATACTAAGAAGTGATTGAGTTGAAGAAACCACAGTAGGTAAGGGCTAGAAATTATCTCGAGGGGAAGGTGTTACGAACCCTTTAAGATTCATTAGTGTAGTTCCTGGCCATGTTATAATTGTGACTTCATGTAATAAAATAGGCAATTAAGACTTAAATAAAGGGATTGGCACACAACTTTGCAAATAAGTTGAATCTTTGAGAAAAATAAAGAAGGAAGACTTTTGTGAAAAAGATTTGTGCCTTTATGAGGAAAAAAAATAAAGAGCAAGTAAAGGGAGGGGCTACATGAGATATTAGCGCATCGATCATCATCTTCATATATACCCTTCCCACCCGTTAGGTATTAAACTGCGAAATGGTATCGTTGCTTATTGCATGCTATTACCCGTCCCGATCCTATTAGTCTCGAAAGCAATGAGACTACTAATCCTAAAGGGAAGGGACTTGGGGCTTTCAGAGTTTTCAAAAGAATAAAAATCTAAGCGACAAACAATAACAAGTAGCACCTAAAAGGGGAAACAAATAACAGTTAGGGCTCAGATAAGCCTCCTTACACAAAGCATCAAATCAACTAACATGCCTTACATGTACTGGTTTGATCTGAATTAAATTAAGGCATAGGACAGGCTGATTCATCACAAATTTCTCAGATGAGGAGTCTGAATTAGCCTAGTTTAGATGTAGTTGTCAAGGACTGACACAATTTATTAATTACCTAACAGTTTGCCTATGTGAGGCCAATAGGCATGACATCTAGCAGAGGTGTACTGCTTCTAGAAAAAAAGTTATTGATTATAGAGGAGGAATCTGCAGATTTTTAAGACTGATATTAACTTTAAGACGAGGCTGATTCAGTTAATATAGTTCTATAGGCAAGGTCTCTGAGTGTTATTGGTTTTAACAGTTGCAAGAGTCCTATAGACATGATTTCTAAACGAATTAATTATTATTAGACCTAAAGTTGTTTGCCTAGTGGTGTATACATGCAGAAGTACCGAAAGACTTATAGGCATGCTTTCTAGATGTTGAATGCAGAATTATTAAGGTCCTATAGGCAGGTTTTCTAAGTGCAAAATGCAGAATTATAAAAGACCCTATAGGCATGTTTTATACCCTTTCACATGCATTCATTCCCCATCCCGTTACACTATCCACCCCAATAGTTATCACAAAATTATTACAGACCAAATGAATCAGAAAGAAAGAAAAGTAAAAATTACAGCAGAAGCTCTAGCTACATCCAAACAGCCTAATTCAAACTCAAAGTCCAATAATATGAGATAAACCAACTTCCACGGTCAGATTTCCAAATGGCCTTCTCATATTTGGGGGTGTGTCAAAGTTTCCAAGAGTCTCAAAGGGCTCTAGGCAGTGCTTACACCCCAAAATATTTCAGAATCAAGAACATAGTGCAGTATGGAAAAGCCAGCTCTCGGATGTCCAAGTTCAGAGGGAACTCAAACTCCCAAAACAAGGCTCAAAAGAGAGGGGAAGAACATAAGTTTAGGAATTGGTGTAAGTGCACAGAGGGGAAAGGAATCAGGGAGAGATAAGGCAAGCTATGGTCATGCCCGGCAATTGGGATGCTAGCACACCCCTGACCAGCCTGTTAGTCAAGCATTTAGAGTCAGGATCCATTGTGGATCAAGCCATCGCCTGGACAGTAATTAGGATACTGTCAGGCTAAGATCATAAGTCAACACATAGAAGGGAATGGGGGTAGAGAATTCATAACAGAAATAGAAGAAAAGAAAGGAGATATGAAGCACAATTTACAACACATAAGCAATAAAGTAAACAAGAAACCTAAAGCTGTAAAGTAAACACACAGGGATGAGGCAGAATATTTAAACAAAGGACATACCAATTTCATAGAAAATAAGTAAGCAAAAGTAGCCTTGAAAGAGCCAAATTGCAAACAGCAGTTCCCAAAAGATCTCAAGCAAAGCAAGATTAGAAAACAGTATTGCCAGAGAAAGTGAATTCAGTGTATGAGTGGTGTATTTTCGGTTATTGAGAATTGACTCATGATGGAAAGAGGGAGGACTAGGTCATTATATAGTATTTGAAAACAAGTAAGGCAGGCAAAGAGTGCATAAACATAGAAACCAATCAGTTAGTATCAATTAAGACAACTAGACTCCTTTAATTAAGGAGTCTAGGTAAAACAGCTAATCAAGATGGAATAAGAAGGAAAAGATCAGTTTTCTAAGGCTTGATTAAGGTAAAGAAACCATATAGTGCACAAATAAGGTCAAGTACAGAGCTGGTAATTAAGAAAAGATGGAATAGTAGTGTTCTTTATAAAGTCAAAATAAGGTATCAGACTGAAAATCAGTCAAAGGATCTCGGATCCAATTTTAATCATAAAGGACCTCAAGTAATTATGGAAAGAATAAATTCAAACGTTGGTAAAGAATCACATAACAGATACACAATAAGAATTTATTTAAGGAAAACATAACAAACCTAGGATTTCTACGCAAAAGGATCAAAATAAACAGCCAGTATGGTCAAAGGGATCCACTCGAAAGAAATCAGTGCGGAATCACTAGCATGATTAAAGGGATTTCAAAATCAATCCTGGGTGAAATCTTTTGAAAGGAAAGCTTTTTCCTCATATATAAAGCATACAATTCAAATAAAATAAAAGCCTAATGATGAAAGTTTTAGAATCATCGGAAAGTAAGATTTTGAGTTCGATTACAGGCTTATCGTGAGTCTGTAAACCTAGGGTTTCAAAGCAAACCCTAGTGCCATCTACCTGAAGAAAAACCCCCAGAATTAGGGTTTGAAATGGAATCAAGGGTGAGGAATCATTCGAAGTCATTAAGAGAGGCAGACATACACACAAAAAATGCAGAAGAAAGAGAAACTACAAGTGTTAAGACAAAAGGTAGGGAAAAAATACATGCTGAGAAGGAATATCAACGAAACTTAGTAAAGTGAAACAAAATCAAAACATGAACTTAAAAACATATGGCAAAAAGTGAGAAGCAACGACCTAAGTTAGCATGTGAATAAAGAAAATAAAAGAATCTTTGCAAAATCGGGAAAGAAATAAGAGAACAGACTTGAACATAATAAGAAATAAATAAGCGAGCATAAACACACATCATATAACATTTAGAAGCTTTTTCCAGAAACCTTAAAAATCAGATTCGAACAGTTTTGAAAAAGGAAATTTGGGGAAAAGCTCTAAAATGTCTGTTAAAAACCAAACACGTCACAGATCTGAATGAATAGATGAATAAAGAACCTTAGAAAGCTTAAAAATGGCAGAGATGACCCTAGGATAAGAAGGTCTTTAGGAAAGTCGGATCCTGAGTCGGAGAGACTCATACTACTTTGAAAATGTTGGTAAATGGCCGGAGAGGCCATGGATCTTGCAGATATGAGACTGATCTAAAGGAGACCATGAAAGTCAAGCCTCCAAACTTTGAATAGCTTAAGTTAGTGGTCATGGAGAGCGAAAACAGGCCAATCATGGCCAGGGTTGCCATGGATTCCGGTGAAAAATAAGACGGAGATCGGTGGAATAGAGTTAGGGTTACGGAGGACTAGAGAGATTTTTGAGAGACGAAGGGAGTTTAGAGGTGGCTGTCTTTGGGTAAATGAACTAGGGTTAGGGGTTGAGGAATTAAAAAAGGAAAGAATGTGTTATGGTCATCGATCAAAATGATCAACGGCCAGGATTTAAAAGAGAGACTGGGCGCGTTTAGTAATTGGGTCAAGAGGTCAGGTAAACAATCAAATTGGGTCGTTTAATTGGGTGGAATTGGAGTTTGATTTTGGGCTTGAATTGAAATGATAATGGACTATATGTTAAATAGCCAATATCTCCCCTTTCAATTTGATTAAAATAGTTAGAATGCTTTTTAAAAATAAACTAAAAAAACTGAAGTAATTAATAATATAGAAACATTAATCTAAAAATACTAGGAATAATTTTATAATTGTAAAACACTATTAATCGTAATATAGGCTATAATTTTAATTTTGTGCAATTTAGCTTTAAAATATCAAATAAAATTTGTAAAAATATGCAAAATCATCTTAATTATAGTTTGGTTTAAACACGAGATTGGAAATAAATTATTCAACAAAATAATAATTTTGATAATAATATGTAATTTTGTACTGTTAAAATAGATAATAAATTGAATTTAAGAATCTTGAAAATTGGGAAAAAATACGAAAACTCTTGGGCATGCTTGTATATACATACACATGCTATTTTGAAGGTATTTTGAGTATGAAAATATATAAGGAAAAATTGGGTATTAACAGCTGCCCCTCTTTACCCAGGAAGGATGAAAGAGTTGTCGGGTAAAGATATGATGGCCAATTTTGACTGAAAGAGATTATTTGCAAAGAATTTTAACCAAGCTCTGGTTCCTAAGTTGCCTATATACTTCTGGTCTTATAGGAATCAGGCCATATGTAGTTCAGAATCCATTGACGGAATATGCCGATGGAGATTTTTGAAAGGACCGGACGTGATGTTTTGGATTGAGAAAGGTAGCTGAAGTCCGATAGGCTATAGGAACTAGAGCGGGATCACTCCTGCAGAGATGGTTGTTGATAGCCGAGGTACCTACAAGTGAGCAATAGAAACATATATGGTGGAGAAATTAAAATGTGATGCAAGTTCCCCTTGGACCATGAGTGTTGTCTTTGGACGGCTAGGACGATGTCCTTAGATCATGACGTCTTGGGCCATGAAGTGTGTGATTAGGGATTCGCAGGCTATGAAATGATGTTCTCGTACTATGAAGATGATGCCTCCAAACCGTTATGCCTTTGAATAGTGATATGCAAAAGATAAAATAGGGTCCTCAGGCCATGGCATGGTGTTCTCGGGCTGTGAAGATGGTGCCTCTAAACAATGATACCTTTGGATAGTTTGGCGATCTTTCATGCCATGCAATGCAAAAGGTGGCAATCTTTTAGCCGATGCAGAATGTAAAATGAGTGGCGATATCATGCCAAATAAGGTGGTGATATCTGAGCCGTGCAGGATGGAGACAATGCTTAATCTTGGAAGGCAAGAAGATAGCCTTATGCAATGTGAGAAATGCAGATGGAGGTAGAGCTTCACCTTGGAAGGCAGAAAGCTAGCCTGATGTAATGCAAGAAATGCAGACGGTGGTAGAACTTCACCTTGGAAGGCAGAAAGGTAGACTTATGCAATGCGTACATGAAGATGGAGAGAGTGGTTAATCTCAAAAGGCAGAAAAGTAGCGCTATGCAATGCAGAAGATGCAGATGGAGGTAGAGCTTAACCTCAAAGGTAGAGCTTAAACTCAAAAGGCAGAAAAGCAGCCTTATGCAATGAAAATATGCAGATGGAGGTAAAGCTTAACCTCGGAAGGCAGAAAAGTAGCATTATACAATGTAGAAATGCAGATGGAGGTAGAGCTTAACCTCGGAAGGCAGAAAACTAGCCTTATGTAATGTGAGAAATGCAGATGGAGGTAGAGCTTCACCTCGGAAGGCAGAAAGGTAGACTCATGCAATGTAGACATGCAGATGGAGAGAGTGGTTAATCTCGGAAGGTAGAAAGTAGCGTTATGCAATGCAGAAGATGCAAATATAGGTAGAGCTTAACCTCAAAAGCCAGAAAAGTAGCCTTATGCAATGAAAAAATGTAGATTGAGGTAAAGCTTAACCTCGGAAGGCAGAAAAGTAGCCTTATGCAATGTAGAAATGCAGATGGAGGTAGAGCTTAACCTCGGAAGGCAGAAAGCTAGCCTTATGTAATGCGAGAAATGCAGATGGAGGTAGAGCTTCACCTTGGAAGGCACAAAGGTAGACTTATGCAATGCAGACATGCAGATGGAGAGAGTGGTTAGTCTCGAAAGGTAGAAAAGTAGCGCTATGCAATGCAGAAGATGCAGATGGAGGTAGAGCTTAACCTCAAAAGGCAGAAAACTAGCCTTATGCAATTCAAAGTTGCAGATGGAAGTAAAGCTTAACCTCGAAAGGCAGAAAAGTAGCCTTATGCAATGTAGAAATGTAGATGGAGGTAGAACTTAACCTCGAAAGGCAGAAAAGTAGCCTTATGCAATGCAGAGGGTGCAGATGGAGGTAGAGATTAACCTCGAAAGGCAGAAAATTAGCCTTATGCAATGCAAAAGATGCTGATGGAGACAGTGCTTAGTCTCGAAAGGCAGAAAAGTAGCTTTATACAATGCAAAAAGTAACGGCGAATAGTAATGAAATCTCCTAGCTGATATAGGGAAGCTAATAGGTTATTGTTGTATTGTAGCTGCTGGTGATCTCGTGTACTAATAGCACTTGTATATAAGTGATGATTCTGATAGTTGTATTCATGAAAAAGTATGAGTGTGTAATCGTATCTAATGACTTACGTCTTGGGTGCCTACATCTAAAGAAAAATCGTGAGTTTGTAAAAACGGGGAAGGTTAGTTCGTCTTCCTATAGACTTTGCTCGTCCTACTCGATGCTATGTTTTATTGGGGTAGTGTTTCTAACAAAGCAATTTCAATAATAATCATGCCTCGTTTAGTAGAAAATGTAACGTAAATCCATAATTGAAAATAGTTTTTTTTAGATGAATTGACGACTGCGACGTGGTTCAAGACATTACAACCTCTCTCACTCCGGCATTTCGAGGGTCCTCCTCAAAATTCTTCCGCAGTTTCCAATGGCGGGGGAAATGAAACTTTTATTAAATTGTGACTGAACCCATAGGGCTGCCTACGTATTGTTAGAAAATACGCTTAACGCTAGAGGGGGGGTGAATAGCGTTATAATAAAAAATAGCGTAAACTTGCGGAATTTAAAAATTGCAGGAATGAAATAAGTGCGATAAGTAAATAATAAAGAACGAACGCACCGATGTATCCTGGTTCACCACAACCCGTCGCTAGTCCAGTCCCCGAGAGACTCTCTCGAGATTTCCACTAACACTGTTAAGCTTACGGGTGCTCAACAAACCTTTACAACCTGAGAACTTGAGTCACACAAGTCTCAACAACCTTTGCTCGAAGATACAACACTTCAAGACTTCAACCAAAGGAATCACAACGTTCCTTCTTACAATACAAGGGAACAACTTTCCCTTCAAGTGTATAAAAACACTTTGCACTCAAAACAAGACTCTCCTTAAGAGTAGATATGAGTAAAATAAATACGCTCAAGAACGCAACAACTTTCGTCAACAATTTGGCTCTCAAAAACTTATGTAGTGAATAGAAAATGATGAATAAGAGAATATGCAAGCTTTAGCAATAATATGATCAGTTGTTGTGTTTAGAAGACTGATTTGAAGATGTATTTATAGTGTCAAAATCATGCATAACCGTTGCCTAATTGCCAATTAAGAATTGCTGATTTTGTGCTGCGACAATCGATTGTCAAGATGATACAATCGATTGTTTTCCAATCATTCCCAGATTTTACGCAGCACAATCGATTATCAAAGACATATAATCGATTACTGGCAATGTTCAAAAAATCCTTTCCAGATTTTACTTAAAACAATCGATTGTCAGACATGTACAATCGATTACTTGGCAACGTTCAAAAAATCTTTTCCAGATTTTACTTAAAACAATCGATTATCAGAAATATACAATCGATTACTTGGCAACGTTCAAAAAATCTTTTCCAGATTTTACTTAACACAATCGATTATTAAAAACATACAATCGATTACTTGACGGTGTTTGAAAATATTTTGACAACGGTTAGTTACATAATCGATTATACTATATGGACAATCGATTATTTATCAGTCTTTGAAAAATCAAATAGACACTGCCTCAATACAATCGGTTTTCATAGGTTCACAATCGATTATTTTGTAGCTTTGAAAAATATGTTTGGACACTGCCTCAACACAATCGATTGTCATAAGTTCACAATCGATTGTCATGCAGCTGACTTAACATAATCGATTATCATAAGTACATAATCGATTATCTTAGTCCAGATTTTAAAGGCATGTTTAAAAATCATTTTGCTAAAATAAATATGCATGATTTAAAATCATTTTGCTTTAAATTAAATATGCATGACTTGAAGAACGACTCATGTATAACTTTGTTTAGTCTTGATCTTTGTTTGTCTTGTGCTTGAACTTCGTTACATGACATTTGCGCGCTTGTGCTTGGACCTCGTCATATGTCAATTGCGCATCGTTTGTCATTTATCAAAACCTGCAAATATGAACACACGTTTAGTTTAGTGCCTTGAGAACGTGTTTCAACAATTTCCCCCTTTTTGATAATGGCAAACCTTAAGCGGGATATGCATATTAGAGATTCATAATGACGATCCAAGACAAGTAAAGACATGCAATTAGTTCATGCAATTAGTTCCCCTCAACATATGAATTCCCCCTCAACATATTAAGTGCATAGCCCTTATTCTTCCCCCTTTTGACATTAGCAAAAACAAAATACGTAATAGCATGTTTATTGATCAACAAAAAGGTGTTTACATAAACAAGATAATAAAACATAGAACAAGAAGCAAATAAAGAAATTATTCATTATCATCATTTCCCGCCTCGTCATCCGGCACTGCTTCATAAGGAACAAGTCCAGCATATGGATAGTGAATATGATCAAAATATCCATGGATCTCATAAGTCAATCTATTGACGGAGGTGGACAAAGAAGCAAGTTGGTCGGATATAGTTTGGAGTATAGGAGCTTGAGGCTGACGCGTTTGACGAGTTAGAGGAGGAGCAGGAGCTGCATGTTCGCCGTCATGGGGAAAGGAGGAATCGAAAATTTCCCATTTCTTGGTGCTCTTTTTGAGCGGACCGTTGGAGGTGTTGAACCCGGAGGCTTCAAGAAAATTCATTATAAGAAGGGCATAGGGAAGTGGTCTATCGTCCCCGATGGCATCAAGCATGTGGATTTTGATGAAATTAGACCAATTAATGTGAGCCCCGGTAATAATGGCATGCATTAGCTTTGCGTCCTCTTGGGAAAGAGTGGTATGATTATGCCTGCGTGGTTTGAGGACTCAGGTTATGAAGTAGAAAATTAAACGATATTCGGGGAGCATGCCCGTGATTGTAGGACGGCGATTGGACAGATTAGGATCATAAGCTCCAAGTCCAATTTGGTTTAGGAGAATTCGTTCATCAAATAAGGCGCCGGCTTCTCTAATGTAGAGAGAAATGTTTTCCCCACTTCGAGGAAGGTGAGAAATAGAATGTAAGTTTTCGTTGGTTAAAAGAATTTCAACACCATTAATGTTTGTCACAAGCTCACCCTCGTCGTCCTCATGAAGATTAGAGTAGAAGGCTTGAATCAAGAGAGGATTAATGTGAGGATAGGATAGATATAGGAAATCAAGAAGTTGGAATTCCCTAAGAATGTTTACAGCTGCAGCGGGAGCGCTTGATTCAAGATATTTGCTGGTGGAAAAGCGAGGAGGAAGAATTTCACGCTTTTCAAATTTTGTCAAGAATCTAGTTAGCTCGGTTTTAGAGTTAAACCGTAAAAGAGACCCATCTTGGTAAGGGAAATTGGGAGTAGGAGGAGAAGCTGAAGAAGATGCACCATGTCTGCCTGAACGGGGGCGTTTGGTGTGTCTGCTCGACATTTTCAATAAGTAGTAATAGCCTTTGTAAGAAATTTGAGAGATTTTTGAAAGTTTGGGAGATAAGATTGATGCTTGAGTGAAGAAATTGAAGACATATGGTACCTATTTATAATGAGAAGGATGGCATTTCATTTATGGTGAAAATCTGCAGAAATTTAAGAGCAAAAACGGTCAGAAACGGCAAAAAAAATTTGCACTGTCCGTTAAACAATCGATTGTGGAATTGAAATAATCGATTGTTATGGAGTTTTTGAATTGTACTCGGAAATGACAAGAATCAATTGTGGGAATCTTGCAGGACCCAAACGGTAACAAATATTTGAATTACTGACAAAAAATAATCGATTGTTGAATTATGGTAATCGATTGTTATGACACAGTGTGCACGGTGATTTTCTGACTCGGAAAATAATCGATTATAGTTTTGATACAATCGATTGTATTAGAAAGGCAGTACTGAATGGCCAAGACGGTAATCGATTATACAGTTAAAAAATCGATTATTAATTAACATCAAAAACCTGCATAATAAGCATAAAACGTAAATAATCGATTAGTGATACTTGCTAATCGATTGTCCGGCACAATAAACATGAGACATAAACGAATGATAATCGATTATTGACTGTAACAATCGATTGTTCTACACCATTGCCTTATAATTCCCCCTGCCTTTAGGGCGATACCTGCAAAAAAGAAATAGACGTCTCCAACGCTCAAGTTAGTAATTTATAAAGAAATAATGACTTAGATCAATGTGGAGTCAGGATGTTGGCCAATTGAGAACGTGATCTCTTAAGAAGTGTGTCCTAAGGTGTTCTTAACAGTGTTTCGAGTACTTACCTGTTGTTCAATATCGCCAATTACCTGTTCGAGAGGATGGTCTTTGATTGTCCTCCACGCGTTGGGCAGTTTCGTTTCTTTTTCTAGTTGTGGCGCTTCCTCCAATAATTGTTCCAAGGTTTCACCTTGAATTTCCTTAGGAGTTTCCTCTTGTACTTTGTCTTGAGGACTTATTGAGTTTAAGATACCTGCAGGATCAAAACCAGAATCCTTTCTCGCTAAGCGAGCATTATTTTTGGAAAACACAATATGAGGGGATTCCTCCACAGTTTCGGTTCTATTATTGAATACCCTATATGCTTTGCTACGTGATGAATAACCAATAAAAATGCCTTCATCGGATTTGGCATCAAACTTTCCCAAATTGTCTTTTCCATTGTTATGAATAAAGCATTTACAACTGAAACTCTAAGGTGGGAGATGTTTGGTTTCCTTCCCTTATAGAGTTCATAGGGAGTTTTCATGAGTATTGGCCTTATGACCACTCTGTTTAAAACGTAGCATGCGGTACTCACGGCATCCGCCCAAAAATGTTTGGGAATCTTAGCCTCATCGAGCATGGTTCTAGCCATCTCTTCGAGACACCTATTTTTCCTTTCCACCACTCCATTTTGTTGTGGTGTGCATGGAGCAGAGAAGGTGTGCTCGATACCGAGTTCGTCACAAAAGTCCGCAAAGAGATTGTGATCAAACTCTCCCCCATGATCACTTCTTATTGAAGTGACGGTTGTGTCTTTTTCGTTTTGAACACGTTTAAGAAAATATTTAAAATTATGAAAAGCTTCACTTTTATGAGCAAGAAATAGAGTCCAAGTAAATCTAGAATAATCATCAACAATAACAAAAGCATAACGATTTCTACCAAGACTTTCAATGCGAGATGGTCCAAATAAGTCCAAGTGAAGTAGTTGCAAAGGTCTAGTAGTTGAAACAATATTTTTCGATTTAAAAGATGCTTTTGTTTG
The DNA here is from genome assembly GCA_034376525.1 of Nicotiana benthamiana. NCBI lineage: Eukaryota > Viridiplantae > Streptophyta > Magnoliopsida > Solanales > Solanaceae > Nicotiana > Nicotiana benthamiana. The sequence continues at coordinate 81,553,006 of CM067331.1, forward strand.
CTTCCCTTTTTGACAAGAATCACAAATAGAGTATTTTTCAAATTTCAAATTTGGAAGACCAATAACTAAATTTTGTGAAACCAATTTGTTTAAAAGATGCATGTTGATGTGAGCTACTCTACGATGCCATAACCATGTGTCATCCTCATTTCTCATAAGACAATTCACATATTCAGATGAAGAATTTGCGAGATCAACCATATAGATGTTATCCATTCTAAAACCACGAAGGATAATTTTAAAATCGCTACGGCGAAAAACTAAGCATTCATCCGAATCAAATAAAACAAGATTTTCCTTGTCACATAATTTACTTATGCTTAAGAGATTATGTTTTAGACCTTTAACGAACAATATATGCTTAATGGAAGAATGTTCATCCTTACCGACCGATCCGATACCGATAATTTTTCCTTTGTTGTTATCACCAAAAATAACGCTTCCTTCTTCCTTATGTTCTAGTTGAAGGAACTTGAATTCGTCTCCGTCATGTGTTTGGAGCATCCACTATCAAGGTACCAAAGTACACTTGATCCCTTCAAACATACCTACAAGACAAATTAATGAGTCTTTGGTACCCAAGCTGTTTTGGGTCCTTGAGAGTTAGGTGTAACATGCTGTTGTGCTTGACATACATTTAAGTGTCTATGTCTAGTGAAACAACCAGGAGCAATATGTCCAATTCGATTGCAATAATGACACACAGCATTAGGATTATGCATTCGTCTAGGTTGATAGTAATTGGACGGACGAAAATCGTTTACTCTATTCTTGACAATATGACTATTGCGCAATTCATGAAAATCATTTCTCCTACTATTTGTTCTAGGATATGCAGCATTTCTAGAATAGTTATTTCTAGGTTGAAAGCCATTTCTAGGTGTTCTAAAAGGTTCAAAGTTCCTTCTAGTGTTTGGCCTAGAATATGCGTTATTTCTAGAATGATTATTTCTAGGTTGCGATTGTTGAAAGCCATTTCTAGGTTTGTTATATCTAGGATGAGCGTTTGTTTTATTAATCCTAGGTTGAGCCTTAGGTTGTTGGGGGTTGGATTCAACCTTTTCTTTAGGCTCATTTTTAAAACCTATGCCATGCTTGGTCGACTTCAAATTAACAAGGACTTCATTCAAATTTTTATGAGAAGAATTAAACTTATCTAGGGTGCCCTTAAGTCTTTCTACCTCATTTTTGAGATGCATGCAAGAAGTACAACTTTTACTAGAGCTCTCGGGTTTGTCGGCGCTTCTCTTGCCGAAAAATTTGTTTTCTTCTTTCAATTTCTCATTTTCTAAAATCAGTTTTTCCAAATCTTTTTCTTTCAAAAAGAGTTGTTTTTCAAAATCTTTTTCTTTTAAAGAAGCATTTTCCTTTATGCTTTTAACAGTTTTGGAAGCTATAATAAATTCACCAAACACGTATCCCCTCTGAAACGTGCCTTGAGAACGTGTTTCAACACGTATCCCCTCTGAAACGGGAATCAAGTGAGGCGTAGTTCAAAATATATCATAAAGTGAATCATAGGTGGTTACACATAGCATCGTTTGACTGCATTAGAATTGATCAGCTTTGACCATACTTCTCCATCCGTTACAGTGAGTATGAGGGCTCCTCCGGTTAGAACCCGATGAACCATGTACGGACTGTGCAAGTTGGGAGAGAATTTCCCTTTGACTTTTTTTAAAGAAAATATTCCATTAGGCTGGCTGCCTAGTTGCTAATATATATATAAATCCCATCATAGGTCCAGTATATAGAATAAGTCAAAAAGACCATATAAAATGATTGAAGATGCTTCCTACAACTAAAAGTAGAAAGAAAAGAGAAAACCTAGCTAATACATGAGTCTATCTCCTGTCCAAGTATGTGAACCCAACTAGCAAACGCGAGTACAAAGCAGCGCCTATACAACTCTCACCAAGCGCCAAAGTACCAATGGCCAAACTAAATATCAAGCCATAACTGTCCAGGCTCTAATGCTCAAACCATTAACAAGGCTTCAATTTAGCTATAATGATATTCAGTTGTCTTGACTGTAAATCCCATTGCAGAGATTTGGCTTCCATCGTGCGTACTTAGATCTCATTTTCTGCATCGTATAGCCATAGCACCATAAATTTTGGACATGTTAAGCACAGATTGACCTCTATTCCTCAATTCAGCATACAACAATATAGTATTTTCTTTCCTTAGACTATCCAGGACAAGCAACATAAGCCAGAATCGCTATGCCAGACACCTAGCTACTTATCCTCCAAAGTTCCAATTGTGTTAAGTGATCATAGCCTCCATATTCAGTCATACAACCTGTATATTGAGCATTCTGTACCATGCTAAATAGTCCCCAGTTTGAGAATGAAACCATGCTAATACCACTGAGTAACTTTGAACAACATCCAGAGCTACTTCATATGAGGTTGATGCCGCTTTACTGCTGTTGTATTCCTTAGTCTGGAGCTTTTCTTTTTGCTATCCTAACTCTCAGGTTAGGAAGCTAACTTTTGTCCATGTTTATTAGCACCTTTCCATCAGTTGGTAACTGCTAGAATGATTGAAAGGTGATTATACCTGCAAAAGAGAAAACATGATTAGCTAAAAAATATGCCACTTTGTTGCCCTCCCTCAATACATGTTGGAACAGCACATTGTATGTCTTCTTAATTTCCTTTATCCTCCTTACTTCTACCTATATACACCATGGTATTTCCCATTCATCCTCAATTATCTTCATCATTACCAAAGAATCAGTCTCCATGATCAAAGGGTGTAGTTGTTTCTCTACACAGTATATCAATCCTTCTACAATTGCTTTTGCCTCAGCTATGATATTTGTTGCCTCTCCCAGCTCCCTTGCTTGTGCAAACACCAAGTCCCCCTTATGATCCCTAACACAAAATCCAAAAGAGCTAGGACCTGTATTTCCTTTTGAAGCTCCATCTGTATTACACTTGAACCATCCTTCATATGGTAGTTTCCATGTGACTCTCCTAGTAATCACAACTGGCTTATAATTCTCAAAGAATTTCATCATATCTGGCCATAGCAATGGTATCCCAGGTAGCCAGGGATATCTCACTTTTTCCAAGTAATACAATTTTTGTATACCTCATGAATCACTCTACTACAAGACATTGATCCCCATACTTTATTCTGTTCCTTCTCTTCTACAACTCCCATAAAATTACTGCAGGGACTGCCTGAAACAATGGCTTTAGTTTTGGACAACATTACAACATGCCGTTACAACTTGATGAACCTGCACCATTGTATGTTTTCCATACCTTGTTGTTGTCTCACTTGTTATAAACAAATGTTGGAATGTTTCTTCTTGTGGTGCTATGTAACACCAACACTTTGACACTACCATGTTACCCCCTCTTCTCCATATATCATCTGCAGGTACCTTTCTTCTCCACACTCTCCACAAAAAGAAGGATATTTTGAAAGGCAATCCTTTGATCCACACCTTTGCAAGTTCAGGATTGCTAGCTTCCCAATGCCTCATTATTCTCCATGCACTATTCACAGTAAATTTACCTGAGGGTGTAGGCATCCACCTAGGAGTGTCCCAGTAACCATTTGTATTACATAACTGAATTTCCTGTCTAATATGATCAGCAATATCCTCAGGGAAAGTTGCTCCAACATTGCATCATCCCAGTCATCTTCAGTTCTTAACTCTGCTACTTCTTGCGGTTGTTAATTTATAAGGAAATTTGGAGGCAATACATGATACAAAGCTCCTAACCCAGTTCAATTTTCATGCCACACATTGGGAGAGCCTCTATTCATTTCCTACAGAATCTCATGTTCCACTTCCTCTCTAGCTTCCAGCATTTTCCTCCAAACATGAGAGTTATTTCTAAACTGAACCACAGTCGGTGAATCCTTTTTACAATACTTATTCCTCATATAATTAGACCATAGAGATTTAGTAGTTCTGAATCTCCACCATAGCCTTGCAAATAAGGCTTGGACACATCAAACAATGATCTGAAGCCTATTCCCCCTTCCTCCTTAGGTAAACATAGATTCAGCCACTTTGTCCAATGTCAGCTTCTCCCCTTTTCTTTGTTACTCCAGAAAAATCTTGCAAATGTTTTATGAAGGTGTTCCAACACATTATGAGGGGGATCTAATACTGATAAAATATGTGTAGGAATGCTTTGCAAAACACTTGTTATCAATGTTGCCTTACCTCCATATGAAAGTAGATTGCCTTTCCATGAGTGAAGCTTTGACTTCACCTTTTGTATCAAATCATTTTAATAGTTCTTCCTTCTCCTTGTGTAAAAATAGGACATCCAATATAAGTTAATGGAAAACTTCCTTTTGAAAAACCTGTGATTGCAGCTACTGAATTCACTAATGCAGTCGACACATTGGAATGCATATAGAAGGAGCTCTTCAACTTGTTGATCATCTGTCCAGATGTATTTTCATATAATGTCAACACCTCCATTATCTTCTGAAGTGAATACGGTTTTGCTGATGCAAATATGATGGTGTCATCTGCATAGGCCAAGTGATTTAAAGGATCTAACCATTTAGGCATGCCAAAACCTCTAAACCGCCTATCTTCAAATAATCTGTTCAATGCCCTTGATAATACTTCTGCTCATAATATAAACAATGCTGGTGAAAGAGGATCTCATTGCTTCACACCCCTTGTCGAATGAAAAAAACTAGAAGCTTGTCCATTCACTATGATTGAATACCTGTTGTTCGAGATCAGATTCCAAACCATATTGATAAAACACTCAGCCAACCCCATTTTCCTTAACACATGCAACAAATATTTCCATGACACCCTATCATATGCCTTAGCCATGTCTAACTTGATCACTACATTAGCAGGCTTCCCTCTCAATCGTATATCTGTAAAAATCTCCTCAGTCAACAAAATATTCTCAAATATACTTCTTCCTTTAACAAATGCTGACTGATTTGCTGAGATTAATGTAGGAAAAATCTGTTCCAATATATCATGCACCATTCTTGAGAAGAATTTATTAATGAAGTTACTCAAACTTATTGGTCTAAGATCAGAGAGTGTTTGTACTTGTGTTTTTTTGGTCAATACAAGGAATGTATGAATATCCACCTTCACAATATCCCAACTTGCTTGAAAAATTAGACTAGAAAAACCATGTGGACCACTTGCACTTTCACTACTCAAAGCAAAGATAGCATTATTCACTTCCTCAATAGTTGGTATTCTACATAATTCCAGGTTCTGCTCCATTGTCACCATTGAGGACACATTATTCAACATTTCAAAGCCTGCAGGATCTCCTTCCATAGTGAATTGCTTCTGAAAAAACTGCACTGCTGCATCAGATAATTTCTCCTGATCTTCAATCCATGAACCATCCCCATTCTGAATTCTTCTCAACTTTAGATTTTGCCTCTTACCATTGACACAATGATGAAAAAATTTTGTGTTTCTGTCTCCCTCTTCAAACCATGTCATACCTTCTTTTTGCTTCCAATATTGTTCCACAATGCTTAAATACTTCTTTAACTCAACTTGGGCCTTTTGGAGAACAATTATGTTCTGTATTGAAGGTTCCTCCTCAAACAACATCTCCTTAATCCTCACTACATCTTTCCTTATTGCTAATTGCTTGAAAATATCACCATAGGTAAGTTTACTCCATTTTGATAGTGCAACCTTTACCCTCTTCAACTTGTGTTTAAACATAATAAATGGATCACCAATAAAATCTACAATCCAGTTCTGCCTCACCACCTCCAAAAATGCCTCATGTTTTGTCCAGAAATTCAAGAACTTGAATGGCTGTACAAACTTCATGCCATCCTCTCCACAGCTCATCTGTAGTGGTGAATGATCAGATCCTGTCCTAATGAGATGTTCAACTTCTATGGTTGTAAACAATGTTTGAAATGAAAGCTAACAAGAATCCTATCCAATCTATTAAAAATGCATTCCTCATTTGACCTTCCATTCCACCAAGTAAAAGGACTTCCCTTATATCCCAAATCACATAATCCACATGAATTGACACAATAAGCAAAGTCTTCATACTCAGATGGATATACTGGAATCCACACTATCTTCTCCCCCTCTCCAATAGCAACATTAAATCCCCCCCCCCCAACCAACCAAGGTAATTCCATATCAACAGCCAAGTAATGCAAATTGTCCTATAACTCTAACCTTTCTAGAGCAATGCACTTAGCATAAACAAATGTCATTATTATGAACTTACCAAGATCTTTATGATATACTCTAATGGTCATCTGTTGCTCAAAATCCATTATTAAATCCCATTCCACCACAGCATCTATAAACAACCAGATCTTTCCATTGATATTCGAGATTGCAGCCTCCATCCCTAACTTTCTTCTATACTTATGAATTAATCCCTTCTTTTACCATGGTTCCATAAGTGCAACAATAAGAAAACCATGTTCCTTCTGCGTATTGATGACTCTTTGGAAGGCCTGTTGAGTTTTGACAGACCTTATGTTCCATATGAGAGTCTTAATCATCATCTTGTGGTATTAGATGTTGCTCTTCTGTGAAATATTCTAGTAGGAGCTTGTGGTTCTTTAGGTTGAATTTTCTTACCCTTCCTACCACTTTTAGCTGCAGATGTTGGTGATAAATCTCCTTCCCTTGCAACATCTTTAAATATTTGATCTATTGATTCATTCTCCTCTTCTTCTTCATATTGTCTTTGTTGATCAATCTTGTTATTCTGAATCTCTTCTGGAATCTACTTATGAGTAATAATGTCATGAAGTATTTGATTTCGGCTCTTCACTGGCAAATTAATTTGGATCTGTAATGGTGTGCCATTTCCAATTGCACATGCCAATGGTAGTGATTCTAATTTCCCCATATCTGCTGTAACAATGGCTTGTGTTGCTGGTTCATAAGGAATTATATCTGCTCCTTGAAGCTCTCTATCCCTCTCCTCATTGCCCAAGTTATTCTGAAGGTCATATATATATCCTAAGTCCAGATTTATTGTAGCAGACCTACCATGAATTACTGTTCCATTGATATTCTTCAGCTTCTCTTGGCCTGTTACTTTTTCTTGACACTGCTTCTCTTTCCTAACCTCTGTAGGAGCATTGTCATCCAGTCCTTTTTTCAATTCATAAATAGGAATACCCTCCTCAGGCGCCAAATTTTCCCTAGTTTTGCAAAGGTTTACTGTTCCGTTAGTGTTCTTGTTGATCCTTGATCTTTGTGCTGATTCCCCTTGATTTCCATGTCCCTTTTGACCTCCTACACCTTCTCCACTCAATCTTACAGGTTTTAGTCCCATTGAACTTAGATTACTTCCAACTCTGGTTTTTTGACTGTTAGTGTCTACTATGACAACTACTGCATTTGTTGTATCCATTTGTTCTTCCAACATCTCTCCTTCTTCTCCCCATGATCTGTTAGTAGCATTAATCTCCGTCCCCCCATCTACCTGTCCAAAATTCCCATACATATGATATTGACTCTCATGGCATGAATAATTTTAAATGGCATTAAGATGCCTTAGCTCCTCTTTATTCGTACCAAATATTCTGTGCACCCATTCAATGTTCGACTCTTTGTTACCTCTTTCTCTTATAGTATCAATAGAATTAGATAGCTCTTGACCTCCTGAAGAAGTAATCGAATGAGTCCCCTTAGGAGTAGAATTGGCTGATATTTTCAACACCTTCTCAACTGCTTCCTTCTTCACTTGTATCATATCCTTCTCTGCTACTCCATTCCTAGTAACATTAGGATTATGATTTACCTTTTGTTCCTTAGATTCCCTTGTCTTATCTTGTATTTTCTTTATTATTGTTCCTTCTTCTTTCCCTCATGGTTATCTTCTCCTTTCCTCTATGATTAACATTGGAGGATTCTGATCTTCCTTCATTTCTAGTGTATGAAACTTGTTCTTAGTTGCAATTTCTTCCACCTTATTCTGATTTTTCCATTTGTCCACCTCTTTACCGATGTTATCGTCCATAATGTGTCCCCTTTTACCATGCTGATACTTGTTCTTTCTTGCGTGCATCCATTCTTGCTTTGATTGATTAATGATAGGTTTGTCAACTACCTTACCACTTGATAATTCCTTAGATGAATTGGCCGCAGATCCAATTACCTCCATACTCACCATTACGTTCTTCACCCTGTTTTGAGCCTTTCTGTCATCATCAAAACTTTTTTGTAAGTATGGATTAACTACCCAGCATTCCTCCTCCTTTTGTCCCTGCTTCTTACATGTCTTACAATATTCAGGCATGTAATCATATCTTATTTTAATCCATTTCGATTGTTCTCGCCCCGTTTCATCCGCCTCTTCTATAATCTTGATTCGTTGAGGCAACGTTGAAAGTAAGTTTACTTCTACCTTCACCTTAGCACAGCTAGGTCTTGTCCCATGTTGAGTAGCTAAATCCACATGTAATGATCTTCCTACTGCATTAGCCAAAGAAAATACAAACTCCTTACCAAAGAAACTAGGAGGAAGATCATGAAACAATATCCATGCTATTGCAATTGGCGTCTCAACCTCCTGTGACCACCATGGACTCCACTTTGTGCATTTCATCTGCCAATACTCTCCTTGTGATTTCAAATAGAAAGCCAAATTTGATAACAAGTGAATATAATCTTCCATCAATGATAGTTTGATTAGGAAGTAAGATTCTGCAATCAAACCTACCGTACACGATCCATTAAGCTCGCATTTAATTGTGATTGCCTTTCTCAATTCTTGAATCGCAGGTTTTCCATATGAAAATTTACCTAGTACTGCCATATGTAAGTCTTGTTTAAATATAGATTGTTTTAACTTCAGATTTCTTCCACCTAACCATTGGTTCTCCATGTAAAACTTCGACTGGTTTTAGGGATATATTCGTTACGTGCATGGGAGTATTTACTACTTGCGGCTGGAGCAAGCTTGCGTAAGTTTGGGTTGTTTTGGATTAGTTGATTACTGTGGGATTGGTATCAATTTTGAAGACGAGTTCCCAACCTCCCCTGAAGGCTGGGCAGTGGCCGGATCGGCCATGAAAGCTATTCCCCTCGAGTATTAGGGTTTTGCAGGGAGAGAGAAGAAGATCGTTCCCTTTGACTTCATCTTGATGTGGAAATATTTTTTTTCAACACCAGCTACCCCGGTGTAAACTTTCTTGACTTGAATGTTTCGTTGAAGACTCTGGACATTCTGTTCTGATACAATTGACCATGGCAACTGCATTCATTCTCTTCCCATCTATTATAGCAAGTTGCTCGTAACAGCTTTTTACCCATTCTCCGTCTTCCGGTTTTGCTTCATGTATGATCCTCAAAGAGGGAATCTCCACCTCGGCGGGAATGATCGCTTCTGTACCATAAACCAGCACATAGGGGGTTGCCCCGGTTGTTGTGCATACTGTGGTACAGAATCCCAATAGAGCGAATGTTAGCTTCTCATGACACTTCTTATACCTTTCTATCACTTTTCTCAGTATCTTCTTAATATTCTTAATGGTGTCTTCTACAGCTCCATTCATCTGAGGTCTGTAAGCTGTAGAATTCTTGTGTTTAATCTTGAATGCTTCGCACATTGCTTTAATCAGGTCATTCTTGAGATTGGAACCATTGTCAGTAATGATTGATTCGGGGATTCCGAACCGACAAATAATACGATCGCGTACAAAATCTACCATAACTATTTATTCACTGCCCTCTACGATGTTTCTTCAACCCATTTGGTGAATAATCCATTGCCACTAGAATGAACCTATGCTCGTTTGATACGGCATGCTCGATAGGTCCAATGACATCCATTCCCCAAGCTTCGAATGGCCATGGCGAGCTTGTTGTAGTAAGCTCGTTAGTAGGCACCTTTATCATGTCTGCATGTATCTGATAGCGATGGCATTTTAGGACATACTGGATGCAGTCTCTTTACTTACTCATCCAAAAATATCCTGCCCGGAGTATTCTCTTGGCTAAGACAAAACCATTCATATGTGGACCGCAGGTCCCTGCATGAACTTCTTCTAATAACCTGGATGCTTCATTTGCTTCAAAACACCTTAGTAATCCCAAATATAGGGTCCTCTTGTACATTATTCCTTCACTAGGAAATAAGTTATAGATAACTTCCAAAGTGTGCACTTCCGAGTAGCGCTTGCTAGTTCTGGATATTCTCCTATTCTAAGTTACTCCTTGATGTTGTAGTACCATGGTTTTGCGTCTGCTTCCTCCTTGACGTGACCACAATAAGACGGTTGGTCATGAATCATTACCAAAATAGGATCTATGAAGTTCTTATCTGGATGTTGAGTGACAGATGATAGGGTAGCCAATGCATCGGCAAACTCGATCTGAACTCTAGGGATATACTGAAATTCTGTATTTGTGAATCTCTTCCTCAACTCCTGTACATGATGCAGGTAAGGGAGTATCTTGGAGTTCTTAGCTGCCCATTCATCTCTAACTTGATGTATGAGCAAATTCGAGTCCCCGATCACTAGTAACTCTTGAATGTTCATATCAATGGCCAGCTCGAGCCCTAAGATGTAGGCTTCGTATTCGGCCATGTTATTGGTGCATGGGAATCTAAGCTTGGTGGATACTGGATAATGCTTGCCGGTTTCTGATACTAGGACTGCTCATATGCCAACTCGTTTGAAATTTGCTGCTCCGTCGAAAAACATTCTCCAACCATCATAGGATTCTGCAATGTCTTCTCCTATGAAAGATACCTCTTTATCAGGACAATACGCCTTTGGAGGCTCGTATTCTCCATCCAAAGGATTCTCGGCATGATGATTTGCCAATGCTTGTCCTTATATTGTCTTCTGAGTTACGTAGACAATGTCGAATTCACTCAGCAGGATCTGCCACTTGGATAACTTGCCCGTGGGATTGGGCTTCCGAAATATATATTTTAGCGGATCCATTCTTGATATGAGATAAGTGGTATAGGCACAGAAATAATACCTCAACTTTTGAGCTACCCAAGTCAGGGCACAACAGGTGCGTTCCAACAGGGAATACCGGGCCTTGAGTGGAGTGAACTTCTTACTGAGATAGTAGATGGCCTGCTCCTTTCTCCTTGTTTCATCATTTTGTCCCAAAATGCAACCAAATGGCCCATCCAATTCTGCAAGGTAGAGTAATATAGGTCTACCTGGCTCAGGCAGAACTTGGACTGGGGGCGTTAACAGGTATCCTTTGATTCTATCAAAGGCTTTCTGACAATCATCAGTCTATTTGGTAGCGGCGTCCTTTTTCAAAATTTTTAAAGATCGTTTCACAAAGGATGGTGGACTGAGCTATGAACCGGCTAATATAGTTGAGTCTCCCCAGGAAACTCATCAGGTCCTTCTTGTTCCTCGGTGGTGGCAATTCTCGAATGGCTTTAACCTTTGATGGTTCCACTTCTATTCCTTAGCGACTCACAATGAACCCAAGAAATTTTCCGGCAGGAACTGCAAATGCACATTTGGTGGGATTCAGTTTCAGATTGTACCTTCTCAGTCTGTTGAAGAACTTCCTCAGATCTTCACGTGGTCTGTGGCTTTCTTAGATTTGATGATGACATCATCTGCATATGCCTCAATTTCTTTGTGTATCATGTTGTGGAAAATAGTAATCATGGCCCTCATGTAGGTGGCCCCAGCAATCTTTAGTCCAAACGGCATCATCTTGTAGCAATACATCCCCTACGGCGTAATGAAATCCATTTTATCCGCGTCTTCTTTGTCCATCCATATCTGGTCCAGCAAAACAATCAATGAATGACTGCAGCTCATTCTTGGCGCAGTTATCAATTAGAATGTGTATGTTTGGCAAGGGGAAGTCAGCTTTAGGACTAGTAAGATCCCGATCATCAACACACACTCTGACCTTCTCGTCCTTCTTCGGTACTGGTACAACATTGGCTAACCAGGTCGGATACTCTACTACCCTGAGAACCTTGGCTTTGACTTCCTTAGTTATTTCTTCCTTGATTTTCAAACGCATGTCTGGTTTGAACTTTCTGAGATTCTATTTTACCGGTTGACATGTTGGGTTTGTTGGCAGTTCATAAGCTAAATGGATGTACTGAGGCCAATCATATCATCATACAACCAGGCAAATATGTCCTCATAATCCCTTGGAAATTTTGTATATTCTTCCTTTGCTGTCGGTGACAAATGAATACTGATGCGCGTTTCCTTGACATTCTCTATATCCATCAAGTTGACAATCTCAATTTCATCCAAATTGGCCTTAGGTCTATTCTCAAAATCCTCAACTTCTTCAAAAATCTCTTCAGGTATATCATCTTCTCCTGAATCTATATCGGTTTGTTGTGTTGTTCGTTGCAAGTCACGATCGCCAGTTCATCAAGATAAGCAATAGTAATACTGTGTATATAAAGTAAACAATAGGAAAATAATAATAGCGAGATTTATAAGAAACTGAAGTGCTTTGATAAATTTCATAATTATTTTGAACGTCGGAGCTCTTTCGAATTTGAAGAAAATACGGAAAGAAAATCAACTAGCGATAAAGTAAAAGGTAATACATGTTATTTGTTCAACCTTGCTACCCCGAAGTTTTCCGGGCCCTGGTGATTCTGATAGACCAATTGATGAGGCATGCTCCTCGACTCACAGCTTGTATAGAAGGGCCTTCCTCTCCCTCCTCCTCAAAAATAACACAGCATTCTATAGTGTCATCTTCCAGAAACAAATTCCTCATTGCCGCCAACGCTTCCTCTTCTCTAACCCATAGATGACACTAGTTGGTTGGAAAGTCTGCTTCCGGTGAGGTATCGGATGTTCCAATGGGTTGTAGGGACTGCGCCATGGTGGCGACCAGTGGTTAAACTCCTCCCAAGTGTATTCATATCCCAATCCAAAAGTGGTACCATGTTTTTTTAGCTTGATAGGCTTGGTGATTCCCTGGAGTTTTTAGAGTCCCTTGCCTGGCTCGTACCTACACCAGTTAAGTATGCTTTCAATCTTGTTGTCCCACTATTTATCCTTGTCCACGGCGTTGACCCGCTCGATGTGGTAGTAGGTTTCTCCGCCTATTTTCCTTCTTCCTCCTATCGCCGGGATGGTTTGACGACTGTATATTGGATAGCTACCATCGCCAAGGATAATGACCTCTTGGTGATTCAACTCAATTTTCACTTCCTGGTGCACGGTTGATGCTACGGCTCCAGAGGTGTAAATCCAGGGTCGTCCTAATAGCAAATTGTAAGATGTTGGGACATCTATTACTTGAAAGTCGACATCGAACCAAGTCGGTCCTATTTGCAGACCCAAATATATTTTCCCAATAGTGGACCTTAGGGAACCATCAAAAGCTTTAAAATTGATGGCTCCATCATTGATATCATGCATGCTCTTTCTCAATGATCTGAGAGTCACCAATGGACAAATATTGAGGCTGGATCCTCCGCCAACAAAATTCTGGTGATGAAATAATCTTCGCATTGCACAGTGATGTGAAACGCCTTGTTGTGGCTTAGACCTTCTGGTGGCAGCTCATCTTCGTGGAAAGTGATTTTGTGACTCTCCAACACCTGCCCTACCATGTTTTCCATTTCTCCTCCAATTATGTCATTGGGCACATATGCCTCACTCAGCACTTTCAATAAGGAATTTTTATGTGCATTAGGGCTTTATATAAGGCCTAAGATGGAGATCTAGGCTGGCGTCTTATTCAACTGATCGATGACTGAATACTCTTTGGCTTGTATCTTCCTCCAGAGATTATCAGGCCCCATTTCGGTCAGTCATCCAGAGGCTTGCTTACTGGACTCAACTAGATGCTCCGGAGTATAAACCTTGCCGATTCTGGTCATACCCTGTGCTGCAATTGCTTCTCCAGATTCGGTTTTCCCTTTCCTTCTCGCCCTGGAAGTGTAATCCCAAGTAATGGCCTTCGTATGTAATGGTGTTATGGCTGACATAGCTACTGGAATGGGTACTCTTGTCTTGGAAGGTAACACAACCACTTTAAATGGCATAAGTGCCTTCGGGGATCCAAACTCGACCTCAATTGTTCCTGACGCTTTTGTAGAAGAAGATGCCTCGAAATCAAGTAGGACAGACATGTTTCCTTTGTCATCCCCGAAAGACTGGATCTGGACAACAATCGGGTTAAGTGTGACTGTTGGTTTCTTTGGCTCGTCACCCTCAGTGATCAGTCTAATCGATCTGTTATGGTCATAATCGTCCTGTATCTCGATCATGTGAACGCCTTCACCATTGTGGTAAGGTAGAGGGTTGTTGCGAACATTAGGAGCAGGCTCTTTTGCCACGATAATCTTATTGTCAATTAAAGCCTGGATCTTATCCTTCAGCGAGCGGCACTCGTCAATGGTATGTCCCTTCATGCTGGAATGGTATGCACAGGTTTTATTCGGGATGATTCATCGGGAAGGGTTTTATGGAATTATGCCAGGGATAGGGGTGACATAATCAGCACCTTTGAGTCTTTTATACAGCTAGTCGATTGGTTTGATAATGGAAGTATATTGTTTGGGAGGCCTATGGTCAAAGCTTGGCCTAGGTGTGGGAAAGTTTTGACGAGCGATAGGTGATTGATAATGAGAGGGTTGAGTGTTTTAGGCTTGGTAGACATGTGCGGGTTGGGAATATCTCGGTGAGGTAGGTTGATATGTGGAAGGTGGAGATGACTGGTAAGTAGGTGGTGGATCTTGGTAAGGAGGCGACGGTGCTTAGTAATTTGGGGTAGGTTGATATGTGAGAGGAGATATGGTAGGTTTGGTACTTTATTGGGGATTTTGTTCTCTATGCAACCATCACGACACTCGCATCCTTTTTCTCTGATGTACCACCAAATAGTAGAACCTTGTTGGTGGCCTGCAATGCTTCAAAGTTAGTGACCATACCACTTTTAATGCCTTCTTCGATCCTTTCCCCTAGCTTGATGATGTCGGAAAATTTTTGGCCTTCAATCAACATCAACCTCTCATTTGTTCTTCTTCTAAAGCCGGCCTGACCTTAGCTGCCTCGGATCTCCAGCGAGTAGAATACTCGCGGAATGTCTCTAAGGGTTTCTTCATTAAGTTTTGCACATAGAATATATCTAGCGCATTTTCCGTGTTGAATCTAAACTTGTCCATGAAATCAAATGCCATACTTACCCAACTCGTCCACTTCTTTGGGTATAGGCTAATGTACCAAGATAGAGCATCTCCTTTCAGACTTCCAATAAAGAGCTTCATGCGAATCTTCTCATCCTTCCCTACCCCAACCAGTTTGTTGCAGTAAGTCCTAAAATGAACTTTGAGATCCCCTGTGCCATGAAACATCTCAAACTTGGGAGGTTTGTACCCCTCGGGTAGTTTGATATTTCGATGAATACAGAGGTCCTCGTAATTCAGTCCCTGGATACCTTTGTTTCCTTTAACACCTTGGACTCGGCTAGTAAACTTCTTGAGTTCTGCAGTCAGGTTCTTCATAAGAGAGTCTTTGTCATCAAACTTCGGTGTGCTTGAAATAGGTGAGCATAGTGTGGTATGGTTTTCACATAGGCGAGGACACTGCGGGGATGATCATTTGTGGAGTTTAGTGTTTCAAGAATGAGTAGCGGAGTGTTGTTTAAAGTGTGACATGTGTTGCAGTGGTGATAAAGAGTAGGTTGTTTTTGTGGTTTTGAGATGTTTTGTGGAGGTGTAGGTTCTTGAGCATTGGGAAAGTTGACATCTGGGGCAGTGAGGGAAAATGACAAGTTTGCCAAGTTTTGAACTTGGTCTAGTTCTTCCTGAAATTTCAATATCTTGTGTTCGAGCTGGGCAACACTTTCTTTGGAAACCTGAATACCCTGAGGAACCAATACCCTTTTGGCTGAGTTGTTCGAATCCTCCATTTTTCTTCTGTTTTTCTTTCTGATAGGACTCGGAGGAAGATGAGGTGGAGGGCCCTTGGATCTTGTGAAGTAGGATGATAATGCCAAAGTGCACGAACTAACTTTTGGGAGGGGAATAAAACAAAAAGTAAAACGAAAAAGATAACAATTTAGTGCGGATTATGAGAAGAAAACATTGCATTATTTAAACACATAGTGCAAGATTATAAATCGTGTCCTAATTTGGGAGCCTCGTTGTGCCCAAGGTAGGCCTAGCGACAAATAATTTGGAGAACTTATGATGCTAAATGCCTCACTTTATTGATGAAAATTAAGACGAATCCCAAAACGACACTAAAAATTGCAGGAAAAATAAAATGTCACTAATGGAAATCAGCCTTATTACATCAAACAACAAAGACTACTAGCTACTTGTTCCCAGAAGGGCCCTGCCCAGACTCGATATCTTTAGCTCCATCGAACAGCTTCACCAACTCACGCAGTCCCAGCGGCAAATAGGCTCCACCCAGGTGTCCCCCCTCATTTCCTTCAGCATTCTGGCAGTTTTCAATCCTTTGGATGAACTTCCTTTCCAACTCTACTAAACCCCACTCCAAAAACCCCATTTGCTTATTGGCACTGACGGCCATATCTTTCCATTCTATGATCAACTTCCGATGTGCTTCTTGAATGTCTCAATTTTTTCTTTCGCACTCTCGAATCCTCTTGCGCAATTGGTTGTACTTAACCCGTACTTCAGCCTTTTCTTCGATAACCGTATGATCTCAGACAGACCCAGGTTGTCCCAACCCACCATAATCGTCCTCCAAACAACTTAGATAGCATGGGGTATAACCAGCATGGTATCTGTTTGGTTCTATGAAATCCTTTCCCATGATGATTTTGCAGTGCCACATGTGTTGGTCCTGACACTTGTGAAGGCTATCATCATTCTGAAATTCGGCCCTGAACTGACTCATCTTGTCGATCCTTGATATAACCTGCTTTCTCCATGCCTGTCTCATGACTCAGAGAGGGACATAGGGATAACTTCCTCTCAGACCAATGAGTATAAGAAATGGTGCGTCCTGATATCGGACAATGAACTCTCCAGTAGGAAACCATTCGAACATCCGCTACACTTTGTCCTCTTTCGGATTTTCAAAAAACTCTACCCACCCTTTAGCATCTTCTGGTTGAGCAAACATGTTAGGCTTATAGTTCATTCACCTTGGCTGATGGAAGGAGATATGGTCATCCCAGTCTCTACGCAAAATCTCTTGTTGATATTCATCCTTTTAGAGGTGCTCCATGAGCCAAAGTTTGAGTAGCAAGTTAAAACTCTCAAAGTGATTGGCCCCTCATTGACAGTTTTCCAGGGCTCAATATATCTGAACAACAATCATAGGTACAATACTAAAAGGCTGCCCACTAATCCCTTCCATTAGAATCTTGGTGATCATGGCTAGTCTGGTATGTATCATAGCCTTCTTCATAGGAAACATTATCATCCCCAAAAAGCATAATATAAAGTCAAAGACTCTTCTATGGATATGCCTCTGTGAGGTGAGGGCAAATTCATCTGGGTAAGTGCGGTAGGACTTGCTATGGCCGTACCTTTTGTACAGATAGTCGAAAAGAATGTAAGAATTCTTCAAACATGTCAAGTCTGGGTTTTTCTTTAGTCCCGTCATCTTGAGAAAACACCTACCCTTGCGATTTTCTGGCATAAGCAAACCCGGAGTCTCCCAAGGGATACCAGCTAACCCTCTTATTTCTTTGAGAAAATGAGTCATTTCAAGGTCCTCGAAGCGAAACACAGACCTGTCACTACCCCAAAATAAAGTTACAGCCTCTATGATTATGTTGTCGGGTTGGATTTCCAAAACAAAAGGCAAATTTCCCAAATATTTGCGGACGAGAGTCTGATCACTAGAGTGAAGGTCTTCCTACCAGTTTAGTAACCTTGGGTAAATGTTGGTTACCATGCCGAATCTGGGGATGCCGTGCCTCATTTTCTGCAAAACAAAGTGTTAGACCCCTACCCCTGCCAGACTCGACTATTTAAACCGATAATTAGCACAAACAGCATGTAGTTCTCCAAATAAAAGCACAGAATATGGTGGCATCAATTTGGGTTTTCAAGGAAACCCAGTCGACTTTGGACAATGCTATCTTAAAAGAGTCATTATGTGGACAACATAACTAACTGGGCTAGGTAAGACCATGATACATGCACGGTTAAAATGAGTAAGGTTTCAATGGGGTATCAGACCAATACCCTTGAGCGGACAACTCAAGAGGGAAAGGCAAGGAATCGTCGACTGCACTGCTAATCGACTGGTTTTACCGCAAATACGCCTTTGTCAAATTAAGGGGATGATAATACCGGAAGGGCTCAATCACTCATTATAAGCTTTGCTATTGTTTTTTGTTTGGCACAAGTGGAATATGATGTTGAGGATGCAATCACAATAATGAAAAAAGTTGTCACGTATTTGCACGTTCATAAAGTAATGATTACAATGATTTCTCATTACAATAGTGTTGAAGGAAAGCAGTAAAAGAAAACATTAAAGAAAAAGAAACCAAAGCCAAGTCAGTTTTGTAGAAGAAAAGATAAAGATATTAAATAAAGGCAATAAACGCAATAAAGTCACAAATAACACGAAATGGTAAAAGCCTAAAATTCCCAGCAGAGTCGTCGTGCTGTCGTAGTCCCTTTTTTACATATATATATGTGTGTGTGTCGAAATCGGGCTTGTGACATTGGGAGGACAACTCGTTCCATTTTAGGAATTGGGTTTTGGATTTTGAGAGTCGCCACCTAATGATTAAGTGCATTAGGACACTAAGAAGGGTTTGAGTTAAAGAAACCAGAGTTTGGGTAAGGGCTATAAATTATCTCGAGGGGAAAGTGTTAGGAATCCCTCAAGATCCACTAGTGTGGTTCCCGGTCATGTTATAATTGTGACTTCGTGTAATCATATAGGCAATTAAGACTCAAATAAAAGCACTGGCACACAACCTTGCAAATAAGTTTGAGAAAAATAAAGAAGGCAGACTCTTGTGAAAAAGATTTAAGACTTTATGAGGAAAACAAATAAAGAGCAAGTAAAGGGAGGGGAGTCCTAGGTTTATGATTTATATGGATCACGTCAATGTAATATCCAGTAATCACTCCTCGAAAGAGGGGATACATGAGATATTAGCGCATCGGTCATCACCTCCATATCTACCCTTCCCACCCGTTAGGCATAAAAACACGAAACGGTATCATTGCTCACTGCATGCTATTGCCCATCCCAATCCTGTCAGTCTCGGAGGCAGTGAGACTACTAATCCTAAAGGGATTTAGAGTTCTTGAAAAGATAAAAATCTAAGCGACCAACAATAACAAGTAGCACCTAAAAGGGGACACAAATAACAGTTAGGGATCAGATAAGCCTCCTTACTCAAAGAAGCAAATCAATTAGCATGCCTTAGGTACTAGTTTAGTCTGAATTAAATTAAGGCGTAGGATAGGTTGATTCATCACATATTTCTCATATGAGGAGTCCGAGTTAGCTAGCTTAGATGTAGTTGTCAAGGACTGACACAGTTGATTAATTACCTAACAGTTTGCCTATGTGAAGCCTATAGGCATGATATCTAACAAAGTTGTGCTGATTTTAAAAAAATTATTGATTATAAAGAAGGAATCTTCAGATTTTAAGACTGATTTTAGGTTCAAGGCGAGGTTGATTCGGTTAATATAGTCCTATAGGCAAGGTCTCTGAGTGTTATTGGTTTTAACAGTTGCAAGAGTCCTATAGAAATGATTTCTAAACGAATTAATTATTATTAGACCTAAAGTTGTTTGCCTAGTGGTGTATATATGCAGAAGTACCGAAAGACTTATAGACATACTTTCTAGATGTTGAATGCAGAATTATAAAGGTCCTATAGGCAGGTTTTCTAAGTGCAAAATGCAGAATTATAAAAGACCCTATAGGCATGTTTTTTATCCCTTCACATGCATTCATTCCCCATCCCTTTCAACTATCCACCCAATAGTTATTACAAAATTATTACAGACCAAATGAACCAGAAAGAAAGAAAAGTAAAAATTACTGCAGAAGCTCTAGCTACATCCAAACAGCCTAATTCAGACTCAAAGTCCATCAATATGAGATAAACCAACTTCCAGGGTCAGATTTCCAAATGACCTTCTCATATTTGGGGGTGCGTCAAAGTTCCCAAGAGTCTCAAGAACACAGTGCAGTGTGGAAAGGCCAGCTCTCGGATGTCCAAGTTCAGAGGGAACTCAAAGTACCAAACAAGGCTCAAAAGAGAGGGGCAGAACTTAAGTTCTAGGAATAGGTGTAAGTGCACAAAGGGGAAGGGAATCAAGGAGAGATAGGTCAAGCTAATGGTCATGCCTAGCAGTTGAGATGCTAGCACACCCCTGACCAGCCTCTTAGTCAAGCATTGAGAGTTATGATCCATTGTGGATCAAGCCAAGGCCTGGACAATAATTAGGATACTGTCAGGCCAAGAGCATAAGTCAATACATAGAAGGGAATGGGGGTAGAGGATTCATAATAGAAATAGAAGAAAAGAAAGGAGATATGAAGCACAAGTTACAACATATAAGCAATAAAGTAAACAAAAACCTGAAGCTGTAAGGTAAACACACAGGGGTGAGGCAGAATATTTAAACAAAGGACATACCAATTTCAAAGAAAATAAGTTAGCAAAAGTAGCCTTGAAAGATCCAAATTGTAAACAGCAGTTCTCAAAAGATGTCAAGCAAAGCAGGATCAGAAAACAGTATTGCCATAAAAAGTGAATTCAGTGTATGAGTGGTGTATTTTCGGTTATTGAGAATTGACTCATGATGGAAAGAGGGAGGAATAGGTCCTTATATAGTTTTTGAAAATAAGTAAGGTAGAAAAAGAGTGCCCAAACATAGAAACCAATCAATTAGTATCAATTAAAACAACAAGAGTCTTTTAATTAAGGGGTCTAGGTCAAACGGCTAATCAAGATGGAACAAGAATGAAAAGATCAGTTTTCTAATGCTTGATTAAGGTAAGGAAACCATATAGTGCACAAATAAGGTCAAGTACAGTGTTGGTAATTAAGGAAAGATGGAACAGTAGTGTTCTCTATAAAGTAAAAATAAGGTATCAGTTTGCAAATCAGTCAAAGGAGCTCGGATCCAATTTTAATCATAAAGGACCTCAAGTAATTAAGGAAAGAATAAATTCAAACGTTGGTAAAGAATCACAGAACAGATACACAAGACCAATTATTTAAGGAAAACATCATAAGCCTAGGATTTCTACGCAAAAGGATCAAAATAAACTGCCAGTAGTGTAAAAGGGATCCACTCGAAAGAAATCAGTGCTGAATCACTACCATGATAAATGGGATTTCAAAATCAGTCCTGGGTGAAATCTTTTAAAAGGGAAGATTATTCCTCATATATAAAGCATACAGTTCAAAAAAGAGAAGCCTAACGATGAAAGTTTCAGAATCATAGGCAAGTAACATTTGGAGTTCGATTACAGGCGCATTGGGAGTTTTTAAACCTAAGGTTTCAAAGCGAAACCCTAGTGCTATCTACCCAAAGAAAAAACCCGAGATTTAGGGTTTCAAATGGAATTAGGGGTGAGGAATCATTCAAAGTCATTGAGAGAGGCAAACATACACAAAAAAAAAAAAGAGAAACTACGAGTTTTAAGACAAATGGTGGGCAAAAAAGACATGCTGAGCAGGAATATCAACGAAACTTAGTAAAGTGAAACAAAATCAAAGCATGAACTTAAACACATATGGCAAAGAGTGAGGAGCAACGACCTAAGTTAGCATGTGAACAAAGAACAGAAAAAAATTATTGCAAAATCAGAAAAGAAATAAGAGAACAAACTTGAACCTAATAAGAAATAAACAAGCGAGCATAAACACATCAGAAAACATTTAGAAGCTTTTTTCAGAAATCGTAAAAATCGGATTTGAACAATTTTGAAAAAGAAAATTTGGGTAAAAGCTCTAAAATGTCTGTTAAAAACCTAACACGTCACATATCTTAAAGAAATGGACGATATAAAGAACCTTCAAAGGCTTAAAAATTGCAGAGAAGACCCTAGGATGAGAAGGTCTTGAGGAAAGTCGGATCCTGAGTCGGAGAGACTCATACTGCTTTTAACATGCTGGAAAATGGCTTGAAAGGCCATGAATCTTACAAATCTGAGACAGATCTAAAGGAGACCATGGAAGTCAGGTCTCCAATATTCGAATAGCCTAAGTTAGTGGTGATAGAGAGCGAGCATAGGCCACCCATGGCCAGGGTTGCCATGGATTCCGGTGAAAAATGAGACGAAAACCTGTAGAATAGAGTTAGGGTTTCGGAGGCTAGAGAGGTTTCCGGGAGACGAAGGGAGTTTAGAGGTGGCTCTCTTTGGGTAAATGAACTAGGGTTAGGGATTAAAAAGGAAAGAATGGGTTATGGTCGTTGATCAAAATGATCAACAACTAGGATTTAAAAGAGAGACTGTGCGGGTTTAGTAAAATTTTTTTAATTTTTTTTAATACACTAGGCAAGCGCCTAGTGCTAGATTTTTATTAATAACTGAAAAGAAAATTACAAACACTTAGGAAAAGTACAAATAAGGGGGACATTGGCACAGTATTGTTAAACACAAACCGGGCTAACCTTACCGTGCTAATCCTATTGAGGCTTGGCAACCTTACTTATAAACAAGAATGCATAAAATAAGAACTTGACAAGACTAAATATTTTATGATCATCACAGAGTTTATAACATACTCTGTGATGAGATTACAAATGAGGATACTAAAAAAGTGGTAGAATAATATGTAGTACCCAGTTGATTGTTGTCCCTTATTTTCCAATCTTGTATAACCTTCAAGTTGTATTTCTATTTCATTCTCCTCTAACTTGTTCAACAAGTATTCAAGAATCATCTTTTATTTTTAGAACGATTGGACTTTGATGACGAAATTGTAGTAGCCTGCTTTTGTTTGGCCGCTCTCATTGGAATTTGCCTAACATTTGGTTTCTTGTCGGACCATGTTGCATTTTTCATCAAGATAGCACCTGACTTACTCGTTCCAATATGGCCATCCACAATGTTTGGTGCTGTATCTAGGAAGTGAATGCTGTGGAAACAGTAGGCTTACTGGAATGAAATCTGGAGCCTCCCACTTGATCTTTGATTTTCCATTTAAAGAGTTTTCAAGATATGGACTTTGAATTTCATCCTTGATTACTCTTTCGACTCGATGATTTTCGAAAAGAAAGAGTTGTTTAAGCGTATTTTTCCGCTCCCTTTTCAAATTTGCACAAAAATATCGATGATCTTTCCACTTAGAGACATCGCCAGCAGCTTATCTTTAGTAGTAGTCATACTACGTTGAGTTTGAGCACTTTCATTCACATTATCCTAGTAATTACATCCAGTTAAATGTCGATCCTCAAGACAGCTAGGAACTGCAGCAGCTGCCTGTGTTGACTTCTCATGTGGTTCACAGTCTTCTCCTGTGCTGTCTTCATCGAACAGTCCTTCTCTCCAAGGCTCTTCATCATCGTATTCTCGTTGGTCTTTCCACAGTTTTGATTTAATGACCATGTCCCTTATCTTAACTGTTGGAGCAATATGGTTCTTGGCAGACTGCAAATTCTGTCCAGTGCTAATTCCATATTCGTTGTTAACATAGGAGAGTGCAGAGAATGAATTTGTAATTGTATTTGAAGCTGGACTGTAATCTGTGCTTTGCATTTTGTTTTTGGATTTTGGAGATGACTCTCTGTTGGACTGAGCAGTTATTTGCAGTATGTTGTGCAACTTTAAAGTTTTGTTGATTATCATCCGAAAGTTGTACCTCTAACCCTCTACTGGATAAAGACTCATTTGAAACAACAGCTGTTTTATGTGTGAATGAACTCACTTGCTTTGTTTTAAACTATCTGGTTGATTTGAGATATCATATGGAATTGACTTCTGCTCAATTTCATCCTCTGGAAACCTTGCTGTTAATTGAGTTACAGCTCGAGCATAATGTTGTTGTCCAGTTTTGTTTGAGTCATCCTTGATAGTAGAAATTGTCGAATTCTCTTAATTGGGTCAAGGGGTGGGTAAAAAATTAAATTGGGTCATTTAATTGGGTGAAATTGGGGTTTGATTTTAGGCTAAAATTGAAACGATAATAGGCTATATGTCAAATAGCCAATTTCTCCCCTTTTAATTTAATTAAAATATATAAATGATTTTTAAAAACAAATTAAAAGTACTGAACTAATTAATAATATATAAACATTAAACTAAAAATACAGGGAATAATTTTATAATTGTAAAATGCTATTAATCGTAATATAGGCTATAATTGTAATTTTATGCAATTTAGCTTAAAACATATCCAATAAAATTTGTAAAAATATGCAAAATCATCTTAATTATAGGTGTAAACATGAGGATGGAAATAAATTATTCACCAAAATGATAATTTTGGGAATAATTATTGGATTTTGTACTGCTAAAATAGACAAAAAATTGATTTTAAAAATCTTGAAAATTGGAGAAAAATAACAAAACTCTTGGGCATGCTTGTATATGCATACACATGTCATTTTGAAGATATTTTGAGCATAAAAAATATATTAAAAAAATTGGGTATCAATAGGGGTATGGATGTCATTGGGCCAATCGAGCCAAAAGCTTCAAATAGACACAGATTCATATTAGT
The DNA here is from genome assembly GCA_034376525.1 of Nicotiana benthamiana. Taxonomy (NCBI): domain Eukaryota; kingdom Viridiplantae; phylum Streptophyta; class Magnoliopsida; order Solanales; family Solanaceae; genus Nicotiana; species Nicotiana benthamiana. The sequence continues at coordinate 81,577,592 of CM067331.1, forward strand.
TTCTGTTGACTACTTCACAAAGCGGGTCGAAGCAGTCACTCTCAAAGCCGTCACTAAGAAAGCAGTGGTAGACTTCGTGCACTCCTATATCATCTATCGTTTTGGTATTCCTAAAACTATCATTACTGACAATGCTGCACATTTGAATGGTCATTTGATGAGGGAGGATGTGAACATTTTAAGATCACGCATCGGAATTCTACCCCTTACGGCCTAAAGCTAATGGTGTTGTTGAAGAACCAAACAAGAACATCAAGAAGATTATTAGAAAAAATATTCAAAGTTCTAGACAATGGCATGAAAAGTTGATGTTTGCATTGTTGGGATATCACACAACTGTGCACACATCAGTCGGAGCAACACCATATCTATTGGTTTATGGGACTGAAGCCGTGATACCCGCAGAAGTTGAAATTTCATCTCTCTGAATCATTGTTGAAGCTGATATTGGGTCAAGACCCATCTAGAATAGTTAACCATGATTGATGAAAAGGGATGGCCGCAGTTTTCCACGGGGAGTTGTATCAACAAAGAATGGCTCGTTCCTACAACAAGAAAGTGTGGCCTAAGAACTTTGAAGTAGGGCAAGTCATTTTGAGATGTATTCTTCCACATCACAAGGAAGAAAAGGGAAATTTCACTCCAAAGTGGAAAGGTCCATACATTATAAGAAAATTATTGCCGAAAGGGGCATTGTACTTGGGAGATATTGATGGAAATGACCCTGAAACAACTATCAGTACAGACGCGGTCAAAAAGTATTACGTCTAAACCTTCTGCAGTATCAATATTATTGTATTGGGATGACGAAGGCTTTCATTCTCGCTACCCCAAACACTTCAATGCTTTTTTAACCCTTTGAGTTGGTTACTTTCTTTGATTACCCTCTTTGGAGCCTGAAAATGTTTGTAAAAAAATCAAAAAAAAAATTCTTGAACTAGATTAGACTTGATTCCAAAAGGATACGTAGGCAGCATGTCTGGGGCTCAGTCACACAAAAAATAAAATTCAACATTTCCTCAAAAGTTGAAACTGTGGCAGAAATAATGGTTCGGCGACGTTTCGCATGAAAGGTTCAAAAGTTGTAATTCAATCCAAACTATTTTTACCCTAAATCTTATTCAAATTCCTTCTAATCAATTGATAAAGAAGTTCATAATTGAGGATGTTGGTTATTTGGATATGATACAATCAAATGAGAGAAATAAAATGAGAAAGTGTTATTGGTGAAAACTCACAAAAGGCACTGTAAGGCGATGGTGAACAGAGAAATTAAAAATGATAGTCTTGTTAGTGAAAACTGACAAAGAGCACTATAAGGCGATGGTGAGAAGAAAAATGAGAGAGGTCAATTGGTGAAAACCCGCAAAGGGCGCCACTAATTAAAAAATGGAATTCCTTACCACTGTCGGTACTAATAAAGTCCTGGCAAGGTTTTTCGGTTTTACGGTATGAGTTATGATGGGCTTATGAGAGATTGGATGGTTGCGTAGATCGGGTATCCAGTCCAAGAAGCATGTCATGTCTATTGAAGTCTGCATGCACTCCAGATAAGTCCTTCTTTCCTTTCCCCAAAAGGGACACTTCTTGTTAAATTCATTATCATGTCTCTTGTTTACTTTTCTTAGAATCCCTTTCGGTCTAATCCTCCTCCGGAACTAATATAAAGAAAAGATGGCAAGATTGGTTTTATACAGTTCGTCTTAACAAAAGCTAAAATTCAAGGAAAAGCACCCAGCCTCAGCATGTGCATCAAGTCGATCTCAACTGGATATAATGGCCACTGCTCTAGACTCAAAATTATTAAAAAGGAAAGAAATTCAAAGTCAAGCCTCTGTAAAGGCAAAATACGATGTAAAGCCCAAAGCCTCACATGGGCTAACCGTCATGTGAAATTTTGGAAAGTCAAGATCTCTGGGTTTAGAAAAAAAATCGATTTCCAAAAAGCCAGCGAGCAATGGAGATTTTTATCGCAAGAGTCCGGCTGAGATCAAGTGATCAAGTCGTTAAAAGCCACAAAACCAACCACCATTTCAAACCGACGAATTATTCTTTGATTTGAGAACAGAAAAAATGGTGCAGTCCAAAACAACCCTGCAAGAAGCAGGTGTAATAAAAACAAGGAACGCAGAAACCAAAACGGTTCTGTGGAAAAAGTTGACCCGGAAAAGGAAGTCTTTTTTTAAAACTCTCCATTCATTCTCCTAAATAAAATGAAAAGTGGAGTATAAAAAAGGAAATAAGAAGAAAAATTCAAGATGATGGTAGCCTAGGGCCCCAATCTATAACTACGTTTTTCTAATATAGTGTCTTATTCCCTAGTCGCTACCAGCATAACCCGGTAGTCCTTTCCAGTATAGGGTCTCACTCCCTAGTTGATCTCTGGCATAACCCTAGGACCTTTCCAGCATAACCTGATGAGTTTTCCAGCATAACCCGTGGACCTTTTCGGCAATAACCCGATGACTTTTCCGGCATAATGCATGGACCCTTTTCGGCATAACTCGATGACTTTCCCTACAGAACTCGTGGACCTTTCCAGCATAACTTGATAACCTTCCCAGTATAACCTGAGGACCTTTTTTGGCATAACCCAATAACTTTCCAAGCAATAACCTATGGACAGTTCTAGTATAACCCCAATGACTTTCCCGGCATAACCTGTGGACCTTTCCGGCATAACCCGATGACCTCCCCAGCATAAATTGATGACCTCCCCGGCATAACCCGTGGACCCTTTCGGCATAACCTGATGACCTCCCCGGCATAACCTAAGGATATTTTCCAACATAATCCGATGACATTCCCTAGAATAACTCTATGACTTTCCCGGCATAACCCGATTACTTCTCTGGCATAATCTGAGGACCTTTCTGACATAACCTGATGACTTTCCTGGCATAACCCGTGGACCTTTTCCGTCACAACCCGATGACCTCCCAGCGTAACCCGAAGACCTTTTCCACATAACCCGATGATTTTTCCGACATAATCTATGAGCCTTTACCAGCATAACCCAATCACCTTTCCCGCATAACCTGAGGACCCTTCCAGCATAACCCGGTCATTTTTTCAACAAAACCTAGTAATCTTTCCAACTTAGGACCCCCGATCCCCATTTGATTTTATTCTAAATATAGGTCTCCACTCCCTAATCTCTTTTTCTCAAGGATACACAATCCTGATTTTATTGCTTTCAATAAAGAAATAGCTTAGATTTTATTGCAATGACTCACGAAATATTTCCTAGTGAAAACTGGGGTAAAACAATTTTGTTTAGATGTTTGTTTTTGTGCCTGAAAGGTTTTTACCATAAGGCACGAGGTTTGAGATGACCAAAAAAGAAGTATCAATCCAAATAAAAGAAAAAAAACAAGAAAAGAAGTGGAACTCTAAATATAGAAGCGTAGAAAAGATGCAGACTGCTCAAGATATGATTGAAGTCACAAGCTATGCATGTCCCGCCTTGATCCGAAAGCTGAAGAAGAATGAACCACCATTTGCAACTAACAAGCATCAAGATTCAGATTAAAGTCTGCAAAAAAACCAGCCAAGACTTAATATCAAGCTTCAGAATGTTTATAGATAGAAATATTGTAACTTATAGTTGATAGACTTAGTTAGTTAGTTTCTCATTTTTCATTTTGGTGTAATAAGGAGCTCAGCAAGTAGAAACTGTAGTAACAGTCATGAAATCACAGCTTTCCAGTAGTCCCAGCTGCGAAAACTTCTAGAACTACATTGACCTGATTCCTTTATACCCAAGGATATGCAGGCAATCTTTGAAGCAAGGTTTGGTCAAACATTTTCAAAACGCTTCATATGGAGTATCAAAACGAGTAAAATTTATTCGTAACTGCTCACTTTATCTTTGCCCAAAAACTCTTTGTGTTTTCGAACAAAGAGGGGCAGCCGTGAGCATGTAATTTTTACCTCATTAAATTATTCCGACAAAATTAATGAAAAAATTAGTCTTATTTATTTCTAGATTTTTCTTAGAACTTTTTGGTGTTTAATTGGAATTATTTGCATCTCTAGTCGCATTTTTCATTTTTTTTAAGTTGCAAAAACTAACAAAAATGTTTAAACCTTCATCATCTTGCATTATTAGGCTTTAATTTTTTTTAATCACATAATTAATTACTTCATTGAAAGAATATTAAAAAAAATTATTTGTTCTTGACATTTTTCAGTTGTAGTATTAATTAAGTATTTTTTTCGTTTCAAATTTAAGATTGGCAAATTGTGTAAATAATACAAATATAGAATTAGTTGAATTTTATAAATTAAGATAATTTAGTACTTAATTTAGGATTTATTTAAATTAATTAATCTTTAAAAAAAATTAGAAAAAGGTTTTTGTTCTAGTTGGGCCATTTCGTTTTAAACTAGTCCAATCTTAATTTAACCCAAAATACCCCAAGCCCAAAAACCTTCAAAATATGATCCAGCCCATCTCCCCCCCCCCCCCCCCCCCAATCCTGGCTATTGATGATTGCCAACAAGATCCAACTATCTGGAACTCACCCCTCCTTTTAATATAAAAGTGTCCTAAAATCTCCCTCCTCCCTCTCCCCTCATTTCCAAACTCCTCATTCTCTCCCAAATCATAAACCCTAGCCGCCCCCCTCTCTCCCTTCTCTCATTGTCGCCACCCTTCTCCACCAGCTGCGACCGACCTCCAATCCCAAAATAACTTTAATCTACTCCTCTTCTCCTCCTCTGCCTCCCCCCACAAACTAAACACACAAAAAACCAACACCTCTAAAACAAAATAGTGGCCGAAACTCTCCCACCACCCACTACTCCGCCGGCGAAAATCACCCAAGGCGGCATTGGAACTCGAAAACCCCTCAAACTCACACCATATACTCCTCTCATCCTCCTAAAACTCATCCTACTAACCAAATCCCCAAAAACCCAACCAAAATCTGATGATCTTAGATCTAAAAAGGCCAAAACCCTCTATCTATCCTTTTCCATTTTTCTAGCCGTTAAAGAATCACCCGATCAAGATATTCCATCAAGGATCTTAGATCCAAGACTGGAGTCTTGGCTTGAGGATGTTTTCACTGTTAGACTCTTTTAATTTTGTATTTTTATTTATGCATTTTTAATTTATTTCCATCATTTAAATACTCTTTTTATTTCCGCTAATTTTCACTTTATTTAGGTTATTACGCATTTTATTTATTTATTTTATATTCTGTCCGTATTCTTTTTCTGTTTATGCAATTTTTTAATTATTTTTTCTGTTATTAGCTATTCTTTTTTACACTCAATTATAATTAATTAACTAATTAAAATCGAATTTAATTATAATATATATATATATATATATATATATATATATATATATATATATATATATAGAGAGAGAGAGAGAGAGAGAGAGAGAGAGAGAGAGAGAGAGAGTTAGTATAATATATTCTGTTACTTTTAGATTATTATATAGTTGTCACTTTGATTGTTAATTAATTAAACGAATTAATCAGAAAAGAAAAAAAGGGTAAAAAAACTAAATAAATATAAAATAGTGCTTCATTTATTCCTTAATATTTCATTTTTGTTATTGTTATTAATTTTTTAGGCGTGGCTAAATTGACAGGCCCATAACTTTATTATTATTGGTTTATTTATTTTCGTGTTCAAATTGATAAATCTGTAATTAGTTGCAATATTGCAAGAAACATACTAGTTTGAAGTTTGTTCGTTTGTTATGTTGTAAATTTACTTATAATATTTTTAGGCAAATGTATTAATTTAAAAGTGTTTCGAAAATTACATAATCAACTTAAATATGCATAAGTTTATAAAGTTTGTATGTTTATATGTAGTTGTGTCACATAAATCATTTTTCAGATATTCTACTAGAATAGCAATAGGCACTTTGGTTATTCAGAATATAATAATTTTTACTGCATTTCCTTGTGTGTTAAACAATCTTAATAGATTAGTAATTTACCATACTATTTTTTTAATAGTTAAATAATGATTGATTATTATTAGCTTAAAGTCATAAAAATTAAATTTTTACAAATTAACTGAGCGATAACCATAATACATTTTCAGGCCCAAAATCAATTGAGTTTATGATTCTGTATTAAGATTTTTACCAAAAAAAAATGAGTTTATCAATAGCACTTACACTTTAAGATTTTTGAAATACAAATAATCTTAAAAGCCAGCATTCTGAAAGTAAAGACTTAGGCAAATCAGTAAGAAGATTGTCCAACATTTAACAGGTTTCAATTTATTCAAAAATTCCTTTTTATTTTTCTGTTTTAAAAGATAAACAAAATATAGGTAAAATTTCGAATATTGTCATTATTAATGTTAATTTTAAATTTCTTTAAATATGTGTTGAGTTAGAGTTAACTTAGACTCATTATTAAATTTATTTATATGTCTACAAATGGATATTAGGCCAGAGTTACTTAGTAGGTCCAAATCTTCTTGAATCCATTATGTTTCAATTGATTGAATGTTTAATAATTTATTTGGGCTGTATTCATCTGAATTAAGTCAGACCCAAGTTCTTTTAGAATTAATTTAGCTGTTTGAATAATAGACAATATATGTCTTGAGTTACAAGTTCATTTGGACTCAACCCTTGTCAGCCCGAAACTTCAAAATTTGGGCATGTTCGGCATTTAATAAATAAAGTTGCCACATCTAATAAGTTTATCATGTTGTATTGAATCTTTGCACCTAGTTACATGATGTAGAATAGTTTAGAGACATAATCACAAACTTTAGGTACACTTCAAAATTACGTCTTAATCAAATACCTCGTAGAAATGCTTTAGGCGCGATTAATTAACTGTTGTGACTATGGGTATGGTTCATGTGGCATAGTCATGGTACATATCCCTAATTTGTGTGTGCATTTTATGTGACCCGATCATAATAACTTTGAATAATAATAAAATAAAAGTATCGCGAATCACGCATGCATTTCATGTAGCGCGGTTTGCAGTGTGTTCCAAAATGGCAAGTGTAGGACAATCGTAACTCGATCAAGAAATAATTCCATAAATTCTAAAAGCAGTTAAATTAAATAAAAGCAGTTATAAAGTTAAAAATATACAAAAGGTTTAAAAATGTATTAATTAGATAATTAGGACAATTTAATAGTTTAAGCGACCGTGTTAGAACCACAGAACTAGGAAATGTGTCCTTCTCCCGGGTTAATAGAATTCCTTATCTAGAATTTTTGATTTCGCAGACTTTTAAATAAAGTCAAAAAAATTCCTCGATTTGGGATTTTAAAATAAATTGGTGACTTGGGATGCCAAATAATCTATTCCAAGTGGTGACTCTGATAAATTAAATTAAAATTATTCTATTTCGATTAATGTTACTTTAATTGAAAAAACTCTCTTATATTACCCTCTCGTGTGGTAAAAAGGACGTGTGACACTTGCAGCATTTCATTTTCCCTCTGCTAGATCTTGAACATGTCAGACTTCCTCGTTGCTAATTTGATGGCACCAGCATGTGCCTTTATGAAGGAATCTGTTAGCATGGCAAATGAGTTTATAGAGTTGGGAGCTAGGTTGTGATACCACATCATGGCCCCCTTCGAGAGCGTCTCCTCGAACTTCTTCAATAAGACGAACTCAATCTCGTCATCTTTTATGTCGATGCTCTTTACTGCACACGTGTAGGCAGTAACGTGTTCATTGGGATCTAAGGTCTTGTTGTACTTTGGGAGTTCCGACATACTGAACTTCTTTGGAATGGGTTTCGGAGCCACTTCCTCTGGGAACGGCCATTACATGAACTTCTTCAAATCTACACCTTTCGAGACTAGAGGTGCGCCCGGGATTTTGTCGATCTTGGAGTTATAAGTTTCAACCTTCTTGTTGTTCGCTGCTATCATTTTTTCGCCCGACTAGATCCTTTTGGTGAGGTACTCGAGCATTTTTACGATGCCAGGATCAACTACTGATCCATTATTTCTCGATCCTTCTAGTACCTATTCAGCCGGAGGAGCTATTTCCGGTGCTATTATGCTAGGAATTTTTGGGTAGTTTTGCAGCTGATTGATAGCCAGCTGTTGCGCCTGCAATATTTCAAAAATAACATGAAGTTTAACCTCCCATTCTTCCCTGGTTGGGGTTTTCTGAGCTCCTTGTGGGTCTTCTTGGTGTACGCTTCTATCGGTGCGTGAGGTTTCATCTGCCTGTTGTGCATTGCGCGAACCCGCGTCCGCGGAATCGGTCCAGGTGCGTTCTCGGGGTTCCGTGGTGGCGCCGGAACAATTGGAATAGCCACATTGTTTTCTCTGTGATTTTCAATGTTGTCATTTTTAACTCTGTTTATTGAACCAGACATTTTGACTTGAAATCGAAGATTTTGGACAAGAAAAAGTGTGTAAAGTAATTTGCATTGCGTAATGAAACTATCAAAAAATAACCACTATTATTTTTAATCCCACGGTGAGCGCCAGACTGTTTACCATAAAAATGATAATAATAATTAAATTTGTTTATGGGACTCTAGAAATACGTGATCAGTTTTTATGCTAGTTGTTTAGGTAGATGTTGCTAATGATGACGTTTAGAAACTAAACGTGAGCTAAAACAAGCTAAAATAGAGTTATAATCAAACTGATGGGTTAGCTATTCAGGGCTTCGGACTGACCGATACGGGGCCTCGAGACCGATTCCTGGGCTCGAGCTCGGGGAAAGGATAACAGTGATAAAACAATTAGCGAAGACTCTTTATGGCCAATGATAAGCAATAAATGAAGAACAAGTATGAAAATAATAAGAGCGGTAATATCAAGAGAATATGTTAGAGAGAAAAGAGAGAGAGTTCTTGTATATTTCGTGTGAAGTAGTTGGAACAACAGATCCTATAAAGTGTCAAAGATCCCCTTTATATAGGAGGGGAATCCTAACATAGTACAAAAAATATTAATTACTAAGATAGGGGGTTGTGACAACTAGATGACACTATGCTCTACTAATACTAGATGTATGCCTTGGGAATTCCCCATCCCCAGCATCGTTGTTAAGTCGGACGTCAGCGAACCTCGAGAGAGGGAGCTCGATCGTGGCCTTGCAGCCTCGAGGTCTCGGGATGATTTCTTAAAACGTCTTAACGACCAAAAATTGAAACCTTTAATTTCGCCGTATACAGTCTTCATGCAATATGAGAGATTAATCATGCTGCTTATTGCTGCACATTCTTTTGTTATTTCCACAATTTACATTGTTAACTTTCAGGCGCTTCTTATTTCAATCCCGAGACTTTCTGCCGTAGTGGACAGTGGCCACTTGAGTCACTAACAATATTTAAGCATTAAACATTAAACATTGAGACCAATGCAAAATACACACATCATGCACTTATTGCTTTAATACATGATTGATCCAAATAAATATTAATTTTATATCACAACAGCTTCAATTCCTTGCTAAAAGGATCATAAGTCCCCCAATTCAAATTGGTTTTAGTACATTCCTTATTTTAGTAGTAATATAGATTATTTAAACATGCTTTCACCTGACAATATTAGTATTATTAAAGCCTTTCATTGTTTTTTTTTGCTAATTAGGGAGAAGTCCGTGTGTAGGACCCTAAACTCGGAGATAATGAACCCCGCCCAGCGGTGGAGCCGCCTTATTGACACCCCTCGTGGAGATAATTTTACATATATATATATATAGTTTTTTTAAAAATTAAATAGAATTTAAAATATTAAGTATTTTTAATGACACCATGATTGCAATTTTCATACTTTCAACAGCATAAATGATACAAGTTTGTCATGAAATAATACAATTGTCCGTACAACTATAAAGGGATTAATTTGTATATATAAAGTTGATATATATTTCTTAATCAATTATCCTATGATTTTCTAAAAAGTTGAAGAAGTTTTAAGAAATATGTGTTCTTTTTAATAGAATAACAATAAATATATTTATTTAATTAATATAAGCATATCTACTTTTTTCTTAAAATCTTGTTCGGATAGTTATCCTTACATAAAAAAGAATGTAAAATTATAATATAGATAAAATTAAAATTAAAATACAGCCAAAGAAGTTTTTACATGATGAAACAATAATTAAAAAAAAAGGGAAATTGCTTTGGCTGTTTCTATCTTGAAAAATACAACGATTTAAAAAGATGATTTTTTTTTAGATGTAATCATCTCTTTTAACGGACTTGTAAACTCAATTCTTTTCCTCCATAGTCGCTTGTAGATGACTTAATATATTTATAAAAAAAACAAAAGATGTGATCTTACTATTACCATAAATTCCAGCATGATTTCTTATTTATGGTTCTTACTTTTATCACTTCCTTTAGTGAAAATCAACTAGTACGAAATTTTATTTTTAGCAATATTATTTATTGAGTGTTCCAAATTGGCGTATTGCTTAAAACTCTTTTAGAATTATTCAATGATATATTTTATTTATATGTGTTTTGACCTTTAGTATACGTCCAAAATATATTAACATAAGACAGAATATGTTATTGATTCATGAATCTTAAATCGATATTATATAGATACACTTCTCAAAATTAGAGAGAAATAGAAGAAAAAGAAGAAATACAATGCACATCTTGTTTGGAACATTAATCATAAGAAAAGGAAAAAGAAATATAGAATCAGTGCATAGTCTCCTAAGCTGTTGTTGATACCTTCTCAAGCAAATAAATCATCATTTAATATCCTTCTTCCTCGAGCAAAAATAAAACATGAATCTAATACTGCGGTAATATGAGACCATTACTATTTGATATATGGGATGAAAAGGGTTAATCTTTGGTAGGGATCTCATGAAACAATAACTATGAATTTATATAAGCAAAAATAGAGAAATACCATATGGTATCTAAAATTATTAAATTAAATATTTTGGAGTTATAAAAAGCATAAGAGTTAAAGATAAAAAATTTAAAGAAGTGTGAGTTACAAAATAAAAAATTTAAAACAAATAAAGGATAAAAGATAAATATAATTGGCATAAATTTACATCTTAAATATTTTGGGGTTATGAATATGAAAAACATGATATTAATTTAAAATATAGGTTATGAAAATAGAATAACGATTAAAAAAACTCATAAAAAGGAGAAAAAAGATAAATGTGTTTCTTGGCCTAAGAGCGGAGTCATATATATATATATATATATATTGAGTCCTCTTGAATTTTTTTTTTTTTCAAAAAAATAGTAATTTCATTTCATCACAAATCAGAATAATACATATTTGATCAGCAGCCATTGACTGGCTACTGTTTCCTCTCATTCTACTATGGAATCACTTCCATTCACTATAAATACATTAAACTAAGAAACATACAATTCTTCACGTCTTTTCTAGGGATAGTGATCCAGTCTTCTCAAAATAATCGCCCATTTTGCAAGAGAGGTTCCTTGCGTATGCACGTGGACTGCTATCTCTTTGCAAGTATCATTTATAATTACGTTTCCACTTTGGAATCTTATCTTGTTCATTTCTCTCTAGATACAGTATATCAACATTCCAAACACACTAGTGGTTATTCCAGCCTGTCCATTTCTCCTTTTTGCAACGCTGCTGATCCACTCTATTTCTCCGTTCCAGTCGCAAATGGTTCTCTGGTGACCCAGCCACATGAGCAATCTATTCCATAATCCCCACGATACCGGGCATGTAAAAGATAGATGGTCAAAAGATTCATCTACCTGCTTGCAGAAAACACATTGTTGTGGCAGCAGTATCCCAAAGCGCAGTAGTCTCTCCACTGTTGCCAGTCTTCTGTGCAAAGCTAGCCAGACGATAAATTTAAATCTTGGGTGTAGTTTCGGCTGCAGAACTATGCTTTTTCATTGTACTTTTGGAATTTGAGGGAGCTGAGTCTGTATAGCTTGTTAATGTTGAACAGTTGTCCCCTCTATAGCTGGGTCAATCGACATTTTAGGTCCCCCTGTATACCCTGCAGACTTGTTATCAGTGATCTGGTTTCAAATATCTTCCTCACAACCCATGCTGCTATTTTAGGTGTCGGTACATCCTAAATAGGTTTATTCTTAATGTAGTATGTATGCACCCATTTGATCCATAGGTTGTCCTTCTTTATTGTTACTGCCCATAGATGCTTTGCTACCGCTGTCTTGTTCCAGATTGGTAAGTTTAAAACATTTAGGCCCCCAGTACTGTAAGGTTGACATATAGTTTCCCATGCAACTAACGCCTTTTTGGATACATTTGCTTCTCCAGTCCATAAAAAGGATCTGCATATTGCTTCGATTATCTTCATTTCCTTTTTTGGAAGCAGGAATATTTGAGTCCAGTACGATTGCATACCAAATAATACTGTCTTAATCAATTGGAGCCTTCCTGCATAAGATAGAAGTCTGGATGTCCAACAGTTTATTTTCTGTGTTATCTTCTCTACTATTGGCCAAAACTGCGCGACTGTTAGTTTTTTGGAGTTCATGGGAACACCGAGATATTTGAATGGAAGAGTCCCTTCAGGGAAGTTCAGTTCGTTTAATATTTCCTCCTTTGTCCAGGTTGATACCCCTGCTATGTAGACAGCACTTTTGTCTGCATTTTCCTGCAATCCTAAGGTTCCCGCAAAGTTTTGGAGCGTCTGTTTTATTAGTCTGACAGATTGGATATCAGCCTTGCAGAATAGTAGTAAATCATCCGCGAAACAGATATGTGACACTCCTAGCTTCTTGCATCTAGGCTGGAAGTTGAATTCCTTTCTTCCCATCATAATCTTGAGTTCCCTGTGCAAATATTCCATGACAATTACAAAGAGGTATGGTGACATTGGGTCGCCTTGTCGTAGGCCTCTTTTACCTTTAAAAGGTTTTATCAGCCCTCCATTGAGACTTAATGAACTGAAGAGATGCATTCCATTATCCAGTTTGTAAACTTGTATGGGAAACCCATATCCAGCATCAGTCTCTCAATAAAGCTCCATTCCACTGTGTCATAAGCCTTCCTCAGGTCAACTTTCAATACACACCTAGGGGACACACTTTTCCTGTTGTACCCTTTGAATAATTCCTGGGTAAAAATAATGTTGTCTGTTATGCTCCTACCCTCAATAAAAGCTGATTGTGAATTGTCAATCAACCTCCCTATGACTGTTTTGATTCTTGCTGTGAGAACTTTGGTAATTATTTTATAAAGAGTTGTGCAACAAGCAATTGGTCTGTAATCACTGACAGTAGTAGGATTTTTGGACTTTGAGAATTAATGACACTGCTGTGCTACTAACACCTGTATGCATCTTTCCAGTTGTAAAAAATTCCAGTACTGTTGTATAGACATCCTCTGCTACAGTATTCCAGTGTTTTGTGAAGAATTCGATTGGGAAACCATCTACCCCTGGTGCTTTGTCATGTGGCATATCTTTGATTGCCAGAGAGATTTCCTCCTTAGTAACTGGCCTAACCAGTGACTGCTTCTGTTAAGTATTTAGACAAGGTCCCTGTTGAATTGTGACAGTGTTTGGACAGTTACAAACAGGGATTTTTTCTCCCAGAATCTTGCTGAACTAGTCAAGGAATTCTTCTTCCACTTGTGTAGGATCAGACAGCCTCACCCCAGAGTCATTGTATATGGAGCCAATTGTATTAGTGTTTGTCCTCTGCTTCAGTTGTGCATGAAAGTATTTGGAGTTTGAGTCCCCACATTTGATCCACTGAGCTCTTGATTTTTGGTGCAGGATGTGCTCTTCAATGCTGCTCCATTTCTCAATTTCTTTTAATGTTGACCTTTCCTGATCAATCAACAGTTGGTCCAGGTTGTGCCTGGTCAATTCACATTGTATAGTTTCTAGTTTTGTCTTGCTGCATTGAGATGAGTTTTGTAGGCAGCAATGTGCATATTCAGTGCTTTCACCTCCCATTTCACCTGTTTGAGCTTGGTCCAAATCTGGTGCATGCTGCCAGCTTCATCAGTTCTGTTCTGTTTCCAGATCTTGTCCACAATTGCAGTAAAATCAGTATGCTCCATTACAGGTTTGTACAATTTAAAAGGTTTGGGATGTAAGTTGTTCCTCTGGATGCCAGTATCACACTGCATAAGAATGTGAGAATGGTCTGATGCCCCCGGATTCAAATAGTCAGTTTCAATGTGACTATACTGCTGCATCCAATTCTTATTGCCAAAGGTCCAATATATCCTGCTATACACCCTTTTGTTTGGTTGTTGTTTATTGCACCAGGAGAAGAAACAGCCCAAGCTTTTCAATTGAGCAAGCTGAAGTGTGTTTATAGCTTCCTGAAAGCCTTTGATTTCATTTTGTGTGACTGGTGATCCAATTCTGTCATCTGTATGGAGTACATTGTTGAAATCCCCACAGATGAACCAGCTTTGTTGTATAGAAGTACCTAGCAGCACCAATCTATCCCATAACTGTTGTCTTTTGTGAATGTCATTACTAGCATATACCACAGTGAGGAGTGTTTTAAAGGTGGTCCCTCTTTCCTAAACTTCACACTGAATGAATTGTTCATCAGTAATCAGAATTGTCACTGCACTGCACTGTTTCCACAATAGCCAAATCCTGTCATTTGAATGTTTAGTGTAGTTGCAGCAGCTCATCCAATCTCCAAAGACAGTGTTTAGTATCCTCCTAGACTTACCTTCCTTTACTCTGGTTTCTAGACACCCTATAACATCCACCTTGTTCTTCCTCAGAAAGATGTTTAATTCTTTCTGTTTATGAGCCTTGTTCAGGCCCCTGATATTCCACGTGCAGATTATCATTGAGTGGTGAAGCTGGATGGGCCAGCGACCCCATGAGTATCTACCATTGTAAAGGAAGAAATCTATTGTCTGAGTGCATTTTGCAAGTGTCTGTTTGCTGTATAGACTTCCCTTTCTGAATCACATTTCCTTCTGCATTTGTACATTGTGAGCCTTCTGTTTTAATGTGTTCCTCATTCTTGCTCTGTTGAGTTGTCACATTGTTTGCTTTTATTTTGGAAGTCCATCTCTTGACTCTGGATTTTTGTTTTGTCTGACCTGGTTTGGGAATGTTGTTGTCTTTCTTTGAAATCTGTTTCTCTTTATTGTACCAACAATCAACAGAAGTATGCCCATATCTGATGCAATGTTCACAAAACTTTGCTTTCCATTCATATTCTATTGGTTGGACTATGGTTCCTCTTTTGGTTTGAAGCTCCAAGCTTAATGGCAGTGGTTTTGAAATGTCAGTTTCAACCAAAACTCTGGCATAGGACACTTTTTCCATGTCAGCAGTAAATTTGTCTGTATACAGAGGTTTTCCAACTACACTCGCCATTTTACTTAATGCTGCATTTGACCAGAAACATAAAGGCAATCCCGGGAAGTTAATCCACAGTGGGATCACACTGATATTTGCCGGATCAAATTTGAAATCCATTTGCCATTGCTGCAATACCAGTGGCTTGTTATAGAAAGTGTAAGGTCCTGCTTGTAGCACATGATCCTTATCCTCCGCATTGTCGAATCTGAAGATATAGTACCCATCATCATGATACATTATTTCAGGTTGATCGACAAAATTCCACAGTTTTGCTACAAAGTTTTCCATAGTCTTTTCATACGGTGACTCCCCAAGTACAAACCCTATCAAGGCATTACTCCAGTAATTCTCTAATTCCTTAGTGTCGACATCATCAATTTGGACTACAAATTTGCCATCCCTTAGTGCAGGAGGTATATAGCTTAGGGTTTTACCTTTTTGAGGACTCCTATTGAATTCCTTGTGCTTTCCATCGTCCCCTGTAGCTACTGCTTCTTGTTTACTTCGCTCTTGTTCAACATGCTCCGAGAATTGCAGTCGCCGGGAAATTTGTGGCTTCTCCTCTACAATTTCCTCCCGAATAGGTTGAAATTGCTTAGGAAAAAAGCTTCCAAGTGTTATCGAACTCAATCGTTGCTCAATCCCCGACTCCGGTGTCACAATTACTCCACTTTCCCTAGCTACATCTCCCGGGTTATGCTATACTGTGGGTGCGGAACCCATTCCAGTTAACCATCGATTTGATTGGTTTATTGCTGGTGTGGATTGCAGTGGTTCTTCATCTCCTAATTCTGGTTTGGATTGCTGCTTCTTCCTCGTCTTCGCCATGGCAGGCGTATGATAGCTTCCTGCTATTTTGCGCGGTCGTCGCTTAGAGAGAGAAACGCTATTTCAACTCGCACCTCTCTTCGTCTATCCTTACCACGATTTTCTCCTCTTGATTTTTCATATGTTTATTTTTGTATATTTTGATACCCCTAAATACAAATAGTTCATTGTGCATGCATGTAGCTAAAATAGCATGGTCTAGCCAGTTCGCGGACTGGTTATTCAAAAATAGCACTGTTTGCCAAGTCTATTTTGCTGCAACAGAGACAGGGGTAGCATAATATACTAGAGGATGATGCACCTGTATATGAACTTTTAACATATAATGATTGTTCGATATACTTTGCTGGCTTCCATATAATATACTGGAGACTAGAGCATCGATGCTCCAAACTCTAGTACATTATGCTGGACCGGTATATTATACTGGAACTTAAGTATATTAAATTAGAGTACTTTTTTGAATTTTAAATAATATTTTTATTCAAATTTATTTTTATATAAAAAATGACAAAACTTTAATTATTTTAAATATATGACTATTTTTAAATACTTATAAATCTAATTATTTTTGAATTTCTCCCGTGTGGCAGTGGGATTAGTTGGTGGGCTCCGTTCCACCTTTTGAAACAGTAATTCATGAATTTCATGATTGACTTTGAGCTAATTAAATGGCAAAAATATTTCTTCACAGAAAAAGCCAAATTAGGTTGGTGACGGCCAGCTTTTCACCAACAAAGTGATTGTGGGATCCATTATATGTAGACAATATTCATTATTGCTATATACGCTGCTTCACCGGTTTACCCTACTAATTTCTCCTTTTCTTGCTACTCATAATTCAACTTAGAATAGGAACAGGAGCATCTGGATTATCTTCAGTCTAGTTCGGTTAGTCCTCACTTTAATTTGATTGGATTTCATCTATTGATTATGTGTGGAGAATTTACTAAGTTTGTAATTGGATCTTTGGTGATAAAAATGTTTAATTTGTCTGTCACTTAACAGCTTGAATGAAGTTGCAACTGAGCATCATTTTGGAGAAAGATCTGATTTTTATGTGAATGTGATGTGTATATATATTAACAAAAAAGGCCATATATATTGAGGGGGGTTTTCAAGAGTGTTGAATAATTTTTTTATTTCACAATGTATAATATGTTGATTTGGAACCATGAATAGAGAGTTAAATAAGCTAGAACGATGTTAGAGCCTTATTTGAAATTGGTAAATTAAATCAACCTTGCCTTCTATATGAATCCTGTATATCCATTTCGCTCTATTCAGAAACCGGAATCATGAAAGCCTAAATAATATAAATAGGAGGTATAAATTAATACATTTGATCTAAATCATATGAACAATCTGTTGTTTGAAATAATAGATAACACTTATATAAGGTACCACCCTAAGAAGTAGAAGGATTTGGTCTGATCAAGACTTCTATCTTTTATGTTGCTCTTTCTTTCCTTTTTTCTCTTTTTTTTTTTTAAATTCTTATTCTTGTAATTTGTATAGCATAAGGTAGGACATTATCTTTACCGGACCCTACTTGTGGGATTACAATGGGTTGTTGTTGTCTTGTTGTCTTGTCTTATTCTTGTAAAAAGTTCATTTTCTGTTGTTATAGGTCATTATTAGTCACTGAAATTTTATGTAATTATGGTTGATTAACTAACATGTTAACTGAATTATTTCACCTCCATGATTTTGGTGAAGGATTTTCTAATTTTTCTTTTGCTTTCCGGTTATTCTTTCTGTTGGAATCTTGTTACTTTGTGAAGGAGATTCGAATATAGAACCTGCTGCTCTTCATCTGATAATGAATTGCTGAAAGTTGTGCCCTCAAATAACTACTCAATTACCAATTACACTATGCATCAACAGAACTGGGAAAGTTCCTCATTTTCAGATCAGCAGTCTAGGATCGAGCACGCATCTCGCATGGAACAACAGGTTAATCAAAGGAGTGGAAATCATGATTTTACGAGAATACAAGATTGGGATCCAAAAGCCATACTAAAAAATATGTCTTTTCTTGAACAAAAGATTCATCAACTCCAGGAGCTGGTGCGTATAATTGTTGACCACAGAAGTCTAGTTGGGATTCAGGGAAATGACCTTTCAATTCAGCAACAACAGCTAATAACCGCTGATCTTACCTCTATTATTGTTCAGTTAATATCAACTGCAGGGTGTCTTCTTCCAACCGTGAAGCAGCATACACTTTCCTCTGGCCCAACTACTACCAAGCAACTGGTTGGTGGTGTCTTGGTTCCTTCTGAACAAAGTATTAATGCTGGTGCTCTACCACATAGTGTTAATGTGACTAAGGCAGAAGGACAGCCCAACCATGTTGATGTAATGGGGAATTTTGGCACTGGACAAAATTATGCTGCTGATGAAGATGAATTCCATGAGGAAGAAAACCTTCCTCCTGGTTCCTACGAGATTCTGCAGCTGGAAAAAGAGGAAATTCTTGCACCTCACACTCACTTTTGCACAATTTGTGGGAAGGGATTTAAGAGAGATGCTAATTTGCGGATGCACATGAGGGGTCATGGGGATGAGTACAAAACCCCAGCTGCTCTTGCAAAGCCTCACAAGGATCCCAGCTCTGGGACGATGACTCTTATTAAAAGGTATTCGTGTCCTTGTGTTGGTTGCAAGCGCAACAAGGAGCATAAAAGGTTTCAGCCGTTAAAAACTATCTTATGTGTGAAAAACCATTACAGAAGAACCCACTGTGAGAAAAGCTACGCTTGTAGTAGGTGCAATCTGAAGAAATTTTCAGTTATTGCAGATCTTAGAACACATGAGAAGCATTGTGGTAAAGATAGATGGCTTTGTTCATGTGGAACAACCTTTTCCAGGAAAGATAAGCTTTTTGGACACATTTCCCTTTTCCAAGGACATACACCTGCAATTCCTCCAGATGAAACCAAAGGTTTTGTTGGGACATCTGATCAAAGGCCAGACCGGTAAAGCAACGACAGAGGCTGGAAAGATTGGTTTTGAGCTAAATGTGCAGAATGGTAGAGGGCTTCAAAATACTATAAATGTAAAAGAGAATGCAGATAATCCTGGAAGTTATTTGTCACCTTTGAACATTGAAACTAGCAAGCTTAGCGAACTCCAAGAGTTCCCTCGGCCACCATTTGAGGACCCAGAAAACTCATTCTCTTTTCTGCTGTTAGGGGGCAGGGAAAATATAGGTTCTACTGAACTGGAATAGCTCAAGTGAATTTGTCGTTGGTTTGATATAGCAGTCTGTTGTCTTGTTATGTCAGTTCTTTTTAGAATAAGTGAAGTCTTTTCTTCGTATATAATATTATTGATTGTTTAAAATGCTAATCTGCCTCGATTGTGTGATTCTGTTGAATTACAAATCCTCTTACCCAGCCTTCTCGCAACTACTTCAGTTGCAGCCAGTCAATAAGAACTGCATTAACTATCTAAAGTCTTTCGACATAAGTTGAGAGGAAGAAAGATTCCAATATAATTCTTGATACATATCAGAATATTAAGCTGCTTTAAGGTACAAACAGACTTCATTAATAAATGTGCTTCTTAATTACATAGCCAAGAGAATCAATAGATGCCAGCAAGTCAGATGATAACAACTAACAATAACTGACAAGATATACCAAAGTGCTGAGCTGTTGTATCCCTCAGAAAACCGAACGAGAAAAAAAGAGAAGGCTAACATTAAGCAACGATTGAACTAAAATACTGAATGTATTGGACTGCAGATGTACAGGTCTAGATCTAGCCAGAGTCCAACAGTTTTTATAAGAAGGAGGGGGGGGGGGGGGGGGACTTGTCTCGGCTAACTGGTTCAGCTGGCTGATTATATTTGATGAGCAATAACAGCTTCCACATCTTTAGTAAGGATAATTGTACTCAGCTACCGCCGCTGCCTGAACAGATCTGCCTATAATGAGAATTATGAAGCAATATCAGCTTCAAGCCTTTTGCTGCTTGTCCTGACTTTGATGACTTCTTTAGAGGACCAGGGTAGTATGGCTCCCCAAGAACAAAGTCATCCACACACGACCAAGTGCTTCCTCTGGGAGAACTTTCTTTCCAAAGAAACCTCTCTGAGAATGGATTCACCAGCCTCTCTCGGAAATCTTCTGCTGTCTCGCAGTTTAACCCCTGCCAGTCAATAAACAAAAATGAAGTGTCAGTTGATGCTCATGGCACAATCATAAGGGGTGGTAGGATGCGGAAGGGATGATGATGTTTGTTGTGCTCTTACTTCTGCCATGGCCTTGATCTTCATGGTAAGTTCATTGCTAAGGAGAACTAGTTGTCCATCTCTGTTAGTTCTTTTAAGGAGGAAGGCACATTCAACGATATGGTCTTCTGCTGTGGGTGAAACAATTCCTGCTAGACCATAATATGGAGAGGATAGAACTGAGCCAACTGGAAAGGTGCCATTCTCCTTACTGAACAAAGACGGTGGTGCAGTAGCAGGAGGAGTCGGTGCCATTGGCCTTGCTTCCTCCACACAACTCTGCACATGAACCCATGATTTTGCATTTACCAGGCAGTCTTCTATCCATTCTAATGCTGCAGATACCTCTGTTGCTTTTCTAAAAAAGCTAGCACGCCTCTTCATGCAATCCAGTTCCCTTAATACTAACATCAAGTAACAGGTAAAGATCACGTAAAGGGTTTTGCATAACAAAATTTATTGAAATACTTGAAGATGTTAGGAAATTTTCTAAGGAAATGCCAAAGTAAGTTCATTACCAATTCTGGGGATTATCAGGTAACTCCCCTTGAGACCTTGCAAAAGCTGCAAAGCTTTTCTTGACTCCTTGTTTAACAAAGAAGTGGTGTCCACTACCATGGTCCACCTTCTTTTCTCTTCCCTGGCATTGTTATCCTGCAGATATTGTTCAAAGGATAAATTAAGAATCATCAATGCTCCCAGTTCTCATTGGTTGTGGTCATCTAAGAGCCCTCAAATTTACAATTGTTAAGCTGTATGGTCTGAACCATCCTAATAGCTAACCTTTGAACAATTATAATGTCAATCAGGAAGCCCTATTGAATAAAGTGTAAACGGATCGTATAACAAAATATATATAGCAGACCTGTGTCCTGGCCAAAATCTTACTTTCTGAGGCTAACAACTTAATACTACGGATAGGAAATCATGAATCAGAAGAAGTTTTTCACATAAGAAACAGGTAAATGGGCCTGCTTCCATAATTTGTTGACACTTGATTGGATTAGCATTCAGCTTGATTTTCCGTTCTGGAGATTCTGAATTGGTGTTGCTGGGGGAGTTCACAAGCAGAGATTGAAATGCCACTCTATCTGTTCTGTTCTTCAGTATATTTACCTCCGATCTATCCATATTTCTGGAAGCAACACCTGCTGATTTCTGCTCTTCAAGTACTTTGCCAGTCAAGTTTTTTTTCTCAAATGGATTTAGATGCTTAACTTCCACCATTTTCCCCTTCCTTTTCGATCTCATTGAACAACTATTAGGTATCATATTCTCTTTATCTGGAGTGAAAATTTCTTCACTATTGTTACTCATATTTGAGAGCACTATAGATGATCCGATATTCTCTTTCTCGTGGTATTTAAGACCTTCAGCTTCATGAAATGTGGGATCAAAAATCTCTTTCATATGGGAGGATCTAAAAGGTTTTCGATGCTTATTTTGTACCAAACTGCTCGTCTTCTTCATTGATTGCAGCAAATGAGCGTTTGCAGTAAGATTCATTCTATCCAGATTACAATTTTCTTCAGCATTCTCATCCGTACAACAAGAAAGAACAGGTTTGGTAGCTTGTTCATTCATCTCGGACCCAGGGAAGAGAGAACTAGGAGTATGGTTCTCTTTGTCTGGAGTGAATGCATCTTCTTCATCCTTGTTTGCACTAGAAAAAGGATCATTAGAAACTGATCACATTCCAATCTTCTCACGATTAAGTGAGTTAACTTCAGTATCAATGTCAACTTTTTCAATAATTGCTCTATCTCTACCTGTTTGAATCTGAACAGTGGAACATTTTCCTCTTCTAGACCAAATGCTCAAACATCTTTGCTGAGATCTTACAGGAGTACTATCTGTATTTTCTGTTGGGGACCCTCCTAAGACAAGAAGCGCTAGTGGAGTGCTGTTTTCTTTGTCAGGTTCATAAGCAGGCTGTATCAAACTGATTTCACTCTCTTCATGTATTTTCTCAGGTATTTTCTCAGGTGGATTTACATTTACTGCCTCGTCGCCGACAGGAAGTGAAGACTCCAAATATTCAGGCATTGGAGGAGCTGATGGAGACAAACTTTTTACATATGGCAACAAACTCATATCAGAAAATGCTGAATCTAGAATCTGCACTGAATCATCATCCTCATTCTGAAGGGCAAAGCCACTCTCATCCTAGAAAATTGATAAATTAGACAATAAGGTGAAAAAATAGTTAAAAGTGAAGACAACATCAACAACAACAAAAAAAAAGGTAAGCAAGTGGAGTTTGGGAAGAGTATGATGTACACATATCTTACCCCTACTTTTGTGAAGGTAGAGAGGCTGTTCCGATAGACCCAAGACAACAATAAAAAAAAAACATACGGGTATAGTTCTGAAGCTTTTTTTCTATTTACACATACTACTTCTTCAGCTCACCTGATGTTTTTTCTCCTCTGCTTCTTTCACTGATTCTGCTTCACTTAATGGAGCTACAAATGGATTCCCCAAATCATATGCACGGCTGATTGGAATCCAATGAAGCCTGTACTCCCTGCTTGAACCTCCAAGCTGCATCTTATCGCCGTCTTTCAAATCTACTCGAACCCCTGGTTCAATCTTGTTGCCAGAAATCCAAGTCCCGTGGACTAAAACAACAGAAAAACCACAGTCAGCACATTTTCTTTTTTAGTTTGTCGCAAAAATAGTAACATATTTCTATATTTAGAAATAATTTAACTTTAACCTTTCCATGTACGTTAATGAGATGCTTCATAGACACGCAACTGTGTATGACTTATTTTAGACCACAAGTTTCAAAGTCTTTTTTTCTTTTCTAACTCCGTGTCAAAATTGGGACAGAGGGCGTGATAAACAACAAAAGAAATGTGCATTAACTGGAAATTCATCAATATATGCGGTGAAAATCAACTGACTAGATAAAACCATAATCAAATGAAGGAAACAACAACAACTACCCAGTATACTC
Organism: Nicotiana benthamiana; assembly: GCA_034376525.1. Taxonomy (NCBI): domain Eukaryota; kingdom Viridiplantae; phylum Streptophyta; class Magnoliopsida; order Solanales; family Solanaceae; genus Nicotiana; species Nicotiana benthamiana. The sequence continues at coordinate 81,600,888 of CM067331.1, forward strand.
CCACCAGGTGGGGTCTGGAATAATCAAATGAAGGAAAGCAAAAAAAAATCAAAATGTCTAGGAAAGAGAAATGAAGCATGATAAACATTATACACAGAGTTCATAGTACTCTGAAGCAAAATAACAAAGAGAAACCCCAAAATAACAAAGAGAAACCCTAAGCATGAAATTTTTTGTCTTAGTCAAGAGAATTTTTTTTTATAGAAACATTTGGTACATGAATAAAATCACCAATATACAAGATTATGAAGAGAAAAAAAAAAGAGTAGTAAAATTTCCACAGCCCTCTTCTTTTAAATGTGGCTTACAAAGGCAGAGCTTGAATATATAGTCTAAATAAGATAAGAGAAATTAAAGAATTACCAGAAGACAGATCAATAACAGAGAGGGAGCGAGTAGAGGGATTAGAGTGAATGCGGAGGTGGAATCTGCTGATGCTTGGGTGTTCCAAGACTATGTTACAATCTGGATGTCGTCCAACCACTGACAAAATCACCTCAAAATCTGGTTTCGTTTCTTCAATAGAAGCTGTGGTTATAGGTGGGGGATTATCGAGAAGAAAGATGTTCTTGAGGATGGCTCCATTCTTTAGCACTGTAAACACTGGAATCTTCTTCTCTAATTCAGTCTGTAAATTGGGTTTTCCCAAAGATTCTTGATTCTCCGCCATGAAAGAGAAACACAGATAATTAAAGAGAGAGGGGAGACGGGTGTTTTTAAATATAATCTTGAAAATGTGACCGTTAGATTATATAGAGGGAGTACTGCTTGAGCGAAACGGGCCAACTTTTCCTTTTAATAGCAGAATTATTATATGTGTTATAAATAGAACTCTAATTAGAGTTAATGTCTATTTTATAGAAGAATTTTATTTTGAGGCTAAGTCTTTTCTCTTCCTATAAATAAAGGGTTCTCTCCCATTGTAAATTATCCCAAAAGTATCAATAAGAATACTCCTCTCTCTACTTTTCTTTCTATTGTTCTTGTTCTTATATTATTTCATAACACGTTATCAGCACGAGTCTCTAACCAATTGAATTTAATATTCAGCAATTATCGCTCTCAGAATCTCGAGTTGCAATCAGATTCACCCACTCTAATTCGTGTTCCGTCGTTTGGGTTTTTCTATTCGAGTGAAACGAGATTTGTGATATTTTGGTTTCTGAAATTCTTCAATTTTTCTCTTTCTCGTTGTTTACTTTTGTTTTCTTTTTGAAGGTGAATTTCCAAGCAAAAGAGTGTAATAACGATTGCTACTACTCCATATGAGAATTTCTATTCGGAAAAATAGAAGAGATGGTATCATCATAAAATAATGCAACGGGATGGAAACTCAAGAGGTATATTTGATATCACAACATTTATTGGTATACCTTAAAGGTAAGTAATTTACTTTTCCCTTTCAAATTCTTGAAATTCTACGATTTGATTTCATATACAAACATAGACAACAGAGTTTGATTATAACTCTAATGGAGTTTGTAAGAAATTACACTCACATGAAGTGGTAAAATTTCTATGCCTTGCCATGATCAAATTCATGTATGATTGTGGGCAAAGAATTAAAAATCTGTCCAATTGAATTTGCTCCATTCCCTTTAGAGAATGTGGTAGCAGTATGTGATAAGTCTGAAAGAAGACAAAATTATTTCCGTGAAGGTATCAATGGATGTGGACGTGGCAATAGACGAAATTATAATCGTCATTATTGTGGTAATGAGAACAATAAGGATTCTCAAAATAATCTTTCACTTTATGAAAGTAATATTTGACATGAGATTATGTATAGCACATACAGATGATTATGATCCATTCCCTGAAGTGAATGTGATAATTGTAATAAAGCCTGTAAGTATGAACACGCTCTTGATGTAATTGTGTCTTATGTCTGACATTATGAAAAGAAAGTTTGAGGCCTTGAAATTTCGGACAAGAACTATATGACATGGGTGTTGGATGCTGAAATCCATTTGGATGCAATGGGTCCTGGAGACGCCATTAAAGACAGAAATAACGCATCCACCCAAGACTATGCTAAGGCCTTGATTTACTTGCGCCATCACCTTGATGAAGGTTTGAAACTGTACTAAGGCCTTGATTTACTTGCGCCATCACCTTGATGAAGGTTTGAAAATTGAATATATCACAGTCAAAGATCCACCTATCTTGTGGAATGGCTTAAAGGAGAGATATGACAACCTGAAGTTGGTCACTCTGCCACAAGCACGATATGATGAGAATCCAAAAGCAAATAGTTCATAAACTATATGTTATCGTTGCGGTGGAAAAGGGCACTGGGCGAAAATTTACCGTGTACCAAGACATTTGGTTGAGCCTTGTCAAGCATCTCTAAAGAGTAAATGCCCTGAAACAAATTTTGTCTCTGACGACAATTTTGACATCACCCACTTGGATGTGGCGGACTTCTTTGAGCACCATGAGGGGAAAATTGACCACCTAATTGGTGATGGATCTGTGATGAAGGAAGATGGAATTGTTTGATTTTATTTCACTTATTTGTAATAGTTAGTGAATAAACTAATAGTCATTAGTATCAGCTCGTATTAGTTAGTTTATGATATAATGTTAGTATTAGTTCTTTAGAATGTTTCAATATGCTTAAATTTCGAAGAAATTTTTATTTTCTAGCAAAGTTAGTCGATTAACTAATAAGTTAGTCGACTATCTAATATTTCGTATAAAAAACTGGAATTTCCGCAAGCTATGTTATTCGAATATCTGATTTAGTTATTCGAATAACCTAATGACTGTTTACTAAGTTATTCGACTATCAACTTAGTTATTCGACTATCTAATATTTCGCATTAAAACTGGACTTTTCCGCAAGGCATGTTAGTCGACTATCTGATTTAGTTAGTCGAATAACCTCAGCAGATTTTGAAAATATTGTTTAAATATGAAGCAAACAGATTTGTATATTCTCATGTTCATATATTTTCTTTTGTATGTCAAACCATGGGAATTAAATTGATTGAAGGCTCCTGGAGAGCAACTATAACTCTGCCTAAAGGAATAATATTTTAGAGAATGCAATGTTCTCCTCCAAGTCTAAGAGGAACTTGTTGAGTTTTAATGATATCAGTCAAAATGTTCTCCTCCAAGTCTAAAAGGAACTTGTTGAGTTTTAGAGATATCATTCAAAATGGATATCAGATTGAGACAGTACATGAGTATAATCTTGAATACCTCATTTACTCATGAAAACGAGGCTGCCCACTTCGGTTTGGGGTCACGCCATTTTGCATGCAACAATGCTAGTTCGTCGGCTGCCCACTTCGGTTTGGGGTCACGCCATTTTGCATGCAGCAATGCTAGTTCGTCTCTGACTGACGAATTGTCACAAATATTCCCCGTTGCAATTAGTTTTGGGTCATGAACCTAATATATCCCATTTAAGAATTGTTGGATGCGCAGTATATGTGCCTGTAGCACCGCCATACCGCACCAAAATGGGTCTGCAAAGAAGGTTAGGAATATATGTTGAGTTTGAATCGCCCTCCATTATTCGCTACCTCGAAACATTGACAGGGGATTTGTTCACTGCACGATTTGCAGACTGTCAATTCGATGAGACACTTTTCCCAAAATTAGGGGGAGAAGTTGGTGAAACCAAACAGGAAATTTTGTGGAAAAATGCATCATTATCTCATCTTGATCCACATACCTCCATTTGTGAAAATGAGGTGCAAAAGATTATCCATTTGCAAAGAATAACAAATCAAATGCCAGACGCATTTACAGATTTGAAAAGGATAACAAAATCACATATCCCCGAAGTGAATGTGACAACATCTGATTCACGAATACATATTCATTATTGGAATAATATGAACATGAAATTGGTATAGAATATACCACACTTACCCCTAGAAGGAGGTTTGAGATGATACCACACTCACCCCTAGAAGGAGGTTTGAGATGATATATGGCATGAATGATCGTTGGTCACGTACCTATTGTACGTCAAAGTATTTTGGAAATATGACTATTAAAGAACAACGATAATGCAAGAAACATATCTTGCATATAAGTTTGACATGACCATAATAGTATAACTTTCTCTTTAAGAAAGATATTCACCACATGTATGTTGATGAATTTGTGGTAGTACAAAATTAATTGAGAGCTCTAGAAGAGCCAATCATTACTATGTTGGAGAAACACAATTGAGTATTGTGCTGTAGTAAGTCTCAAAGAAACTTATTCAGTTTCCAAAGTACACGCGAAAGCGCTGATTATATTGAGACTATAAATAAAGGAAAGATTTGATATCTTCTATTACTATAACTTATAGCGGGGATAATTTGTATATAAAAACCTACCCGCTTTATTCTCCAGTTTGTACTACACAAACAAAAGAATGCCACAGTAAAGTGGATATCTATTGGTATAAAAATCCATGTCATAATAAACCTGAAGTTATTGATAAGTGCACATGTCATGGTGTAAATTTGAAGTTTACCAATATTGATGATTTATTCAGTTGGCATTCGGGTTAGCCATCTCATTTTAAGTATGATGTGCAATAATAGAGAATTCACATGGGTGAATATTAAAGAACTAGAAAGTTCTTTACGAATTCTCTTGTATCACTTGTTCTCATTAATGAATTGACCAACTAAAGAGTTCGGGTTGAAGCCCATAAATTTTGGAAATATCAAAGGTGAATATGGGCCCATTCACCTGCCATGTATACCACATATGATGCATCTATGAAATGGTTACATGCGCGATTGTTATTAACCCGCAGCCTGGCTGGTGCTTGCGAGGTAAATTGCTCAGTAATCTAACTTCGAGCATAATTTCCAGATTTTCTACTCAAGATAGTTCATCTTGATAAGTTGGTTTATATCAAAGTTGGTTTAGCAAGATAATTATTGAGTGCCTCCACTTAATAGCTAAACTGTTTCTTATGAGAACAAAGTTATATATATCAGTTTGATATACGTTGTATACGAGAGTATATTCTCCCCTCACAAGTGGTTCAGGGTCAGGAACCAAATAATTTCATCTTATTATTAATGTGCTGTGTATATTGACATGATAATGCACAAAGATGATTTCTCAAAGTTGAGGAAACAAGTTAGCTTTTCTAACATGAGGGGGAGACATGATAAACACTTGAGAAAATGTTACATGAGATGAATTATCATTTGTATATATAGATCCTCGAATATCATAATATGAACCTGAAGTTCATAAAAGGATAATTCAATTGTAACATATTGCAAAGCATGCTATACGCATTTGCTGACCCAAAGAAAGTAACTATATTCTCACTACAAATGCTCATATTAAGTCCTAGAAGGACAAAGTCTTGGATACGCTTGAAGCATATAGACAAATCGGTTTCAAAATAACTTCTTAATAAAGAAGATGAGCAAATGATTAAAGTAATCATAAATGGAAGAGATACAATTCAAGCAGAATTGATTCCATATGAAAGACATGTAGTTTTGGACATGTAGTTCAAATACATGAAAGTATAAAGTCAATGATTGAAGTTGCTTGAAGCATATACAATTCTTGGTCCTGAAGTACCACATCCTAAGTGCAACTTGTGTACATATGTATCTTGCTATAACTATAAGCATGATGGCATCGAGAATACCTCTATGGAGATATTGAAGAGTCATTCCACGACATTATATGAAAATGTTCATATCTATCAAGAATGATAATTTCAAGGTGCGGAATATTTATTCAATCAATATGGCTGATTTATTTATCAAATCTCTACCAAAGATCGTTTTGAAGATGGTGCACAAGATTGGAATTCAAATGCTCAAGGATGTGAATTGATGCTCTATTCAGGGGGAGTTAATGCGCGTTGCACTCTTTTTCCCTTACAAGGTTTTGTCCCACTGGGTTTTCCTTGCAAGGTTTTTAACGAGGCAACCAATAGGCGCATATTCAAACATGTGTACTCTTTTTCCTTTTCTTTAGTTTTTTCCCATTGGGTTTTGTTTTAGTTAAGGTTTTAACGAGGCACATTATTGAATAGACATTCAAGGGGGAGTGTTATAAATAGAACTCTAATTAGAGTGAATGTCTATCTTATAGAAGAGTTCTACTTTGAGGCTAAGTCTTTTCTCTCCCTATAAATAAAGGGGTTCTCTCCCATTGTAAATCATCCCAAAAGTATCAATAAGAATACTCATCTCTCTACTTTTCTCTCTATTGTTCTTGTTCTTATATTATTTCATAACAACATGTAAGTTTTATAATTTTTGATATTTTTATCTAGGCATTTGGGACTTTCTTTTTTGCTCTTTTACCCATGCTTGTCGAGTTTAATGTTCACTTGTTTTCATCTGTTTACATAAATTATACAATATGATCATACACGGTTATACATCTATGTATCATAAATTATATATCTATTCATATTTATATTGTCATCATAAGAGTATGAATATGATGTTAATTTACAAAAATAACCTTATAATAATATTAAGCATAATACCTCATAATAAAAGGACATATCCGAAATTTTAAATATTAGCCTTATAATCCTATTAATTGTAAGACATACTACTACATATTAGGAAGCCTATGTCATTACCTTTAGGAGTCCTACTAGTATAACTACTTTCGGGCTATCTAATTCGTATAAAGTTGAACAACTAAATATCGTTACCTATTACTTTTACGATATACTTTTTCAAAATTCATGTTATATTACCAATTTAATTTAATAATCTATTACATGGTCCAAATTTATTCATTTAGAAAAAGGAGAGCTTATATTATTATAAAAGTATAAATACATTAATATACCAAAATAGCTCTAAAATACTTAAATGGAAGAACTCATAGGGAAATGACATAACAACAATAACTTATTTCTTGGACTACAATATCTTCTATACTAATTTTTAATATTTACGTTTTTAAAATTAATAAAATTCCGTCTGCCAGCTATTGGATAGGCCATATCTATTAAATTCTTATTAAAAATATGTAGAAAGGTTCAGTAAAATTAATTTCATAAGAATCTCCCGTATTGGCATTACATTCCCACTTCATAATGTCTAATACCAAAAATAAAAATAAAAATATACTAAATGGACCGCATAAAGGGTTGCAATTGAGGAAAAATATACCCCCACGATAATATATTTTTATAGTATATTTGAACTATTTCCTACTCAAATAATATGTTTAACCAATTTTTCGTGTAATATTGAAAATAACCAGTTATTAAACAACAACTAAGAAAATCTTTACGAGTATAAATGTGTGAGAAAGAGAAAATAATATGTCACGATCCGGATTTTTCACCATCGCGAGTCATGATGGCGCCTACTCGTGAAAGCTAGGAAAACCGAGTGTTACAGATTTTATTCCCCTTTTTCCCTAACCTTTTAACAATTCAAATTAACAGGCAATTAACAACGGAATAACAATAATAATAATAAAAAATGCGGAAGACGAAATTCTGATAATATAACTAAATATTAGTACAGAATAATACAACTCTATCCAAAATTGGTGTCATAATGTCACAGACCATCTACGAATACTACAAACAGTGGTCTCCATTATTTGTACAAGTATGTCTATGAAATAAATAAAAACAGAATAAAAAGGATAGAAGGGATGCCAAGGACTGCAGACTTCGGTAGGACTACCTCGGGTCTCTGCTGGACTAAAGGCAGGAATCTCTCTATGGTCTAACTACTCCAGCACCGGGATCTGCACATAGTGCAGAATATAATATCTCCACTACCGACCCCGTGTGCTGGTAAGTGTCGAGCCTAACCTCGGAAAGTAGTCATAAGGCTAGGATAAGACTACCAAATAAACATGTGTAGTTAAATCATATACAACAAATAATAATAGTAGAAACTAGCAGTTAAAGATGGGAGGGGAAACATACTGCGAGGGATATCAAATACTAACAGAATTTTAGTAGAGAAGTACAAAGAACAACATAATTCAACTATGAGCAAGAATAAGGAAAACAATAACAAGTGCACGGCATCACCCTTCGTGCTTTTACTCTGGTTCTCACCATAAGAATATATAGATTCGGCACGGTATCACCCTTCGTGCTTTTACCTCACATAATCATGACACGACATTATCCTTCGTGTATTATCACTCATATCATGGCACGGTATCACCCTTCGTGCTTTTACATTTACAATATCGGCATGACATCATCATTCGTGCATTAACACTCACTCTCAAAAATCACGCACGGTATCACCCTTCGTGCTTTCTACTCTTCCTTACCTAAACAACAATCAAGCTATTAGGGCATGGGAATCAATAAAATCACAATAGAATCCCTGCAAGGGAACAATAATATAACAATAATATCCTGTAAGGAAACAATATCATAGGCAATAATATCCGGCAATGGAAACAATATCATAAATCTCTTCTCATTTTCACAATCACTTCACAACATAATTCTTAGCTTGATCCAATGCTCTACAATGCTTAATTACCAAGAATACTTTCATATGCTTTATTCAAAATTAATAATCATCATATTAAGCATGGACAATATATAATGGAATCACAACAATCATAGTATAAGACTCACGAGCATGCTTGATACCAATGTATAGGTACTCGTCACTACACCTATATGTCATACACAACAATTAACACATAGAAAGTAAGACCACAACTCATATTCCCTCAAGCTAAGGTTAGACAAAACACTTATCTGAAAGCCAAGAAAACAATCAAGCCTCAACTACCATTTTGCTCATCGATTCCACTTCCAATTCGCTTGTATCTAGTCACAATTTACGTAACGATATTAATAAATGCTATAAAACTAATTCTAATGCATGAAAATAATTTTTCTAATTATTTCCTCAGAAAGTCAAAACCCGGGCCCCTATGGTCAAAACTCGAAGTTCAAACTAAAAATCCATCACACATTACCCCTACGAACTCAAATACATAATTTTTTTTGAAATCGGACCTCAAATTAAGGTCCAAATTCCCAAAATTTAAAAATCCTAAGTTCACCAAAATCACCCAACTTCCCATGAAAAATCCTTGATTTTTTGAAATGAAATCATGTAAAAAGATATATTAGATTGAAAGAAGTGAGTTAGAAATGACTTACTAATGATTTGGAAGAGTTTGTGCCCTAGAAAAATTGCCCAAAGATGTTTTAGGGTTTGAAAAGTTGCAAAAATAAAGAAGAATCCCGTCTGATATCCCACTTATCAGGTGCGGATTTCGCATTTGCGACCAGGGGTTCACAATTGCAAACCTTAAGAATTTCTTCTAGCTTCGCAAATGCAAAGAAACTGTCGCATTTGCGACCCTGACCAATTTCTGTCAACTTCGCAATTGCGAAGAAGAGGTCGCATTTGCAAGGAAGGGGGGGGGGGTTCGCATTTACCAACCCTAAGGTTGCAATTGAGATGAGGGCCTGCCTAGGCTTGGTTCGCAATTGCGACACTTTGGTCACATTTCCCAAGCCTGACCACTTCGCAAATGCAAATCTTGATCTTACAATTGCAAGATCAGAGGCCTGAGAAAAATACCAGATACCAACTGAAATTTCCTAAGCCCAAATACACTTTGTGGCGTATCCAAAACTCACCGGAGCCCTCGGGGCTCCAAACCAAACATGAACAAAACTCCAAAAATATCATACGGACTTGATCGTGTGATCAAATCATCAAAATAACATCAACAACTATGAATTAAACCTCAAATTCATGAAATCACTCAAGAACATTGAAATTTTTATTTTCTCAGCTATAGGTCCGTTTTATACCAAACGAACTCTGATTCATACCAAATTCCACAAACTCAACCAAATTATTACTTTAAACTTGTACCGAGCTCTAGCACCAAGAAACGGGCCCGATACTATCAAGAAATTGCGTCAATTTACTTCTAAAAACCTTTAGATTTTCTAGCAAACATTTTCTTTAAAAATTCTTTTCTCGGGCTTGGGACCTCGGAATTTGATTACGGGCATATGCCGAAGTCCCATATTTTACTACGGACCCTACGGGACCGTCAGATCATGGGTCCGTTTACCAATAATGTTGATCAAAGTCAACTTTCATCAAAATTTAAAGGCTAATTTCGTTGTTTTACTTAGATTTCAAATAAAAGCGTTCCGAAAATGTACCCGGACTATGCACGTAAATCAAGGAGAGATAAAAAGAGGGTTTTTAAAGGCCTCGAAATATAGAATTTACTTTCAAAATGAGTAAATTCTCGAAGAGACATAATTCACATTCTCCACCTCTAAAACAATTGTTCGTCCTCGAACAGACATAAGAAAAGTACCTGAGTCGGAGAAAAGATAGGGATATCAGCTCCGCATATCGAACTTGGACTCCCAGGTTGCTGCCTCACCAGGCTTACCCCTCAATTGAAAAAGAACCGAAGCAAACTCTTCAATCTCAACTGACGAACCTACCTGTATAGAATAGCTAAGGACTCCTCCTCATAAGATAAGTGATTGTCCAACGGGACAGTGTTGAAGTCTAACACGTGGGTTGGATCTTTGTAATATTTCCGAAGTATAGACACATGAAACAGTGGATGCACGCTGATAAACTTGGCGGCAACGCAAGTCTGTAAGCAACCTCTCCCACCTGATCAAGAATATCAAAAGGACTAATAAATCTAGGGCATAGCTTTCCCTTCTTTCCAAATCTCATCACGCCCTTCATAGGAGACACTCGAAGAAACACTCGCTCACCAACCATGAATGCCACATCACGAACCTTACGGTTGGCATAACTCTTTTGCCTGGGTTGAGTTGTATGAATCCTATCCTGAATGATCTTAACCTTGTCAAAGGTATCTTGTACTAAATCTGTACCCATCAACCGAGCTTCTCCTGGCTCAAACCATCCAACTGGCGACTGACACCGCCTACCATACAATGCCTCATAGGGAGCGATCTAGATGCTCGACTGATAGTTGTTGTTGTAGGCAAACTCCGCTAAAGGCAAGAACTGACCCCACGAGCCTCTAAAGTCAATTACACAAGCTCAGAGTGTATCCTCCAAAATCAGAATAGTACGCTCGAACTGCCGCCCATATAAGGATGAAATATTGTGCTCAACTCAACCCGTGTGCCCAACTCATGCTGAACTACCCTCCAGAAATGCAAGGTAAACTACGTACCTCGATTAAAAATGATAGACACAGGCATTCCATGAAGACGAAAAATCTCGCGAATATAGTTCTCTGCCAACCGATCAGAAGAATAAGAAACTGCCATAGGACTAAAATGCGTTGACTTGGTCAGCCTATCTATAATAACCTATGGTGCGTCGAACTTCCTTTGAGTCCATATGAGTCCAACAACAAAGTCCATAGTGATACACTCCCACTTCCACTCAGGAATCTCAATACTCTAAAACAAGCCACCAGGTTTATGATGCTCGTACTTTACATGCTGACAATTCAAACACTGAGCCACATATGAAACAATATCCTTCTTCATCCTCCTCCACCAGTAATATTTCCACAAATCGTGATATATTTTTGTAGCGCCCGGATGAATAGAGTACCCTCTTCCGAATATCTTCATTCCGAATCTTATTCAGCCTAGTGTGCCAATGCATCCATCTCAACATCCTCATTTCTGCTAATTTCATTTTCTGGATATGTGAATTCTTGACTGGCCAACACTCAGCTCCATACAACATGGACGGTCAAACTACCGCTTTATAGAACTTACCTTTGAGTTTCGATGGCACGTTCTTGTCACACAGGACTCCGATGCCAACCTTTATTTCATCCACCCTACTCCTATATGGCGTGTAACATCCCAATCGATCTCTCAATCTCCCTGGATAATTAAACCTAAGTACTTAAAACTTTCTCTCTTGGGGATGACCTGTGAGTCAAGCCTAACTTCTACATCTACCTCCTCCATCACGTTACTGAACTTACATTCCACATATTCTGTCTTAGTCCTACTCAACTTGAAACCTTTAGACTCTAGAGTCTGCCTCCATACCTCTAGTCTCCCATTAACGCCACCTCGCGTCTTATCAATCAGAACTATTGCGAACAACTTATACCATGGCACTCTCCTTGGATATGGTGTGCCAGTGCGTCCATCGCCAGAGCAAATAAGAACGGGATGAGTGCAGATCCTTGGTGTAATCCTATGACCATCGGAAAAGTCTTTGAGTCACCTCTCACAATCCTAACCCGAGTCATAGTTCCATCATACATCCTTTATCGCCCTAATGTAAGCCACCGGCACACCTTTCACCTTCAGACACCTCCAAAGAACGTCCCTAGGGACCTTGTCATATGCCTTCTCTAGGTCAATAAACACCATATGCAAATCCATCTTCCTGTCCCTGTATAGTTCCACCAACCTTCTGATAAGGTGGATAGCTTTCGTAGTAGAATGGCCCGGCATGAACCCGAACTAGTTTTCTAATATAGACATCGCCCTCTTTATCCTCATTTCCACCGCCCTCTCCCAGACTTTCATGGTATGACTTAATAACTTGATACCCCTATAGTTGTTACAATTCTGCATATCTGCTTTGTTCTTGTACACCGGAACCATTTTACTCCACCGCCACTCATCAGGCATCCTCTTTGTCTTGAAGATAACATTAAACAACCAGTCAGCCACTCCAAGCCTGCCCTATGCACATATCTCCAAAACTCTACTGGGATCTTCAGTCACTTTTCCCCAACTTATCTTACCCATGACCTCCACAACTTTAATGCGCCTACAATACCTAAAGTCTAGGAGACTCTCGGAGTGCCCCAATTGCTCTAACACGATATTTCCATCACCCTCTTAATTCAGAAGGTTATGAAAGTACGAGTACCATCTTTGCCTAATCTGGGCCTTTTCCATCAATACTCAACCGTCCTCGTCTTTAATATACCTCACTTGATCCAGATCGCGAGCCTTCTTCTCTCTCGCTTTGGCCAACCGAAATAACTTCTTATCCCCACCTTTGCCCCTCAGTTCCTCATAAAGCCGACCAAAAGAAGCAGTCTTACCATCTGTGACTGCTACTTTAGCCTCCTTCCTAGCCTCCTTATATCTTTCTCTATTCTCTCTTTGATCCCCGTCGGTGCTCTCTATTAACTTAATGCGCGCCGCTTTCTTGGCTTCTACTTTACCTTGGACCACGTCATTCCACCAGCAGTCGCCTTGGTGTCTGCCATAATAGCCTTTCGAAACTCCCAACACCTCTCTTGCTACCTCCCTTATACAGTTTGTTGTCACCATCCACATAGCGCTAGCGTCCCAGAACTCTTCCAGGCACCCATATTTGTCAGCCGCCCCTCCAACTCTTGCGCATTATCCTTAGACAAAGCTCCCTACCTGATCTTCGACAAACCCTGTACAAACCTCTTCTTCCTCTTTATCAAAATACCGACATTCATAACTAGGAGCCTATATTGAGTTGCGAGGTTCTCGCTCAGAATCACCTTGCAATCCACGCGTAACCCCCTATCACATCTTCTGATGAGGAAATAGTCGATTTGCTCTCCTGAGGAGCCTATGGAAAAAACTCTTAACAAATTATTGCTTACTGAAGTTTGTCAATGAATGAAGTTTAAGTTCCTTATCACGTATTCTGCCACTCAGATTATTATAGGAGAGATCTAAGTACCCAATTTCATGCAATTAAAAAATATTTTTGGAATTGCTTTAGTAAGATTGCTGTACAAAAGATTAAAACTTGTATGGCACCTATGTTTTCAAGCTAAATAGGAATTTCACCACATAATTGATTCAACGAAAGATTAATTCTAGACATGTAAAAATTATGCGATGCTACTTTCATAATTAAGAAAAACTAATGTTAGTACCCGTGCGATTCGCGATATAAATTATATTAAATTTTGATTTGTATTATTTGAATTATGTGCAAATAATCTTAAAATTAAAATTTCTATATGAATATTATAAATAATTATTAGATATTAATTAAGAAGCAAGATATGAAACCATTTCTCAAATCTCATAGTGAATAACTTTTTTTTATATTGTAATAACCCAATCCTTTGATGTTGGCACTTGTATTTTATTTTACGGTCAATATTAAAGAATACTTAACATATAATATTGTGATATGTTTTGTTTGAGCATATTAAATGATATTATTTTGGAAAAATTCTTACTACCACTTTATTTTTCATCTCAAATTGAAATAGGTCTTATCCTTCTACATTTTTAGACATAATTTTTCTCTTTTTTTGTTCTTTGCTTATATTTATTGCAATATTTATTACTTAATATTGTTATACTGTAATGTGAACATTTATTAGCTTATAAATTAACTTAATATATTACTTATTACCCTATTAATAATCATCAATAAATATAAATTTTTATTCTTAAAATTTAATGCATTCATACTATCATGCTCTTACTCAGAACTCTTTCATCATTCAAATCTATCGATAATATTTTTGTACAATTATTTATAATTTAATTTAAATATTTTTTAAATAAATTTATAATATAAGTATCATTGCACTATTTCTATTTTCCTCTTTATAAATTCTCTTCCCTAATAAAAAATTTTAATTAGGTTTTACACAAATATTTGACCCAAACTCAAAATAATATCACGTCTTATTTTAAAATATTACTTTGAATTAGTCTAAAACTTAATAAATAAGTTCCTTTATAATGTTTTTTAAACCTATTTGATTTTCATATAATTATTTTTGTATTATGTGCAATTAAATTTTCTTTATTTTTTAGTTTCAAGATACATTAGCTTTTAATTTTTATTAATAAAATTACCTATGTTAGATATTTATTTAATATGTTTAAATATTTAATTTGGTATCAAATTTTATTTTTTTTTATCTAGCAAGACTTCAATTTTATGGTCATATTCATATTTTAAGTGTTCTTATCATAATTTTAAGAACTTTCTAATCTCAAGTTTAAATAGTTTTTATATTTTTAATATAATTTTCTAAAATTTTAATTATTATTCTTATTCCTTCTATAATGTCATCTAATATGTAATATTATCACAATTTCATGTAATGTTTTATTAACTTTACACTTTATTTAATATTCTTATCCACTGTTGTTTTTTAATATAACATAGATAGATATATATTATTTATATTAAAATAAATATTTATATTAAATTAAATATTTATTTATATTTTAACTATTTTTTGAAATTTCTAACTTATTTAAATTTATTAATAATATTTTTGAGTTTGTATATTATCATTGCTTTTGTTTTTTAAGTAATTCTTAGTATAATATCCTCACATGATCTCTAATTTATTTATATTATTTATTATTTAAATTTTTTTATTTATAAACTTTAGTTATGTGGATTTATGCACATGCATTCTATTTCTTATTATACTTAAGCAACATATTATTATCTCAAATTTAAATAAATTTTATCATTTTTCTTTTATATGATGAAACTTTTATTTTTTTCTCTATTTGTTCCTCAATTTTTTATTATAGTGTTCAATACATAATATTCTAAAAAGAAAATATATATGAAATGGAATAAAATGGATCATGTGGTTAATAATTCTAAAATAGAAATTCTTATTTTTAGAAAGTTCTGGAATCTATTTACAATGAAAATAGAAGTCAATATTAGTTGATTCATACCTTTAAGTTAAATTTGATCATATTTGTTTGCCTTAATTCTTATTAGATTTTGTAAATATTTTTAAATTTTGTACGAGTAGTTAAGATTTGTTCTTCTTAAGTTAAATTTGTCTAATCATATAAGAAATATTTATATAAGATTCATTCAACTACTTCCATTAATTATATTTCCGTTATACTTTATAAGTATATATATTGTCTTAAAATTATCAAGTGACTTCATTTTAGCTTGCCACTTGACTTAATCATAATGCATACCATCTTCCTTTTAATATAATATAGATATAGATTTCTACCATAACAAAATTATACTTTCATTAAATATTTTTTTATTTATAACCCAAATTTTTTGTGTTGTCATAAAATTGCCAAGTGACTTCATTTTAATTTGCCACTTGGCTTAACCATATTACAAATTACTCTTCTTTTAATATAATATAGATAGATAGATATAAAATATAATATAGATTAATAATATAATAGAGATTCTCAAGAGTCAACATGTGTCAAATATATTTCCTACCATAATTATAAAACAATTCTTATTGAACTATTATTTTCATTAATTATGTTTCCATTTATAATTTAAATTTTTAATGTTATCTTAAAATTGTCAAGTAACTTTATTTTAGTTTGTCGTTTGACTTAATCACATACTTCACTACTATCATTTTAATATAATATAGATTAATGTTTTTGGTTAATTCTATTTTCAAGTTGATCTTTAGAGAAAAAATCTAGCATTAGTTCAAAAAGGAGGATAATCAAGATAATTTGTCAAAGGAGGAAAGTCGGATCCAAGTTATAGCAAGTGGGACCGTATCTTTATTTTTGAAATGCTTGTAGATGGCATTTATGATTTGAAATTCTACTTATAAACTAATTTTCTTTAAGAAGAAGATATTCAACTCAGAAAGGTCAATTGGGTAATGCTTCCTATAAAGGTATTATTACTAAAACTAGTAAAATTGTTCGCGCTTTGCGCGATTATAAATATAATAAAATCTGAAAAATTATATAAGAATAAAAAAATATAAACTAGATAAAACCATCATTTTTTGTTGTATTTATGTAAGAGATATTTTAACTCTTACAAAGAGATGACTATTCAAACCTCAGAGTATTCGGATGCACGTGCTTTGTTAAAATGCCATCTCCAACTGAGCCCTACATCTCACTCTATGTGTTTTCTTGAGTGAGGTTGGGGGTACCCCTCTCTCAAAAGGGCTACAAGTGTTAATGATTCTTCTACACGACGATTCCACCTTTCTCGACATGTCACCTTTTTCGAACATGTGTCTTATTACGGAGCTCGGGGCTTTTAGATTCCCTATGATGGTGGGCCATTATGTTCCCTTGTCTCTCCTCAGAGGGGAGGGGTGGAACTATTGAGGAGTTTATGTGAGACAGGAAGACATGAATGATTACATGGAGGGACAAAATTCAATATAGAATTCTCTTAACTTAATATACGCACTAAGTATATAGAATCCCCTTAACTTGTTCGAATATTTAATTTTTATATTTTAATACTTTTTAATGAAAATTTAAGCTCTGCCATTATTTATAGGCATCAATAACCAAGTTATGAATCGATTGTGTATTTCAAATAGGCTGGTGCAAGAAGTTTACGTAAGTTATATATACATAAGGACGTCAATGAAGCAACTTGCAAATGGCTAGAAGATTAGAACAGAGTTATGATCACCTTCTTCAGAGAACACTCAAGCCTCCTATTAAATTTCATAAATGAATTGATTTATCCCTACAGCTCCAACTTTCAACTCGAAGGTTATTTCATAATTAAATTGGCGAAAGGAAGATCAAATCAATAAAAATATTCAAAATTATGCTTTTACTTTGCTGATCTTCATGGTAGAAATTTGCATAACTCAAACAATATATTACTATGTAACTTAATTTAATTTTATATCGCAGTTAATTATATATACATCTTCTAAAACATAGTTATCCATCTTTAAAGGAAGAAAAATTATAATATTCAAACATATCAAATGAAAAGCACACTGAAATTTTTAAAAAGCTTAAAGAATTAAAACGGATGCAGTGATCTCATACAAAAGAAATACTAGCAAAGTAAACAAACAATAATTATGCTTGAAATAAAAAAATTATCAAAGATGCTATTAAATATCAATCATCAATCTCATAATGAATATAATAACAGAAGGCCAGGAATATTACAAACCGGCAATTGTCCTTTTATACGTTAATTTCACTTCTTTCTTCTTCGCTTTGGAGCCTTCGGAATTGTATACCATTAAAGAATGAAAAATAGTTTAAAACATTTACAACATCCCGGTTGATTGCATAATATACAAAATTCAAAATTAGGAGCAGAAAAAGAATGGACAACCTGAGGGGATAAATTCAAGGAAATAACTCAGTGACATTTATTAATATTTACCCGGTATTCACAAGATAAATAATACCCCAACAATATCTGGAGCAACATCACAAAAAACAGTGAAAATAACAAAGAAACAAATGCACATCACTTGAATTTGTGAGTAAAAAAATGAAGAGAAGTATGAATTTGTCAGCCTCTCATTGAAACTCCAATGAACGTCGTTTCCCATCTCGACTCAATGTGAATGAAAGAGGGAGCAATATAGTCCATGCATATGTATTTTTTGGCAGAATTTTAAAGGGGGTAACATTATTACATATTAATAGTAGTAATTGTTAATTCTTTGGGAAGAGGAAGAGATACAATATAGAATAGCGTTCAGAGAAGATTGAAGCGATATTTATTTTTTGATCCTTAACCGATATAACTATTGATTTTATTCTAGGCAGTTAAGGAAGAAGTTGACCGTTGTGATTCTGATAATAAATAAAATAAAGAAAAATTAAAGAAAGAGGCCAGTATTGAAAATCGGAGAAAATCCCAAAAACTGAGAAATTAGATAATTATAATTCCTAGCATTTGAGACATGCCACATCACCTTTCTCATTCCTACAATTATATTTATATATATAAGCGACCAAACCAGAGTGGTGCGAGAATATTGCATGTGTAAATTTACTAGTTAGGTGATTCTTGTTAAAAAAGAGGTATTCCCATTAATAAAATATTTGGAATTGGCTGGGAGAATTAATTCTTTGACAAGCCTTAGAAGTTGAGATAAATATTAAAGTTGCACAATTCCTTGTGAATATAACCTTGAAGTTGACTATGAGCAGTGGCGTACATAAGATTTTTTTATGAATTTTTATAAGCGATGTTATTATTAAATGTGAAAAATAAATAAATAAATACAATATCATATTTTAAGCACAAGCAATAAGAAAATACACTTTACAAAGAAAGCAGTCCAATTTACCCTATTTGGTCACGTATTAATTTTAGGAATTTTTACCATATATAGTAAAGGTTAACACTTTATTTATTTTAAATAAATACTATTTAAAAAAATTATATTCTACAAATACATTTAATGTTTATAGCAAAATATTTAATTTTGGTTACTTCATACTCCTAAGCCACTAAATATGCTATTCACTTACACTACTTTCTTTCTCTCTCTACTTTGATACATTGTTCAATAAAGAAAGCAGTAAGTTTCCTCTTTATCAATTCGTCATCTTCAACTCTAATCCGAATGTCCAGCAATTACACCGCAATTGATAATCAGAATGTTACTGGATCTGTTCATGTAATTGTTTTCTCTTTTTTTTTTGTTTGATGAATTATTATTCTGCCCGTCGTTCAGATCTAATTATCTAATTTCTTATATATTATTGGAAGTCGCAAATCCGCCTGACCAAGTTATCGTCAAATTCACTGGTAATGTCTTCAGATTTTCAACAAAATCATACATTAGTATTTTTATGGATCATTTTGAACGGCTCTGGCACCATCGCCGGACCAAGGCGGCGCGTTTTCAAAGATTTCTCAAGCAACTTATCTCGGTCAGATCGGGATTGATGTTTACCAAAGTGGACCTATTAGTCTATCTTGTCTTCTTTGTCTCCGGAACGAAGTGCTTCTCTAGCTTCGGATGGAGATGCGAAGCTACTTGGATGATCTAACTGGTCTCTTGAGGGCTCCTCTTTAAAAGACTACATGACTGTAACCACGAGTAGCACAACGAGAACAAGAATATTATTTCATTGTATTACTTTTTTTTTTTTTTTTTATTGTAATTCAATGTATCTCGCTGTATTCCATGTATTTTATTGTATTCACTATTTTTCTTTTTATTGTATTTCAATATATCCCAATATATTTTATGCATTTTATTGTATTCACTATTTTGCTATATGCCATGAATGTATTTATATATTTTTTAATTAATATAATTTATGTATTCAAATATATTATATAATTTCTCTAAATATTGCTATGTTTTTGGGTTATTTTTCGGTTGAGAATCTTTTCGATAACTGAAAATATAATTTTTATGTGTTATAATTAAATTGTTGAGTTATATTAAAAGTTTATTATATTAATTGGTTCATACTGTAATTCCTTATTTCACACTGTAAATACACTCGAATACGGTACATATGCCGGAAGATATTCTGAGACATCTTTTGCTCAATCTCAGAAATGCAAGGTTCAAAAATACTAAACTTACATTTTGTGCGAAGTTGTCCACTTCATCAATTCTTTGATATGTTAATTGCATCTGTATCAGATTAGGTGTATGAAAGTCAATTGAGAAATTTTATGGAAGCATTACTATCCACGAGCAGTGTTTCAAGTGTGTTATTCTTCCATAGCAATTTGAGAAACTTCCATAGTCTTTTTCCTAAAAGAATGACGATCCTTAATTTAATAATAAAGAAAACTAGGTTGTGTTTGAAGGATATGAGTACAATTCAATATGAAAAAGCAATTTAATTGAAATTTTAGAATCCAAGCACGAATTTTAGTTTCTCCAACCACAATATTATCATCATTATTTGTCGATATTAATTGTAAAATTTATGTGCATAATATACTCATAAAACACGTATACTTTATATTATTAGAAGATAAAATAATATAAAAAAGTATTTACACTACATTCCATCTTTAATTATTTGAGATGCACGATTTTGATATATTTATGATAAAATTTCACAAATTATACAAATTATTAAAGTTTAAACAATTCTATTATTCATGTGTTATGTTAAAATTGTATTGTTAATTTTTTGTATTTAAAAATAGTATTATTCTAAAATAATCTAAATATAACATATTTCATACATAAAATGTTTAGTAAAATATCTCAAGGATTAAAATTAAAATTTATCAAAAACCGAGGGATCAAAAGTATAATTATATTATACAAAAACGTTTCATAGTGTATGTTAAAAATAACTAAAAATGTTCTACAATCACGGAAAATGTTATGAAATAGAAGATTCTTACACTTCTATTTAAGGTGAATGTCTTTAATGTATCTAATTAGAGAGATTTTAGAGTTCTATTAGTGGTAGCTAAGTCTTCCTCTCCCCTATAAATAGAGGTGCCCCCTACCATTGTAAATCATCCATTGAGACCCCTCTCAACTCAATAAGAAGAACTCTCTCTACTCTTCTCTCTATTGCTATTGTTCTTGTTCTATTGTTCTTGTCTTTTGCTTTAGTTTATAACACGTTATCAGCACGAGACTCTACCGTCTCAAGTATCATTCTCGAAAATCCAAGGTATTTTCCCTCTTCCTAATTTAATTTTCGAGTATGTCTGACATTATGAAAAGAAAGTTCGTTGCCCTTGAAATTTCGGGCAAGAACTATATGACATGGGTGTTGGATGCTGAAATCCACTTAGATGCTATGGGTCTCGGAGACACCCTCAAAGATAAAGAAAAAGCATCCACCCAAGATTGTGCGAAGGCCTTGATTTTCTTGCGCCACCACCTTGACGAAGGTTTGAAGATTGAATATCTCACCGTCAAGGATCCACTCGTTTTGTGGAACAGCTTAAAGGAGAGATATGACAACCTGAAGTTGGTCACTCTGCCACAAGCACGATATGATTGGGCCCATCTGAGGCTACAGGACTTTAAGTCCGTTTCTGAATATAATTCTGCTATGTTCAGAATTACTTCTAAACTGAAGCTATGTGGAGATAACATCTCCGATTACGATATGCTTGAGAAAACGTTTACAACGTTTCATGCCTCCAATATGGTACTGCAGCAACAGTACCGAGAGAAAGGCTTTACGAAGTACTCTGAACTGATTTCTCTCTTACTAGTGGCTGAGCGAAATAATGATCTGCTCACGAGAAATCACGAAAATAGACCAACTGGGTCTACACCACTGCCTGAAGCAGATATGGTGCACTCGCATTATGCCAAACATAAAAGGGACCATGATCACGGTCATAAACGGGGTCAAAGCCAAGGACGTGGACAAGGAAGAAATTCCAAAGAAGTCCGTCACCCCCCAAAGAGAGATAACCACCGAAAGCAGAAACGGGGTCCAGAAGATCCTAAGGCAAATAGTTCAGAAACTATATGTTATCGTTGCGGTGGAAATGGGCACTGGTCTAGGATTTGCCGTACACCAAGACACTTGGTTGACCTTTATCAAGCATCTCGAAAGAGAAAAGGCCCTGAAACAAATTTTGTCTATAACGACAATGAGGATATCACCCACCTGGATGTGGCAGACTTCTTTGAGCAACCCGAGGGGAAAATAGACCACCTAATCGGCGATGGGACCATGATGAAAGAAGATGGAGTTATTTGATTTTGTTCTACTTATTTGTACTAGTTAGTGAATAATCTAATAGTCATTAGTATTAGCTCGTATTAGCTAGTTCATGATGCAATGTTAGCAGTAGTTCTTTAGAATATCTTCAATATGTTCAAATATCAATAAAACTTTTATTCTCCAGTGGGGGTAATCGACTAGCCTGAAAAACTAGTCGATTATCAACTATTTTCGCATTAAAGTTGAAAAACAATTGATCAACAATCGATTGTCTTTGGCTAACAATCGATTGTCTTGAAACAGTGTGTTCTGGAATTTTTCAAAAATAGCCAACAATCGATTGTCTTTGTCTAAAAATCGATTGTCTTGAAACAGTTCTGGAATTTTTCAAAAATAGCCAACAATCGATTGTCTTTGTCTAACAATCGATTGTCTTGAAACAGTGAGGTCTGGAATTTTTCAAAAATCACCCACAATCGATTGTCTATATCTAACAATCGATTGTCGTTAGGCAGTGTAATCTGGAATTTTTCAAAAATCATCCACAATCGATTGTCGATGTTTAACAATCGATTGTCTTAAGACAGTATGCTACGAAGTTTTTCAAAAATAACAAATAATCGATTGTGTGTGTTTAACAATCGATTGTCTATGTTCCAACAATCGATTGTGTGTGTTTAATAATCGATTGTCTCATGAAAAACGCTGAAACTTTCAAACTGCAAAGTAATTGATTATGGATAACATATCTGATTTTGTTAGCCAACTGTTAGTAGCAGATTTTGAAAATATTATGTGACACAAAAGGAATTGAACTTGCTTATTCTTATGTTCCTGTATTTCTTTTGTATGTCATACCATGGGAAGTAAATTGATTGAAAGGCTCCGGAAGAGCAAATGTAACTCTGCCCAAAGGCATGACGTTTATCTTAGAGAATGCAATATTCTCCTCCAAGTCTAAGAAGAAACTTGTTGAGTTTTAAAGATGTACGCCGGAATGGCTACAATATTGAGACAATGGATGAAGATAATCTTGAATATCTCGTCCTCACTTTAAAGAATGTCTCCGGCCAAAAGAGGGTTATTGAGAAATTCCCGTCTTTATCTTGTGGCCTGTATTGGACAAGAATTAGTGCAATTGAGGCACATTCAACAGTAAATCTAAAGAATACTGAGTCCAATACATTTGTACTTTGGCATGATCGACTGGGTCACCCAGGATCAACCATGATGAGACGGATTATAGAAAGCTCATATGGGCATCCGTTAAAGAATTTCAAAATTCTCTCAGGTAATGAATATCCTTGCACTTCGTGTTATCAAGGCAAGCTGATTATCAGACCATCCCCAACAAAGGTTGGGACTGAGTCACCCCAGTTTCTGGAACGTATACAAGGGGACATTTGTGGACCTATTCACCCACCTAGTGGGTAGTATAGGTATTTCATGGTCTTGATAGACGCATCCTGTAGATGGTCTAATGTGTGCTTGTTGCCATCACGCAACCTTGCGTTTGCAAAGTTAATGGATAATAGATGAGAATAATCTTGAATTCTTCATGAAAACGTGGCTGCCCATTTCGGTTTGGGTTCACGCCATTTTGCATGCAACAATACTAGTTTGTCGGCTGCCCACTTCGGTTTGGGGTCACGCCATTTTGCATGAAGCAATACTAGTTCGTCGGCTGCCCACTTCGGTTTGGGGTCACGCCATGTTGCATGCAGCAATGCTAGTTCGTCTCTGACTGACGAATTGACACAAATATTCCCCATTGCAATTGGTTTTGGGTCATGAACCCAATATATCCCATTTAAGAAGCTTTGGATGCGCAGTATAGGTGCCTGTAGCACCGCCATCCCGCACCAAAAATGGGTTTGCAAAGAAGGTTAGGAATATATGTTGAGTATGAATCGTCCTCCATTATTCGCTACCTCGAAACATTGACAGGAGATTTGTTCACTGCACTATTTGCAGACTGTCAATTTGATGAGACACTTTTCCCAAAATTAGGGGGAGAAGTCGGTGAAACCAAATGGGAAATTTTGTGGAAAAATGTATCATTATCTCATCTTGATCCACATACCTCTATTTGAAAGAAGGAGGTACAAAAGATTATCCATTTGCAAAGAATAGCAAATCAAATGCCTGAAGCATTTACGGACTTGAAGAGGATAACGAAATCCCACATTCACGCGGAAAATGTTCCGATCCGTATTGAAGTCCCTATTGGACAAATATCTAGTGTCATATCCAATGAGTCAAATGCACGCCAGAAGCGTGGCAGACCATTAGGTTCCAAAGATCGAAATCCTAGAAAGAGGAAAAAGAACGATCTAAATGACACTATGAAAGAATCACATGAGGACGCTCATGATTTTATTAATTCCGAGATTCACGAAGAATCTATTGAGCCTGAGACTCTTGAAAATACGGAATGCAAGAATGTGAGGATCTCGAACCTCAGTATGTGGTAGTACAAAATTAATTGAGAGCTCTCGAAGAGCCAATTATTACTATGTTGGAGAAACACAATTGAGAATTGTGATGTAGTAAGTCTCAAAGAAACTTATCCAGTTTCCAAAAGTACACGCGAAGGCGATTGATGATATTGAGACTATAAATAAAGGAAGGCTTTGATTCTCCTATTACTACAACTTGTAGCGGGGTAATTTGTATATGAAAAGCTACCCGCTTTGTTCTCCAGTTTGTACTACACAAACGAAAGAATGCCACAATAAAGTGGATATCTATTGGTATAAAACCCATGTCATAATAAACCCGAAGTTTATTGATAAGTGCACATGTCATGGTGTAAATTTGAAGTTTACCAATATTGATAATTTAGTCAGTTGACATTCGTGTTAGCCATCTCATTTGAAGTATGATGTGCAAATTCACATAGGTGAATATCAAAGAACTAGAAAGTTCTTGTTCTCAGTAATGAACTGACCAACTAAAGAGTTCGGGTTGAAGCCCCTAAATTCTGGAAATATCAAAGGTGAATATGGGCCCATTCACCTGCCATGTATACCACATATGATGCATCTATGATATGGTTACATGCGCCATTGTTATTAACCCGCAGCCTGGCAGTGCTTGCGAGGTAAATCGCTCAGTAATCTAACTTCGAGCATAGTTTCCAGATTCTCTACTCAAGACAGTTCATCTTGATAAGTTGGTTTATATTAAAGTTGATTTAGCAAGATAATTATTGAGTGCTGCCACTTAATAGCTAAACTGTTTCTTATGAGAACTAAGTTATATATATATCAGTTTGATATAAGTTGTATACGAGAGTATATTCTCCCCTCACAAGTGGTTTAGGGTCAGGAACCAAATAATTTCATCTTATTATTAAGGTGCTGTGTATATTGACATAATGCACAAAGATGATTTTCCAAAGTTGAGGAAACATGTTAGCTTTACTAACATGAGGGGGAGACATGATAAACACTTGAGAAAGTGTTACATGGGATGAATTTTCATTTGTATATGTATATCCCCGAATATCATGATATGAACCTGTAGTTCATAAAAGGGAAATGCAATTGCAACATATTGCAAAACATGCTATACGCATTTGCTGACTCAAAGAAAGTAACTAAATGGAAGAGATACAATTCAAGAAGAATTGATTCCATATGAAAGACATGAAGTTTTGAACCTATAGTTCAAATGCTTGAAAGTATAAACGTCAAAGGTATGTATAGTCAGTTTTCGATATCTTATTTGTTTAGTATCACTAATGAAAACTTGATATGCAGCTAAAGTCTATTATGCGACTTATATGACTTAACTTGAAAGATTTAAGTTGCTTGAAGCATATGCAATTCTTGGTCCTGAAGTACCACATCCTAAGTGCAATTTGTGTACATATGTATCTTGCTATAACTATAAGCATGATGGCATTGAGAATGCATCTATGGAGATATTGAAGAGTTATTCCACGACATTATATGAAGATGTTCATATCTATCAAGAATGATGATTTCAAGATGATGCACAAGATTGGAATGCAAATGCTCAAGGATATAAATCAATGTACTCATTAGGGGGAGTCAATGCGCGTTGCACTCTTTTTCCCTTACAAGGTTTTGTCCCACTGGGTTTTCCTTGCAAGGTTTTTAACGAGGCAACCAATAGGCGCATATTCAAACATGTGTACTCTTTTTCCTTACTTTAATTTTTCCCATTGGGTTTTGGTTTTAAGGTTTTATGAGGCACATCATTGAATAGACATTCAAGGGGGAGTGTTATGAAATAGAAGATTCTTACACTTCTATTTAAGGTGAATGTCTTTAATGTATCTAATTAGAGAGATTTTAGAGTTCTATTAGTGGTAGCTAAGTCTTCCTCTCCCCTATAAATAGAGGTGCCCCCTACCATTGTAAATCATCCATTGAGACCCCTCTCAACTCAATAAGAAGAACTCTCTCTACTCTTCTCTCTATTGCTATTGTTCTTGTTCTATTGTTCTTGTCTTTTGCTTTAGTTTATAACAGAAAACTATATATCCAATGCCATTCTTGACCAAAAAAACTCAAATTAATTGCTTGCACCAAAAAAAAATCAAATTAATTGCTCCGTAAAGGGCATAATTGGAAAAGATTAAAACTTTCGTAGCCCCTGAACTTAGCAAAATAGAAAAAGGACCAACAGAAACATGGCGTAATTAAGCCCAAACTCTAAGGACCTTTTGATACTCTTCCCGCACTGTTCATTGTTCATCTTCCATATACAAATTTTCGGTCCCTTTGCCACTTCTCCATTTTGCATTCTCTTTTCCTCAAACAATTCATCAACTCCACGTTAAACCCAATGTGTAAGCTTTTTATACACTCTATGCTTCTTTCTATTAAAAAATTGATCAAAAGCTATTTCTTGTTTGTTTACATGTAAAAGTGATTTTTTTTTTTGTCTTTGGGTTTTTTATGCGCCAGTTTGGGGTTTGTATTTTTGCATAAAATTTTGTTTTCCGGGGTGAAAGTATGGTTTTTTGTGCAAGTTAAGTTTAAGTTTAGCTGTATTTTGGCGAGAAGACTTATTTTTACTTACTCTGTTTAGAATGTTTATTGTATTTGGTTTAAGTAATAAGTATACTGCGTGAAAATGTTAATTATAGCGTTGCATGTTTATGGGAAGCACTAAAAATGGCGTCTTTGTCTAATTCTTTTAGTTTCTGAAAACACCCACTTTGTTTGTTTGTCGTGATATGAGAAAGGTGATTTTTTTTTTTTGGCTGTTTAATCATTTTCTTTGAAAGTTGTGATCTTGTTGATACATGAATAGTGAGATTCTTTCCCTTTGGTGCTGGATTACTGGGTATGAAAGACATGCAAGTAAAATCGTCCATGCTTCCATTTTAGTTGTTGATTTACTAGTTTTTTGTCAGTCCATTATAGGAGTTTTTTCAGTTTGGTTGGAGATTTGAATGTTATTATAGTAGAAATGAGAGATCTTAGAGAACCTCTAGTTTAAAACTTCTATGATTGGGTCGGAGGCAGGGACAAAGGCAGAGGTGGAGCCAGGATTTGAACTTTATGGGTTCTAAATTCTAGGATAGAGACATTAGGTGTTAGTAACTAGGTCTGATTTTAATTTTTATAGGTATTTAGTAGATTTTCTTATACAAATAAGGGTTTTGACTAAAACTACGGATTTGGCCGAATCTCTACGCAAACCTTCCAGCTCCTCCACTGGGTGGGGGTGAAGATAGCTAATGCACCGGAAGAAACTTAGATAAAAAAATACGTTCTTGAGAACCCATAAAAAAATTTCCTTTTGATGGCTGATAAGTCTTTTGGCTTGCTTTTTACCCTTCGCCACTAAAATATTAAGCTTGGTGCAATACCAAGTTTTTTACTAGTGAACTGTACCTAGCAGACATCTTGCGCCGTACTACCTTTGCCGATGAACCAAAGTCATGGGAGAACCCATAATTTGTTGTAAAAGGCAATTTATTGAGGTGGAAGATGGAGTGGGCTCACATAGAGCACAATGAATGCAAGAGTATTCATATAATTAACTTCCCTTCTAAAATGAATTTGAAGTCCAAGATGTGGGTCGTTTAATATTAAAAGAGGAATATTTGTGGTGCACGAGTTGCTTCTACTTACTACTATTTCTGAAAGGTAATAAAGAGAAAAACTTCTTTAAAGCGAGGTAAAGGTGGGATTCAAGTAACTTTTTGTTTAGTATAATAGTAGAGTGTGCTAGAAGTCGGTTGTCAGCACATAATATGGAAAAAACTAAGAAAAAAGTTGGACATTCGTTTTGAGGCTGAGAGTATAGAAATAAATTGTTTTTCTAATTTATAGCAAGACCTCAATCATAAACTTCCCTTTGGCTCAGGTTTCAACTCCCTTTTTCCTCTATAGCCCGTAAAATGATACTATATCAAAAAAATTACAAGATAATATGTGGATGAGCTTGATGAAATACTTCTGGCAAAATAAAAGCTGGTTCATACTTTATAAACATCCTGCATCTATTGTTATGATAATGATGCATACGTGCATACATATGGAATTATGTATGTCTGTGTACACGCGCACATACTTGCATGTGTGTATTTATGTAGTTCAAATGAGCTTGTTGTATTCTCTTTATATAGTGAAGAGCAATTTTAGGTTTAATATGTTCTCTATTTACAGTGAAGAGTCATTTTAGGTTTGTTAAGTGCTTAAGTTGAGTATCAAAGATTGAAAAGTTTGCTTACACAAATTGGAAATATAGAGAATCTATTTCAGACATTGCAACTGTTCAAATTACAGTTCTTTGAATTATAAGCATAGGCTTTGTTGTAGTCAAGGGAAGTCTTGATAGAATTCAGGTCAATAGAGAAATCTAAGCAATTGGTATTGAGGAAAGCATGGAAAAAGAATGAGTGTCTGCTTTAATGCAGCAATATTTTGGTTGTGAAAAGCATTAACATGGTAATGTGTGAGAAAATATAAAGGAATAGAATGAAACTTTCAGATTAGATGTGTGTGTGTAGTAATTTAAAGCATAATCTTGGCCAACCCAACCATTTTTAGAGCTGCGTCACCTCGTTTAATTTTCCTCTGGTAGATAACTAGAAATGGATTGCTCTTTCTGTTGAGTAGGAGAAATGTTTTTGGTGATTAGAATGGTAGATTATCTATCTTTTCTTTATGTTCCAATCATAATTAGTTTGTTGGATAATCTGATTGAGAAAGCACATCTTTAGAAGCTTGGTTCTAATTGTTATATTGGTGTATGTTCTTTAACTTGACTTTGAATTTTACGGGCTAAAAGAGGATTATTCATGGAGCAAAGCATTGAATTAAGTCAGAATTAATCTTTTGTAAAGTGGGTAGAAAGAAAGTGATAAAGGGTGTTAAACATTATTTCCCCACTGAAAGCCAGTATGGATCGTGGTACTGTTTAAATTGGCGAGGTAATTAGATGATCACTTTGGGGTTGAATTGTGTAGTCACTAGATGAACTTATACAGTAACTGATTTTTATAATCTAACCTGCCCCATGCTTGGCAACACCTTTTCAATTCTTTCTTTTTCCACTGTCAAATATGAATCCTTTTCAATTTGAACTGCTTAGAGTGTTACCATTGCTTTTTCTCATTAAAATTGTATAAATAGGAAACGTCTAGCTGCATGACCTGCATTTCCGAACAGCTAATCATTTTAGTTTTTTTTTCTCAATTAAGCTGAGAGTTGACCTATAGTTTTTCAGGTTACACGAACTTGAACAGCTGATCTGGATATTATAGTTTCTTAAACATTTACTTCTATTGAATTCTACCTTCTGAAGCATAAGGTAAATAGAGGAGCGTTACTATCAAATTGTAGACCAATGATGGACTGCAACAAAGAAGAGGCGATCAGAGCTAGAGCGATTGCTGAAAAGAAGATGGGAAATAGAGATTTCATCGGAGCTAAAAAGCTTGAATCTAAAGCCCAGGAGCTCTTTCCTAATCTGGAGAACATTGCACAGATGGTTCTGGTTTGTGACGTGCATTGCTCAGCGGAGAAAAAAACTTTTGGAAATGAGAGAAACTTGTACGATATTCTTAAGGTGGAGCCAAAAGCTGATGATTCTCTTATCAGGAAGCAATACCGCAAGTTAGCTCTCTTGCTACATCCTGATAAGAACAAGTTCCCTGGTGCAGCTGATGCCTTTAGGCTGATTGGTGAAGCTCAAATGGTGATTTTGGATCAAGAAAAACAAATGTTGTATAACAGTAGACGCATTCCGCCAGGAAGATCTCAAGTACCAATGCAGCAAACAAGCTGCGGCCAGCCAGATATCCGGTCACATCCTTGGGTACAACACAAGTTCAATGTCAAATCAGAGTTCATGAATCAGCACGGCACTCAATCAGGAGTTCCTAGAAGCCAACCAACTTTTTGGACTGTATGCCCATTCTGTTCTGTTAAATATAAGTATTATAAGACAAGCTGAATAAGCTTTTGTGGTGTCAAACCTGTAAAAAGTCCTACACAGGTCATGAAGTAAATGCTTCAGATGCAACACCCCGAACCAATAGGAGTCAGCCTACTTCCAAGAAGAATGATACAACAAACCAAGATCATATTAAACATAGCTCCCAATACACTTGTATGAGCCCTGCAACCAAGAGAAGTTGTCAGAAGAAGGCTGCTGATGAATTTATGCAGTCAAAGCTTCCCTCAGAGGTTGGTCGGGAGTCTAATATCAATGGAAACTTGGAAAACAATTATGGAAAAATGAATAAGGAAGGCTTATCAGGGGAATGTAAAAGGAAAAACACAAAGAGAAAGAAGATATCAGTAGAATCTAGTGAAAATCGTGATTCATCAACGAGCATAGATTCTGAAGAAGATGTAAATTTTGAAGAGTGTGATCATCCGCCTGGGCAGAATTCTCAATGTCTTGGTGACCAGAAACAGCGAAGATCTACTCGGTCGAGACAGCATGTCACTTACTGTGCTAATCTAAGTGGTGAAGAAGAAGACCCTTTGATTCAGAATTTGTCTGAGGCAGCAACTCCCAGTGAAGGAAAGAAGAAACTAAAGGAAAGTTTGTTTTCTGAAGAGAGCTTGCAGAACACAGAGCAGGAATCTGAGAATGCAAAGGCAAGAGCGGCTGTACCTGAAAAAGGCTGTGGACAAACCTTTGATCTTCCCTCAGATCTAGGGCCTGCTATTATGACTGAGCCAGAAACGTTTGAATATCCAGACCCAGATTTTAGTGAGTTTGAAAAGGATAGGGAGGAATCTTGCTTTAAGGTTGGGCAAGTATGGGCTGTTTATGATACTCTGGATGCCATGCCGAGATTCTATGCGGTCATCAGAAAGATTTTCTTTCCTGCGTTTAAGTTGCACATTACTTGGTTAGAGCCCGATACGCTGGATAAAAATGAAACCAAATGGCTATCTGAGGGCTGTTGAGTTGTCCCACATCAGAGGGATTTGAGGTCCTTGGTCTCCTTATATGGCTTGGGCAATCCTCACCTCATAAGCTAGCTTTTGGGGTTGGGTTAGGCCCAAGGTCCATTCTTATCATGGTATCATTCTTATCATGGTATCAGAGCCAGACACATCCCAATTATTGTTACCGATGTTGGGCCCCCATTTATGTTGTCCACGCTCCAGAGATCTGGGCGTGAGGGGGGTGTTGAGTTGTCCCACATCGGAGGGATTTGAGGTCCTTGGTCTCCTTATATGGCTTGGGCAATCCTCACTTCATAAGCTAGCTTTTGGGGTTGAGTTAGGCCCAAGGTCCATTCTTATCAAGGGCTTTCCAGCTTCTTTGGTTGGTTCAAATTGGGAAACTCAGAATACGCTGAAGATCATCCTATGTTCTCACATTTGGCCTGTGCAAAAAATGAAAGCAGCTGTTCCAATACGATGAAGATATTTCCACTGCAAGGAGAAACTTGGGCAATCTTTAAAGATTGGGATATGAAATGGCATTCTCATATTGAGTGCAAGAAAAAGTACAAGTATGAGTTTGTTGAGGTGTTATCAGACTACATGGATGATATTGGTGTTCATGTTGCATACTTGGGTAAAGTAAAAGGCTTCACTTGTCTTTTTCATCGAGCTGCAACAAAACTAGGGGAAAGTGGCCAGTTTCTAATTTCTGCAAAGGAGATATTTAGATTCTCTCAGAGTTCCTTCGTTTAAGATGACAGGCATGGAGAGGAATGATGTTCCTGAAGGATCCTTCGAATTAGACCCTGCTTCTTTACCCATCGACCTTCTGGACATTTCTGCGTCTGCAGATCTTGACGTCGAGCATGGGAATGCATACAATGATGTCTCTTGTCCTAGATCTCCAGCAAAGAGGGTGAGACGAGAGGCACTTCTTTGCCAAAATCAAACGCAGGGTTTGAAAACTATCCGTTTTCTGCAATGAATTCGAAACCAATGGCAAAGTCTGATAAACATATATCACCTCTAGACAGGATGGAACAATGGGATGAAGTGAAGCTAAAATCCGAAGGAGATACATCTTCTGTTGATCTGAAGGGGAAGTCTGAAGGAAATGCACATCCTGCTGATAGACAATCCAGAATTAACTTAGGAAATTTATCCTTAGACCAAAGAGAGACAGCTAACTGTATGATGTACAGTCGCATGGATTCAGTAAATTCTGCAGAAAACTGTGTTGCATCAGTAGCTAATGAGGTTCCTGAACCCGAATTCCACAATTTTGACGAAGGTACTATGGCCAGATAAAGAAGATAGATCCTTTCCCTAATTTTACCTTGCATGTGGCTTGGTTTTATGCCTGTCCACCATCTAAAGGCATAATACAGTGGCGTGATAAAACAATGCCAATTGGTTGTGGAATGTTTAAGTTTAAAAATAGAAAGCTGAACACATATACGGAAACCAATGCTTTTTCGCATCAAGTAGGACCACAACTTATGGAGAAGAAGGGTGTCTACAAGATCTTCCCCAGAACAGGTGAAGTTTGGGCAGTTTATAAAAAAGGGATTGATCAGCTGAAATGTGACAAACTGGAAGATTGTGAGTATGAAATTGTTGAAGTTGTGGATGTTACTGATAAATACATATCCTTAAGGTTCCTAATACGGGTAAATGGTTTTAAGTCTGTCTACAAGCCTCAAGTGGAAGAAGAGGCAAATGGAACGGTGAAAATATCTCTAGCTGAGCAGCTCAGGTTCTCTCATCAAATTCCTGCTTTTCGTCTGACAGAAGAGAGGGGTGGCATCGTGCGAGGTTTCTGGGAGCTCAATCCAGCAGCAATGCCTGTTTATTTACTTTGTACAGACTGAACAAAGGCGACGTGAAGCAGCATTTAGCTTTTCTTT
The DNA here is from genome assembly GCA_034376525.1 of Nicotiana benthamiana. Taxonomy (NCBI): domain Eukaryota; kingdom Viridiplantae; phylum Streptophyta; class Magnoliopsida; order Solanales; family Solanaceae; genus Nicotiana; species Nicotiana benthamiana. The sequence goes on from CM067331.1 coordinate 81,634,490, forward strand.
GTTTACTTAGCCCAAAATGTGTAGATATTTGTACAGGATGGTCATGCCTATTAACTTATCTTTTCTTAGTTTGTATCTTAGCCCAGAATGTGAGGGTTTTTGTACAGGAGTTAGTTTTCTCTTGATACAAATGCTGAAATGCTCCCCGGGGCCTTTGAACTTAGTTTAATAGTCTTTGTTTGAACTGACATGCAGCTTTTGTGAACAGCTAAATTATGAGTAATGGGTGCTCATTTCCATGTTACCAGTTGAATGTTATGTTTAAGTCCTAAATTTTAGCTCCTCTGGTTTCTTACTTCACAGTTGTTCAGTATTACATTGCAAACATTAGATGTGAAACAGTGAAAAGTAACCATGCTTTCTGTATTGTTTCCAAGTCAGGGCTTACTACATTTTTAGTACAGGTACATGAGTTAGCTATATAAAGGATACTTTTACCAGGATTTTTTTCATCCCGATAGCTCGAACCCGAGATCTCTGGTTAAAGGTGGAGGAATCCTATCCAATCCGCAACAACCTCTGGTGGTATATAAATGATATATTGTAAACTATACGCTCTCTTCTCTCTGCTAATGTCTCGTTTTTCCAGTTTAAGTTATTGTACTAGTAGTTTTTTCCTTGCTTGAGGTCTCTTTTACTGGGCTATGACAGTGTATCAGCAAGGAGAAGTTAAGACTCCTAAAGATTGATGGTATTTTAGTGTGATCCGTCTTGATGTTGGTGACATCGCCAAAAGTCTTGTGCAATTTCAGTCATGTGGTCCAAGTTCCATCATATGATAGCAAAACCTGAGAAGACTGAGGCTATAGGGGAGTTATGTTTGATGACGACTATGAGGTTGTTGATATTGAGACATTTTCTGCTTGTTTTCTTTCCTCGAGTAAGTCTATGAACTAAGAGATGCAGCAATTCAGTATGGTTGCAGGGTTCTTTTCATGTTTTTTTTTCCAGAAAACAAAACACGTGAAGAATACCGTGAATAAGGCAAATTCACGTCCTTTATTGCAAGGCTAATGAGAGACAAGAGGGGTTGCTCTGATGGTAAGCAACATGCACTTCCAACCGAGAGGTTGTGAGTTCGAGTCTCCCCAATAGCAAGGTGAGTCTCCCCAATAGCAAGGTGAAAAGTTCTTGGAGGGAAGGATGTCGGGGGTCTATTTGGAAACAGCCTCTCTACCCAAGGGTAGGGGTAAGGTCTGTTGTTGTTATTGCGAGGCTAATGAGCAAGTATTTTTGAAGATAGATGTTCAGTTTGAATGTGACTAGATTTTGAGCAATTTTTCAGATGCCAATTGCTCAAGGAGGTATACGATCTTTGTGGTGATTGTTTCTGTTATTACTTGAATACCATATTGTTCCCTTCTTAGTTATATGAGGTGAGGATTGCCCAAGCCATATAAGGAGACCAAGGACCTCAAATCCCTCAGATGTGGGACAACTCAACAACCCCCTCACGCCCAGATCTCTGGAGCGTGGACAACATAAATGGGGGCCCAACATCGGTAACAATAATTGGGATGAGCCTGGCTCTGATACCATGATAAGGATGGACCTTGGGTCTAACTCAACCCCAAAAGCTAGTTTATGAGGTAGGATTGCCCAAGCCATATAAGGAGACCAAGGACCTCAAATCTCTCCGATGTGGGACAACTCAACATAAGTTACTCTCTTCTTTCAGTTCAATTTCACGTAGTGTTCACAGTTAGTGCTTTGATGCAATACATTCCTTGTGCAAACAAACTTCTCTTGTTTTTTAAAGAAAAAAAAAAAGAAAAAAAAATTTGAGAAAATATGCTGAAAAAAAGCTGCCCATTACACTAAGCTCCCGTTATACGTGGGATCCGGAGAAGTACCGGACCACAATGGTCTATTATACACAACCTTATCCTACATTTTTGCAAGTGGTTGTTTCCACGACTCAAATACGTAACCTCCTGATCACATGCAGTGGCGTAGCCAAGAATTTCGTCAAAGGTGTTCAAACTTTAAACATGTCAATAATTTTTTTATCAATGAATGGTGTACCAAAACTTTTAGATCAAACTACGCAACATTTAGCTAAACAATTAAAAAAAAACTTTTAGTAAACTATAATTTTAAAAATCAAAATTAAATAACAAAAAGACACATTAAAACTTTTACTAATGGATTTATAGTTTGTAGAGGGCTTTTGTTGAAGAAATTATTGTAGAGCTTGACTTTTAAATTATACAATTTATTTAAAAACTAATTTTTAGGGTATGTTTGGAAAGCCTATTAATTAAAATTTGTGTAGTTACTAAGGTCGTAATTACACAATACAGTAACTATGACGATATATTTATTTTTTATAATATAACTACAGTGTAATTACAAGCTTACCGTTTGGTTGCACAAGTATAATTACATAATCAGATTAAATTTTAAAAGAAATAATAAACTTAAAAATTAATATAATGAATACATATTTATAAATGATTCTTTATAAGTATAAATGATATTAGATTTGATATTTAAGATACATATTGTTTCTTGAATATACCTCAATTAGTAATCATATATTTATAACTAATACTGTAAAAATAATTGATATAGATTTTTTAAAATTAATAATATTTAGTTTAATTAAGTATAAAAACTAAAATATGGTTTGTAAGAACATCATGTAATGCATGTTTGATAAGATGAATTAATATTTATAAATATAATGTCATAACATTATTCAAATATTTGACAAAATCAATTTATCAATTCTAACTAAAATACGAACAATATGCAATTTAAAATAACAAGCCAATACGGAGTACCATTAAAACAAGTAAATTGGAACATAAATGTAATAAAATTTCAGAATCCAAAAAGAAGAAGAAGAAGAGTTTAACATATGCCAAATTCCAACATAATAAAATACATAAATACGTTCCAACACAACTTAAGATTAAGAAATATAGTAAGTTTATAACCTTACTCAACAACAAAATTCTATTTTAAAGACATCACTCATTATATGCGAAGTTTGTTTATGACTCATTATTTCTAATATTAGGAGGTGTAGTTTTAAAAAACTAAAATAATAACGTAATCACGATGAATGAAGAAAATAAATTAAACAAAAAACAAAAATATGCGAGCAATTACATGGAATCATAAGAAGTAAAGATAGAGACATAATAGATAATTATGGTACAAAAATAAATTTGAAATTAAAAAGGAACTTAAAAGGTAAGAATAAAATATAAAGAAATTACAATAATGGAAACAAAAATTAAATAGTAACAAAAAGGAGATAAATTAAAAAGTCACCTTGTAATTATATAGTGTAAGTATCGCCAATTCTAACCTTTACACCTCTCCGATTATCACCAACTCTATGCTAACCAGAAAATTACTTGGCTAGGCAAATATGCTAACACCCAATTATACTCAAATCTAATTTCTATGTGGCTTTCCAAACAGACTCTTAGTTAAAAAAAAAATATTTTTAAGATTATTTGTTTATTTCTCCATAAAATTTAAAGTTTTAGGAGTTATATATTTAAAAAAAATGAAAAAATTAAATAGACCACACATTCTAATTATTGAAATACAACAATAATTAGGCTGTCAAAGAGACTGGGCATTTGGTCTAGTGGTATGATTCTCGCTTTGGGTGCGAGAGGTCCCGAGTTCGATTCTCGGAATGCCCCCTTTTCCTCAACACTTATTTTGGCTCAATTTCAACACTAGTTTATGCATGTTTACCTTTTTTTTATAACTTCTACTAATAAAGAAGCAATAAAATAAATTTTGTTCTTTAAAGGACAAGAACCATAATTGATACTGATATATATTACTCTTATGTCTCAGTTTATACGATGGTAAATCCTATTTGAGAAGCATTTTAAATAAAAATCGCGATTCAAAATAAATATACTTATGTAATTATATTTAAAACCTAACGAATTGATGTCTGATACTATATAAAATTTTGAACCAATTAAAGAAGGAATTTCTGTTAAAGAAAAATTAAAGTGGCTTAAACATTCTAATGTAACATTTTTCAAAAATACATTTTTATTCCAAAGAACCAAAGAGGGTTAATTGTTAAAGTTAAATAAAGGAAAAGGAAAGGAAATGTAAATTAATAAAAGTAGTCCTTTACCTAGGGGTGTTCATAAATATCGGAACCAAACCAAATCGATAAATAGAAAACCAATACTTTTTGGTTTGATTTGATTTTGGTTTTGAAATTTAAAAATCGATCAAATTTAGTTTGATTTTAGTTAAAAAAATTGAATCAAACCGAATATAGAAGTAACTATTTTAAATTTATTATTACACCTATATATATGTATACTTTTATACAAAGTTTTAAATTTTTTATAGTAAATATTAATCGTTTGCACTTTTAATACAGTTCTTTAACTTTACATTCTAGTTTAATTGGTAATTTTCTTTTGTTAAGTGTAAATATATTTCATGTTAAAAATAATATATTTTTAATTGAGCCTTTAAATTATTCATCACTATTTGATTCAATTATCATTAATATATCTTGATAAATAATAGATTTCTCAAAGGGCAACATATTTTATAGTGTTACGTTGAAAAAATGGTTACCGAAATGTGTTTGGTAATGCATGTCTATATTTAAGAAAAAAACCGACAAATAATAAAAAAAATTGAAAAATCGATATAAATTGAATAGAGAAAAACCCAACTTAACTAATTTAATTTAGTTCTAATATTTAAAAGATCAACTTACTTAATTTGGTTCTTTTAAAAAAAAGAAAATCAATCCAAACCTAATCATAATTATAGTTACATTTACCAAAGGCCGGGGTAGTGTGTAGCAGTAGAAACTCGGAAGAATATAAAAGGGCTGAAATTTCCCTCCAAATTAAGAAATTTTCTCACTTCTCCCTATTTTCCCTCCTTTAATCTCTAACCCTGTACTATCACCCCCCACCCCACTACACCCACAACCTCTCCGGCGGAAATCTCCGACGTTTCCGATTCAATCCGATTTGATGCAGTTGGTATTTTATTTTTGTGTACTTTTCCAGTTCTTTTTTCTTCTAAATTTATTTATTAATTATATTTATTTATTATTTTTTGGTATGTAATTGTAGTGAATTATAATGGAAGACGGTGGAAAAAAGAATGCGAACAATCCTGACCTGAAAAGGGGAGTTTTGAGTAATGACAATACACCGCCAGTGGACACTCAAATTTCACCCGAGTTATTCCCAGGCAAGTTTTTGTTTTTATTTTTCTAACTTTTTGGGGGTGAATTAGGGTATGTTGATTATTCCTAAATGTCGATATGAGGGTTTCAATTTAAAGTTTCAATTTTCTTGTCTGTAAATGATAAAGAAAAAAGATTGATGCATCAATAATCTTTGCTGCATTATAAAGTTACTAGGAGTTTGATTTTATAAGCAGATTGAAACTGCTGTGACGTGGTTGTATTGATTAGCTATGGTCAATTGTTACTTAACTGCTAAGGAATAAAAGAGAACATAATGCTCAAGTTTGGAGTTTTAATCAAATAAGTGTGATACGGTGTATTCTGTATCTTTTGAATGAAAAGATTGAGATGTTACTTCTTTTGTTTGTGCCTTTTAAGTTTCCGATTATCACTGTTTGTATTGATACCATTGGTCAGAGAGGAAACTCTTCAAGCAAGACTATTTCTCCCTTTGCCCCACCTAATGTGATGCAGTTACAATTAGGAGAGTCGAAAAAAAATTTCTTTGACCTCGTTGCCCCACCTAATGTGATGCAGTTACAATTCGGAGAGTCGAAAAAAAAATTCTTTGACCTCGATGCCTTTTCAATGTTTTAAATTTTTTGTGACTTATACTACTTTTTACGTAGTTTCCAAATATGTTAATTTTATTTCAATAAAATTGAAGATCTCGAATTTACACCTAAAATTAGATAGTTTGACCCTCGTACACCGAATCGCATCACATAATGTGGGAGGGAGGGAGTACTACCTTTTTCTTTAGGATGAGAAGGGAGTTTCAGAAGCTTAAGAAAATGCAAAATTAGTCAAATATGTGGGAGATACTTTTTTTCTCTCTAAGATTTGGAACTCTAATTTGAAATTGCTTTTTTCCCTAATGATACAATTTGGTCTATATTTATAGGGAAGGATCCTGAGTTGTACCGTAACCAAAGTATGGTTCCTGCTGATGACCGTCTTTTCTTCAATGACGCCTTTGAGACCCAACTTGTAAATCTTTGTGGTGAAAACCAGTTTTTGGATTTCGGTGGTGAAACACAAGTGGTGGATTTCGGTGGTGAAACACAAGTTGTGGATTTTGGTGGTGAAACACAAGTGGTGGACTTTTGTAGTGAAACTCAATGGGTGGATTTAGGTGGTGAAACCCAAGTGGTGGAAGATCATGATGGTCTGCAAACTGACCGCATCCGGACATCTGAAAAGTGCAACGTCGAAGTTGCCGTAGATAGTGAAGGATGTGATAGAACTGAGGTCTTGTGCGATACTGAAGTGTTATCAGATGATGATTCAATGAAACACAGTTTCAGTTCTATTGATCAGGCGAAGTTTACTAATAGCAGCAATTCCAACACGGGTGATGAGAGTTCGATTTCACAATCAGATGTTCTAAGCAATGACAAGCATCAATCAGGTAAATTGGTTTCGCTATCATGAGATAATTCGTTTTAATCAAGTGCTAACGCTATACATGTTTGGCCTAAATTTATCAGTTTACCTTCTCTTTTCTTCCATTTTGATTATGCAGGATCTGCATGGAACTATAACTGAGCAGAAAGTTCCTTTTATTAATCCATTCCTTAATTTTGCAATTAATTGAAATGTTCTTCTACTAGTGTAAAGTTGGACAAAACATTTTGTGTCATCCATTTTTTAAAATTCACTGTAAATAGGCCTCCTCACTTAGCTGGATCTGTATATTCTTTGCCAGTGCGTCAACTATCATGTATTTTGATATTTAGTATGTAATTTCTGACTTTGGTTCTGAACTCTATGTGCCTACAGTTGGTCATTTCCGCTGTATCCAGGAAAAGTTTTACTAATGAAAGAGAAGCTTGGTCTTTGCTTTCTCTGTTTTATATTTTAGAATCTGGATTTTTCTTTTTTTATTTGGTACATGAAAGTATTTAATATACACTTGTATGCTGGTACTTTAATGTGGTTTATGAATTCCTTTTATGTTTTCAACTTCTATATTCTAGCCATATTTGTTATCAGACAGAATGCCTTTGAAGATTTGATAACAAAGCTGCTTCTGAATTTTGGAGGTCTTATAATCATGTATTTTTTTCAGGATCTCTGCAACGAGGGTTTACTTCGATCCGTGCTGCATCTGTCAGGGCTTCTGGTTTGGCTGCTTATGACATGAGCCATAAAGGGACAAAAGGAAGTACACGGTCTATTAAAAATGACAATCTTCTGGAGAAGGAAAGTGCAGGCCAAAATGGGACATCTATGGTTGGACCTCAATCTGAAATCAGGAAGGAGCTAAACCCGAATGCTTGTGAGGAGTATGACGAACAAACGAATGATGTAGGTAATGGAAACCGGTGCAAAGTTGGTAGTTCAGCTGTGAGGAAACTTTTCAGAGATGAGATACTTGTTGAAATTAAAGGGTCAGAAGATGGCAACAATGATGCTCAGAAGACAGCAGACTTGCCTCAATTTGCCTATGAAGATGGATTGGCAGGCTTAAGTTATGTAGATTCTCAAGAACCTGGAGAGGAGTCTCAGGCCAATGCACTAGATGTTGTTGACAAGTTTCTTAAGCTCAATCCTTTGGATTTTGATCAACATATTGACTTTGGGAAGTCATCCATTGGAAAATCAAAATTTGTCTCTGCTGCAAAAGGGACAAAAAGTTTGGCTCGGAGAGCAGCTGGAATTGCAGATGCGGAGGGTGAGATTTTTGATTGGGATGACAATCGTGAAGATGAAGGAGGTGGAGAGTTTTTCCAGAAGAAAAAGGAACTTCTTGTTGGCAGTAGTCCTGCTACTGAACCTCCGAAGCGTGGTTCACTTGATTCCTTAAGACGTGGAGTTAAAGGTAGTGGAGAAAAGGAAAAGCACCCGTTGAGCAGCAAAAAGTTGAAGGGTTCCCCCCGTTCTGATTCTAGGTTATTATCTAGTAGAAGTAGAGTGAAAAGTGAGCTATCAAAGTCCAGATCTAGGAAAAACTTTGTTAAGAAGCTGGATGAACAACTGAATTCGGGGGCTGGTGATGGAATGATTGACGGTGGTAATGGAGACGATGTTCCTGATATGCTAAATGTTGGTTTAGATACTCAAATAGCTGCTGAAGCTATGCAAACATTATGCTTTGGAGCTCCTGCGCAGAAAAATGATAGTAGCAATGAGAAGACGTTGACGCATGGTTCTTGTGAAGATCGAATTGATGATGAGAGTCTTTCAAAGCGAAGGTCCTCCAAGAAAAAAGCACGATCTTCAAGAATGTCCATGAGCACAATGCAGAAGGATGCCAGATTAGTTGAAGAGAAGTATCAAGAAAGAGTGAAACAACAGAAAACTATCAAGAAGCAAGGTAATGAAGAACAAGGGGCCGGATTAAAAATGATCAAACCAAATATGACAAAACTCCATGCTTCAAGGGGAAGAGAAGAAGAGTTAAGACAGGAAGAAAGCCCACCAAAAGCAAGCGCAGGTTCCATGTCTGTCAAGGATTGTCACTCCACACCTGTAGCTCGTCGAACTAGGCAGCAGCAGGTAGAGAGTCAACCAAAAAGACGCGTATCTGCCACTGCCACTTTTGATAGAAGCGGGACAGATGCTGATGCTTGTGAGACTTTGATGGATCGAGGTACACTTACTACCAATCGAACTACCAACCTAAGAAATATGGAATCAACGTGGGCTAGCCTTTCTGCTGTAGACTATCCCATGGGAAGAAGAAGTCACCGGAAGGTGCCTACCATGGGGCAAGAGACCACTACTCAATCTTGTAGAAGGTCAAAAAGATTAAGCGGTGACCAGACAAGTACTTCAATTAATGTCAGCACAAAAAGGAGAAAGTGTTCACCTGAATGCACCCTCCCCAATATTGCATCCTCAGAGAGGGGGTCTCATAAGAAGCTCTTACAGGAAGGCATATATAAAAGACATCTGGATGGTAACAGCACTAATGACGCTTTTGCTGATGGAAGTGCAAAAACAATTCTACATAAGTCCATAAAATATTCTAATAGGAAAACTAATGTAGAAATAACAAGATCTGTTGATGAAGCACAAGGAACAGAATCTTCAACAGGAAAGCAGTGTAAAGCGTCAGCTTCAGCATGCACCACTCCCACCAATTCAAAAATCCAGAAGAATGCTGCGTCACCCATTTGTATGGGTGATGAGTATCATAAACAATCGTGCAGGAAGAATATGTCAAGATCATCTCTTTTGAGAGAAATCACTTCCTTACATTCTACTGGAACACAAATTGGCTCCACCTTAAAAGATTCTAGGAAGAGGCGAGAAATGACTAATGTTCGAGTCTTGTTCAGTCAACACCTGGATGCAGATATTACTCAACAGCAAAAGAAGGTAATTTCGCTATGATCCTTTCTTTGTTTGTGCAAATATTGTATGTTTTAAACTGGAATCACCTTATCATCTCTTCTTGCAGATCTTAGCCCGGTTAGGAGCCTCAAGCGTATCATGTATATCTGATGCCACTCATTTTGTGGCTGATGAATTTGTTCGCACTAGAAACATGCTAGAAGCTATTGCTGTAGGGAAACCTGTGGTGACACATCTATGGCTTGAGAGTTGTGGACAAGCTAGCTGTCTTATTGATGAGAAAAACTATATCTTGAGAGATGCAAAAAAGGAAAAAGAGTTCTGCTTCAGCATGCCCGTTTCATTAGCACGAGCATGCCAACATCCACTTTTACTGGTAAACATGCTGCTTTGGGTGACTATTAGATGCAGCAGCTGTGCTTTTCCTTTTCTCATAGTAATTTATTTTCAGGGATATAGAGTTTTTACTACTCCAAATACAAAGCCCGGTAAAGATATATTGGCAAGTTTGGTGAAGGCAGTTCATGGTTTGGTGTGTACTCTACTCTTTACCCCCTTTTTTTTCACTTTAAAATTCAACCATCCTGGATAAGATATTCATATGCTCTATCTGCTCACCTGAATCATCTTTGATGCCACAATTTGGTACCGTACTAAGTTCCGGTTTGAAAAAAAGGTGTTGTGTCAAGTCCAAAGCAAGCAGATTCAAAAGGTTCAGTCTATCTTCTCATATATTGGTGCTTCTGTGAATACCTGAGACAAAACCAGTCTTTCATTTGTATGGTCAGGAGGATATGGTAGAGTGTATGCTTCCTATCCGCTATAAATGTAACATGGTTAGTTATGAAAGATTAGAACCAGCCTTATTAAATATGTTGAATATCATATATTTGAGTGTGTGCTCAAGATGATGTCCATGGTAACATAGGTGATAAGTGGTGACATATTAAAGATCATTAGTTTGACTTTTTTAATATTAAGATCTTCATTAGTTTTGACTTTTGACTTTGGTATGTAAATAGGATGGCCAGCATTTCCTTAATGCTGATGAATACACTGTTACCATTTTCTGAAGAGAAAAACGATCATTAGTTTGACTTACGGTAGCTGAAGCAAACATTTATAACCAATTTTTTGGAAGATTTCTTTGATAGAGAAAACAAGTGGTATAGATTATAATCCACACTAAAGATGGACGGATTTGAATTCTTGAAACTTATATTCTGTGGTTATGTGTAAAAGTACGTCAAAATATTTTGGAATTCCTATAATTTGAAGTTGAGTGTCTACTAGTGTTTCTAGTTGTTAGAAGTCTAACTGTATTAGAAGTCTAGTCTAAATTGTATTAGGAGTAGGCTAGGTTATGTGTATTATATATAGGGCTCATCGTATCATGTTTACATATCAATTATATATTCTTCTCCCGTGCCTTCTCACATGGTATCAGAGCTTTGGTGAGAATAGTATAGCTGTGCATCATTCCAGCTACTTCCGAGGAAGAAGACCTCGTCGCCGTACAATTTTTTTCCGGCGACTAAACAATCTGTCAGTATACCTAAACTACCTTTTCTGGTGGTGTTGTGCAAAATCCGAGACCACCGCGAGGTTCGGCTCACAATTCCGACCAAACCCCAGAAATTTCTCCGGCAGAATCCCCGTCACGCGCTCCCACGCGCCACCACAGCTGTCGGCGCGTCAGACCACGCGCCGGCGCGTGGGGCTGTTTCCGACCATTTTTTGGCTTCGCTCCTTCAGAACAGATTGCTCGGAATACAATTCCGACCCTACCCATCCACTTTTTGTTCGATTCCGACAACTTTGATTTTTTCCGGCGACCTACAGTGATTTTTCCGGCAGCTACAGTACTTTCCGGCCAAAATTTCTTCAGGACAGTTTGCTCCTACTTGAATTCCGAGCCTATCCATATTTTTACTTTTCAATTCCGACAACTTTGAATTTTTCCGGCAGCTACAGTGCTTTTCCGGCAGCTACAGTGCTTTCCGGCAGCTACAGTGTTCCTGTTTTCCGGCAGCACCAGTTTTCAGTCCTCTGTTCAGTTTCAGCGAGTTTTCAGTTGATAATCTAACGATGTCTTTGGGACTAGATGCTTTCGGGCCTAAAAATCAGGGTTCTGGCAGTTCCGGTATTATGATTACCTCAGAACCTTTAATGGGAGGTTCAAACTACCTAGCTTGGGCATCGTCTGTCGAGTTGTGGTGTAAAGGCCAAGGTGTTCAGGATCATCTAACCAAAGAGTCTAGTGACGGAGATAAAAAAGCCAAAGCACATTGGGAGAAGATTGATGCTCAGTTATGCAGTATTTTGTGGCGATCTATTGATTCCAAGTTGATGCCCTTGTTTCGTCCATTCCAAAAATGTTATTTGGTTTGGGAAAAGGCTCGTACTTTATACACTAATGACATATCTCGTTTCTATGATGTGATATCGCGGATGACAAATTTAAAGAAATAGGAATTGGATATGTCTACTTACTTGGGTCAAGTGCAGGCAGTTATGGAGGAATTTGAGACGTTGATGCCAGTTTCTGCTAGCGTTGCAAAGCAGCAAGAGCAACGACAAAAGCTGTTTCTAGTTCTTACTCTTGCTGGGCTTCCTAATGATCTTGACTCAGTACGCGATCAGATTTGGCTAGTCCGACTGTCCCCACAGTTGATGAATTATTTTCTCGCTTACTTCGCCTTGCTGCAGCACCAAGTCACCCAGTGACTTCTTGTCCTTATACCCCTCAGACCTCTTGTCCTTATACCCCTCAGCAAAATGGGGTTGCAGAAAGAAAGAATAGGCACATTATTGAGACTGCTCGCACACTTCTCATTGCATCTCATGTTCCGCTGCGTTTTTGGGGCGATGCAGTTCTCACATCTTGTTATTTGGTTAATCGGATGCCTTCATCTCCCATCCAAAATCAGATTCCGCATGAGGTATTGTTTCCTCAGTCACCCTTATACTCTGTCCCCCTCGTGTGTTTGGGAGCACTTGTTTCGTTCATAACTTAGCTCCTGGGAAAGATAAGTTAGCTCCTCGTGCTCTCAAGTGTGTCTTCCTTGGTTATTCTCGTGTTCAGAAGGGCTATCGTTGTTATTCACCTGATATTCGTAGGTACCTTATGTCAGCCGATGTCACATTTTTTGAGTCTAAGCCTTTCTTTACCTCTTCTGACCATTCTGACCATCTGGCTATATCTGAAGTTTTACCTATACCGGCCTTTAGGGAGTCTATATTTCCTCCTTCACCTTCCGCTATAGAAGTCTTACCCATTCCAAACGTTGGACCACCTACTGTGGCTCCTCCTAGACTCCATGCACAAGACACTCCACTCTTGACATATCATCGTCGTCCTCGCCCAGCATCCGGCCCGGCTGATTCACTTCCTGCTCCTGACCCTGCTCCTATTGCGGACTTGTCTCTTCCGATTGCACTTCGGAAAGGTATACGGACCACCCTTAATCCTAATCCCCATTATATTGGTTTAAGTTATCATCGTTTGTCATCACCCTATTATGCTTTTCTATCTTCTTTGTCCTCTGTTGCCCTCCCTAAGTCTACAGGTGAAGCATTGTCTCATCCAGGGTGGCGACAGGCTATGACTGACGAGATGTCTGCTTTACATGCGAGTGGTACTTGGGAGCTCGTCCCTCTTCCTTCAGATAAATCTACTGTTGGTTGTCGTTGGGTGTATGCAGTCAAGGTTGGTCCAGATGGTAAGATTGATCGTCTTAAGGCTCGTCTTGTGGCCAAGGGGTATACTCAGATATTTGGGCTTGATTACAGTGATACCTTCTCTCCGGTGGCTAAGATAGCATCAGTCCGCCTTTTTCTCTCTATGGCTGCTGTTCGCCATTGGCCCCTGTATCAGCTGGACATTAAAAATGCTTTTTTACACGGTGACCTTGAGGATGAAGTTTATATGGAGCAACCACCTGGGTTTGTTGCTCAGGGGGAGTCTCGTGGCCTTGTATGTCGCTTGCGCCGGTCACTTTATGGTCTAAAGCAGTCTCCTCGAGCCTGGTTTGGTAAGTTTAGCACTGTTATCCAGGACTTTGGCATGACTCGGAGTGAAGCTGATCACTCTGTATTCTATCGGCATTCTGATTCACGTCTCTGTATTTATCTAGTGGTCTATGTTGACGACATCGTTATTACCGGCAATGACCAGGATGGTATTAGTAAATTGAAGCAACATCTCTTTCAACACTTTCAGACTAAGGATCTGGGCACACTAAAGTATTTTCTGGGTATTGAGGTCGCACAGTCTAGCTCAGGTATTGTGATCTCACAACGGAAGTATGCCTTAGATATTCTTGAGGAGACAGGAATGACAGGTTGTAAACCTGTTGACACTCCAATGGATCCGAATTCTAAACTTCTTCCAGGACAGGGGGAGCCTCTTAATGATCCTGAAAGATATAGGCGGTTAGTTGGTAAACTAAATTATCTTACAGTGACAAGACCTGACATTTCCTTTCATGTGAGTGTTGTGAGCCAGTTTATGGGTTCGCCATGTGATAGTCATTGGGATGCAGTTGTTCGCATTCTTCGGTATATAAAATCAACTCCAGGTAAAGGTTTATTGTTTGAGGATCGAGGCCATGAGCAGATTGTTGGATACTCCGATGCTGATTGGGCAGGATCGCCTTCTGACAGACGTTCTACTTCTGGATATTGTGTCTTAGTAGGAGGAAATTTGGTATCTTGGAAAAGCAAGAAACAGAATGTGGTTGCTCGGTCTAGTGCAGAAGCAGAATATCGAGCAATGGCTATGGCGACATGTGAGCTTGTTTGGGTCAAACAGTTGCTCAAAGAGCTGAAATTTGGTGATGTTAGTCAGATGGGACTTGTGTGTGATAATCAAGCAGCTCTTCATATTGCGTCAAATCCAGTGTTCCATGAGAGAACTAAGCACATTGAGATTGACTGTCACTTTATCAGAGAAAAGATACTCTCGGGAGATATTGCTACAAAGTTTGTAAAGTCAAATGATCAGATTGCAGACATTTTCACCAAGTCCCTCACTGGTCCTCGTATTAACTACATATGTAACAAGCTCGGTACATATGATTTATATGCACCAGCTTGAGGGGGAGTGTTAGAAGTCTAACTGTATTAGAAGTCTAGTCTAAACTGTATTAGGAGTAGGCTAGGTTATGTGTATTATATATAGGGCTCATTGTATCATGTTTACATATCAATTATATATTCTTCTCCCGTGCCTTCTCACACTAGTGTTTATCATTATCACACCCTCTGTGCGAGAGTTCCATTCAATCTGTATTTTTTCAGGCACAATTCTCTCTCTGTAATTCTAACTATTTTATTGACTGTTTGTCGTGCTTGGTGTAACGCCTGTTCCAAATGTTTTTCAGGCAGTGGAGCGACTTGGTAGATCGGTTATGAAAGAGGAAGTTGTTCCTGACAATCTTCTAGTTTTATCTTGTGAAGAAGACTACGAAGTTTGCATCCCTTTCCTTGAGAAAGGTAGACTTCTTATTCTTTTGCCTTGTAAAATCAATAAGAAGTTTTGTATTAAATTTGAATTATCATGCAAATGCAATCCCTTGTTACATCTACAGGATCAACAGTATATAGTTCGGAGCTCCTATTGAATGGGATAGTTACTCAGAGACTGGAGTTTGACAGGTGGTTTCTTATTTCAACTGCTTCGATTATTTGTGATAATGATTAGAATTAGGGTGCGTGAATGTGTGGATAGTCCAGCCAAAATATTGCAATATGTGATCTCATTTGCCTCCGAATATTAGTTGCTGATATGAAGATGAATATCCTTGTCTAACCAGCCGTATTTGTCCTGCAGGTACCACCTCTTCACAGATTACGTTAAGAGAACTAGGTCAACAGTATGGGTGAAGAAAAATACCAATCAATACCTCGCTGTTGCAAAATGCAAATAAGGCGTGAGGCTTAGTTGTCTTTTAAAAGAGTGGCGTATGCATTCCTTTAAGAGAGAGGCATTTGTATCATAAGTGTAGGTATCTGTAAATTTAATTTGTTGTTAATGTATAGTGTTTCAGTCTTCTCTCATGCAATTTTGTGCTATAGAATTGTGTCCTCCAGTCTTTTTTCAGTCAGCTTGTCCTGTTGGATCTTGAACTGGCTTGAGATTCCAACTAATAATGGACATCCAATAAAGATAATTCAAGTTATGCCAGCAATTTTTCATCTACTGTGGTTCAAATGTCACATGGTCTTTTTTCATCTGTGTTGAGCTACTATTCTCTAGTACTAGACATAGAAAGAAGACAAGCGATATTCACTACCTTACCTGTATCGGTATACACATTTGCTACCATATTTCTTCAGGTATTAACCACCTCATCACATAAGATGATGAGGAAAAGAAATAAGAGAAAATATTATATAGCTTATTTAACGTGAAAAAGAAGCATATTCAATATTCACTGGGTTAGTTGTTACAATATCTCCTATATAGCTTCATTATTTCGGCAAGAGGGGTTGCTCTGATGGTAAGTAACGACCCCACTAAGTGAGATTATACTGGGTTGTTTTTGTTATAGCTTATCATTTCTCCATCATACTCATTTCATACAGGGTTAGAATTTTCGGAAATTTGAACTCGCCAGGAATTAATAGTACCAATGTACGAGTTTTTTACAGCAAAAAGATGCCAAAACGCAAATGGTGCAGCAATCACAAGCGCCTGAGTTTTCATGTTCAAGAGACAGATTTAAAATATGAATTCCACAAATAATAAAACTCCACCTTTCTACTTAAGAGTTGGCAAAAGATATATAAGCTGATGGATGTGCATTCTAATCCAATGGTGCTCACAGCAGGCGCGCACACACCCTATATGTTTTTAATTGAGAAAGGAAAGGTGATCAATTCTACAAATTATTGTTTGATAAACTTTACGGCCTTTTATTCCTTCCTAAGCAAGGTGGAATTTTTAGGCAAATAATCAAATGAAAGAGTGCAATGAAAAATTAATGCTCAATTTTATTATGTTTACTAGTTTAAACTCTAATGAAATTTTACATAAAAGGACAACATAATGGTCTGATTTCTGAGGCAGAGGCAACAACACAATTATGCAGAGACGATATGTTGGAGAAAAATATTGCTTTTGAATGCATCACCAGGGAAGAGTAGGCAACACTGAGATAGCGGAACTGTTGGACATCTTAAGCTTTTCCAACATTATGGAACCAAGTTGGGGAAAATGAAAGAAACGCCATATAGTTGCACTTTGCTTTACTCATCTAGAATATATTACTTTGTTCGTTTCAATTTAGATGACACACTTTTCTTGTTAGTCAGTTAAAAAAAAGATACATTTTTATAATTGAAAATAATTCAACTTAAAACTTTTCATTTTATCCATTTTATTCTTAATGAGAAGGTTTTATATAAGACCCCATAAAATTTTACCAAGAATTCTAGGTTTGGTGGTGCCGAGGTAGGCTAACGAGTTTGAAGGTTATAAATAATTCAACTTGAGTTGTGCAATGTGTTGTGGAGTTGGTGGAAATTTTTTTGGCAAAGCATGGAGTTTCTGCGGTCCATTATGCGACTGCAGAACTGCTCCGTGGGCCGCAGAACCTCCACCAGGTTGAATAGGATGAGCTTAATTTTGGAGGTCGTTTTGCAGTCAATTATGCGCAGGGCGGATTTACATGCTAATTTTAGGTGCTCAAGCACTCATTGATTTTGACGTAAACTAGGTATAGCTAGAATAAAAATATAAGAAATAGGATATAATATTTTAGTGAGCACCCAATAAACAAAATGACTAATGGGTGGTGTGGTTTTGAAGTGGAAGTTAAAACCTTTCTGCAAAGCAAAGACCCCAGGTTCGGTTCTCGTAACAACAGTGTCTTTATATTTTTGAATGTCAGCTTTTTGTCTTTTGTGAAAAAGTGTTTTACTTTTCCTATTCCCTTTAGGTTTAATTTAGGTTGTCAAATAAGGTTTTAGTTTAGGTTAGCAGCGTCTTTTTAATTTCTTTACTTTTAAACTAAAATTTCCTTTATTAGTTTTTATTTTCTCCTTTTTCTACTTCCTTTCACCTTTAGGTTTTATTATAATAATAATTAATTAGATTTAAGTATAAGAAATGCCATCTTTACAGTCTTAGTTATGAAACCTAGGGGTGTTCAAAACCGATTCGAAACCGAAAACCGATCCAAACCGAAGCTTAATGGCTTATTGGTAACGGCTTAACGGCTTAATGGATGGGGAACGGATTGAATTTTTTTTATTAACGGCTTATTGGTTTGGGGATGGATTATTCAATTTTCTTAACGGCTAATCCGTTAACCCGTTAAGAATATAAAATATATATATATATATATATAATTTAGTGATAGAATTGAGTTGTCTAATACATATATGGTTCTATGTGTGTCATGGAAAAAGAAGAATTGAAAGGTTGGTTATGACTAGAGGAACGACACCCCATGAAATAAATTTGTGCATTTTGGATGATTGCTTGTGGAAAATGGAGAACGATAGTTATTTATAGAAGAGGAGTGTCGAGAGTAGAATTTACCAGAGCACTTCAGTTTTTAAAAGCTCATTGTGGGAGCTGAATGGAAATTTGCGCAACAGATTTTTTTGGTTATATCCGAAGCTTATGAGTACACATGTAGTGTGGCCTCTAACAGAAGATAAGTTCTGTTTTATTTTTCTCGATACTGAACTAGTAGTGAATTTATCTATTTTATAATCTACATGCTGATGGCGATTGTTTCATTAGCTACATCATATTGTCTCTAAAATATAATTTTTTATGGCAATTCATTATTTCTAAGACGAGGAGAATAAGAGATATTTAGTGAACATGTATGTTAGGCCGATAAACCGCCCATTAACCGCCCTATAAGAGCTAACCCGATACCAATCCGCCCGATATCTTATCGGGTGGCTAACGGATTAATACATTTAAAAGCCGATAACCGTTAAGCCAAACCGTTAAGAGTAAAAGCCGCCCAATCCGTCCGATGAACACCCCTAATGAAACCGCACTTTCATCGGGGAACCAACATGAGAAAATTTAGGAGGAAAGTTTCGTAATCCACTTTGCGGTCGCAAAAGCGATCTGCAAACTACAGATCAACCGTAGACTGGACCAGGCTCACACAGGTTTTTGGAGGTCATTTCGCGATCCATTTTGCTGACCACATATGTGTTTCACGGTCACATCTGCAATCACTGATCCAGTTCGGATGGTCCATTTTATATTTTTATAATCCCAGCCCATTTTAATAAAAAGACATAAATGATAGCTATTTGGGAGCAAAAATCTGACGCTTTTAGAGAGGGGGAAGGAACTAGAGAGAGAAGGAAGAAGCTCCAACCCCTCTATTCAACCATCTTGCTTAATATTAAAGAATCAACAAAGTCGTTTGCTAGGCCATTGCCTATCCGGGTAGCACTTGCTCCCAATCTCTCATGCAAGTTTGTTATGGGTCTAAGTGGGCCATGGAGTAGGAGATTGACGAGCGCAAAATCAGGGTATAAAACTTAGGCTCGCTAGTCAAAGATAGTATAATTATTAAATAGTCTCTACACGGACTGATTTAAATTATTCTTCAGCTTAACACGAATCAGAACTAAGATTATCAATTATGAACATATAACAGAAATTGGGTAGCTAAGTAGCAAAAATAGAAATAAGGGCATTGACAAGATATATTGTTGATATCTAATTTTTCCCTCATATTAGTGCATATGCATCATCATTTGATCTATAAGCATACATAAATATTTTTCACAATTTTTAAATGCTATAAATTAATTTATTCTTGCATTTTTATCATATATAAATATTCAATAATTATCCTTTAAATTAATTTTTATGATTATTTAATCATAAATTTATCATTTATATACCCACAT
This sequence comes from Nicotiana benthamiana, assembly GCA_034376525.1. Classification (NCBI taxonomy): domain Eukaryota; kingdom Viridiplantae; phylum Streptophyta; class Magnoliopsida; order Solanales; family Solanaceae; genus Nicotiana; species Nicotiana benthamiana. The sequence continues at coordinate 81,653,898 of CM067331.1, forward strand.
AATGTTTAATATTTTTCAGTGCATTTTAATAATTACATTTGCATTTTAAGGCTAAATTGCACATCTTTGCAATAATAGCACATATTAATGTATAATTACATTATTTATGCAGAAAATAAATTTTTATATTTTTATGATATTAAACTATTAATTTTAATTATTTTTAGTATACAAATAATATTTTTACATTTTTAATTAATTATTTTATAAATTATTTCTTGCTAAATATTAGGTATTTAAATAATAGCCCAAATTGTACCTATTTTTTCGGACCTAAACTACCCAAACCCTAATCCAATAACTCATAGGCCCAATCCTACCTGTCCAAACCAACCCAGACCCCTTAAATCATAGTCATTGATCAAAGATGATCAACAACTCACAATCGTTAACCCTTCTTCTCTTATAACCTGACCCCCCAAACCCTAGAGACATTGTCTCTCACTTGCCGCCTTTAAACCACCTCAAACCCTCTTTTTTTCTTTGTCAAAACCTAGCTGCCATCACCCATAATTTTTCCGATCGCGGTTCAAATATGGAATCAATCCATGATTCACTTACCTATTTCGTAATACTTTAATGTTATATGCATGATTTTGACATCACTTAGTACTTGCCCTATTTTTGGTAAGAACTACCTCTCAAGAACGAACCGTTCACTTCGATTCCATGAAGACCTGGACGATCTTCGGTCCCTATACATGATATATTGAAGGATCCCTTGTATTTTGGTCCAAGGCATTAGTCTCAACTAGGGTTTGAGGTTTTTCCCTATTCTTTACCGATTTTTTTATTGATGCTCTTCCCTTTCTTTTGTTTGAGTGATATTTTTCTTATTTTTGTTTGACTCGGTGTGTTTCCCTTATTTTTACTTTATTTCGCCCTAAATCTGAATTGATCTTTTTATGATATTTTCCTTATTCTCTATTGTATTCTCTTATTTTTAGTGTTATGTGTGTGATTATGCTCTCTTATTCTCTATTAACTCATTAAACTCCCTTATTTTTATGTATTATTCTCCTTAAAATTGATTCTGATTGATTCTAGTATATCTTTCCATGTTTGTGTTCGAATAATTTATTTCCATGTTTACTTTTTGATTTCCACTATATATACTAGAGGTGTCAACCGGTTCCACCGGTCCGGTCCGGGTCGATTTTTTTTCGACCCGTCCGGTTACCGGTCTGGGCCGGGCCGGTTACAAACAGTACCGGTTTTCACCGGGCTGGGTTGAGACAGGCTTAGATTGAACCGTACGGGTTACGGGTTGTAATGGTCCGGGCCGGACCGGGTTTCGTTATTTTTTTTTATTTATTTAAGAATTACGTATAAATATTAAGTTATATTAATACTTTGTAATAATTGAATGAACACAACAAAAGATGGGAAAAAATTGCACTTATTGCAAGTGCTACTTTATTTCTTAAATTCAAATAAAGAAAAACTAAAATGTATCTTAAGTAGTAAAAACTTTACATCTTTTGTAACAAGTAGTATACTAGTAGTAATCCGAATCATCAAATTCTTTGCATTGCCCTAGCAAGTTCATCGTAATCAATATGAACCGATTGACCTTCTTCTGGCGTGTTAAATTCGGATGGGTTTCCATGCGTTAATATATCTCCAAGTTCTTCGTCTTCTGGGCTATCAAGATCTTCCTTTTCTTGATTTCTTCGTTCCGATCTAATCCAATCTCTTAAACATACTAAAACTTCCAAAGCATTGCTTCCCAATGAGTGGCGTGTGTCTCCAAGTTGTTGTCTTGCTTGGCTAAATGCACTCTCGGATGCAACGGTGGAAATTGGCACATTCAGGACATCCCGAGCCATAGCGAAAAGAACGGGAAATTGCTTTGCATTTTCATGCCACCAGCCTAACGGTGAGAATTCCTTGGTGCGAGGCTCCTTTTGCTTCTGCAAGTAAAATTGAAGTTCATCAATATTCCTGCTACTACTTTGAGTGTTAGAAAAAGTTGAAAAAATATTAAAACTATCAATGCCTTCTTCATCATCTACATTAGAACTGCTACATTGCATAGCGGGATTTACATCTGTTGAAGCACGAGAATTATCACATTGAGTTGCATAATAATTATATAGATGTTGTAAATGTTCATTTAGCTGGTTCATAGAATCATACAAATTTGGGCTTTCAGTGGGCCCAATCTCCATATAAGTATATAAAACATTCATTAATTGGTGACAATCAGACATTTTAATAGAAGGATTTAAAACTGCACCAATTAAGTAAACTGAAGGAATTGGAAAGAAATATTTTTTGAATTTCGCTTGCATATTTACAACAACATCCGTATATCTATCTTTCTTCTTAAATTCATGTAGTAGCAAAGAAATGTCAGCTATATGTACTAAAGCCATAGTAACAGTTGGGTAATATGCGCCAGAAAACACAACAGTAGCAGTATAAAATTTATGCAAAAATTTAACAACATCACTAATGACCTCCCAAGTATCAGTTGTTAACATACGCCTAGGATCAGTACAATGTGCATTAGCAACTTCAGTTATTGGAAATCTATATTTGTAGCAACATTTTAAAAATATATACATATAATTCCATCTAGTAACTATTTCGTCTGGCATGAATCTAGGTGAAAGGTTATACTGCATACACTTATTCTTAAATTCTCTTATTCTAGATTGTCTATTATTTCCCTGAATAACTCCAACTGCTCTTCTAACTTGAGTAATCTCAACTGAAAATAAATCGAGCCCACTATTAACAATTAAATTGTAAACATGACATGCACACCTAACATGAAAAATATCATCAAGAGGTGGTTGCAAATTCAATTTTAAAATTGAAACTGCAGCATTATTGTTTGAAGCATTATCAAAAGACATACACAAAACTTTTTGGTTTAGATTATAAAATTCAACAACTTCAATAATTGTACTACTAATAAATGCAGCAGTATGACTCTGATCTTCATCATATTTAAAAGCAATAATACGTTTTTGCATACAAGTATTATCATCTATCCAATGACATGTAATTGTTAAATAATCATTTCAATTAACAGCATGGCCAATATCAGAAGTTAGACATACTCTAGAAGGAAGGTGACTAAACAAATAACGTATGTATGTTTGATATTGGCCGTGAAGTCTAAAGATGTCTGCTCTACAAGTACTTCTAGGGATACCTTTAAACAAAGGATTGTATATCCTTTGAATATATATATTAAGATAAGAGGAAGAAGCAAAAGAAAAAGGTAGACAACCCAAAGCAATCATTTTCGCTAATTCCTCTCGATCCCTCATTTTATCATATTTTAGGAGACCTCCGGTAGTAGGGTTAATTGTTGTTTGACTTGCATCCCCATTAGCTCCCCATTCTATAGGATGGTTAGTCGACAGATGTCTAATAAGTGTCCAGTCCCCCTTAAATTACCTCCGGTCAAATGTTTAAACGTTTCGTTACAAAGTTTGCACTTAACTCTATCAGTACCTTCTACTATTATCAAAAAACTTCCAAACAGGACTTCTTTTTTTACGAGTAGAAGTTGGAGCCACTGGTGGTCTTCTACCGCTTGTTGCACTAGCAACTCCAACTCCAATACTACCAACATTTCCACTACTAGGTGTAGGTGGTATCTCATCTGCTATTCCAATTTCATTATCTTCTATTCCGTAATCTTCTTGTAATTGTTCATAATCAATATTTACATCTTGCAAATTAGGCGATGATTCAGAAACATATGTTATTGGGTCATTACTATTACTACCAGAAGCTACAGGACTACCTCTTTTTTTACTTCCACCCCTACCAGTAACTTTTCTACACGCTCTTTTAGCAGCATTAAACATATTGTAAAAATGAAAATATAAGCTAAAATCAAATATGCAATTAAAATATTAAATAAGAGAAAGAGTTGGAGAGAGTGCACCGAATTCGACAATAAATTGAGCACTTGATTACGCAAATCCGGTGTTACCACGAACAAACGTCAAGCAAGTATTTCAATGTTGGACACTTGAACTTCAAGCTTAGAATTCCGATTTCCGAATGAGAAATTACGATAAATTAAATTCGGGAAAACAAAGACAATAAAATTATAAAATAAGAATATGAATTCTTGAAAATTGAAGAGAAGAGAGTGATTGATAATTTGAGAATTGAGAGAGAGATTGATAATTTTGAGTGAGGAAATGAAGAAGAGGGGAGGGTATTTATAGATTTTAAGAAGGGTTAATAATGTAATTTAATAAATACAAAAAAAACAAAAAAGTGGCCATTTCTGAAAATACTCCCGTTGGCCAACGGTTCTGGACCGTTGCCAACGGTCCTGTGGGGCCCACATGTTCAGAAATTTTTTTTTAAAAAAAAAAAAAAAATTTGACCGTTGTACCGGTCCGGTCCCGGTCCGGGTCAACCGGTTCAAGCACTGTTTTGCTTACCGGGCCGGTCCGGTCACGGGTCAAGACCCTAAAATCCTAACCGTTCTAACCCCTCCCCTCCCCCAACCCAGCCCAGCCCACCCCTTAAGAACCGGGCCGGTCCGGTCCCGGTTTATACCGGACTGGTCCGGTTCGGTCCCGGGTCAATCCGGATCGGTTGACAGGCTTAATATATACCCCTCTCAAGAGAGGTTCGAGACCCCAGAATTTGACGACTGTTTTCGCATTACTCTCTTGTTCACTCACTCCTACTTTCAAACTCTCTGAAACTATTGAATAACCTCCAACGGTGCAGGCACTACTCGGAGCCTACTCTCGAGGCTCTTGTGAACTCTGAAGCATCGAGGATTTGGGTTCCCCAAAATTTACCTACTAAGTTAAGAGATAGTTCCACCAACATCACCACCCAGAAACACTACAAATTACTACTAAGAAAAGAAAAGAAAAAGCTACTACATAATTAAAAAAAATCTGCTTAAAAATGGCAAATAGAAACCTTATATGTAGTGAAAGAATGTGGGAAGAAGTGAAGAAGAGTAGTGGATGATTGGGCTTGAGTCTTAGGGATTGGGAATAGAGAAGAGATAATTTAGGACTGGCTTTTTGTGTTTAGGCGTGGAGAAAGTGGAGTGAAGAAAAGTATAATAGCGAGAGTGGGGTGGGAAATAAACTACTATAAATAACTAAAAAATTTAATATACAAATTAAAAAAAATAAAAAGAATGTTAAGTTAAATAAAGTGTCAAGCGGACGGGACTAGACCCGTTCGAGCACGACCGCTCTAGTTGAGGCAATGTACTTGGCCATATGCACGGTCATTAGCGCGGTCATGCTTCTAGCTTGGCCATAGCACGGGCGTGCTACTGGGCGAGATGCGGAGGCAGAATGTTAGCCCCAGATGCGCGGCCTATAGCTTCGGCACGCTCATAGGCTCAAAAGTTTTCCATTTTTTACCTGTTCCTTTCGCGTCCAATGGACTTATCACTTGCCCATGCTCACCTATATTGGTTATTACTTACAAAAAGCAAAAGTTAACACATACTAGCTATACTAAAGTCACTATACATTGGGCTGCCTCCCAACCAACGCCTTAGTTAATATCGTGGCACGACTGTTACAACAAATCAATGGGTTGCCTCCCATGCATCGCCTGATTTAATGTCGCGGCACGACACATATAAGCGCATTTAAGGTTCGCTCGATCTCTGAGGTTCAGTCAGATGGATCATTGACACTTCCTTTGGTTCATCCATGCCCACATATGGTTTCAATCTTTTTCCATTGACTCTAAATGTACGAGAGTCTTTCTCTAAGACAATCTCTATGCCACCTAAAGAGAATACTTCGACCACTCGAAATGGTCCAGACCATCGTGACTTGAGTTTACCCGGAAATAGCCTTAATCTTGAGTTATAAAGCAACACCATGTATCCGGGATTGAAATTTCGCCCAACAATGTTCTTCTCGTGCAACCTCTTTATTCTCTCCTTGTACAACCTTGTGCTCTCAAAAGCAAGAAATCGGAACTCGTCTAGCTCATGAAATTCTGTGACTATTTGTTCCCGTAACCTCAATGTCCAGATTAGCTATTTCTTTGCCCACTAAGATCTATTTTCTAATTCCACAGGCAAGTGACAGGCTTTTGCAAACACCAACTTGTATGGTGACATACCAATTGGTGTTTTGAAGGCAGTTCTGTAGGCCCAGAATGCATCATCTAGCTTTTCGCCCAATCAGTTCTTGTGGCATTCACAGTCTTTGTTAGCACACTCTTTATCTCTCTATTAGACACTTCAACATGTACACTAGTCTGAGGATGATATGGTGTTGCCACCTTATGGCGCACATTTTACTTTGCGAGAAGTTTCTCAAAGGCTCAATTGCAGAATTGAGTGCCTCCGTCAGTGATAATAGCTCTCAGGGTCCCGAGACGAGTAAATATATTCTTCTTTAAAAACCCCACCACCACTGTTGCATCATTGGTGGGGAGTGCTATAACTTGCTCCCATTTGGACACGTAATCCATAGCAACAAGTATGTACTTATTGCCAAAGGAGCTGATGAAGGGGCACATGAAGTCTATCCCCCATACATCAAACATTTTAACCTTTTGAAATGGGTTCATGGGCATCTCGTGGTGACGAGAAATATTCCTAGTTTGATGACATTCATTACACCCTTTCATCCATTGATGTGGATCCATAAACAATGTTGGCCAATAGAACCCGGCTTCTAGCAACTTTACTATCGTCCCGACTCCTCCAAAATGCCCGCCATATGCTGATTCATGACATGTCTGCAATACAAAATATTGTTTAATCTCGGAGACACACCTCTGGATCATATTGTCAAAACATATTCTAAACAGATAAGGTTTATCCCAGTAAAATATGCGACAACCACGATAAAACTTTTTCTTTTGCATAGAGGAAAGGTCATAGAGAACTATAGCGCTTGCTAGGTAATTTGCAAAGTCTGTATACCATAGCACTTCCTCAAGGATTGTAGATATAGCTGCTCTTCTGGAAAGGTTTCCAAAATATCCTCTATCTCAACTGAGTTTTCAGCTTTATCAAGTCGTGATAGATGATTAGCGACTTGGTTTTCTGTGCCCTTAGGTCACAAATCACCAGGTCTAACTCTTGCAGTAATAGTACCCAATGAATCAGGAACAGTTTAGACTCCTTCTTCTCAATCAAGTACTTGAGAGCTGTATGATCAGTATATACAATTACCTTAGAGCCAATCAGGTAGGATCTGAACTTATCGAATGCAAACACCACAACTAGCATCTTTTTTCAGTCACAGTGTAGTTCAGCTGGGCTCCACTCAACAGTTTACTGGCATAATAGATTGGGTGTATTAGCTTGTCTTTCGTTGTCCCAGCACTACCCCACTGCATAGTCATTAGTGTCACATATGATTTCGAACGGTTTCTCCCAGTCGGGGGTACCAATGATGGGTGTTTTGACTAGCCTCTTTTTCAACTCCTTGAATGCTACCCTACAATCATCAAAAAACAAGAAAGGGTGATTTTTTCTATAACAATTTATAGAGAGAGTTGGAAATTTTTTAGAAGTCTTTTATGAATCTCTCGTAGAAACCGGCATGCCCGAGGAAGCTCCTGATTGCCTTGACTAAAGTGGGGGATGGCAGCTTTACTATCATATCAACTGTAGCACGATCCACCTTCATTCCATTGCTTGATACCCGGTGTCCCAAGACTATGCCCTCTTGTACCATGAAATGGCACTTCTCCTAATTAAGTACCAGGTTAGTCTCAATACATTTTTTCAACACTCTGGTCTAATTTGTAAGGCACTCGTCGAATGAATTTTCCACCACCGAGAAATCATCTATGAACACCTACATTATGTCTTTGCCATATCAGTGGATATGGCCATCATGCACCTTTGGAATGTGGTGGGTGCATTGCATAGGTCAAAGGGCATCCTCCGAAAAGTATAAATTCTATATGGGCATATGAAGGAGGTTTTTCTTTATCCTCTGGTGCAATGGAGATTTAATATACCCTGAGTACCCATATAGAAAATAGAAGTGGGACCTCCCTTCCAATATGTCAAGCATCTGATCAATGAAAGAAAGTAGGAAATGGTCTTTCTGGGTGGCCAGATTTAATTTCCTATAGTCCATACAAATTCTCCAGCCTATGACGGTTTTTGTAGAGATTATCTCATTATTATCATTTTGACCATCGTCATACTACCCTTTTTAGGAATATATTGCACCGGACTAACCCAGTTGCTGTTAGAGATGGGTAAAATGATTCCCGCATCCAACCATTTAATTATCTCTTTATTCACCACTTCCTTCATGTTGGGGTTCAGCTTTCTTTGGTGCTCCCTGGAAGGTTTGTGCCCCTCTTCCAGCCGAATTTAATGCATACAATATGATGTTCTGATCCCCTTAATGTCTGCCATGGTCCACCCAATGGCAGTCTTGCACTCCTTGAGTACCTGCAAAATCTATTGTGCCTGCACATCTAACAAACTAGATAATAACAGATAATGCGGAGTTAGTTCCAAGGAACTCTTACCTGAGATGGGCAAGCAGTGTCTTCAAATCCAGCTTTGGTGGTTCTTCTATGGATGGCATGGATAGAGGAGTTTCTATGTTTCTAAGTGTAGGGGCTCGAATTCAAGTTTTCTCTCCCAAAACCCTCTGCCCTCTAAAGCCAACACCTATTTTGCCAATTCTTCTCTATTCACCTCATCTAAATTTACAAGACATATAGCAAGAGGATCCTAAATAGCCAACATCTCATCATTTGCTTCTACGATTACATCCACGACATAAATAAGAGAATAATTGGCGAATTCACTTAGCCGCCTCATAGATTTCTATACAATGATATTATCTCCTCATCGTTCAACCTCATATTGAGCTCCCTAATTTCACAAACAATGAGAGATGTCCCTATGGACAAGAATGAGATTCCCAAAATTATGGGAATCTCTTCATCCACCTTGCAATCCATAATCATAAAATCTGCAGGGAACACAAATTTACCTACCTGAATCAACACATCGTCCAAGATACTAGAGGGCCTTTTTACAGTTCTATCACCCAGCTGCAACAACATAGACGTGGGTCTAGCTAGGTCTTCCAATCCCCAAACTCTTATAGATTGCCAGGGTCATAAGATTTATGCTAGGCCCCAAATCGCAAAGTGTCTGGAAAAAGCAAATTTACCAATTGTGCAGGGATTTTGAAACTCCTTGGACCAGACAACTTCTCAGCAACTGGTCTAGTTACCATAACTTTGCAGGTCTGAGTTAGAGTCACTGTGGCCAAGTCTTGAAAATTGAATTTTTGGGACATGAAGTCTTTCATCATTTTTTTATAACCATGCATCTCCTTCAAAGCATCAATCAATGGAATATTTACTTGGATTTGTTTCACCATCTCCAAAAAATTATTATATTGTTTCTCTTTTTGATATTTGGCCAGCCTCTGTCGGAATGGTGTTGGAGGTCTCTTTTCCCCAATGATTTGGGTTTTATCTTTGTCAGACACCACCTCAATTACCGGTTACTGGGTCATCTCAACTTCTTTCTTAGCCTCAATCTGTGTGTTGGTTTCTTCCTAGGCAAGTTGTACTATCACTTTTGTCAGTTTCGTTGAATCATTTAGCTCAATGGTTACTGGTGCAAGTGTCTCAGCCTATCTGCTTTCTCAAGCCATATCTTACTCCAAGTCTGAGTCTCTGTCATTATATAGACTCATTGCCATCAACTTCTTCGGGCCTTGATCTTTTGGATTTACCTGTGAGTATGCAGGCAATGTCCCATGAGGAAGATTATTCAAAGATATCAAAATTTGGCCCATATGCACTTCAATATTCTTTATAGCTGACTCATGTGTATCTACCCTTGCACTCAATTTTGCATTTGACCCAATAACCTACTATATCATTGCCTCGAGTCTAGCAAACCCATCTTTCTATCTCCCACCATGTTGCTGCTGAGACGGGTGATGACCCTTCTACTGATTTTGATTGTTGTATCCCTGTGGAATTTGGGAAGTTGCCACATTATGTGAGGTCGTATGCCTCCCATATTTCCATTGTTGAGTTGTGGCTGGACTGGCCTGTATGGCTGATTCTTTTGGCCCTAATTCTGATCACCCTGTCTCTGACCCCCATAATTAGACACATAATTCATGTCCTTAGGGTAATGATGATGATCACTCTCAGCATGCCATCGGTTGCCAATTGGCTGACTAATGCAAGATGTGCAAAATCCCCCATTGGTAGTATCTATAATGTGCACCTGTTACTTTTGCCCTGACTTTTCCATCTTTTTGGTGAGTACACTCATCTGTGTCATTAAGGTGGCCATATTTTTAACAAGAGTGTTGGACGGATCAAAGGGAACTGATGAACTATTTGAGTGATAGGTACATTCCTAGTTGTCCACCCCAAATTCTGTGCCATCTTGTCAAGCAGGCTCTGACTTTCTCTCAATGTTTTGCTCAAGAATGCTCTACTAGCTAAAGCATCAACATTAGCCTTCATGCTATCTCTCAAACCCATATAAAATCGCTACCCCAACATCAAATATGGAATACTGTGGTGCGGACATATAATCAACATCCCTTTGAATCGTTCTCATGTTGCTTGCAGTGTCACCATTGATGTCTGTTTGAAGCTCAAAATTTCATCAATCTGCTGAGCATTCTTGTTGGGTGGATGAAACTTATTCACGAATTGCTTGACTAACTCCTCCCAAGTCGTGATGGAGTTAATGGAAGTGAGTTTATCCAAGTCTAGGCAGCTCCTGCCACTGAGAATGGAAGCAATAACTGCTTTATTGCTTCCTGAGTTAAGTTGGGCTGCCATTGAGTTTTGCAGATTGATAAGAATTCTTCAGGTGTTGTTGAGGATATTCAATGTATGACCCCAAAAATAGTCCCTAATTTTGCAACAAGTCCAGCATGTTGTTTGTTATCTAAAAGGATTCAGCCCGTATCTGCGGGACTAATATCTTCGTCGCCAAATTCTCTGTTGTGGCTTATGCCCAGTCATATAGAGCAACCTCTGGCACAAGAGGTGCTACTAGAGCTACTGGCACAACTGGATCTACCACGTTATCCCCCATATTTGGTTCGAGTTGTTCAGTTTATTGTTGTTGTTTGTTTTTCCGGTTGGCCCGATTCAAGGCCTTGAAAACTTTCTTAGGATCTGATAATGCTTCAAATACATCACCAATTCTCGATGAGTTTCTAGGCATACACATGTACAGCCAAGTCAACAAACGTTAAAATTTCAATGTATAGGCTAAAAATAAAGAAAACTGACTACACTAAGAATTATTTTGTATTTATTTCAATTGTAATTGATAACATTGTAAATTCTTCGGTAATATCGCCAAAAGTTGATCACACCCAACTATGTCTTATAAAAAGGACTAAGCAGTTGTTGTAAAGATAATTTGAGTATTTACCCGAAGTCGAATCCTCAGAGAATTAACCTACCAATTACTCTTGTTAGACTCACTAAATTCTTCGTAATCAACTTCCCAGATATTTTAAATAACAATAGTGCTTTTACTAACTATAACTGCATAATGTTAAGTAAACTAAAAGCTAACTATGATTGAGTTGCAAGAAAATAAGAGAAGGATCTAAGGTTGTGATTTCCCCTATTGAGGGTGTCATGACCCATTTTCTAAACAAGCCGAGGCCGACACTTGATCCTTAAACATAACGGAGGCCAGCACTTGATCCTTAAACATGACCGAGCGAATCATCCTTAAAGAACCCTAGATTTTATTTTTTTTGTTTCCTGTCTTTGCTGTGTTTTCTGCGTAACAGGACAACGTTCTGTTCCTGTGCAATTTTTACTCCTACTGCTTACTTCCAAGGTTAGGCCTTTTTTAGGCCTTAACCCCTTTTTTATTCCAACAGCCCTTATGGGCTTTGTAATGTCCCTTTCATTTTTCTTTTGTTATTTATTTTTTACTTAATTAATAATTAATGATATCTATTTTTAATAATTAAAAATATTAAACTATTAATATTCCCATAATTATATATCCAACTATTTATATAAATTGAGAAGTAATTCAAAAATCAGTTACAAGGGTTTAAATCCATAAGGAAGACAAAAAAAATTAAATTCTATATTTAACGAGCCTTGAAATTTATATAAATTAGAGGAGTGCTGCAATTTTCCCTCCTTAAAATATTTGTCCTCGAATGTTGCTAGGTCTTATTCTTAAGGTAATAATCATCCTTTAGGTCCTTGAACCTCATAAGTTTCCTTAGCACTACTCATTCTTCCAAGGGACTCAAAATTTTGGCTAACTCCCTAAATTTTCAAAAATTTCGGCAGAGTTTCCCTTGTAAATTGGACTATCTAAAAAAATATTCCTATCACAAATACCAAAGCTACATCAACAACAACCAAATATACCATAACATGTCATTCATAAGTACCATACGCAGCTCATAAATTAGTTACTCACAGTCCAACAAGGAGGTACCACAATAACTAAGAATAATCAAACACAACAACTTTAGCACAAGTAAATTACTTCAATAAATTAAATATACTACGGCATAAAGTAAATTACTAACAACAACTATGTATAATCTAGGAAGGACAGAAACACTTGCTAACTTGTATTTAATAAATGAAATATAAATTCCAAACCAATCTTAGGTTCTCATACATTTTTCTCAAATAAATATGGATATTTCTTTCTCATATCTTACTCGACCTCCCACATAGCCTATTTTGAATCATGATTACTCCACAATATCTTTACGGATGCTATATATTTTGTTCTAGACTTTCTTACTTGCCTATCGTAATTTCTATAGGTGCCTCTTCACAAGTCAGGCCTTCTTTAATTTCTACGGTATAGGCAGGCATTATATGTGACTCATCATGGATGTACTTTCTAAGCATAGACACATGAAAGACAGGATGAACAGAGGACAACTCAACGGGTAGCGCTATCTTATAAGCCATGTTTCCCTTCTTTTCCAGAATTTCATAAGGTTTGATAAATCTAGGGCTACGTTTCCCTTTCTTACTAAACCTCATAACTCCTTTCATTGGTGAAACTTTCAAAAACATCTGATCACTAACCATGAACTCTAACTCACGATGCCTCTTGTCAAAATAAGATTTTTGACGACTCTGAGCTGCCTTAAGTCTTTCTCTAATTAGCTGAACTTTCTCCAAGGCCTCGCAAGGAAACTCTGGACCAATCAATGACACCTCTGCTAGTTCAAACCAACCTACTGGAAACCTACATCTCCGCCCATATAATGCTTCATAAGGAGCCATACCAATGCTGGCTTGATAGCTGTTATTGTAGGCAAATTCTGTAAGTGGCAAGTGATCATCCCAATTACCTCCAAAATCTGTAACACGCACGCAACATATCGTCAAGAGTCCAAATGGTCCTTTCTGCCTAGCCATCGGTCTGTGGATGACAAGCGATGCTTAAATTGACCTTGCTATCTAATCTTTTCTGAAATGCCTGCCAAAAATACAGCGTGAACTGAGGGCCTCTGTCAGATATGATTGAAACTGGAGTACCATGCAGTAGGACTATTCCTTGATGCACAATTGCGCATACTGCTCTGTGGAATCTGTCGTCTTTACTGGTAGGAAAAGCGCGGACTTTGTCAGTTTGTCTACAATAACCCAAACTGAATCATGTTTATGGTATGTGCGGGGTAGACCTACTACGAAATCCATATTAATCATCTCCCACTTCCACTGTGGTATCTCTATGTCTTGAGTTAGGCCACCAGGCCTCTGATGCTCGGCTTTGACTTGCTGGCAATTTAAGCATTTAGCCACATGATCTGCTACTTGTTTCGTTATGCCTTTCCACCAATATAGATCTTTCAAATCTAGATACATTTTGGTAGCACCTGGGTGGATAGAGTACCTCAAACTATGAGCTTCCTCCATTATGGCCTTTCTAAGACCATCTACATCGGGCACACATAACCGATCTTTCAACTTCAAAACCTTGTCAATTCCTAGAGTGAAAGTAGTGATTTCTTTTCTTCTGACTCCTTCTTTTAATTTCACTAAGTACGGATCTTCGTCTTGCTTAGCCTTAACATGCACAACAAGGGAGGATTGCGCTAAGGCATAAGCAGTTATATCTCTTTCTTCGGTCTCGTCCAATCTAATTCCATCATTTGCTAGTTTTTGAATTTCTCGGCCCAAAGATCGCCTTTGTACTGCAAGATGGGACAATACACCCATTGACTTCCTACTAAGTACATCTGCTACCACATTAGCTTTGCCCGGGTGATAAAGGATATTGATGTCATAATCTCTCAATAGCTCGAGCCACCTTCTGTCTCAAATTTAGTTCTTTTTGCTTGAAAATGTACTGGAGGCTTTTGTGGTCTGTAAACACATCAGAATGCTTGCCATAAAGGTAGTGTCTCCGTATTTTTAATGCAAACACCACTGCCGCAAGCTCCAAGTCGTGTGTGGGGTAGTTCTTTTTATGATTCTTTAACTACTTGGAAGCATAAGCAATAGCTTCCATTTTAAATAAGAACACAACCAAGGCCCACCCTGGAGGCATCACAATACACAGGTAACCCACCCGAACTTGTCGGCAAGGTTAACACATGTGCAGTGGTCAACCTCTTCTTTAATTCTTGAAAACTCTGCTCACAAGCATCTGATCATTAGAACTTAACTGCTTTCTGAGTCAACTTAGTTAATGGAGCTTCAAGTGAGGAAAACCCCTCCACAAACCTTCTTTAGTAGCCAGCTAACCCCAAGAAACTCCTGATTTCAGTTGGCGTTGTCGGCCTTGGCCAGTTCTTGACTGCTTCTGTCTTATGAGGGTCTACTTCTATTACTTCACTAGATACCACGTGGCTTAAGAATGCCACTGGCTGCAACCAGGATTCACATTTTGAAAACTTGGCATAAAGCTCATTCTCCTTCAAGTTCTGCAACGTTATTCCGAGGTGTTCTGCATGATCTTCCTTGCTCTTAGAGTACACCAAAATATCGTCTATAAACACAATGATAAATGTGTCCAGAAATGACTTGAAAACTCTGTTTATGAGGTCTATGAATGCAGTTGGAGCATTTGTCAACCTGAAGGATATCACTAGAAATTCATAGTGCTTGTAGCGAGTTCTAAAGTCTGTTTTAGATATATCCTCTTTTTTTATCCTCAACTGATGATATCCCGACCTCAAGTCTACTTTTGAAAAGTACTTTGCACCGTGAAGTTGATCAAATAAATTATCAATTCTTGGCAGTGGGTACTTGTTCTTAATGGTAACTTTATTCAATTGCCGATAGTCGACACACATTCTGAGAGACCCATCTTTCTTCTTGACAAACAGAACTGGGGCACCCCATGGTGAAACACTCGGTCTGATGATGCACTTGTCAAGAAGGTCTTTCAACTGTTCTCTCAACTCATTTAGCTCTACTGGAGCCATTCTATAAGGAGGTATAGATATGGGTTGCGTGCCTGGAATCAGATCAATGCCGAAGTCTATGATTCTTTCGGGAGGAAGTCCGGGAAGGTCATTTGGAAAAACTTATGTAAATTCTCTAACAAGTGGCACTAACTGAAGAACTGGTGGTTTTGATCCTGGATTAATAATGTGAACCAAATAGGCGAGACACCCCTTACCGATCATCCATCGTGCCTTAAGGTAAGAAATAAACTTACCTACAAGCAATGCTGAACTACCCTTCCACTCTAAGACTTCTACATTTGGAAATTAGAACCTGACGATCTTGGCATGACAATCTAACATGGCATAGCAGGAATATAACCAATCCATACCCATGATCACATCGAATTTCACCAGTTCTAACTCTATAAGATCAGCTTTGGTGTTGCGACCTTGGACTGAAACTATACAACCTCTATAGACTCTTGTGACTTTCACTGACTCGCCAACTGGAGTAGATACTAGAAATGGCTCACTAAGTTGTTCAGGTTCTAGTCCGAGGTTAATTGCAAAGTATGGAGTCACATATGAAAACATTGAACCTGGATCTATTATGGCATAAGCATTATGCGAGCAAAGTAAAAGTATACTTGTAATAAATTCTGCAGATGCCTCTGCACTCTGACGATCAAGTTTATCAAACAAACGGGGTTGTCTCTCCTCCCTAAGTAACTCGGTCTGCACCTATGCCTGCTCCATGCCCAGTCTGATTATGAGAACCACGAGCCTGAGGTGGTGTAACTGCAGTAGCTAAGGAACTAGAAGGACGAGTTGATCCATCACTGAAATTACGTTGCAACTTTGGGCAGTTGGCCTTTATATGACCAATGTCTCCACAATGGTAGAAACCATGAAACCCGAGCTTGCACTGACCTGAATGTTGCCGCTTAATGTCCCACAAATACCTTGTTGGTGTGAATGTTTCTCAACATGACTCTGGCTATGTGAGGATGATGTCCTCAAATTCTGATTCTGGCGAGACTGATTCCCATAACTCTGAGTACGTCTGTAGGAAGACCCACCACTTGACTGATGATTGGACTAAACTAGTTCTAATGACTCCTTATTAGAGGAATCCCTTCCACCTCCGTTGTATGTACCATTAAACATGCCCGTTGTCCGGGATTTCTTGTTATGCTCGTTCTCTTCTCTCCTTTGTTGTTTTTGTTTTTCTAAGTGCTTGGCAAAACCCACAACAGATGAGAAAGCTGTTATTCCTACCGCTGCAGCTGATGTCGTATCCTTAATGTGGTAAGCCATACTACCAACAAACCTGCGAATCTTTGCTTTTTCTGTCTTAACCATGTGAGGAGCATGCTTAGCTAACCTTATGAATTCCATGTAGTACTCTTGCACACTTCTATTCCCTTGCTTGAACTGTTCGAAATTTGTAGCCTTAGCTTACGTATCCTCTTCCGGGATAAAATTAGCCATGAAGGCCTCTTCAAATTCTTCCCAAGTAGGTGGATCATCATCTTTATCTCTCTCATTTTCTCAGATCTCAAACCAAGCGCCAGCCACATCTCTAAGCTGGTAAGCAGCCAGCTTCACAACTTTGTAATCAAATGCTTTCATCACTCGGAGGGCTTTCTTAACACCCTCCATCCATAACATTGGATCTTCATCAACTATAGAACCATGGAACACTGGAGGACTCAACTTAAAAATTCATTCACTCTTGAGGACTCAGAATTGTTCTGTCTATTTGATTGATGTGGAATCTTATCTCTTCTCTCTTTCTGGTTTGCCATTGATAAGAATGGACATTGGGGCCTAACTCAACCCCAAAAGCTAGCTTATGAGGTGAGGATTGTCCAAGCCATATAAGGAGACCAAGGACCTCAAATCCCTCCGATGTGGGACAACTCAACACCCCCCATCACACCCAGATCTCTGGAGCGTGTACAACTCAAATGGGGGCCCAACATCGGTAACAATAATCGGGATGAGTCTGGCTCTGATACCATGATAAGAATGGACATTGGGGCCTAACTCAACCCCAAAAGCTAGCTTATGAGGTGAGGATTGCCCAAGCCATATAAGGAGACCAAGGACCTCAAATCCCTCCGATGTGGGACAACTCAACAGCCATAAAGGCTTTAAACATCTCCATAGCACTGTTGACTGCATTGAACATCTGACCCACCTCTGGGGATATAGTTGTTTGAGTCGGAGATGTTGTTGGGGTAGGGGTTTGATCCTGAGGTACTTGCTCACCATGCTCCACCCCTTCTTCATATTCAACCTGGGGTACTTGAACCCTCCTTGTGGATTTACTCTTCCTTTTCTGGGTTGAAGCCTTTTTAGTTCTGCCTTGGGCCACAATAGTAGCAAGAGTTTCTTGAGCAGCATCCTGAGTGTCGGTGTCAGAGTTGCTAGTACGAGCCATTTCTGTGAATTTTGGAGAAACGAATACATTAGATAATTTCTTAGAGGTAGGATCTACTGCACGATCTAAAGCATGACAAAAATGAGATTTTTCCTAAATGCTTGTAGCCTCCTGTTTATAATTATGGAGCGCTTTATACCCATAAACAAGACTCTACTAGCACAGCTTCATAGACCCTTAGGACTCCATAAACCTGACGCTCTGATACGAAGATTGTCACGACCCATTTTCTAAACAAGTCGAGACCGGCACTCGGTCCTTAAACATGACCGAACGAACCATCTCTGCTTATTAAATCTATTATATCTCCAAATTTTATGTGCAACAAGACAATACTCTAACCAAACACTGTTGTTTCATTTAAATATTTAAATAAATCAACTCCAAAACTTTATTCATAGTAACCAATGAAATAATGCTAAGTTATTATCAAAAATATCTGAATCTTAACCCAACGACTATGTCTATGAAGCCTCTACTGATAAACCAACGAACTGCTCAGGACATGAGATTTTCTGGCTAGTTCTCTAGGTAAATAAAGAAATAACTAAATAAATATGACTCAAAAAAATACTACACGAACAAAAGCGGTGTTCACCAATAGCACTATAAGGGAAGGAAATACTAACTCATAGCCTGCTCGCCTGCAAATCTGGTTCCTACGTTGTACCGCGGACCAACGCAGGTTCCCAAAAGAGAACGTCAGTACCATCCACTGTACACAGTGGGTCTCAACAACAAGGGGAAAAACTTTAATAACATATGCGTTATGAGCAAAGGTTCTAAATGCATGTAAAACATAAATCTTATAAGAATAATTCTAAATAATTGCATAATAGATGTTTATGAATATTCTAAAAGAGATTCTTTTATTTTTCTGTATTATAAAAAATACTTCACTTTACACTTCGGGAGTTCCAACTATCCTGACTTAATTCTTTCTCAGTCACCGTGTAATCGGCACGGGTTCGATCCCAACCTTATCGAATAGGCCTAATCCACGAGGTGTCACTCGCTTTATGGTTCTCAGCGCTCATATATCATACCTTAGCATGTCTAAGTAATTTCTCAGCAACGAGACCCTCGGCCCGTGTGCTCCCTACTTTGGCACAAGTAGTTTCAGGAAGTTAACGCCTTGGTCAGGACCCCCGGCCTGGACGATGACCCCTTCTCAGAATAAAGGATACTCCCAAAAAAAATATTTTCTTTCTAAAACTCCTTCTTGTGACTTTTCAAGTCTAAATATTTCGAACATACTTATTCTAAAATTCCTGAATGTAAGGTATGAAATAAGAATGAATTAAACATCAAAACTATTTCTAAATATTCTTGTTTGTTTTTCATGAATTTTCAACATGAAGATGGCATATAAGAATAACACAAAAATCTGAAAATTTATGCACATATATCAAAATAATTCATCTAACTTTAACAAAAAATTATTCTAAGCTAATAGGAACTCACTTACTTCAGTTAATCACATATTCACTCTTTTAGCTAATTCATCAAACACTTTGTATGCATACTTTTGTGAGTTAAACCATTTCGGTAAAGAGTTATATCAACTCACCTCAATACTCCTTGAGCCAATATGTAGACCCCAGTCCAATTTATACCCGTCAAATAATCAATTCTACAACAATCAGTGCATTTTAATCAATTTTAAAGTTTCACACCTAAACATGAAATTTACTGTTGATATAGAGGAAGAAGGGAATTAACTATTCCATTCTTACCTATTACCACTATAGGACAGTTGACAATAGGGAAATTTACTTAACCGAGTTCAAGAATTAGTGATTGGTAAAAAACCCTATATTTTCTTTTTTTGTTGCTTGTGCTTGCTGCGTTTTATGCGTAACAGAACAACGTTCTGTTCCTATGCAATTTTTACTCCTACTGCTTACGTCCAAGGTTAGGCCTTTCTAGGCCTTAAGCCCCCCCCCCCCCCCCCCCTTTTTTTTATTCCAACAGCCCTTTATGGGCTTTGTAATGTCACTTTCATTTTTCTTTTGTTATTTGTTTTTTTACTTAATTAATAATTAATAATATTCATTTTTAATAATTAGAAATATTAAACTATTAATATTACCATAATTATATATCCAACTATTTATATAAATTGGGCAGTAATTCAAAAATCAATTACAAGACAAAAAAAGTTAAATTCTATATTTAACGAGCCTTAAAATTTATATAAATTAGAGGAGTGTTACAGATGGAATCCCTATCTTTTGTGTTTCACATAGAATTGCCTAATCGTCTCTATTGATTACGAGCACTCTATTACCGTAAATCTCTCCCAAGTAATTATAACAATTTTCTAGACACACTTTTCCGAGTTACGCTAGCTGACTTTTATTACGACTCACTTTAGATTGCATCCAGGTTTCATTATCCCTAATCCCACCTTTAAACCCTCGGTTATTAAGTCCTCATATACTTTGGGAGTTGTATTGTTCAATAATTACCTAATTATGCACTCTTTCCCGAGTAATACATACAAAATAGGCACACCTAATTAGGGATCCTGTCAATTAACTACAACAAGAATGTAGTTGAACAAATAGAGATTAAACTGGGCAAACTATCTTAACATAACACGAAGTTCATCCTTCAACAAATTCCATCAAAACCCTAGACTAAATAACTAGCTACTCATAATCGTATTTATACTAATAATAGTAAAATTCATCATAAATGGTAAATACAAAAAGAAGAAAGGAAGAACTTCATGTCGAATTATCCTCCTTGCCTCTTGCCTTCAATTAAGTTGTAAAAACCTTGACAATGTCCCTTTGGGTGAGCTGGACCTCTTATAGGTTAAGTGGAATTACCCCCCAAACTTCCAAGTTTACCCCTGGAATTACAGGCTTTGAACTGGACTAGCGCGGCCGCGCTCGTGTCCGTGCTAATAGCCGCGCATATAGCATAGTATTCTGCCTCGATTTCCTGGGCTAGGGCAGTCACGCTAATGACCGCGCGTAGTTGGCCAGCATTTTATCTCTTCTTTTCTCTCTTCTTTCTCACGTACTCAACTCCGAGGGGTTTCCCTTGCTTTAACTTAGCTTCAAACACTGTCTTCAGTCCTCATAAGCGCAACTCGCTCCTGCAAAATATGAAATTCACAATGAGAGTCAATTTATCGTCATTTAACTATTCTGGAACAGTAAAATTTAATCAAGTTAAAACATAAATAATCGTCAAACTACATAAATTTAGCCTATTATCACTTAATCTACTATAAGAATTTATTCGTCTTATTTTTTTGGGTTACTGACTTGGTTTGCTAATTATTGTAATTACCTTTAGCTACATTTTAATGATCTCATAGTACTAAAAGAATTACATTGGACCTGCATTGAAGTTAAAACCCTTCCTTTTTCTTGTTGGTTGGGTGATAACTGCCCTTTTTCTCATATACCGTTTTCCCATTTAATAATTCACATACTTTAAACCACGATAGAAATAACATTGGGGAAAAGAGGGCGAAGCGCAGCAATAGCACCATTAAGTTCGATATTTAAAATATATTTATAATTTATAATATATTTATAGATTAGTTAATTTATTCAAACTTAGGACTAATATTCTGAATTTGGAAATTCAATTTAGAATTTAGTGTCTTGAATTTTGAGCTGCTAATTTGAGATTCAAGACTAATGTCCTAAATTTCTGATCTACTAATTTAAAATTAAGGACATAAGATTTGAATTTCAAGATACAATTTCCGTACTTTAGGACACAATATCATGAAATTCGAATTTTGAAGTTTAAACTCTAGAATACCGTATCCTAAGTTTGCACAAAATTAACTAATCTTTAAATATACCGTAAAATTATGAATATATTTAAAAATCATGCTTAAAAGTGGCTAACCCTGGTGGGGTATCATTGGACTCTGCCAGGCTTTTAAGTAACATAAACTAACAATTCCTTTCAAACTCAAAACGGTATGTTAATATATACTCCTATTTAACATCATTAATTTGTACAAGCATTTACAAAAGGAAGGAAAAGAAAAACGCGACGTTCAAAATTGAGCTACTCTAATTCTGCATATTATGAACAAAAACA
This sequence comes from Nicotiana benthamiana, assembly GCA_034376525.1. Taxonomy (NCBI): domain Eukaryota; kingdom Viridiplantae; phylum Streptophyta; class Magnoliopsida; order Solanales; family Solanaceae; genus Nicotiana; species Nicotiana benthamiana. Next base: position 81,675,774 of record CM067331.1, read on the forward strand.
AAAACAAAAATTAGTGATCAAAAATTATTTAATTTGTATTTTGTCAGTGGGAAGCAACGGCGAAAATGGGGCTAGGTTTGGCAACAATGTGAGTGCCAAAATACCAAATGACTGCAGCTGCAACAGCTCCCGCCACAAACGTCGGCAAGTTCCCTCCTCCGAATAACGCATCAAATGGCCCTCCCACTAGTGACATTGACGTCTGTATATTAATAGAAAAATTGCGTATTAGCACTTTTTTTTATCAAACACAATAACACATATTTATTTTAGGCTTCAACACTTCTATTCAAATAGATAACGACTTATTCATTAATTCAGTTCCAGCACTTGAAAAGGATTTTTCAGCATTTGATACTCAAAAGCTACTTATATTCAGCTAAGCCAGATAGGTTCCAAGTCTTATTTTGTTGCTTAGGCTACAAATACATTTTGATTTTTATTATGATAATCCAATCGTTGAAACGGTATCAAGTTAGGAAAATGAAAATCCGAGAGGTGCAAAATTAGGAAATTAAATATCCAACCGCACATTAGTTTAAACTAGAAAAGGCAAAAGACATCGAGAATATATACATTTTGATTCTCGATGTCTGTGGAATGAGGAAGTTATAGTTATTTACCTGTGGGACAACTATTGCAAGATTTATGACTCCTTGTGATAGGCCTGTGGAATAAAACAAATTAAAAAATATAGTTTTGATCTGATTGTTATTAACATCATAACAAGAATTTTCAGGATTAATTACCTTGCCCTGCCCCAACATTGCTAGAATATATACATGCCATAGCAAATGGGATGCTATAAAGGACCTGTACATGACGAGATATAAGCACATAGAATTTCCCCAAATTGGATCAACATTGTTTAACAAGTTCTTTTCTTAATTATAGTAATACTTAAAAATACTCAAAAGTCAGCTCATTCAAATTGTTAAAATAAAAAATCTAGAAAAGCTTTTTTAGTTGTTTGACAAGAGGGACTGCTCTGATGGTTATAAGCAACCTTCACTTCCAACCAAGAGGTTGTGAATTCGAGTTTCCCTAAGAGTAAGATGGGAAGTTCTTGAAGGGAAGTACTCCGAGTTTCTCTTTGGAAATAACGTCTCTACCTCAGGATATGGGTAAGGTTTGCGTATACATTATCCTTCCAAACCCCACTAAGTGAGATTATATTGGGTTGTCGTTGTTATTTTCTCTTCCTCCTTTAGTTTACTCGAAGTGCAAATTTTACTTTTTTATGATTTATATGTTTATTAATTTATAAAAAATAACACCTGCTGTCTTGTAATACACTACTTAATTTTTTTTATTTTCGAAAACCCAGCAAAACACGCAGCCAGATAATCTCTCACTATGTAATAGCCCGCAAACCACACAAGAGATGTAAGCCGTACTAGACAAGCCCGTGTGATAGACTCAGACCCAGAAGGCATTGAGCACGGATCGAACCCACGTCTATGAGTGGAACGCTACTTAAATTTTCATTGAGCCAAAATGCGGTTAAATTCTTATCATATTACACACTTAAATGCATTACATAATTGTTTGTGTTAAAATTAAGTACCAAATTACAAATAATTGAGGGGTTAATAGAAGAACTCACTGCTAGAGGAATTCCCGTAACAGCAATAAGAAGCAAGGCACTGATCTTGACACCTTGATCCGGCGGCAGAAGTTCGCCGTAGTCGCCGCCGTATCGCCGTGATTTCTCTGCCATTTTTGTAACAAAAACAGTCATGCCAAGGAAATAGCCAAGATGAAATTGACAATCCCCCATAGACTTTTTGCACCACCTAGCCACTTTCCAACACACTCCACTCCCAGTGACATTAAACATAACACCACTGAGAAACCCAAATACACCTGCATGTACTCCTTTATTGTATAGATTCCCGTCCCTAACTCTGCCCCCATATACCTGTTCAAAGGAAAAATAAACCAAGTATTTGAGGAAATTTTAATCTCCACAATACATTAATGTTTGGTTGCTCCTTTAATTTGTCTACTCCTCATAAATTAATAATATATGCATAAGTTAAGGGAGAATGTCTCTATTTTTTTATCCGGTGTAATAAGAATATGAGTATTAGTAATACATGGACTAAAGATGCTAAAATAACAAAACTTACCTTTATAATAGTCAACCAAAAAAAAATTGTTTTGTTTAATAATTAAATCAGTAGTCATTTATGTGGCTATAAATAATCTTAAACAAGTAGTCATTTGTTTTGAATAGTGTAATACATTCACTGAAAATAGCCACTAGGCAGCTTGCCTAGTGGATAGTTGCTTAAAAAAACAAGTAGTAGTATTTAAATTATATTCTTTATTTTAATTTATGTGGCTACATCAAAATCAGAAGAAAAGAGTTTTCAAATTTATGGTATAAAATAAACTATAGATATTTGTGTGGTTATGAATCAAATTATTAAGGGTAAATGAAAAAATTTAAGTTAAATTTCTTTTAAATAAGCATGTCATTCTTTTTTAGATTGACTAACTATTAATATTTGCATACGATTCTTCCATTACTAGCTAATCATTACATTACTAATGTTTATACTACTAATCACGCATAAACAAAACTACCCCTAGAAACGAAGGAGGTACGCTTAATATAGGAGGCATTCTAACTATAAACGAAAAGAATACACATAAATTGAAACGGAAGAAAGGATTATATATACAACAATAAAATAAAAAATTCAATATAATCTTATTAGTGGAATCTGAAAAGGATAGTATACATACGGACTTTATCCCTACCTTGAGGATAGAAAGTTTGTTTTTGATAGACCCTCGGCTCAAGAAAAGAAAGAAGGATATAAAAAGTTCAATAAATACCTCTTTGCCCATCCAGTCAGTGCCATACAAGGTGAACGGAAACCAAGCAATCCAGTTTACAGCTGTGATCATTAGAAGAATCCACAATGATCTTGGCAAATGCGTTAGAGCTTCAAATATCTCTCCAAAAAACAACGATCCTCTTTTTTTTTCTGATGAACCTAAATACTCACTGTTGATGAACTGATCTTTCTGTGGCAGCCCTTTTTCATCCACAGTTGTTAAGGCTAAGGTTGTTAAAGTGAGCAATAAAACTACTGAGATCAGAAAACAGCTCTTTAGGTTTGCACATTGAACGCTACAGGCTTCTGTCTTTGTGAAGAGGAAGATGATGTAGAGGTGAGAATATGAACCGGCGGCATTCCCAGAATGCTTCCGACCGCCATGAAGAATGCGTAGCAAGACTGTCCCGTCCTTATCCGACCGGCGTTTCCGCCGGAGAGATCAGCCAAGAATGCTCTGCATGGACCCTGCATTCAAAATTCGTTCAACAAACCATATACGGATACGGTCAAATTTCTCTATTATAATTTTGTTGTTCCGATATTTTTCTACTGTTATTGTAAAGTATTATTATAATACATATATTATAATATGACATAAAAATCGATTCAGAGAAAAACTTGACTTTTATAACAAAAGACTGTTATGTTGTTATATAGAAGTAACAGTGTATGTCCATAACTATAATAAAGAGTAAATAGGTTAAAACCGCCATAAACTATCACAATTTTGTGGTATTATACCTAAATTATTGGGTGCTCCCGGTAACCCCGGAAAGAATATGACCTGCTACGTCAACACCACGCTCCAAAAATTCTTCCAAAAAGTTCCAAGTAGCAGTTCACGTGGAATAAAAATTTGAGTAAATACATTAAAATTTCCCTAAACTATCACCAATTTGTGAGTTTCAAATCTTTGAGTTCTCCGAACCCTGTGTTAGAAAGGCTGGCTAGGTGGACACATTTTAAAGACTTTTTCCATCCCCACGCGCCTCTCAATAGGTTATCCCAAACATTTTGCCACATATTCAACTGGGAGCTATTAAGCTAAAGAGAGTTATAGTCCAGAGGCTAACTGGAAAACTCAATAGTTTCTGATCAACTTATATATATCTTTACTATAGAAATTACTAGTAATTTCAATATAAGCATATAAAAGTTAAGCTCTAATATTTCAGTTACCTGTAACATGTTGTTAGCGACATCAAGGTACCAAAACCCAACGATAAAAGTAATAATGCCTAGAGGCTTAGTTTTTGCATCAAGAGGATCACCAAAAGCATGGCCAATATCAGCAGCAAAGCCAATGAAAATGACGGCAACTGCGACGAGGGAGGAGCCGGTGGCAATGAAGGGCCGACGGCGGCCAAAGGTAGAGTAGAGGTTGTCACTTATGTAACCAACCACAGGCTGAACAATCATTCCAGAAATAGGTCCACAAAGCCATATAATTGAAGCATATCTGTGTGGAATCCCTAGTAGCTGTAAATAAGGAGTTAACAAAGAGAGCTGAAGTGCCCATCCGAATTGTACTCCAGCAGCTATGGATGCCATCATTACTATCTTCCAACGTGGTGGCAGTACTGGAACAGCTGAATATGGCTGTTGAACTTTCATTTCCATAGTTCCACTCTCCGTTGAAATATCAATCCGTGTTTAAGTTATGTATGACTTGGTCTACAAAATTATGAAAATAATTATATGAAAAAGGACAGCTCTATGCACTAAACTACAACGTAGAGTCGTGAGAATATATATATATATATGTATCTAAATGATTGGATTGAAATATTTGATTATAACAAAAGAAAAGGTCATGTAACATATTCTCACGATACACGAAACAAATCACAAGAAGAAATGTGTTTCAGTCTCAATCCCATCTTCGGCTATATATTCTTTGTCACCAAGTAAAAGTACGTATAAAAAAATGCATGAGAAGGAAAATGGAAAAGCTTCAATACCTGTTAAGGTACTGAAAAAGAAAAAACGCAATAGATAGAGAGAGGAGATGTTCTTGTTCTCTCTTCCTTCTTTTCTTTTTCTTTTTTCAAAATGATTAATAGCTCTAAGAGCGAAAAAGATCTCTGGCGCCCTAGAGAGCCAGAAAGGAAGAAGAAAGAAAAGCTCTTTCTCTTCTCCAGTTCTTGATCTCTTACTTTTTCCCTTTTCCCTTTTCTAAATTGCCCTAATGGAAATGGTAGACATCACTACCTCTTCATTATACATGAAATGCTCTAGATTTCCTTGACAAACGGAAGTCCAGTTATTAAAAAGCGTGTCATTCTTTTGCAGCGGACACGCTATTTTGCGCCATACAGCAAATATATACACTGTATATTCTATTAACTAAGAAAATTACCATTCGTAGCTATATATTCAGAAATATTACGCAATACAGCAACTATATCCACATTTGTAGGAATAAAAGTGTATTTATCTTTGAGAAAACTCGAGCCAAAAGGAAACAAAAAAACGTAGATGTAATATTCACTTGCTTATGGCCTGAAAATACTCTCCATTAATAAGGAACCAAGGATTATATAGGAGAGACAAAGAACAAGCTTTTGATTATTAAAGGAAAAAATAATATAGAACAACATTCTGTACATATGATGATAGAATTGTGGGAGTCGCATTAATTCAGCTCCACTAAAAAGCTCAGCTCCATCAAACTTCTCCCACTCACCTATCCGCCAGCTCTCCCGAGAGGTTTCAAGATACCAGATAGCTCAAACAAGCCTGTACCCCAACTTTTCTATTTTTTCAGAAAACGGAAAAGACAAAGAGACAAAGAATCACTTTCACTCAACATAGTACCCTAAATTTACTGGAAAAATTGCAGCAGAAGAGATTGCAGAACTTCAATGTGTTTCTGGCATCTGATTCACCAACACAAACTAGGCCATAATACAAGGCACCAAAGGAAGATGATCAGCTCATGCAGAAAGGCAGCCAGTGCATCAGAAAATAATCAAATGCAGTAGAAAGAAGAGGCGTCAAATAAAAGATCCCTCTCTGCCAATGCAGCTACAATATTGTACCATTATGCTCCCCGAATGGTGTCCACTCTGTCGATGACATCCAAAGCTTTGAGTCGGTCAATGTCAAAGTCGATCACTGGAACAGAGGACGGTCTCCTTATAGGAAAGGGGTCCTTCCTGGTTTCTCTATTAGGGGAATGGTTACTACTCTTACTCAGCCTATGGAACTTGCTCAACCTTGTTCTTGCTGTATCGAATTCTTGAGACTTGCTAATTCCAGGAGTTAGTTTTCTCTTGCTTACATCCCGAAGCATTTCTTGGTCTTCAACAGTTAATGCAGGAGATGGAGAACTTGGCTTGTGTGTTAACTGATTAATCCTTTGATTAGGGTAACAGCTTGGAGATTTCACAGGAGATCTAAATCCACCATTTGTAGCATTTCTTGACTGAGTGACAAGATGATGAAGCCACACCACCAGTTCAAGAATATAAGCTTCGGTTTTCTCCTTATCGGCATGATAGAGTGTCTCAATTCTAAGTAGATCAGTCTGGCCAGCAGGTTTCCTGTGCATTTCAGACCAAATGAGTATACATGCTTTCCATAAAACTGGTTCAAGCAGTTAAGAACAAGTTCCATTCAGTTGAGCTCACCCGGTATTTGCCCATTCTCCAACCCATCCAAAGCCATGGTGGGCCCTACAACAATTTTCATTAACACCGTAACAGTGATGGAAATAACAATCTGAACTAGTACAGTCAAAGGAGAGAATAGTTGAAATACACCAAGGTATAATGTTCATTTAGCTCATGTAAAATATATAAGGACAACCTCCAAACAAGCATCCCACTGAATTAAAAGTCTTGAGAAAACTCAAATTAGAACTCCTTTTACCAACTAACATAGTATAGCTGACCAGAAAGTCCCTCAGACTAAGAAACATATGAAGAATCATGGCCAAACTGTAAGCAATGAATAAGATTGTAAGGCATCGTATTTTTACTTGGTTGTATTGGTTGCCATGGGAACAAGCCACTGCAGTGTTTTCTCCATTTCAGCTTTGATTTGTTGCACAGTTAACTGCACCGAAAGAATATTTAGAGTGTTACTATCATTCAATTACCTAGAAGAAAGAAACTTGCATCCCCCCCCCACCCACCCACCCACCCACCCACACACACAAAAACATTAAACGAGAAAACACCTCTTCCTTGAGCTGGAACGATTGCAGTTTGAATCGCAAAGCTGACTTTATGCTTGGTGGCAACCCTTGGTATAAAGCATCTCTTGTATTTGGGGGCACCGAACCTGATCGAGTAACCTGATCATGTAAAATGTGGTACTCTCATTTTGTATTTTCCAATTAGAAATATGTCAACAAATAACTAAATTTAAAAATGTTCTGACAACCTAGTGGGTTAACATGGATGCTAATCCAAAATACCAATTAGTTACAATTTCTAGTAAGATTGTAAAAACTGTAAGACATATGATTCCTTTACTTAAGGGACCTTTACTGACTAAAGAAACAGTGTATTTGGCTGTCTAGTGAGAAGCTTTTAAGAAAAGTATAAACCTTCAAGAATTTGAGGCAGACCAAATGCCAACATGCGTAATGATCCACCTAGAGTCACCAACAATTGACTTCCAAACATTTACAAGTGTCAACTATGAGGCATATTAGCCAGCTATACACGAGGACCACAACATTTGGGGTGGCAAAGAAAAGATTACATCTTTATTCAAACAAACAAGTGAAAACATCAAATCAAATAAAAAAGAAATAGGGTGCTTAAGTTGATGTGTAATAGGCCCACCTAATAATAATCCAACATCTTTGGACAACACAACAACAATTACGCCTCAATCCAAACAAGTTGGGGTTGGCTATATGAATCCTCATTAACCATGTTACTCCATTTAAACTCATCTCATACCAATATTATACAAAATATTAATTAAAAAGTACTAGAAGTTTATATTTTCTACGGACATAAATCTCTGAAAGGCTAAACAACTCCTCGAAAAGCATAGGACATAAAACAAAAGTGCCAACATAACTAAAACATTTTCTCAACTAATAGGTATTTCCTATAGTCCTATATATATCTTCTCCTTCCATTATGCTCTTCTTTTGCAAAGTTTGCATGGATCCTAAGAAATTGTAGGTGCTTCAAGAAAATTTCCTTTCAAGTGATTTTAGGTCTACCTTGTCCCTTTTTAACAACTTCACTCCTCATGGTTTCACATCTACAAACCAGAGCATCTTGGTGGACGACACAAGACATGACCATACTATTTCAAGCAACCTTCTCGGATTTTATCCTTGATGTGCGTTAGTTGAACCTTCCAGCGAATTTTGTCATTGCTAATCTTGTCTAGCCTTGTATGACGTCACATCCATCTTAGCACCTACATCTCTGCAATATTCATCTTGTGGATGTGTTGGCCTATAGCAGCCCAACATTCACCTCTATGTAACATTGTTGGTCTTATAATTATTCTATAAATTTACCTTTCACTTTCACTTTAATAGGCATCCTTATAACATAACACCCTGGTAGCACTTCTCCCTCCAAAAGGATGGGTTGGCTCTGATACCAAGTAGCACTTCTCCCTTTCAACTATCTGACTTTGATTCTATTCTATGTGTAACGTCTTCATCTAAGAGTAAGTGGATGGGATCGTGAAAACCATGTACGCATCTAGAGTAAGAATTCAAATGCCTTCCATAAACAATCAACACTTTAAAGTACTGCTATCTAAATAACACAATGAGCAAGCTAATCTTGGGACTTCCATTTATCACTTCCAAATTCTAGTCATGATATGAATTTCACAAATTCAATGGCAATTTGAATATTCTCAATGTGGCAGATTGTGTGGCATTTGTTTGTGGTCCCAATTAATGCACCTCCATCCTTCGTTGTAAGTTTGTAACTTCAAAAAGAGATGAGAGAATACAGCTCTATGAAAGAACAAAATGAGATGAGAGCATATATATTGGGATTAAGATGATGACCAACTGAGAATACACAGAACATTAACGAGGAAGATAAATGTTTGATATATTTATGACAAGAAACAAAAATAGGCATTTTAGCTTAAGGGGGAAATGCCCACTTTTTCCACGTTCCATAAAGGATATGAATGAAGGCAAAAGGTTTAATGAGAGTGTCAACAATGCAGCTTTCTAGAATAATTGTATGTGCATAAGATGCTTACAAGTGTATCAATCTGTGTAATGATATTCGCATAATGCAATGCAAGACCAGCAGACCCTAATCTCTGATGGTTGTTTTTTATTGGTCGGTCTCCATCTGCAAGGTTCAGTAAAACTATAGCAATCAGGTCAAAAAATTTATAATTCAATAAAACAGTTTTGTTTAACAGGCCAAGAACCATGATAAAAAGTCGAGTTGAAATTTCAAATGCAATACCAGTGCTGCCAAAAGCAGCATGGATCTCCAAATGGAGGAAGTGAACAGTGTCAACAAGCTTTTCCATCACCTTCAATTATGGCAAAGCACATATCAGTATAGTCAATTGAAACGAACCTCAATGGTTTTTCTTAAACAAGCCCATCCATCTTGTTCAGCAAGTGGAAACCACATTACAAGTATTGAATAATAGAATAAACGAGAATACAAAGCAGCACTAACTTGCTACCTCTTCCAATACCCTGGACCAGAGAGACTTCTTTTTCAAGCTTTTAACATGTTTCTTTTGACTTTTCAATTCTGCTCTCAAAATTGCAAGGCTATCTCCTGCATGTTTATACGCTAAAACAATATTAAAAAAAAACATAAAAATAGTATGAAGAAAATAGATATAAAAGATAAAAGTAAAAGAAGATAATGCAAGAATAACCAAGAGGAAGCTGGATAAGGAAACAAAGGTCTCACATCCCATAGAATCACTTGAAGTTGGAGAAACAATCTTTACAACAACTAAAATTACGGAATAGCCTCAACAACTAGAATTTCCTTACACAAGGCAAACAAAAAGTTAAAGTAACCACTCCGTAAAACAATGTCCTAAATGCTGTCAGGAATCAGTAAGACGCCTGCATACCCTATATGCTAGTTTCCTCTAGATTTAAGGTCTTTTTGGTTTGCATTAGTTATCAGATTTGATGATGATTTTTTACTAAATGTGATTGATATTTTCCAATCAGATAGAAGATCTGATTTTATTAAATAAGAACTAAACATTGCTTTGATAAAGAGTAGGTAGTTTGCTACGACCTATCTCGGCCTTCCACTGGAGCATCTAGCAAGGAGCGGACAGTATGGGACCATGTGATTGAAACTTGAAAGAATTGAGAGAAAATTAGCGGGATGTCAAAAGATGGAAAGACATTACGATCAAGGGCACTCTCTTGAGCATTTTAACGGATTAATATTTAGGTATATATACCATCTCTTTTTTCTCCTTTCAAACAAACAAATATGACTGAAGTTTTTCTCTTTAGAACCGTGTTACGCCTAATTCCTATCTAGCTAGAAAGCAACAACAGAGTCTACCGGTTCAAGATTTCTCCATTAGGATATTTGTCGCACCCCATGGAAACCCCACGAAGGAGTGCTCCGCCTAGGCCCAGAACACCTCAAATATTAGTAAGTTACTAATGAGTATTGACATGACAGACTGGAGGCAGATCATTGTAGAGAACTAGTTTATATAAACTTTGAGCATAAATTATTCCTAGACAGATCAGCTGCTTTAAAATAGAAGCTAAAAACACAAAGAGAGTATCCGTGGAGAGATGACCTCTCTGAGTAGCATTTGAGGTATCCTCTTCTTGAACTTTACGTCGACAATCTTGCTCAATTCTGTCCAATGCATGCAATTCATGGTACAGTTCCTGCAAAGGCATAATAATTAAAATTTACTAAGACCAGATAGTCTTGTCTACTTTTTTTCTTTTACTTTTTTCGAAAAAGAAGAATTTTGCAATTGCGAGAAAGGTGTAACGCAACGAGATGTCTTCGCTTTCATAAAGTGTTAAGAAATAAGAAGGTAACAATGCTTGCACCCCAAACATCCATGATAAGCATGAAGCTATTAAATCCCATAAAATAGATAAGACTAATCTGCCATAGCGAATATAGAACTGACGTGTCCCGAGATGATCAAACAAAATTTTTGTAAGTCAGAATTGAATTTAATGGGCTTAATTGTAAAGAAGCACTCATTACCGACCAGATCCTGGAACAATCTATGAGAAACTCTTTAAGACACCACCATCAAGATTTCTGCTCCTCGCACCCCCTCATTGCTATTGCACCAACTAACTCATTCTATCACTCTCTCTCTCATGCACAATGCATGGTATCATGGACTAACTTCTCAACCCATAACCCCATGGTCACCCACTTCACTGACCACTAGGATTGAATGCGCATTTGAAGGGTTGAACTACTAGTTGTACAGGTGAGAGGAACTTCATTTAATTATTGGAATACCTATGAGATTCTGCATTGATGCTTTTGATAAAGAATTAAGTTTTTGTGTGAAGTTCTCTGTTTTTGTATCTATATTGTATACCAGAGGCCTTCACATCAATAACTTTATTTTAATTTATCAAAGAAAATGGAAAGATAATGAAAGAAATAGGGAAAAAAGGTCGAGAAATATAGAGGTTGAGATGGAACTTACGGCTGTATACTGTACCAAGGTCATTAAATGTAGTATCACAGACTCGGCTTCTTCTTTTAATTGTTTATGAGGTGTCAATTCTGATTCCAACCTGAATGTAATGGAATGAACTACAGATGATGTGAAAATTCATTTCCGAAGCAGTAACAATAAAGCTAGCAAAACTGGACTAAAGTTAGTTTTAAATACTTCTTAAAGTAGCGGTCTAAGTTGTGCCATTGAGGATCTTTGCAACTATTTCCAAACCGAGTCACTTCACAAGAGAATATTTTCAGTTCATCCCTGTCAAATTACAACAAGCATCTCAGTGTTGAGCAAAAAGAAATTGAAAGTAGCATGTGATATATGAATGTTCATGTAAAAAGCTATTTCAGACTCTTTTTCACCTTTTGTCTGCCGCAGCAATTCTCAAGAGCTCATCCATATCTTTTGATATCAAGAGCTGCACACCTTCAGAAGGGAGCACCACCTCCTTCAAATGCTTAATGTTCTCTTTTGAAAGGGAATACATAAGATTGGCACCCTTGACAATTGTATTTGCCACTTCAAATGCCAAAATTGAAATTTTATTTCCCTTGGTTGCCATGCTGGACGCAAAGCCACCACTTAGGCTTAAGTTTGTCATGCTGCTACCTACTGTGTCCAACACATCTACTGCTTTGCCAAGCCCCACCGTACCAGCTCTGCCCAAAAGTGAACTCACTTCTGAAACCTGTCAAGCAAATATAAAACAGTTAGATATTACCATTTAGAAACATAACCGATAATTTTATCTTCTCAAAGAACATAACCGATAATTTTATCTTCTCAAAGAACATAACCAATAATTTTCATTGTTTGGAAATTAATACTCTGAATAAAACAAGATTATTGCCAAAGGATGTCCAAAATAATCTTGTATGTACGTGTAAATTACATCGCCATCAATACCAAGTAAGAGTAAAGTAGCATTGCAGCATCTTTAGTCAAAAAGTATAAAGAAAGCTGACCAAGGGGGATGTTATTTTATGTGGAAGATTTTCAGATCGTTTGGGTTGCAATGTGTGATGCCTCACACCGTGAAGGAGGCACTGTTCAGCTGGGAATTTAGAAGACAGCGGAGAAGACGAAGAGTGTGGGATGTTGCTCCACTAGTACTCAGGTTGATTGCATGGAAAGAGATAGAAGAGCTTTTGAAAGAAAGGAAATGGTTTTGTATTTTGAGGAATAGCCTCTTGTCCTTTCTTTGGTGCACCCATGTGATTCCAGTTTGTATAGACGATTGGTGTCTTTCATAGAGAGTTACATTTCTTTGTAGATTCTCAACCTTTTACCACTTGCATTCAGGAGTTTTTTTTTTACCACTTGCATTTCTTTGTAAATCTATTACATTTCTTTTTTTTTCTTTATTTCCATCTTTCTGAGCCCAGGGTATATCGGAATAGCCTCTCTGCCCTATAGGGGCAGGGGTAAGGTCTTGCGTACACATTACCCTACACAGACCCCATTTTACTGGGTAGTTGTTGTTGTTGTTATTTTTTTTTTTGAAAAGGTAACAGATTCAGGAGTTGTTATCACTCACCTTAGTATCTTCCTAAAACCTATCTGACATTAGGTTATTGTCAAGACAGTGAAATTGAAATATTCTACATAATCACAAATATAATGAGGGAAAAAGGCAAGAAGCGTCAGGTTATAGTCAAGGGAAATAACAACGAATAGGGTGAACACTCACCTTTGCCATGGCAACTTGCTTTGACCTTGTTGATCTGGTTTTATTTGATAAAGCCCTAGACAATCGAGGAATTCCATCATTGATATCATCCATATCAACCCCATGAGGAACTGCATTCAATTCCGGAAAAGAGAATGCTGGTTCACTCGGTTGTTTTTCTGTGCTTTCGCCCGGTGGAGATTGCATAGACTCATTATTAGCCTGTGTGGGCAACCTATGTGACTGATAAACTGTTCCCGCACCATAATTAAAGTGGCCGTTCACATGTGGAAGGCCACGACCTGTTGTATTCTCACTGGTGGCTCTTCTAGAGCAAAGGCCACCCATTGCCGTCTAATGACCTTCAACCTACTTAAACCTCAATGTTTCCATCAAGATTTCAGTCAAAATTTTAAAAATAACTTAAGAAACTGCTGCAGCAGAGACTGATCAATATAGCCACTTCAAGATTCTGAGCTCAAATGAGTCTAAATTACTACATGACCAAATTTACAATGGTCATCAACCTCTGAGCACAGGTACTAGCTAAGTCAACTGACTCAAACCTGCAAACCATAACACTAGAAAAGTCAATGTCAAAAAGCATATCCCCTTATCTCAATAAATTGGCAATAAAGCAATGCAACCCCTCCCACCCCCAGTTGGAGGAAATACTCAAAAATCAAACTTCAAAGCATATTCAAACAAAAGAAAGAAAGAAATACAGAACAAATAATGGAAATCCAAATGGAACAATGTACAAGATAAGCATTGCTAAAATTAGAGATTAGCAGAGGAATTCAAATAGCACCACTATATTGCCAGATGCCTCACAAGAAGCACTCTACTTGAACAACATATAAGTTAAAATCACGATTATCTAACTAAGTTTGCACTCACTGCCACAAATTAGCAGGCAGCAACTGATATAAAATCCTAGATCCATATATATGTAGTATGAACTACACAGAAGCAAGTGAAAACAAGTAAAACTCATAACTTGTCTCATCAGTCCGAAGAACAAAATCAAAACAAACAAAAAGACACTTACATACTACATAAATACAAACAGTTGTAAACAGATGCTAAAGAAACAAACTTACCAAGAGAAAAAGATAATAACTTGGATCTGAACAAAGATACAACAGATTCTAAAATCGTTAACCCCTTTTTCAACAGGAACAGGATACAGTTGAACAAGGTGAGAACTAAGGGTAATACAAGTGATTAGTAGATACTATTTTTCTTTAATTTTGGGAGAGTATGAGATGGGAAAGGGGAAGTTGGGTCAAGAATAATGGCAAAGAAGTAAGCAAAGAGACCCCCAAGTCAGATACGATAGAGTAGGCAAAGTTTCTCTCTCTCTCACACACACACACACACACACACAGTTACCTATGTTCTTGAAAGACCAGTGACACTATCGAGTAGTAGGGTGCTGTGCTTGCTTGCTGACTCTCGTCATTGGAAAAAAACACTTAATTCAGTTACTGCAGTTTTAATGAATTTGACTTTCCGAGGAATATATTTACAAGTTGAGTTGAAGTTTAAAAAAATTATGTTTTTATTATAAGTTGTGATATTCCAGAATTTGTCATATTTTATATGTTTACAAATTGTATATACTTATATCAAGTAAAATAAGTGAATAATATTACTTTTTTTTAGTTTTTATATGTATCATAAATTCATATATAAAATATATTTGAATTAATTGTGTCTTTGTTAGAGTTTGTACAACGATTAGCTTTTTATTTCATATTAAATAATTTCTTTTACGTAAAAAAAATTTAAGCTATAAAATCTTTGTAATATGAAATTCAAGCGAAGTACATAATGTTATTCAATTTTGTATTATGGTATTATATTTCAGATGTCAAGCTTTATGAATACGTTATATTATCTTCATAAAAAATTTGACACCTTTCTCACTTGAACTAACTTTTAGATTGAGTTAAACAACACATTCATTTTCTATGCAAACTTGGAAAAGAATTAACTATAATTAATTGATAAAATTTTAATAAAGGATACATTAAGTATTTAATAAATTTGGCCAAAAACATAGCAAAGTGAAAATTAACCCAAACGGAAGTATGGTCCATAATAGCAGGCCAGACGCCACCCACTTGCTTTCCTTTTGTCTTTCGATGGTCAAAGCCCCAAGGTAATGATCTTTTTTCCAATGGTAATAATTAATTACCTCAAAAGACAGTAAAGAGTCCCATTACCATAGAGTGACTGATTATATTATTATAGGACCAACACTTTTTACCATAAGTTCTCAATTACCACACTTCATTTTCTTAAGATTTCAGTGCCACTCGTCCCCTGTGGTGCTTGCTCTCACTCAATACTCTAGAGTTCAAAATTTTGTTTTCCTTTTTTTCATTTTAACTTTCATTAAAATAATTAGCTCACATTGTAATTTGCTTATAATTGATTTATCAAAAGGAAAAAGTAATTTCATTTATAAGGGTAATATTTTCTGAAATTTTAAATGTCATTTTTTACACATGAATAATAACTCTTTGTAGTCTTTTGTTGTAAAATTCAAATCTATAACTGTTAATAGATGGTTATTTCATGCACATCTGATTCATTCAAAAAGATTGATCAAAATAACTTCGTGGCCTTTGACTTCAAATAATATTGTAGTTGATTTTCATTGCTTTTTTTTCTTTCAGCAAAGAACGAGGCTCTTGTTTTAAAATGAAAGACTAATATTTTATTTTACTTTATTCTTTGTTCTTGAGTCTGTAAAATCTATTTCGTGAATCTTGCTTATAAGTGTTGAGTATATCTAAATTTAATTGATAGAGTATAACTTTAAGGATCAATACTGAAAATATCTAACCTTACAAACAGAAATCAAAACGAAAAATGAAAAATAAAACCATACTGAATTTGACAAGAGGGGTTGCTCTAATGGTAAGCAACCCCCACTTCCAACCGAGAGGTTGTGAGTTCGAGTCTCCCCAAGAGCAAGGTGGGAAGTTCTTGGAGGGAAGGATGCCGGGTTTCTATTTGGAAACAGCCTCTCTACCAAAGGGTAGGGATAAGGTCTGCTTACACACTACCCTCCCCAAACTCCACTAAGTAGGATTATACTGGATTGTTGTTGTAAAACCATACCGAATTTATTTCGGTCGGTATTAGTGTAATGTTTTTAAAATTAAAAATTAAAATTTCAAATCAAAATCTTTCAAATCACATCAAACCGACAGATGAACATTTCTAGTAATAACTATTTTGGAAAACACAAAGAAAAATGAAGAACCTAAATTTTTAGAACGCCGGCAGAAAATGTAAACTACTGGAAAGCTCGAAAAGCATTCACTTAGAGCTGATTTAAGGTAATAGAAAAATGAAGAAAAATAGATATCATCCGTTAGGTGATTTGGGAGGTAAGAGCATGATCAAAATTTATTTTCGAGGTCAGGAGTAGATTTAGACTCGAATTGGCAAAATTGGATTTTGACGATTTCCAGTTGATCGGTGAGATTTTGATATAAGAGTCAGAATGGAATTCCGAAAGTTGGAGCAGGTCCATTGTATCATTTGTGACTGTGTGCAAAATGTCAGGTCATTCAGACGAGGTTTGATAGGCTTTTTGATCGAATTCAGAATTCAGAAGTTTTGAAATTCTTTGGCTTGAATCTGAGGGTGATTCGATGTTTTGATGTTGTTTTGAGCGTTCCTATGGTTGGAACAAGTTTGAATGATGTTATGGGATGTGTTGGCATGTTTGGTTGGGGTCCAGGGGAACTCGAGTGTGTTTTCGGGTGTGTTTCGGATCATTTTGGGCTACTTTGGATGCTAATTTTCTGATATTTGGTATTATCCTTCGCGGAAGAATTTTGCCTCAGGAAGTTTGTTCTTCGTGTTCGTAAAGATACTCTCGCGTTCACGAAGAAGGAAATCTTGGCTACACAGATCTGACTTCGGAGGCTCATATCTCACAATTTATATTTGGAGATGATCAAACATGAAAATTGTAGCTTTTTGTGTCTAGTTTTCAAAAATGTCAATTAATTGGCATTTCGATTTGATTACAAAAAGTTATGGTAGTTAAACTACAGACTGTTCGGGGAGAGTTTGAAAATCTCTGATGCACAAGGCTGACTTTAGAAGCTTATATCTCGCAATATATAATGGCTCAAGAAATAATCAACCTATGAAATTATAGCCCTTGATGTCTAGATTTCATAACATCAAGCCATTTATCATTTGGAGTTATGTGCAAAACGTTATGACAATTATACTAAAGGCTGTCTGGAATGAGTTTTGATATCGCTGATGAGGAATTTGCGAATCGTGGATGCAAGAGAAAGTCGCTAACGTGAAGAACAAACCCCCGGGCAGCAGAATAAATTCCAAATTCATCCCATTCTTTCATTTTGGAGTAACGAAGCTCGGGTGAGGTAATTTTTTGAGGGATTTCCAGAGAAAACAACTGGGTAAGTATTCTTAACAATTTTTGATAGATTACTCGAATCCATCGTTGTTTTTAACATTTAATTCGTGATTTTAAGTTGGAAAAGTTTGAAAATCCTCTTGGATAGATTTGAGGGTCGAAATGTTATCGGAATTTAGTAATTTTGGTATAGCTAGACTCGTGGTTGAATGGGTTGTCGGATTTTGTGAGTTTTGTCGGATTTCTAGACGTGGACCCCACGGGCGATTTTGATTTAAATTTTGAATTTTGTTGGAAAATTAGTATTTTTATATGGAATTAATTTCTATAATTAGTATTGACTAAATTGAAGTAACTGTGGCTAGATTCAGGTTGGTTGGAGGCCGATTCAAGGGGCAAAGGCATTTCGGAGTAGGATTTTACTCGGATTGAGGTGAGTAACGATTGTAAATATTGTCCTAAGGGTTTAAAGCCCCGGATTTGCGCATCATTGTGCTATATTAAGGTGACGCACACACTAGATAATGAGTGTGTGGTCATGCACTGTTGGAGATTGTGACTTAGTCCATTCCGACTGACTATTTTATCGCGTATTTGATTGAAAACTATTTGCTATCATTATGTTTTGGGTTAAATGTCATATTTAGGCCCCGTGCCAACTATTTAAATCCTTAGGGAATTTTTATTGCTATTTTCTCATTGTTTTGATTGTATATCTAAATTTAGTCATGTTATATTGTATTGTTTTCAAAACTCAGCCAAGTTAATCTGTTTTAACACATTAAATGATATTCCAGAAGATATTTTGGTCCGAGCATCATGTTTTACTGTTGCTCGAGTGGCTTATGAGATTCCGCTGAGTAAGGCCAAGGTCCTGTGTTGTGAGGATACTTTTGGGTCGGACTGCACGCTGCAGCAATGATACACTGATTTGTGATTTTGAGGCCGAGCGCCTAAGATTGTACGACATGAGGTGGCTTGTTAATATGAGGTCTAGAGCCTATTGATGATGCCACGAGATAACTTGATATTGCGCTTGGGCTTGATGGGCCCCTCCAGGAATCTGCACACCCCCAGTGAGCGCGGGTACCGATTGTGATATGAGATATAGTCCAAGAGGCTGGTGATATTTCATGTTGTTGCTCGAGGGGTTATTTCTGTTGGTATTTGTGCCCGAGGGGTGAATTTTTTGTGCTTATCTGTTCTAGTTGTTTTTCGTTTAATATTTTAAGTGTGCAAAGGTATTTTAAAGAAGTTTAAACTGAGCTAAGATATTTTAAGAGATTTCATAGCTGCGTTGCTTTCTTACTGATTTTATACCGCTTCTATATAGTATGTTGATGCACTTTTACGTGATTTATTTTTGCTCAGTCTTCATTTATTATTATTACTCATTGATTTGGAGTATTCATGATGTATTAAGCATTAATACCATACAAGAGAGGGGTGATTTGTGTAGTACCGAATTTTCGCTTATCTGAACTATAGAAGAACCTGGTTCTTCTAGGTATTCCAACTACTATTGTTTGCGGAATAATAAGTACAGAAAATAAAGAGCACAGAGATTTTTACGTAGAAAACACATGGTTCAAAAGGTAAAAAAACCATGACCTACTACTAAGTAGGATTTTCCCAAACTTCCACTAAAATCACTGAACCAAAACAGCATTTACAAAAATCCTTTGTAAACCTAAGGATTAGCTCTAATCTTGTTGTGGCACACAACCTCAACTGTTGCGACAATTTCAAGTTAGCTATAACTTGAACCCTTTAGGTACCTAATACAATTGCTTTTATGAAAGCTGAAAGGTACAATTTTAAATCACCTACTACAACTGAACTAGAATAAAAGATAGACATAGTGGAACTGATTCTTCTATCTCGATCAAGTAGCTTCAGGAGGGACACTCAAATTGCTTGCAATTACTCTTTTGCTCTCAATTTAGTTTAACTTTTGCCTATGTGCATTACTTGTAAAAAGAGAACAACACTGACATTTAATATATTAGTAATCCGAGTTTGATTGGGACTTAATTGCCGCTCTTCTATCATGGAAAAGTTCATGATGATCTTAAACACTAACACCATCTTCATCCTAGATTGTGTTCTCTTCATATAAGGAGACTTTCTCCCCTTATCTAATATGCAAGCTTTTTGATCAAGTCAGGAGATATTTCTGCTTGATCAGTAGGTCTTATCTCCTTCATGTGCATCTCACATATAGGTTGATCATGAATGTGCTTGACAAGATAGACCTGGTCCATGACTGAGTTCTTTTGTCAATCTTAAAAACTTTACATGTTCTTGGGCCAACAAATTCCCCCTTTTTGATGATGACAAACTCTGTACTTTTACTGATTTGGAACCTGTAAGGACCCAACTTAACCATCAATACTAACTTTAGAAAATTCACTTATCATCAAGGACCAGGTTAATTAGGTTATAAATATCACTTTATTTTCAGAATGTGTAAAGCACAATTTCTCCTTCCCCCTTTTGGCATCATCAAAAAGTTGCATACAAAGTGTGATTCCCAAATTTTAATAAGTACTCATGGCCACTGGGAAACTGCAAGTGCAATCATGGTACAATCATCCGCAATCAAGCAAACATATTTAAACTATCAAGGACAAGTTAATCATTGAACAAGAGCAAGACAGTAGTTACCATTGACAGAGATATGTTCCTGCCAACAATCCACAAAAATAAAATCCTTAGGTTGCATGGACAACTTTAGATGATTGGAAGAATGTTATTACTAATTGGTTCGACTTAACAGGGGTATACATTTTAGAAAAGGGTAGTGTAATTGAGATTGATGATACTTCCCTAGTATTGTGGCATTCTCTTATTGGATCGACTGTTGGTATTCGAGTTGCTTAGTGGCACATAAGAATTATAGGAGTACCTCTCATGGATGATTGGGTATTAGAGGTGCGTCGTATCTTCGAGCAATGAAATTGGGATCAGGTATGGTGATTCATGTGCTATATGGAGTTAAAGACTGGAGTTCTCATAAACAAGTTATGTTGTGGTTGTGGGTCGCGTGCATCGGCACTGTGTAGTGACTATCGGGGGTTTGGAGACCCGAGTGGATCTTTTCTTTCTTGGTATGTTAGATTTTGATGTAATATTAGGCATAGACTGGTTGTCTTCATGTCGTGTTATTTTGTATTATTGCGTTAAGGCGGCAATGTTGGCTATGCCGGGAATGCCACGGATTGAGTGGTAAGGTTCGGCAAATTTTATTCTTAGTAGGGTGGTTTTATATTTTGTAGACCCAACAGATAGCTGGGAAGGATTGTCTTTCTTATTTGGTCCTTTGTGATAGATGTCAGTGCAGAGACTCCTACCATTGATTCAGTTCCGGTGGCGAGGGACTGTTCAGATGTGTTTCTTGTGACCGAGCATGTCACCCGACGGGGTTGTTGATTTTTGTATTGACTTGGTGCTGGGAACTGTAGTTTATAGTATCAGAGGGGTTAAAGAAGTTGAAGGAAACAACTTCAGGAACTCCTTGATAAGGGCTCATTGGTAGAGCTATATGGATGTATGTTTTACATCAAGACGGCTATGTTAACTTCGAGTTGCTATTAGTGAGGGATGTATTGGTTCGTTGTTATTGAGCTATTAGTTTTATAAGGTGATCTATGAGTTACTTTTATAAGTTGCGAGGCGTTATGATTTGTTGGTTATAGGCACATGCGGTGCGGTTTTAATTGAGGTCTCTTAGTGGAATTCGAGCGTGAGGAGTATTAGGTATTGCTCGGCAGATAGCGTATCAGTTTTTTCCCTTCGGGTATGTGTAATATTATGTGAATTGCTTCGCATTAGTTATGATGATTGCCTTGTTTTAGACATCATATTACACATGGTTGTCGATTTTGATCATAGTGACTTGAGGTGTTTTATGTGGACCAGTGTTTGGATGAGGTCATACATTATAGCAAAGCTATGTGGAGGTATGATCCTGTGGGTGAGATTCGTGTGTTTTTTTTTATAGTGTGGTACGGGTTCTCAACATTGTGTGTGATGGTATTGGTGAGCTTGCAATATAGCTCTTTCATTTGAGTCATTTTCATGATTTGAGTATGTTCGGATTGTTGCTTAGTAGTGCGCAAATTGCACAAGTTACGGATTTAGCCTATATTGATGTGTCATGTCCGTAGAGTAGTTGTGTTGGATTAGATGAGATTGTTGGTATCTTCAATGAATACAAACGGATTTGATTTTAGCATGTTGGGAGGATAATATCGAGGTTCGACTCAGAAATTTGCTATGGTCTTTGCCAAAGGAGAAGCAGCTTCATGAATGGTTGATCTGGAAATGGTTATAGCTTACCACGTGTTTCGTTTATCATTGGAAGTATATGAAAGTGTTGGAATGAGACTTTAGTTGACAATAGTTTTTTCTGTCGGTATTTGATTATTTTGTGCAGCGGCGGTGATTAGGAATTATCGTTACGAGAGTTTGAGCTATGTGGTATATTATGTAATTGCATCTGGGGCTATAGGTATGGTCCATTATAGCTTATTCAGAGTATAGATGTGAGGTTTTGATCTTGTGGATGATTTTAGGAGTGAAAATGTGATTCTAAGGTTTATGGGCTAGGTTGGATAGTGAAATTTCAGTTGCATGGTGTTATCAGGCCTATTTGAGATAGGGTGATGTGGGCTCACCCCTGAGTATGTGCATAGTAAGGTTATTCAGCGATTGGTTGGCTTCTGGAACCACTCTGGGCACGTTCGAGGACGAACGTATGTTTAAGTGAGGGAGGATGTATTGACCCGACCGGTCGTTTTGAGCTTTTGCATTTCGCTTGTTAGTTCTCAGGCATTACTAGCCCATGTGATGTATTATAACTTATGTAAATCATCGGTTTTGGTTTTCAGGATAATCAGAATAAATTTGAAAGAATAGTTCTCAATTTGAAGCTTAAAATTTAAAAGGTTGACCAAGTTTTGTTAGTATATGATCTCGGATTTGAATTCTTATGATTTAGTTAGCTCCGTTAGGTGATTTGGGACTTAGGAGCATGATCAGAATGTGTTTTGGAGGTCAGAAGTAGATTCAGGCTAGAATTGGCGAAATTAGAATTTTAGTGATTTCCGATTGATAGGTTAGATTTTGATATAAGGTTCGGAATGGAATTCTGGAAGTTGGAGCAGCTCCGTTGTGTCATTTATGATGTGTGTGAAAAATTTCAGGTCATTCGGACGAGGTTTGATAGATTTTTCTGATCGAATTTGGAATTCAAAATTTTTGGAATTCTTTGGCTTGAATACGAGGGTGATTCGATGTTTTGATGTTTTTGAGCGTTCCTATGATTGGAACAAGTTTGAATAATGTTATGGGATGTGTTGGCATATTTGGTTGGGGTCCTGAGGAACTCGAGTGTGTTTCGGATCATTTTGGGCTACTTTGGATGCTGAATTTCTGATCTCTGGTGTTGCTCTTCGCGTTCGCGTGGAACATCCCACGTTCGCGAAGAAGAATTTGGCCTATGGAAGTTTTTTCTTTACGTTCGCAAGGAAGGAAATCTTGGTCGAATAGGTATTACTTAGGATCATATCTCACAATATATAAACAAAAATTTGGAGATGATCCGAACATGAAAGTTGTAGCCCTTTGTGTATAGTTTTCAGAAATGTAAATTAATTGGCATTTCGATATGTGTACAAAAAGTTATGATAGTTACACTACAGTTTGTCCGGAGAGAGTTTGAAAATCTCTGCTGCACAAATCTGATTTTGGAAGCTTATATCTCGCAATTTATAAATGCTCAGAAAATGAACAACTTATGAAATTATAACCCTTGATGTCTAGTTTTCAGCATTTATCATTTGAAGTAGTGTGCAAAAAGTTATGACAATTATACTAAAGGTTGTCTGGAATGCGTTTTGAAATCGCTGATGAAGAATTTGCTCAGTGTGAACGCGAGAGAAAGGCCGCGAACGCGAAGAACAAACCCGTGGGCAGCAGAATAAAGTCCAAGCTCGTCCCATTCTTCCATTTTTGGACCAAGGAAGCTCGGTTGGGGCGATTTTTTGAGGGATTTTTAGAAAAAATAATGGGGTAATTGTTCTTAACATAATTTTTGATAGATTACTCGAATCCATCATTCTTTCTAACATTTAATTTGTGATTTAAGTTGGAAAAGTTTGAAAATCCTCTTGGATAGATTTGAGTATTTGAGGGTCGAAATGTTATCGGAATTTAGTAATTTTGGTATGGTTAGACTCGTGGTTGAATGGTTGTCGACTTTAGTGAGTTTCGTAAGATCCGAGATGTGGGCCCCACGGGTATTTTGAGAAAATTTCGGATTTTGTTGGAAAAATAGTATTTGCATATGGAACTAATTTTAATAGTTAGTATTGACTGAATTGTCTACTAGGGGTGTTCAAAACCGATCCGAAACCGAACACCGAACCGAACCGAAGCTTAATGGCTTAATGGTAACGGCTTAACGACTTAACGGACGGAGAACGGATTGAATTTTTTTTATTAACGGCTTAGCGGTTTGGGGGTGGATTATTCAATTTTCTTAACGGGTAATCCGTTAAGCCATTAAGAATATAAATATATATAATTTATTTTTACTTACATAATTATATATATGAAATATAAAAATAAAAAACCTTAAAATGAATAAGTATAAGTGTATAAAACTATAATACAAATAAATTAGAAAAACAAAACCCCCCACCGTCACTTATGTACTCTATAGTCTATACAGATAGCAAATAAAAGTTATTTGGTGTGCTGCGTCCTAGTTGGTGACCTCTTAAGAAGTTCATTAATATACTGATCAACAAATTGTCAAAGCTATGAGCTTGATATTTCAGTATAGTGTGCGGACAGAATACATTTGAGCCCTTAGGTATTAAACCGATAAACCGCCCATTAACCGCCCGATAAGAGCTAACCCGATACCAATCCGCCCGATATCTTATCGGGTGGCTAACAGATGAATACATTTAAAAACCGATAACCGTTAAGCCAAACCGTTAAAGTAAAAAGCCGCCCAATCCGCCCAATGAACACCCCTATTGTCTACCTTAGGGTAGGGGTAAGGTCTGCGTACACACTATCCTCCCCAAACCCCACTAAGTGGGATTATTACTGGGTTTTTGTTGTTGTAGTATTGACTGAATTGAATTAACTGTGGCTAGACTCGGGTCGATTGGAGGCCGATTCAAGGCGCAAATGCATTTCGGAGTAGGATTTTACTCGGATTGAGGTGAGTAATGATTATAAATATTATACTGAGGGTATAAAGCCCATGATTTGCACATCGTTGTACTATATTGAGGTGATGCGCACGCTAGATGACGAGCGTGGGGTCGTGCACTATTGGGGATTGTGAATTAGTCCATCCCGACTAACTGTTTTACCATGTATTTGATTGAAAACTATTTTCTATCATCATGTTTTGGGTTTTTTTGAATACCATATTTGGGCCTCGTGCCAACTATTTGAACCCTTATGGGATTTTATTGCTATTTCCTCACTGTTTTGATTGTATATCTAAACTTATTCATGTTATATTCTACTGTTTTCAAAACGCGGCCAAGTTAATCTGTTTTAACACATTAAATGATATTCCAAAAGATATTTTGGGATGAATATCATGTTTTTCTATTGCCCGAGTGGTTTATGAGATTCTGGTTGAGTAGAGTCGAGGGCCTGTGCTATGAGGATACTTTTGGGTCGGGTTGCACGCCTCAACAGTGACACGCTGATTTATGATTATGAGCCCGAGGGCCTAAGATTGTACTCCACGAGGTAGCTTGTTGATAAGAGGCCGAGAGTCTATTGATGATGCCACGAGATGGCTTGACATTGCGTTTAGGCCTTAAGGGGACCCTCCAGGAGTTTGCACACCCCTAGTGAGCGCAGGTACCCATTGTGAAGTGAGATATAGCTCGAGGGGCTGGTGATGTTCTATGTTATTGCCCGAGGGGCTGTTTCTGTTGGTATTTGTGCCCGAGGGGCGAATTTTCTATGCTTATCTATTCTAGTTTCTTTTTGTTTACTTGTGTAAGTGGGCAAAGGTATTTTAAAGAAGTTTAAACTGAGCTAAGATGTTTTAAGAAATTTCAAAGCTTCATTGCTTTCTTACTGGTTTTATACTACTTATATATAGCATGTTGATGTACTTTTACGTAATTTTTTATTGCTCAGTCTTCATTTATTAGTATTACTCACTGAGTTGGAGTACTCACTTTACTCCCTGCACCTTGTGTGTAGGGCCAGGTATTTCTGAACCCGGTAGCCGGTATTGGTTGCTTGGAGGCAGAGTCATCAAAGGTTAGCAAGTAGTTGTCTGATGTTCGCTAGGGGTGTTCATCGGACGGATTGGGTGGCTTTTTACTCTTAATGGTTTGGCTTAACGGTTATCGGCTTTTAAATATATTCATCCGTTAGCCACTCGATAAGATATCGGGCGGATTGGTATCGGGTTAGCTCTTATCGGGCGGTTTATCGGTTTAATACCTAAGGGCTCAAATGTGTTCTGTCCGCACAGTACACACTACATTGTCCAATGACCAGTTCCATTTCTGGGTGATTAACTGATTATGTGAAGTCACTTTTGCATGACATCCATGGACGGATAAGGAGGAAAACATAGTTGGTAGAAGCATGTGTGCGAGGAAGGAAGGCAATCATAAGATTCTGAGGTCTTGTAGATGTATAGTTTAGAAGCCAAACCACCAAAACCATCTACAGGCAGAGACTTAATTGAAGTCCAGAAGAAGAGAAGCACATTTCTCTGCTCCGCAGACATACCGCTAACTATCTGCAACAGTGGAAAAGAAAACTTTGAAAATGCAGCCTAATGCAAACACTTTGATACGAATAGAATTCATAAATCTAGGACTTTAAGAAACAAAGAAGAAAGAGGAATCGAAAGGGCAAAGGTGTAAACTTCTCAATATTGTGGAAATATAGTTAGTAGTAGAAGAGAAACGTTTACCTTCCAGAACCAGGATATTTGAGGATCACTTTCTTTGTAGCCTTTGTAATTGGTATGTGCTCTCCAGTCTGCTACAGAAATATCACTTTTGCTCCTATGAGAATCGAGTCAAGATCTTATATAATTATGTAAATAAAAATAAATAAATAAATAAATATATATATATATATATATATATATATATATATATATATATATATATATATATATATATATATATATATATATATATATATATATATATATATTCTTAACGGGTTAACGGATTATCCGTGAAGAAAATTGAATAATCCGCCCCTAAACCAATAAGCCGTTAATAAAAAAAATTCAATCCGTTCTCCGTCCGTTAAGCCGTTACTATTAAGCCATTAAGCTTCGGTTCAGTTCGGTTTTCGGTTTCGAATCGGTTTTGAACACCCCTAATGTTCGCAACACTACTTTTCTCCCTCTTTATTTCATTAGACTTTATTGAGTGCATTTTCATAATTTTCGTTATTTAAATCTTAGTAGATGCTTGTGACTTGTGACACCCCGATGTCGGGTTGTATCTATTTTCGCATTTGTTCTATTTCGCCTAAATTTATACTTGTTGGGGATTTATTCTTATAAATGACTTAAATTGACTTATTGAATTGCTAAAAATTAATTTGGGAATTGTGTCGGCTGGTCTTATCTTCATGAGAGGCGCCATCACGACCGGGTCCGATGTGGTGTCTTAACAATCACTCATAATTTAGTTCAACAAAATCAATTCCACATAATTTTGCTGTTATGCGATTGTATTTGCTGGATTCATGCTACTGTATTCATGACTACAATAATAGGGGAATCGAGCTTTCAAGCTACTGTATTCATGAATACATGGGTGTCCAACTTTCACGTTACTATATCAATGAATATGGTAGCGAATTCGCCTAAAGAATAGGTGTGTCCAAATTGTTTAATAACGGAAAGAGTTAATTAGCGTGTATCACTCCTAATTTAACTCGACAAAATTAATTTTACTTAAATTTTGATGCTACTATGATGTATTACATGTATTCACGTGACTGTATTTGTAAATACAATGAGGTTATCAAGAAATAGTGTATACCGTTTATTCAATTCGACTGTATACATTATATTCAATTCAGCGTATTCAATTCTACTGTATTCAAACAATAAGAAACTACAAAACACAATAATATTCGGTTATATTCAAAAAATAAAGATCTTTGAAATATATAAATACAGGAAAAAATGATATATTTATACAAAAATACATAGTATTTGAGTGTATTTATATATAATACAATGTATTTGTATCATTGTATGTGAATAAAATAGAAAAGAAGAAAGTTTGATGGGGATGTCGTTTTCCGGCCAAGCAAAATACTATATACATTGTATTAAAACTAAAAATGGAAACAAACAAAAATCGGGCCCTCAAATCTTCTCGACGTATCCATGGCAAGATCTATTCACCTAAGAGGATGAGCCAATAGTGGACAATGATGCCAATGATCAAAATTGAGTATTTTAGTGGGTATACCTTATGTAACCCTCTTCAGAGTTGTTGAATCAGCCACTGAAAACAAAATTTGAAGTTTCTTCCTCAAAACCTAACAATGGCGAAAACTAAAAAAAAAAAGCGAAGAGAAAAAGAAGAATGGTAAAGTAATTTGGCGTGAACCTACCAAAAGCGTTACCAATTACTACGAACTTTTGGAGCAAAAACGTTGAAGATCAATTCTGAAGTTGGCGGGGAGGATTGCAACTGGGTTGATCAGCCTATATCAGGGGCGGGGGAACTGACACAGGCTCCATTTCTTGAGACCTTTCGTCTTTTCCCTAAGGGCCCTCTTCCTATTTAGGAGGTTAAACGTCGGGGTTGTTCTTATTTTATCGAAGGAGATTGAATTAGTTAGGAGACATTGTTGTTATGCTTTCCAGTTATGAGCATTGTTATGTGCTCCCTTTTGAGCGGTTCCTTCTTTTCTTTTTTCATGATTTATAGGCGACAACTCTTTTCGATTTGGGGCTTAGAGCTATGAGCTATAACACATACGCAAGAAGGAAGAATACCAAACTGGACGGGTATGCTAAGGAAGGGGAGTGGCTCGCTTGTTTGGTGTAGAAATTTGTTCCTACAATCTTACTCTGTGTGTGTGAGAGAGAGAGAGAGATTGTGGAGAGAGAAAGAAGAAAAATCTTGCTGTGATTTGAGAGAGAACATGTGTTAACTGAAAGAAAAAAAGAAAAAAAAACATAAATAGCGTATTTCATGCCTATATGATAGTGTATATAATAAATACTTATTTTGCTATGTAATATAAAGGCAGCTATAGATAAAAATATTTTAAAATAATTTTGGTTTAGAATAAATAAGGTGCAATAGTTTGCTATAGAATGTAAAATTTCCGTAGATAAATAGTTGCAAGTCCATTGATATTTTGAGTCCCTTAGACAAAACTAGGAAATGCCAAGGATATTCTTACACTCCATTTGGATCATTATTTCCCATCATTTTATAATGTGTAGTATTGTACAGTATTATTTTATGAATACAATGTTTGGATAGATTGTATAATTTGTAGTTGTCAAATAATATTTTGTTGTTTGGTTTGACTGTATTTTATTGTACTGTAACTAAGAAATTTACTAAAATATCCTCAATTATTTTAAATATTATCAAGTAATTAGAGTCGGAATTAAAAATTAATATTATATGGCTAATTAGAGATAAAGTAATTTGAATTGGAGTTAAAAATCAAAATAGAAGAAAGAACAAAATAAAAAGAAGGCAAAACAAATACCTGACGTTGGAGTTGGAAGTGGAACAAGGAGAAAAAGAATGAAGACATATGTTATAGGTTAGGAGATTTGGATTAAAAGAATAAAAAAAGGTAAAGGGTAAAATAGAATTATAAAGTAATAAGTTTGGGCATAATTGGAAAAAAATAGGAAACAATCACACCACACCAAATTGGTTGTTTAAAAAAAAGGATTTTTCATTATTCGGGAATAATGGATCTAATAATACAATACTGTTAGGACTGGAAAAATCAGGTGTCATGCGGAAGTTAGCAAAGCAAACCTTGAACGACGATAAACCACACAACAAAAGAGAAATCTACCAAAAGAGATACAAACATATAGCATGGTTCGATCAACTACGTTCATGGCGGAGATGAGCAATCCACTATAATAAAAAGAGAGTAAAAAATATCGAGAGAATAACCTCACGAAGAGGCAAACATAAGTGATACACTAACACTTGTCCCGTAAAGTTCTCCCCCTAAATACGACTTTCGGATCCCATATGGCTACATTGTGGATGCTACTGAATAAGAATGATGGGTCTTCAATTTATAGAACTCCAAACATTTTCCTACAAGAAAAGAGACTAGCCAAATATGGAAGAATTATATTTTCTTTCAAGGAAGAAAAATTTAATTAATGGTAAATATATTGTCCTTTCTTTTATGAGATAAGAAAACTTATTATGGTAAGAAAAGCTGAATAAATACCTAATAAATACAATTAAATTTAACTAAACAATCAAAACAAACATTATTTCGAAATAACAATACAGTACGATACTATACACAACAACCATCTAAACAAGCTGTTAAGTTCCTTGATGAGAAAGAAGAATAGCTAAAGATGAGTAAAGAAAAAGCAAACAGACTGCTTTTGGATGTTTTTGTTAATGATTTGGAGTTTTATGAATATCTTTAACAACTAGCTTTAAGTAATATTACAGATTTCGGGTGTTTGGTATGGAAGAAATTCATAAATTTTAGTTTTCTGAATTGGCTAAAAAAAGATTCTCATGTTTGATTGGTCAAAAACATATTTTCTCTAGAAAAATAAATTTTCTTAAAAATCAGGAAAACGACTTGCATAATAGGCACATGAAAAATAAATTCCATAAATGGTATTCTATGTTCATTGTCATTCCCCACCCACTTGCTCCCTCCATCTCACTCTATAATGTTTGTTTAGGTTATATATAAACATTCCTCCATGAATTCTCCTTTTGAAACAGTTTAACGTTCACTATAGTATTCCCAATTCTACTTCACCCATTACCTTCTTTACACAAGAATAAGTAGCAGCCAGAAAAGAGAGTATTTGTTTATCAAACAAATACTTGAACCACTGCCCTTGTATGCACTCTAGGAGCCAAAAAATAAAATCTTTCTAGACATACAAATGCACTTAAGTATAAAAGTTAAATTTTTTTAAAACTAATTTTTAAAATTATATTTGACCTCTCTATAATACATTTTTATCTATAACAGCAACAACCATATTTATAATAGAATGCTCTTTGTAAATTTACCCTTATAGAACAGCTATATAAAATCTTTATAGGTTTAGATATGAATTTACTAATAATGTATTTGTTATAAATAGAGAGATTTTACACTTCTATTTAAGGTGAATGTCTTTAATTAGAGAGATTCTAGAGTCCTATTATTGGTAGCTAGATCATCTCACTCCCTATAAATAAAGGGGTCTTCTACCATTGTAATACATCCCTAACAATCTCTAAGTATTAATAAGAATACTTCTCTCTCTCTATTCTCTCTATTGCTCTTGTTCTTGCATTATTCTACTTGTTCTTATATTATTTCATAACACGTTATCAGCACGAGACTCTACCGTCTCAAGAACCATTCTCGAAAATCTAAGGTATTTCCCTCTTCCTAATTTAATTTTCGATTATGTCTGACATTACGAAAAGAAAGTTCGTTGCCCTTGAAATTTCGGGCAAGAACTATATGACATGGGTGTTGGATGCTGAAATCCACTTAGATGCTATGGGTCTCGGAGACACCATTAAAGATAGAGAAAAAGCATCCACCCAAGACTGTGCGAAGGCCTTGATTTTCTTGCGCCATCACCTTGATGAAGGTTTGAAGATTGAATATCTCACCGTCAAGGATCCACTCATCTTGTGGAACGGCTTAAAGGAGAGATATGACAACCTGAAGTTGGTCACTCTGCCACAAGCACGATATGATTGGGCTCATCTGAGGCTCCAGGACTTTAAGTCCGTTTCTGAATATAATTCTGCAATGTTCAGAATTACTTCTAAATTGAATCTATGCGGAGATAAAATCTCCGATTATGATATGCTTGAGAAAACGTTTACAACGTTTCATGCCTCCAATATGGTACTGCAACAACAATACAGAGAGAAAGGCTTTACAAAGTACTCTGAACTGATTTCTCTTCTACTAGTGGCTGAGCGAAATAATGACCTGCTCATGAGAAATCACGAAAATCGACCCACTGGGTCTACACCACTGCCTGAAGCAGATAAGGTGCACTCTCATTATGCCAAACATGAAAAGGGCCATGATCATGGTCGTAAACGGGGTCATAGCCAGGGACGTAGACAAGGAAGAAATTCCAATGAAGTCCGTCAACCCCCAAGGAGAGATAACCGCCGAAAGCAGAAACGGGGTCATGAAGATCCTAAGGCAAATGGTTCAGAAACTATATGTTATTGTTGCGGTGGGAAAGGGCACTGGTCAAAGACTTGCCGTATACCAAGACACTTGGTTGACCTTTATCAAGCATCTCGAAAGAGAAAAGGCCCTGAAACAAATTTTGTCTATGACGACAACTTGGACATCACCCACCTGGATGTGGCAGACTTCTTTGAGCAACCCGAGGGGAAAATAGACCACCTAATCGGTGATGGGTCCGTGATGAAAGAAGATGGAGTTATTTGATTTTTGTTCTACTTATTTGTATTAGTTAGTGAATAAACTAATAGTCATTAGTATTAGCTCGTATTAGTTAGTTCATGATGCAATGTTAGCAGTAGTTCTTTAGAATGTCTTCAATATGCTCAAATATCAATAATATTTTTATTTTCCAGTAGGGGTAATCGACTAGCCTGAAAAACTAGTCGATTATCTAATATTTTCGCATTAAAGCTGAAAAACAATTGATCAACAATCGATTGTCTATGTCTAACAATCGATTGTCCTTAAGACAGTGTAATCTGGAAATTTTCAAAAATCATCCACAATCGATTGTCTATGTCTAACAATCGATTGTCGTTAAGACAGTGTAATCTGGAAATTTTCAAAAATCATCCACAATCGATTGTCTATGTCTAACAATCGATTGTCGTTAAGACAGTGTAATCTGGAAATTTTCAAAAATCATCCACAATCGATTGTCTATGTCTAACAATCGATTGTCGTTAAGACAGTGTGCTCTGGAATTTTTCAAAATAGCCAACAATCGATTGTCTATATTAAACAATCGATTGTCTTAAGACAGTGTGCTCTGGAATTTTTCGAAATAAGCCGACAATCGATTGTCTACGTTTAACAATCGATTGTCTTAAGACAGTGTGATCTGAAGTTTTTCAAAATAACAAATAATCGATTGTGTGTGTTTAACAATCGATTGTTTGTGTTTAACAATCGATTGTTTGAAGAAAAATGCTTAAACTGAAATTTTCAAACTGCAAAGTAATCAATTATGGATAACATATCTGATTTTGTTAGTCAACTGTTAGCAGCAGATTTCGAAAATATTATGTGACACAAACGAATTGAACTTGTTTATTCTTATGTTCGTGTATCTCTTTTGTATGTCAAACTATGGGATAGCAAATATGGATAGCTCACAAAGCAAACTTGGATCAACGTCCAACTGTAAAAGTATTTGACTAGTTGATTCATGTACTACACATACAATACTCAAAGAAAAGAAATATTTCTCTCAACTAAATATGTGTAAGGCAAACGTTACTACAATCTCTGGAAGTAGTAAATTGATTGAAGGCTCCGGAAGAGCAATTGTAACTCTGCCCAAAGGCACGACGTTAATCATAGAGAATGCAATGTTCCCCTCCAAGTCTAAGAGAAACTTGTTGAGTTTTAAAGATGTACGCCGGAATGGCTATCATATTGAGACAATGGATGAAGATAATCTTGAATATCTCGTCATCACAAAGAATGTCTCCGGCCAAAAGAGGGTTATTGAGAAATTCCCGTCTTTATCTTGTGGCCTATATTGGACAAGAATTAGTGCAATTGAGGCACATTCAACAGTAAACCAAAGGGTTACTGATTCCAATACCTTTGTACTTTGGCATGATCGATTGGGACACCCAGGATCGGTCATGATGAGACGGATTATAGAAAGCTCATATGGGCATCCGTTAAAGAATTTCAAAATTCTTTCGAATAATGAATATCCTTGCACTTCGTGTTATCAAGGCAAGTTGATTATCAAGCCATCACCAACAAAGGTTGGGACTGAGTCACCCACGTTTCTGGAACGTATACAAGGGGACATTTGTGGACCTATTCACCCACCTAGTGGGTCGTTTAGGTATTTCATGGTCTTGATAGACGCATTCTGTAGATGGTCTCATGTGTGCCTGTTGTCATCACGCAACCTTGCGTTTGCGAAATTAATGGCACAAATAATTCGACTACGAGCACAATTTCCAGATAATCCAATCAAGTCCATTAGACTGGATAATGCTGCTGAGTTTACATCCCAAGCATTTAATGATTATTGCTTATCAATCGGGATAAAAGTTGAACATTCTGTAGCTCATGTTCACACTCAAAACGGTCTTGCAGAATCGTTAATTAAACGCCTGCAGTTGATTGCAAGGCCATTACTTATGAGAACGAGGCTGCCCACTTCGGTATGGGGTCATGCCATCTTACATGCAGCAATGCTAATTCGTCTCAGACCGACGAATTACCACAAGTATTCCCCGTTGCAATTGGTTTTGGGTCATGAACCCAATATATCCCATTTAAGAATTTTTGGATGCGCAGTATATGTGCCTATAGCACCGCCATCCCGCACCAAAATGGGTCCGCAAAGAAGGTTAGGAATATATGTTGGGTTTGAATCGCCCTCCATCATTCGCTACCTCGAAACATTGACAGGCGACGTATTTACTGCACGATTTGCA
Organism: Nicotiana benthamiana; assembly: GCA_034376525.1. Lineage (NCBI taxonomy): Eukaryota > Viridiplantae > Streptophyta > Magnoliopsida > Solanales > Solanaceae > Nicotiana > Nicotiana benthamiana. The sequence continues at coordinate 81,710,304 of CM067331.1, forward strand.
GACTGTCGATTCGATGAGACACTTTTCCCAAAATTAGGGGGAGAAGTTGGTGAAACCAAACGGGAAATTTTGTGGAAAAATGCATCATTATCTCATCTTGATCCACATACCTCTATTTGTGAAAGAGAGGTACAAAAGATTATCCATTTGCAAAGAATAGCAAATCAAATGCCTGACGCATTTACGGACTTGAAGAGGATAACGAAATCTCACATTCCCGCGGAAAATGTTCCAATCCGTATTGATGTCCCTGTTGGACAATCATCTAGTGTCATATCCAATGAGTCAAATGCACGCCTGAAGCGTGGCAGACCATTAGGTTCCAAAAATCGAAATCCTAGAAAGAGGAAAAAGAATGATCAAAATGACACCACGAAAGAATCTCATGAGGAAATTCATGATTTAACAAATTCTGAGATTCATGAAGAATCCATTGAGCCCGAGACTCTGGAAAATACGGAACTATCCCTAAATCCAATTAATATTGAGGCAAATATTAATCGAGTGGATATTGTGGTGGATAATGCCTTTGCTTATAATGTCGCATCTAGCATTATGCAAGAATGTGAGGATCTCGAACCTCAATCTGTTGAAGAATGTCGAAAAAGACAGGATTGGCCAAAGTGGCAAGAAGCAATTCAATCAGAATTGAATTCGCTGGCAAAACGTGAAGTTTTTGGCCCTATAGTTGAAACACCTAATGGTGTTAAGCCTGTCGGCTATAAATGGGTCTTTGTACGCAAAAGAAATGAGAAAAACGAGGTACAAAGATATAAGGCACGCCTTGTTGCACAAGGTTTTTCTCAAAGGCCTGGTGTCGATTATGAAGAGACATATTCGCCTGTAATGGGTGCGATAACCTTTCGTTATCTCATAAGTTTTGCTGTCCATGAAAAGCTTGACATGCACTTAATGGATGTGGTTACTGCCTATCTTTATGGCTCACTTGATAATGAGATATACATGAAAATTCCCGATGGACTCAAGATGCCAAACGCGCATAATTCAAAATCTCGGGAAATGTTCTCAATTAAATTGCAAAGATCCTTGTATGGTCTAAAGCAATCTGGACGAATGTGGTATAATCGTCTTAGTGAGTACTTGTTAAAAGAAGGCTATATAAATGACGCCATTTGCCCGTGTGTTTTTATAAAGAAAATAACATCGGAATTTGTTGTACTTGCCGTATATGTCGATGACATAAACCTTATTGGAACCCCTATAGAACTCCAAAAGGCAATTGATTATCTAAAGGATGAATTCGAGATGAAAGATCTCGGAAAGACTAAACTATGTCTTGGTTTGCAAATTGAATATTTGGCAAACGGAATTTTTGTTCATCAATCTACCTATACAGAAAAGGTACTGAAACGATTTTACATGGATGAAGCACATCCTTTAAGTACACCGATGGTTGTTCGATCACTTGATGTGAACAAAGATCCATTCCGACCACAAGAAAGGAATGAAGAGCTACTTGGTCCTGAAGTACCATATCTTAGCGCAATTGGCGCACTAATGTATCTTGCAAATACTACAAGGCCTGACATATCCTTTTCAGTTAATGTCTTAGCAAGATTTAGCTCGGCTCCTACGAGGAGACATTGGAATGGGAACACATACTGCGGTACCTAAAGGGAACTACCGATATGGGCTTATTTTATGGCAAGAATTGCAGCCCGGATCTTGTTGGTTATGCTGATGCTGGATATTTGTCCGACCCACACAAGGCTCGATCTCAAACGGGTTATGTGTTTACCTGTGGAGAAACCGCCATATCTTGGCGATCGACTAAGCAATCAATTGTGGCTACTTCATCTAATCATGCCGAGATAATTGCTATTCATGAAGCAAGTCGGGAGTGTGTGTGGTTGAGGTCTATAATACATCATATCCAAGACAAATGTGGTTTGAAGTGTGATAAACTACCCACAACTTTGTATGAAGACAATGCAGCATGTATAGCTCAATTGAAGGGAGGTTTCATAAAAGGAGATAGAACGAAGCATATTTCACCAAAGTTATTCTTCACACATGATCTTCAAAAGAATGGTGATATCAATGTTCAACAGATTCGTTCAAGCGACAATATGGCTGATTTGTTCACAAAATCTCTACCAAAGTCAACCTTCAAGAAGCTAGTTCACAAGATCGGGATGCGAAGACTTAAGGACATAAATTGATGTTCTTATCAGGGGGAGTTAATGCGCGTTGCACTCTTTTTCCCTTACAAGGTTTTGTCCCACCGGGTTTTCCTTGCGAGGTTTTTAACGAGGCAACCAATAGGCGCATATTCAAACATGTGTACTCTTTTTCCTTACTTTAATTTTTCCCATTGGGTTTTGTTTTAAGGTTTTAACGAGGCACATCATTGAATAGACATTCAAGGGGGAGTGTTATAAACAGAAAGATTTTACACTTCTATTTAAGGTGAATGTCTTTAATTAGAGAGATTCTAGAGTCCTATTATTGGTAGCTAGATCATCCCACTCCTTATAAATAAAGGGGTCTTCTACCATTGTAATACATTCCTAACAATCTCTAAGTATTAATAAGAATACTTCTCTCTCTCTATTCTCTCTATTGCTCTTGTTCTTGCATTATTCTACTTGTTCTTATATTATTTCATAACAGTATTAGCTTTCTTAAATATTTAACTAGTCAAATACTGTTGTAGATGTTTAACAGTCATTCATTATATAAGCCAAAAAATATCGGAACAAACAAGACTAGGGTTGGATGTACATTGAAAAAGTTGTACTCCACTTAAAAAAGGTTCGGTTGACTAAAATGTCATGCCATTCTTTTAAGAGGGTTAACAAAATTCTACGGCTTAACAGGATTATTAAATTGTATAAATAGGAGACGCAGAAGATATGTAAGAGTAAATTAAAAAACCTCATCCACATCACGCTTTTACACACCAAACGCCACTCTTTGCACATAATCAGGGCGTCGTTTGCTTGGCATGCGAAGCAATCCTGTAATCTGCAGCTCCATGATAGCCCTGCAAAACCTTGCTCTGTACAGCATTAAGTCAAGGATTTAAAATGGCTCCATTGGGTTTCCATGTTTTATTGCATCCACGACCACAATAACGTACACGTTATGAAAGACAAGTCATCAAAGGGGTCATTTGAATTCTTCTATTCTTTTGATTTCTATTTTTTATTCCGAGCTTTGTAAAGATCTATTTGCGCACATCCCACTATTTGATCAAGTAATCGTATTGATCTAGTAACTGATGTATTACATATCAAACAAACAAAACAATTCAAAACTACAACATTAATGCAATTTCCCCCCTCTATTTGCTAGTAATACAAATCAAACTTAACGTTTTGATCTACTTAAAATCCTATTGTTTAAGAAAGAAGCCTATAAGATGCAGAATGAGGAATTTTTACGACGCCTCCAAAGAAACTAGGAGAAGTTCCTGGATGAACCCATCTGGGAGGAGGCAACACCTAATCAATTATTTTGCGATACTATACATATGCACAGGCAATCAAGCCTCATATAATTTATCCAGAATTACTTTGAACAGAAGACGCGCATTACTAGAATTCAGGAGATAGGAAGATGAAGCTCTGATCATAAAAAGGGGATATTAAGTGGCGCACAAGTTCAAAATAAGTATTGACACCATATGAATTATGATAAATGCACAAAGAGTGATGATGCAAACACAAATGCTTAGTAGACAGCAAGAGAACTGTGTACTTCCAGATTAACGTGTCACCTGTTTTAAAGCAAAGAAATGCTGCAATTATAGCTAGACAAAGGATACTGGCTCAGTGCATCAGAATTGTTTTGAGAACTGCTGGTGTCCTTTCTTTTCTTTGGTGAAGCCAACCGTTTCAATCCTATCTTTCCTGAGCTAGAAATTGTTGCTTTAAAAGATTGAAACCAGTCATGAAGATTGATGAGATCACCATGCTCCTGCGCCAGAGTGTACCTATGAGAGCAGATTCAAAACACTTCAGCTTCTCTAGCCAATCTACATAAATGCATAACATTCATATAACTACAAAGTTGGTAGAAAACTATATGATAGCAGTTTTTTACCTGAATAAATATGCAATCTAAAGCTTATAAATTAAGTTGCTTGTATATGATATCGGAGTAATCTTCAGCCTAATGTCATGTGAAATTAAGCACTCCAGCGAGAATAATATCTATAGAAAGCATCAAATTTACTAATGGAACATTTGAATGTGGCGAAATTATGAAATTACATTTGCCCTTTTGTTTATTGATGAAAATCCTTTCAATCCAAAAAATCAACTACTGGGTAGGCACAGCAGTAAGGTGTGATGAACGTCATTTTAGTCAAATAATTCACATGAAAAATGAAATCATGTGAACCTCAAATGAATGCCAAAACTTCCTAACTAAAAACCCATTTTATGCATAATCAGAAATAAAAATCCACATGATGCATAAACAGTAAAGGAGTAGCACAGGCAACACCTTCTGATCAAAAGGCCAGAAAACTCCTTAGCATGTCCTTCATGGGTATAAGAGCATAATATAATAGTGTGAAAGAACAGCAAAAGGTACAACTAAGTAGCACAGTTCATCAGCCCACGTACAATGATGGCGCACTTCAATGGAGCATAAATTATAAGCTAGCTTGCTTCAACAACAACAGCCTAGTATAATCCCACAAGTGGGGTCTGGGGAAGGTAATATGTACGCAGACCTTACCCCTACCCCGAGGGGCAGAGAGGCTGTTTCCAGGAGACCCTCGGCTCAAGAAAGCAACAAGAGACGATATATTAGTACAATGGAATCAAAACGATAAATCATAAAATGTGGATGAACTAATCCTTTTTCTTGAAAAGGAAATCAATATCAGTAGAGCAATGTCATGAATGCCTGAATTTCTTCAAGCGTCCGACCTTTGGTCTCTGGTACTATCTTTGCAACAAATGGAATTATCAACCCGGAAAAGATTGTGAACACACCTAATAAGCTAGCCTGCTTCCTATTTGGAAATACCATCCAACCTAAATGAGGCAAGTAAAAACTGCTATCATCATTGTAACAATAGATGGAGGTGCGCATGTAGCTTACATTATTGAGGTGTCATGCATAGATGGTACTAGTGTACCCACAATCTTGCTGCAGCATCCACACTTGAGAATTTTGTGGAGATCCAAGAGATCAATTTGAACTCTTCTTCTCGGATCACCAACCAAAGCCTACGTAGAAGCATAAAATATTGGTAAGACTAAGAAACCATTTCACAGTTTCTCAATATTACTGTTGATCTCAAAATACAGCTAAAAGTCATTTATACAATCAAAAGCATGACTAAATAAGTAAAGCAAAGCACAATAACAATTTCTCCGAATTTGGAAATGACACAGAATTAAGTCTGTTGACACAACCATTTGGAACTAAAAGAACATCAAACCACAGCCAACAGAAGAATTACAGCAAAATATATTTGTTGTCAACTCAAGCATGACTAGCTGAGCGATAAAATCCAAACTGGGGGCAGCTAAGCAATTTAATATTTCTGAACATCGCACTTGGATTATATCTTAATACACCTTGTTTTCTTGTCCACAGCCATTGAGGGAAGAAAAAAGCGCGAACTGAATATGCACAAAGTGAGTACCAACAGCACGAGTTATATCATTTCTTCCTTTTTCTTTTAACAATTAATTTTGTTCACAAAGAGAGCAGTGAGAGAGTGACGACTTCTATAATTTCTCATGGTATCCAAAATTGAACTATCTATATTCTGGCTAGAATAAGGACACAATACAAAGGCAATCCTGAAATTTGGCTGCAATATAAATGTGTATAATGTAATTAGTGACAAGCTTTAAATGGTGAAAAAACAGTGTTCACCTTCAGACAGTTATAACAATTACATTCACTAGATAATCCTTGTGCATGATAGAAGAATGGATTCAGGTGATGAAGCACAACCAACATTTTAACAACTCTAAAAAGTATTAATGCTCATATCTTCAAACCAAGCCAAGGAAACTTAACTGATTGGAGTTTGTCAACATCCCTGAAGCAAACAAGTTCATGAAATGGGACACATTCGATGGGCTGCATATTCTCCCTGTTTCCATAAGCATATCATTATAAAAGGTAAGAAGTGGTGAAGAACTTTTTATAAACAAAAAAAAATTCAAAAGACTTTGTTGTTTCAATAACCACGGTACTTGTCCTTACACATAACAGTATGCACCTTACAAAACTAATATATCTAAGATGAGACCTACCGAAACTCAGATATATTAACTAAACATTAACGGGGCCTCAAAAGGGAACCCTGGAGAAGGAGGCACAGGGAATGTATTCCAAAGCAATAAAGGGGTCTGCATCCTGGGCTACTCTGGACATGCCCCCCTCCCACACCCCCCAACCCCCAACCCATGCTACAAATATTCTGACATAACTGCTGACCCTTTTCCATGGACTCAAGATACCCATGTATTGTGGATTCACACACCTGCTCCGACAGCTAAGCGACACCATGATTTAGCATACCTTCAGAGAGCAGAATAAACACCTCAACCAAGCATGGAAGTGAAATGAAGCAGCCTACTACTACTAATAGTCTAATGTTTATGTTGTTCCTCCTTTTTTTGACTCAACAGTAGACAAACTAAGAACTAATTTTGATAGATGAATAAATATATGACTACTGTGAGAAAGCACGGGAGAAAATATTATTATTAACGTGTCTAAACAATGTTACAATGAATCCTATATATATATATATATATATATATATATATATATATATATATATATATATATATATATATATATATATATATATATATATATATCACATGTTCTACTCCTAATACATATGCGATTAAAGTTATTTAATACTATTTAACTACCAAACTAACACTCCTCCTCAAGCTGGTGCATATAAATCGTATACCGAGCTTGTTACATATATAACTAATACGAGGACCAATGAGGGACTTGGTGAAAATATCAGCAAGCTGATCATTCAACTTCACAAATTTTGTAGCAATATTTCCTGAGATTATCTCTTCTCTAATGAAGTGACAATCAATCTCAATGTATTTAGTCCTCTCATGGAACACCGGATTTGATGCAATATGAAGGGCAGCTTGATTATCGCACACAAGTTCCATCTAGCTGACGTCACCAAATTTCAACTCCATGAGCAATTGTTTGATCCAAATTAGCTCACATGTTGCCGTAGCCATTGCTCAATATTCTGCTTCTACACTAGATCAAGCAACTACATTTTGTTTCTTGCTCTTCTAATACACCAAATTGCCTCCTACTAAAACACAATATCCAAACGTAAAAAAGTCTGTCAGAAGGCGATCCTACTCAATCAGTATCTGAGTAAGCAACGTTCTGCTCAAGGCCTCGATCCTCAAATAATAACCCTTTGCCTGGAGCCGATTTTATATGCCGAAGAATGCAGACAACTGCATCCCAGTGGCTATCACAAGGAGAATCTATAAACTAACTTACAACACTCACTGGAAAGGAGATGTCAGGTCTAGTCACTGAGATAATTTAATTTGCCAACCAGCGGCCTATATCTTGCAGAATCGCTAAAAGGCTCCCCATGTCCTAGCAAAAGTTTAGAATTCGGATTCATCGGAGTGTCAACACGTCTACAACCTATCATTCATGTCTCCTCAAGAATGTTTAAGGCATACTTCCGTTGTGATATCGCAATACCTGAGCTAGACTGAGCGACCTCAATATCCAGAAAATACTTTAGTTTGCCCAGGTCCTTAGTCTGAAAGTGTTGAGAGAGATGTTGCTTCAATTTAGTAATACCATCTTGATCATTGATGGTAATAACAATATCATCATCATAGACCACCAGATATATACAGAGACTCGAAGCAGAATGCCGATAAAACACAGACTTATCAGCTTCACTCCGAGTCATACCAAACTCCTGGATAATTGTGCTGAACTTACCAAACCAAGCTCGAGGAGATTGCTTTAGACCATAAAGTGACCGGCGCAAGCGACATACAATGCAGGAGACTCCCCCTAGCAACAAACCCAGGTGGTTGCTCCATATAAACGTCATCCTCAAGGTCACTGTGTAAAAGGCATTCATAATGCCCAGCTGATAGAGAGGCCAATGGCGAACAACCATGGATAGAAAAAGGCAGACTGATGCTACCTTAGCCACGGGAGAGAAGGTATCACTGTAATCGAGCCCAAATATTTGAGTATATCCCTTGGCAACAAAGGCGATCAATCTTGCCATCCGGACCAACCTTGATTGCATCTACCCAGCGACAACCAACAATAGATTTACCTTAAGGAAGAGGAACGAGCTCCCAAGTACCACTCGTATAGAAAACATCTCGTCAGTCATAGTCTGTCGCCATCCTGGATGAGACAATGCTTCACCTATAGACTTACGGATGGAAACGGAGGACAAAAAAGATATAAAAACATAAGAGTGATTACAAACGATGATAACTTAAACCGACATAATGGGGTTTAGGATTAACGATGGTCTGTATACCTTTCCGAAGTGCAATCGGTGTACTAGGAAGAGACAAGTCCGTAGTAGGAGCAGGGTCGGGTGCAGGACGTGAATCAGTTGGGCCTAATGCTGGGTGTGGACGACGATGATATGTCAACGGTGGTGTTCCTGTGGCGGGGAGTCTAGGAGGAGCCACACTAGACTCCCCAACGGTTGGAATTGGAATGAGTAAGACTTCTGTGGAAGGTGAAGGAGGAGCTATAGTAAACTCATTAAAAGTCGGTATAGGTAAGACCCCAGATATATCAAGGTGGTCAGAAGAGGTAAAGAAAGGTTAGACTCAAAAAATGTGACGTTAGATGACATAAAGTACCTATGAGGATCAGGTGACTAATAACAATATCCCTTCTAAACACGAGAATAACCAAGGAAGACACACTTGACATGACGAGGAGCTAACTTATCGTTCCTGGGGGCTAAGTTATGAACAAAGAACTGCTCCCAAAAATACAGGGGGAACAGAGTATAAGGGTGACTCTAAAAAGAATACTGCATACGAAATCTGATTTTGGATGGGAGATGAAGGCATCCGATTAACCAAAAAAAAGTTGTGAGAACTGCATCGCCCCAAAAATGCAACGGAATATGAGATTCAAGAAGTGTGCGAGCAGTCTCAATGATGTGCCAATTCTTTCTCTTTGCAGCCCACTTTGCTGAGGGGTATAAGGATAAGAGGTTTGATGAATAATTCTTTGAGAAGTCATAAACTGCTGAAATTGAAAGGAGAAATATGCTAAGGTATTATCACTGCGAAAAGTGCGAATAGAAACACCAGATTATTTTTTAATTTCAACACAAAAAATATAGAATATAGAAAATAACTCAGAACAATCTTTCACTAAGAAAATCCAAATACATCTTGAATGATCATCATGAAACTATGAGAATGCACAGGAGAAAAATATGATATTATTCTCATCTGTTAAACACGATACAATGGCATGTCCTACTCCTATTACATATGGGATTAGGGTTATTTACTCCTATTTATATAACTATTATAATACTCCCCCTCAAGCTGGTGCACATAAATCATATGTACTGAGCTTGTTACATGTGTAGTTAATACGAGGACCGGTGAGGGACTTGGTAAAAATATCTGCAAGTTGATCATTTGACTTCACAAACTTTATAGCAATATCTCCCGAGAGTATCATTTCTCTAACAAAGTGACAGTCAATCTCAATGCACTGGATTTGACGAAATACGAAGCGCAGCTTGATTATCACACACAAGTCTCATATGACTAATCTCACTGAATTTCAACTCCTTGAGCAATTGTTTGATCCAAATTAACTCACATGTTGCCATAGCCATCGCTCGATATTCTGCTTCAGCACTAGACCAAGCAACCACATTCTGTTTCTTGCTCTTCCAAGACACCAAATTTCCTCCTACTAAGACACAATATCCAGACGTGAAATGTCAATCAAAAGGTGATCCTTCCCAATCAACATCTGAGTATCCAACGATCTGCTCATAGCTTCGATCCTCAAACAATAGACCTTTGCCTAGAGCTGATTATATATACCGAAGAATGCGAACAATTGCATCCCAATGAATATCATACGGAGAATCCATAACTGGCTCACAACACTCACAGGAAAGGAAATGTCATGTTTTGTTATTGAAAGGTAATTTAATTTACCAACCAACCGCGTATATGTTGCAGGATCGCTAAAAGGCTCCTCCGATCCTGGCAGAAATTTAGAATTCGGATCCATCGAAGTGTCAACACGTCTACAACCTATCATTATTGTCTCCTCAAGAATATCTAACGCATACTTCCGTTGTGAGATCACAATATCTGAGCTAGACTGAGCGACCTCAATACCCGGAAAATACATTAATTTGCCCAGGTCCTTAATCTGAAAGTGTTGAGAGAGATGTTGTTTCAATTTAGTAATACCATCCTGATCATTGCCGGTAATAAAAATATCATCATCATAGACCACCAGATAAATACAGAAACTCGAAGTAGAGTGCCGATAAAACACAGAGTGATCAGCTTAACTCTGAGTCATGCCAAACTCCTGGATAAATGTGCTGAACTTACCAAACCAGGCTCGAGGAGACTGCTTTAGACCATAAAGTGACCGACGCAAACGGCATACAAGGCCACGAGACTCCCCTTGAGCAACAAACTCAGGTGGTTGCTCCATATAAACTTCATCCTCAAGGTTACAATATAAAAAAGGTATTCTTAATGTCCAACTGATAGAGAGGCCAATGGCGAACAACAATGGATAGAAAAAGACGGACTGATGCTACCTTAGCCACGGGAGAGAAGGTATCACCGTAATCGAGCCCAAATATTTGAGTATATCCCTTGGAAACAAGACGGACCTTAAGGCGACCAATCTTGCCATCCTAACCAACCTTGACTGCATATACCCAGCGACAACCAACAGTAGATTTACCGAAAAGAAAAGGAACGAGCTCTCAAGTACCACTCGTATAGCAAACATCTCGTCAGTCTAGCATGTCGCCATCCTGGATGAGATAATGCTTCACATGTAAACTTAGGGATGGAAACAAAGGACAAAGAAGATATAAAAGCAATATAAGGTAATGATAAACGATGATAACTTAAACCGACATAATGGGGATTAGGATTAAGGATGGCCTGTATGCCTTTCCGAAGTGCAATCGGTGTACTAGGAAGCAGTAGGAGCAGGGTCAGGTGCAGGACGTGAATGAGCTAGGCCTGATGTTGGGTGCAGACGACGATGACATGTTAAGAGTGGTGTTCATGTGGCGGAAAGTCTAAGAGGAGCCACGCTAGACTCCCCAACGATTGGAATGGGTAAGACTTCTGTGGCGAAAGGTGAAGGAGGAACTATAGTAACCTCCTTAAAGGTCGGTATAGGTAAGACCTCAGATATATCAAAGTGGTTAGAATGGTCGGAAGAGGTAAAGAAAGGTTTAGACTCAAAAGATGTGACGTCAAATGACATAAAGTACCTACGAAGATCAAGTGCGTAACAATGATATCCCTTCTGAACACGAGAATAACCAAGGAAGACACACTTGAGAGCACGAGAAGCTAACTTATCTTTCCCAAGGGCCAAGCTATGAACGAAACAAGTGTTCCCAAAAACACGAGGGGGTTGGGGGACCTTATGGTGGTGTTGGTATTTGCTCAACACCAATGTAAATTGGTTTGACGAAAAACAACCCTAAAAAGGTTGTCGGAATTGAAGCACGACGACTTTTTTTTGCTGTTTTTCTTTCTCGGATATTTTCTCACTGTTGCTCTAATGCTATGTGAGAATGCACGAGAGAAAAATATGAAATTATTCACATGTGTTAAACACGATACAATGAGTGACATGCGCATTGCTCCTAAACATTTCAATGTATAGCACCCACAATCTGGGACCTTCAGATGATTCTAAGCAATCTTCAAATTATCCAAAGCACGCTCTTTTTGAAGTCTAAATCTCACGAAAAGAGAGTCCATGATGATCTGGTTGAAATGTGCCGCTACATATGGAAGAACCAATAAACCAGATGCAGCGCTAGCACTGCTAACCTATAGCTGTTCCACTACTGCTACCATTACAGGCAGAGTTTTCTGGCTTGCAAGTTGCAACAAGTAAAAGGGCACTAATATTTTGCATCTTTGAAAAAGATGATTTAGTACCCCCTGAAATAGTGGAGAGTCATGGTACTGCCGAGCACTAAAAAGCAAAGAGGAAGAGATGCAGAAGCACTCCTAATAAAACAACCAGAAGAATAACTGTTGGTTTAACCAATAAAAGCAGTGACCTTGATTTGCTCTTGTATAAATGGGGTCTTAGGAGGAGAAAACCCAGCATCGACAAAAACATTTTTTATAGGAACACTCAGCAACACCCTTGAAACATTTTCATATAGCCTTCCCTATGATACCAGCAACTAGAAGTGTGAGAAAAAGGCTTCTGAACAACTGCTCAGCTTGGAAAGACACAAAACCCCGACAGCAATGAGCTTAAAGACTGAAAAAGGTACAATCAGAATTCTTAGATGGTTTGATGTTAAAGTCATCGAAAGAGCAAGAGCGGCACTTCCTCTTGCTAGCCGAGTTAGTGCCACTCAACTAGATAGTCTTGTGGGCATACAGCTACGTATAGCTAACCCTGTGACAAATTCTTGAGGTTGTAGCTTTAGCAGCAAAATAATCTTGGATAATTGAGGAGTGAAGAACAAAATAGAAACAAAAACTACAATGGAAGAGAAGAATTGAGTTCATACAAGACCAGAAAGCCCAACAGGCGAAGCTTCAGCGGCAGCACCTACTTCATTACTGATATTATTAATATGCCAAAGGTGCTAATTTGGATAGATAATATATATCAGCAAGACAACCAAGTGTAGGATTAACAAGCCCTAATGCTACTACACCAATAAAAGCTAAAGGCAAAAAGCTGTTTGATGCAAACACTGAAATTGGGATTAACCCTATTAGGTTTTTTTGGCAGTAGCCCGCGAAAACTGGTCTCCACCTCCAATTCCCTTATTCAAGTGTTGTGAACTGGCTCTGACTAAATTTATTTATTGAAAGAACAATCATACCAAAATTAATTTCACTTCATTATGAAGTCATATATTCAGTAACTCTTTCTTTGAGCCATAAACCTTAAAAATACAGTCAAAGGCCAATCAAACATGAAGAGAATCTTAAAAGTACATGATCATCACTTCTTAAGTTTTTTTTTCCTCATCACTTGTTAAGTTCTTCATTTTCTTCACAGGTTTGAGTGCTCAGAAGTACAACATTGATTAGCATGTTTAGAAAAGTAATTTCCTCGGAAGAATTGTCTGCACACACGATATATAAAAACTCTGAAACTTAGATCAAGAAGCACCAATCTGGCGAGGAACTTGGACAGTTTCTGCAATAGATGCTAAACGGTTATAACAATACTGAAGGCATTACAAAAGTCATTACTCATTAGGGATCAAGTGACTATCCGGAGCTGAGTTCTGACAAGAGCTCAAGGATTAACAAGAATAAGTAGACACTAAAATGGAATGCCAAATCATTCTCTATTTTGTCTTTTTCTTTATCTTTTAAGTTCTAGATAGTTCTTTCACTTTACTAGACACAATGGGACACAACTTCCAGATTCTACGCATCTTCTCTTCTAGTAGAAATCAATATACTAAACATCTGGAATGGATAAAGTAGATTAATATAGGCAACACAAGTAGACTTGAGATCGAAGTCTAGTTGATTGATTTCTTTTTTTTTTGAAACATAATATTCAGTCATTTATAGCAAATGGAAGTCATCAAACAAGTTTCCAATCTCTTTTCTTTTACCATTTTAACGATTCCTAAATCGGGAAGGAGGAGATTATCAGCTTGAATTTAGACGTAGTTTTTTTTCCCACACCTTTACACTATTTTAAACTATGAACTGATGGAGTATGCTCCTTCATCTTACCGTTCCACGGGCTAAAATTTCTCCTCTTCCCACAAATCGCACATCTATAAGAATACACATGTAATGTCTTTTCTAACGTACCTTAAATTCCAAATTTAGAGTGTCTATGTATTTGGCATGCCTGACATTACACTAGCACCTTTCCTATATTGCTTCGATGATCCATAAGATTATTGATGCTTCTTTATAACACCTGCATTCTAGGCCAAATATTATATAAACAAAAATAGGTGAACCTTTAACAGATTCTAAGTTTTCTGCTGGCTAAAGATCATATTCTGCTTAACGATGTTAGATAACAACGAACTTCTCTTCAAAGGACAGGAAAGCAAGCAAGATAAACAGCATATCCAACACCACTATTCACATTATCAAGCACTGCACTGATACAACTGGTAGAGGATATAGGTTTGTGGTGCCATACCTTATCAAGTTAGTTGCCAAAGTCATAGCTTTTTCACTTGATGTGCATGCATTTAGACTACGTCGATTGACATGCCTCCTGTTACACAAGTCATAACATAGTAATTTTATATTAAATTGATGAAGTTAGTTAAATTTATAAGTATAATAATCATTAAGATCACATCTTCCAAGAGTATCGAAGTATCTGTACCTTGTACTAAGTTTGGGTCTACAAATTGGTAGGGAAGTAGCATCCTAGGAACCTTAACTCTATTCAAGGTAAATGGTGAAGCTTTGAAATCTCCAAGAAGGCCATTAAAAAGATCTCAAGCTAAAGAGTTGTAGAACAAGGTCATTGGACATCAAGTGCAAATAAAGAAGTTGTTAATTGGAATGAAGAGCTCAAGGCTAAAGATAAGAATTAGCTATAGGTTATAATTATTTTATGACCCAAATTCAATTGAAGAAGTGGATGAGCTTGATTTGGTAATTTTAGGATAGTTGTTCAACAGTTTCGCATGACTCATAGTGAAGTTGGTCACTCTATGTTTTATCGATATTTTGCTCCAAAATTGTGTATTTATTTGGTAGTTTATGTTGACCATATCATTATTACCAGCAACGATCGGGATGGTTGCACTAGTTTGAAGTTACATTTCTTTCAGCACTTTCAAATTAAGGATCTAGGTAAATTGAAGTATTTTCTAGCTATTGAGGTCGCTCAGTTTCTAGCTTAGGTTTTTTTATTTCACATTAGAAGTATGCCTTAAGACATTCTTAAGGTGACATGAATGAGGTTGTAGATCCATTGACACTCGTATGGATCTGAATGCTAAACTTCTGCCAGGACAGAGAGAGTTTCTTAAGAATCCTGCAAGATATAGGCGCGTTGGTAAGTTAAATTACCTCAAAGTGACTAGACCTGACTTTTCTTGTCCCGTGAGTGTTGTAAGTCAGTTTATGGACTCTCCCTGTTATATTCATTAGGATGCAGTTGTCGGAATTCTTCGGTACATAAAATAAGCCCCAGGCACAAAGACTGTTGTTCGAGGATCGATGCCATGAGTAGATAGTTGGATACACATATACAAAAAGTCCAAATATTATATTTTAGTATGAGGTGGTTTCGTGGCCTGGAAGAGCAAGAAACAGAATGTTGTTGCTCGATGTGGTGCAAAAGCAGAATATCAAGCAACGATTATTGCAATGTGTGGCTAATTTGGATCAAAGAATTGAAGTTTTGAGAAATTAGTCAGATGGAACTTATGTGTGATAATCAAGTTGTCCTTCATATTGCATTAAATCTGGTGTTCCATGAGATGACTAAACATTGAGATTGACTGTCACTTCGCTAGAGAAAAGATACTCTGTAGACATTGTTACGAAGTTTGTAAAGTCAAATGATTAGCTTGCAAATGTTTTTACCAAGCCTCTCACTGGTCCTCGTATTAGTTATATTTGTATGAAGCTTGGTACATATGACTTATATGCACCGGCTTGAGAGAGTGTGTTAAAGAATGGAAAGTATATAGGAGACTTAGTCCCACATTAATATAGGAGTAGTATATGTTGTGTAGAATATAGATTTAAATAAGGCTTCTTATATTGTAGTAAGTTGAACAATATATTTTCAATAATATATTTTCTCCCGTACCTTCTCACACATGTTGCCAAAGGACAACAAATATGCTGGATGCAAAATCTTATAAATAAATGACTGTTGACCTAATTAGTCCAATCCAACCTATGTTGCATGAGGATAGAATACACAGTATTATGAATTTACAACATACTTCAATGTATCTATTAACTCTGCTCTGCGACTTTTGTCACCCTCTGATACCATTTGAAACTGCAGTTCCTTAATCTTCTCATGAACCTGAAGAATGACCAGAAGATTACAGAATAAGGGCGCATGGCAGAACACAAAAATCAACTTGTAGTAAGGATTAGAATAATGATGGTAAGATTTAACTGCTGAGAGATCCAAACTTGAAAAATCAAACAAATAAGTAAATCTAAATAAACATCCACCCTAGGACGAGCTGCCTAGTTGCCTTCCCTACCAGACGAGCAAATTAAATAACCAACTTACTGTTGAGAAAATCTCATTCAAACAGTATGATTTTGGAATATCGAAAAAGTAAGAGCAGTTGATGTTAAAGAGGGATTCACTTTTTTTCTTTTGATAACCGAGAAATCCTCGAGTGCCAATGAAGCATGGAAGCTGGATTGACATTTTAAACAAGAATAGTTCTTTCTTTCTTTTCTCTTCAACTAAAGAGAAGGCTAAGCAACCACCTCTATAAAGTACATACATGCACTGGACTTCTGCTGTTACATTATAATACTATTCATTGTCTATGTTACCTTCTTACCATCACCAGCAACAACAACAACAAATACAGTGTATTCCCATAAGTGGGTCTAGGAGGATAAAGTGTACGCAAACCTTACCTTTATCTTATGAAGATTGAGGGGTTGTCTCCGATAGACCCTCGGCTCAAGGCTCTTCTTATCATACCATACGAAGAAAATATACCTGTCATACTCCTTATCTATGCACTGCATAATGTATACCCAGTTATCTAGATCTTATTAATTGTTAATATAGAAGTCATTTTTTTTATAACAGTGGTGTCCGTATCAGCTCGTGCGCACCTCGACTAATTCCACAAAATATTTGCTACCTCCCACCAGCATAGGCACCGGGTAACTCTACATAGAGATCTCTACATGGGACATGAAGACCAAGGTCCATGTAGAATCTCTCATGAATTTATAACTATTCTAAAGGGGATCATACACCTTAAGAAAATGGTGTTAAAGATTGATGTGACTGGGAAGTTTCTTGGTGGTAGTCTGGTACACAGCGAAACTCAAATGCTTTATTGCTGGCTCATCAGCAACTGGGACCGAAGGCAATAACTACTATAAATATAATAGTCCCTAACACCATTTTTAAGGAGAATTTTTGCCTGTAATACTGATATCTAATATTTAATTACATTTTCCGCCTTTATTCTAGAAACATAAACGCCATATGTGATCCACAAGTGCCTTGTTCACCAAGAAGTAAAATGTGGATGTCAGCTTAAAATGAACTAGTTAATACCTCAGTTGTCCCATCAGTGAGCCTCTCCCATCTCTTAATCAACAGAGATAACTTTGCAGCTGGTAAATCCCTGGCAAGAAAATTCAAGTATCAAACAGATGAGTTGGAGAGAGAGGCAGGAAGCAGAAAATGATTTACAGGAACCTTTTATCAATTCAAAGTTAGCTAATACTATTGGATAGTTCACATCCGCAATTACTAGAATTCTCAAATGTTTTGCTTCACAACAAATACAGAACCTTTTGACTTTTCCTGTTACACAATCTTCTGAAGAATCTAATTTTGAATGCAGTAGTCTTCTCCTTACAGCAATACATAACGGAAAATACTATAAGTGGTAGATGCATAAACATCAAATTCATTCTTGTCACCAGATGAAATCCCATCTATTAGGTTTTCTTTGTTTCTTTACCCTGTGAAGATACAACATGTTAATCCTAAATGTTGGAAATAACCTATGGTATAACTACCTCATTTTGCAGATGACCTGATTTGTAAAATCAGCCTTTTTCTGTCTGTAATGGTGATGATTATTTGACAACAAGCTCATGCCTTTTGCACTTTCAAGGTTATTATCAGATGACCTGGAGTTGTACAAGCCAGGATCCAATGCCTCCCAATACAAGTCCATCAGTGCAACTCGATGATATCTTCCAGCTTCATGCAAGCACTAAAATAACAATTTAGCTATAAAATAGAACTCATTTGCAAGGGTTGCACAAATAACTAGATTTTAATTCAATAGCCACACTAGAGCATGTTCATGATATTCAAGCAGCAAAGAGAAACAATCAGGACACAACAAAGAGATCTACTTAATACTAAACTTTCAAACCTTGGAACTTCTGAATAATCTCAACTTCCAAAGAACACAAAATGAAAAGAAGATAATGCTATATTAAGAAGGTGGTTGGTCTTGCAGCAAAGAGGCTCAAGCTTTGATCTTTCTTCTGGTAGCAACCATAGAAAGTAGAAATTATAGAAGCAAAAGCAAATCCAGAAAAGCTATAGCCGTAATTTGAAGTACTCAACTTAGAAAACAAGGTTTCGACTCCAAAACTACAATATTTCGATAAATTGTCAACTGGGCAACTGTGAGGTAGCATGATACCCATCTGAAGCACTCCAAGAATGCTACTGGAAGGTGGAGAGAAATGAATCAGTTCCTAGAACCAACTATATAGCCATAATTCATTAGTCAAAATGATGAAGACATTCTAACTATATATGATTCATGAAATTTAACAACATTAATGAAAAGTTAGACTTAGAGGATAATTGGCCATATCGTATCTTCACCAGATTTAGGAACCATGGGCATGAATTACATTAATTTTAAAGAACAAAAAAAAAAGTAAAGACCTTACCATAAGGAGAGATCTCCATACTTTCTGCACTCTCTGCAGTTCCGATAATCCATGGGCTAGAGTCACAACATTTGGTTCTACATGATTATTCCTGCTAATAGATGAATATGGCTATTTAAGAGACATGCTCCTGACATATGCTCCACTTAGCAACCATCACAAAGGAAAAAGGGAAATCACGATACAAACCGTTGTTCCGAAAAAGTCTTGTACGATGGAAGATCGAAAGCATGCTTAACCAATGCCTCTGGCAATTTAGCAAGTTCCTCACTGCACGACCTCTGAAATGGTTTAAAATCATAGGTGAATGAAGTTACAAGATATTGTCACTTCAAGGGATGCAGCTGAAGCAACTTGATCTGCACATGGTTACTAATGTGAATGTAAAACCACCACAAAACATATTCAAGCAAAAGCATCAATCACATGTCTTCTTTATCATCCAACATTAAATTGGCATCATATATAAGACCTTCAGTCGTTAAGGTACATCAAGGCCATAGTCTGAAGAATTTCAACAAGGTTAGGATTCACCAACTCAATCTCAAGAAATGGCAAAGGCTCTCTTATGAACTAAGAAAATATACGGATTAAATCCAATAAAGTTCAAAGTACTTGCAGTTTGAACAGCTAACAGAACAGTAGCTTTCCCTTACCTCTTTAAGGCAAAATTCCATGCCTCATTTAGACCCAGACACCAACCAAACAGCAAAAAAGAGAAATCTGTAAATGTAAAGTTAATGAAACAGTTCTCACCTTATTATCTCCGTCATCAACCGAAAACTTGAGCATGAAGCTAAGAGGCTCAACGGAAAGTTGTTGGACAATTGCCATCTGGAGGAAAACTTAGTCACTTGTAGTAGATGACTGGACGAGTGCATATAGATATCTAATAAAAGCAGACCCAATAAACATGTGATGGGAGTAGTCTTATTATAAAAGTACAAGAAAAAAAGAGAAAAATATGTCACAGACCTTTAAGGCTCTAACAAATGAAGTGATTGTTCCTTCTTGTTTTAAAAAATAGTTCCTCAATAGAGTCACCACCTTGTGGCCAACACTAAAGCCAGCACAATCTTTTACCAGAACAGCCTCAATAATGGCATCCATCCTTTCAGCAGGTGATTTCAAGGTGAATATCGATGTAGCCAAATGTTGAAGTGCACGTGAACTGAGCAAATTTCTGGGAGCATCAACACTTGTTGCAACACCAGCTATTAAGATGATTGGAATCTTAACAGCCCATTCACTGATAAAAGAAATTATTATTGCCAAGTCTAACTATGCAGAAGTGTTACAACATGTAATAATAACAACTGCATAATTTGGTAACTCAACTCTAAAATGAAAAAGAAATGAGGTAAAGCTCCACCGGAAATCATGTATTGATGTAGTTAATCTGTGCATCATCAGAAATATCTTGTAACAGGTACAACAAAATCAGCTTTATCCCTAAACAGGAAAATTCCTACCTTAAACTAGGCCAACAGTTCATTCTTCTTTCCTAAATATTCGAGGTTATATATAAGCAATGCATATCTGCGACTTGCAGCCTCATATTTTTGCTCCCAAACTTCGTCAGCGCTGCCGCCAAACTCCATTCTAAATTAGGACACTTAATATTGCACGAACCTTTTAGAATATTAAATGCACCTTTTGAAAAACAACATGGACATTAAATACGATATATGCAAGAAGTTCCAACTATGAGCTATAAGATGACATATGCCCCCTCCACCCACCTAGATTTATGGCCTACTCTTCCAAAACCAACACACATTTCAATATATCATAAATAAGCAATCTAACCCCAGCTATGATTAAATTAAATAATAAAATACACCATCTGGAATTAGTTTTGTGCAAGCCGTTTTAATACGGCAATGAAATTAAAATGAGACGCGTTGAACAATTAAATGACAATACCTCAACATATTGATGAAATCTGATAAGAGAGTCCCAAAGCACCTCTCCAAATCCTCAATAATCACTACCACGGGGTTCTCATACTTCCCGTGGCCGTTATACCATGATGCTAAAAGGGACATTTCAGCTGCCTTATAATGAAAACCATGAGAGAAGATTATTGTAAAAGATAAACATCATATAAAAATGTAGTTTAAATCAATAATGTACATCATTACAGACTTCTGCCTGCTTACTTCGACATCAACCATAAGCAGTTGTCTCAGCAACCCTCTTAGACAACCCCCAATGCCATTCTTGGTAGAAAAATCCAACGAGGAAATATTCGCAACATGGTATCCACGAGATTTCAAGTTTAAACCAAGGTCAGCAAAAGTTAATATGTCATCAACAGTTTCGATATTCTCTGCAAGCATTGACATCAAAAGTCACTATTCAAGTTTCAAAGGTATGGTGATTAAGAACTGTGAACCAAATAGGCATCAAATGGTTAATTTTAATCAGTTTTTCCACCAGTACATGGCATATTAATTTGAGGAAGTGGGATGGTAATGGAATGATCTGGTAATAACACAGAAGGGTCGGAAAAATGCCACAAATTTACTGGATAAATTGAGATAGAAGATCTTTTTCAAAAACAAATCAAGAGATTTTAGAAAAAATTGGTTACAATCAGCAGAACTTGAGGCTTTAGCAATCTGTATATCTAATCTAAAAGTGGATGACAACAAAAGAAAGAAATGAAAGAGGGACTTACTGGTGAAAACCAGACCAGTGAAGAGCTTTTTAACTATACCGCCATTATTAACAAAAGGGTATGGAAGGCTTGAAGTTGATGGATCAACGGGCCCTCTACATGAACAAATCTCATCAAAAGATTCACAAACCCATTGTCCGATTTCATCAAACACATCGGCATTTATACTCGTCAAAACATCCTGAAAATTCAATTTTTTCAAACAGCAAGAAACAGGTTAGCATCATCTGCCTTATACTCAATTGGACTAATGAAATTATCGAACACCCGTTGAAGTGAAATTAAATAAGGGGAAGAAAAACCTTGATATTGGATTCAATTTTTGACCACACACAGTGGAAAGCTTCCATTTTCAAGTCATCACTGGTATTTTCATTGCTTGATGATACTTTGGGTGAAGAATCAAGCCTTCTCTTCCGGGATTTTCCAGGAGATTTTACAGTAGATTCTGAAGACTTCGATGATTTGTGCAGCACGAAGTATGGCTGTAGATTTTTCGCAAGAGCAAACTCCCAAAGAAAGTTACAATCTCTAAATAAAGCTAATAAAAAAGGCGGAAATTGGATAAAGTGATATTGCTATGAACCTGAAGACTGTTTCCTGCAAATGGGTCTGTGACAGGATCAGTATTTGGTGAATCCATCTCTGAGAGAGAACAGACATTAGTATTCAGAGACTGATTTATGATTTTCTTAGCCGGTTAAGACTTCTACTAAAGTTCACGGTGAGTTCAAGAAACGACAACTAACACACGTAACAAGTAAGTAAGCAACTATCGAATGAAGCAACAAGTACTGATTTCCAATATAAATTGAAATAAAGAGAAAACCAATGAAACACATCATATTAGTGAAAACATCATCATAAGAGCAATTAGCTTTTTCCGACCCGACAATATAAACTCGGAAAAACTGCCAGCTTAATATAAGCTTAAATAATCATATATCAAAATATTTACCAAAAATAAAAATTCAGAATATAAAGCAGGAAAGATGGTATCTGTTGCGGCCGGTTGTGGTAGAAGGGGCCCTATAGTGTGAGGGAGATGCTCGCTGGTGTTGTAGATTTTGAAGGTCTGCTCTTTTTCCTTTTCAAATTGAAGGTCTGCTCTTTTCTTCTTCTTCTTTTTTCAAATTGAAGGTCTGCTCTTTGTTGTGCTAATTTTTGGGTTGAAGAAGGATAAATAAAAAAGAAGGCATCATTATGTTTTTTTAATTTTACGTATTTATTTGTTCCTTTATTTTTATTCTTTGGCGGGAAAAGAATCGGCGGCACTCTGTAGCTTGGGCTAAGGGTCTAAAGTTAGGGCTTTGGGTTTTGACGAACTAGCGATACTAAGCGGGCCTTGACATAATAATGTAAAAATAGCACGGTATAGTCAGTTTTCGAATTGGTTATTTAAAAATAACAGTATTTATTAAATCAATAAAAAATAATCACTATTTTGCTGCAATAGGAATCGATCCAGAATAATATACTGGAGTTTGGTGCACCTGTGTATGAACTCTAGCATATTATATTGGACCGGTATACTTTGCTGGTTCCAGTATAATATATTGGAGACTGGAGCACCGGCGCTTCAAACTCCAGTATATTATATGGGACCGGTATACTTGCTGAAACTCCAGTATATTATGTTGGAGTTCTAGTATACTAATGTTGCAACTCCAACATAATATACTGGAGTATTTTTCGGGTTTTGAACAGTGTTTTCGCTCAGATTTATCTTTATATAAAAGTGGCTAAATTTCGATTACTTTTGAAATTGGGCTATTTTTGAACGACCAGTTGTAAATCTGACTATTTTTTAATTTCTCTCCATAAGAATTGTAAAATTTCAAAAAAGGATGAAAATGATATTTAAAATTTTGAGTTGTGTTTGGACATGAATATAAGCTTGGATTGTTTTTGAAGTTTTGTGAGTGATATGAGTGAAAAGTTTGAAAATAATTTTTTGGAGTTTTTCAAATTTTCAAAAAATTCCAAAATGCATTTTCAAGTGAAAACTGGAAATTTTATGACCAAATGTTGATTTCGAAAAAAAAAGTAAAAATTTTTGTATGTACAGACGGGCTCTAACAACTTGTTTGGATTTTTGTTACATATCGTTTTATAATATATTGTATTGTATTGTTTGATAAATACAGCGTTTAGATAGATCTTATTGTTTGTCGCCATTTCACGATGTCACACACCAATAATATGAAAAATAAACTTGCAATTTTACTAAAAAAAGGGTACGAATTAGAATTATTATATGAAGAGTAGGATAAAGGATAAAATATGATTATTTAATAATAAAGAAGAACAAGATGATAGAAAAAACAAGAAAACATCGTCGCCATACTAAATTCATCGTTTCATAAAGTGCCAGTATTCGTTGTTACGTAACGATATATAATAATATTTAAGTAATAATAAAAACAAAATTATATTTAAAGTAGTAATACAATATAATACAATATATAATAATCACCCAAACAAGCTGTAACTTACAAATTTACTTACCCTAATTAATGGGTTTTTAACTTAATTATTATAAGCTGATATATAATTTATATTTTAATGTTAATTAAACCTGAACTCAATAACGTACTCGCCCCACATCTCCCAGCCAATCGCCCTGTATTCACGTTCAAAAACCACCATTTTCTTCCTCTTTTCAGTTTATTCAAAATCCTTTACTTTTATCTTTCAATCAGTTTGCTCTTTCTCTCTTTTTTTTTTTTTTTGTCAAAAGAGACGCTAATATATAAATTTAAATATTGTTCGTACAACTAGAAATGCTCCTCTAAGCATCAAAATTGTCAAGGTTGGCCAAAATATTAGAAACATCATTAGAGATAGATTTACGATATGTAGTTCCAGAAATATCCAATACAAGACTAGACAAAATGGCAGATGGTGGTAGTACTAAAACAGTAGGACCACCAATTTTTCCAATTTTCATTCCTTCCTTAGCAGTCAACCACTTTGTTTTGCTCCCAAAAACAATGTTTTAATACCGGATCTCTTAGATGTTGTCTTAGTATCCTACAATTATGTAAGATAGATGTATATTATGGGTGAGTTAGTATGAACATGTTAATAATCTATGTTGTCTGTATCGACATCCATAGGACGACCATGAGCATAAGCTAATTTCAGATCTTGTAGGAGTGATATGAGCTTGCTATAGGTATGAACAGATTGAGGAATCTGCATGTAATAGCCTAGCACACAATCCCCTGTGCTATTTCGAAAAACTCCGCCGATACTTCCAGCTCCAGCATTAAATGCTCCATCAATATTGAGTTTGGAGTGATTTTGTTTTGGAGGATGCCATTTGACGTGGAGAGCTAGAGGTGGTTTGGTGTTGTTGTCATTTCTTGACAGAGCAACATACTTTGTAGCTCTCATATGTACCAGATCAAACGAAGCACAGTTTGTGAGGTTATTATTTCTAGCGATCCAAATATGCCAAAGGCAAAAGGAAAATAGTTCTTTCCATGTATGCTTTGAATTTGACAATGTAAGAGGGAGGTTTGCAATATTGTCCAACCAGTGTTGGTGATTGCCAAGAGTGTATATACTAGTAATATCAAACAACAACAACAATAACTACCTAGTATAGTCCCACAAAGTGGGGTCTGAGGAGGGTAATATGTAGACGGGCCTTACCCCTACCCAAAAGGGCAGAGAGGTTGTTTCCAGTCGACCCCCGGCTCAGTGAAGGAAAGAAAAAATAAAAACAAAAACAAAACAAAAGAGCATTAGTAACTCTAGTAGAAATAGCGTAAATAATTATCTAAACATAAGAACCATAAAAAAAATAGCATGCAATAATATCAGACTGTAACTACCATAAATAACTACCAGAAGAGAGACACAACACAATACACAAATCATCTATGAATAGCCCTGTCAATCCTCACCCGACCCCGGGTGAGGAGTACGAAAAACTCTAGGAGCCCCTATCCTACAACCCTAATACTAGACCTCCATACTTTCCTATCAAGGGCCATGTCCTCGGAAACCCGCATTCTAGTCATGTCATGCCTAATAACCTCTCATCAATACCTCTTAGGCCTCCATCTGCCTCGTCGTATGCCGACCATCGCCAGTCGCTCACAACTCCTCACCGGGGCATCAGGACTCCTCCTCCGCACATGCCCGAACCACCTCAGCCTCACTTCTCGCATCTTCTCATCCACCGGGACCACCCCCAACTTCTCTCGAATAACTTCATTCTTAATCTTATCTAACCTGGTGAGCCCGCACACCCACCTGAGCATCCTCATCTTCGCAACCTTCATTCTCTGAACATGAGAGTTCTTCACTGGCCAGCACTCCGCCCCATACAATATGGCAGGTCTAACCACAACTCTATTAAATTTCCCCTTGAGTTTCTGTGGAACTTTCTTGTCACACAGGACTCTTGATGCAAGCCTCCACTTTGACCACCCTGTCCTATATAATGAGTGACGTCCCCGTCAATCTCTCCGCCCCCATGAATCACCGACCCAAGATATCTGGCACTGTCCCTCTTGGCGATGACCTGAGATCCAATCATCACCTCCCTGCCTACTTCGCTCGGCTCGGCGCTAAACTTGCACTCCAGGTATTATGTCTTAGATCTGCTTATTTTGAAACCCTTAGACTCGAGAGTCTGTCTCTATACCTCTAACCTCTCAATAACGCCGACCCTCGTCTCGTCTATCAAGACTATGTCATCAGCAAATACAATACACCAAGGCACATCCCCTTGAATATGTCGGGTTAGAGCATCCATCACAAAGGCAAACAAGAGAGGGCTAAGCGCCGATCCTTGATGGAGCCCCATAACCACTGGTAAATGGTCTGAGTCGCCACGCAACGTCCTAACCCTCGCCTTAGCTCCATCGTACATGTCCTTGATTACTTTGATGTAGGCATGGAGGTGATGATATTACTAGTAATATCAAGTCTTTGCTAAAAGGATTTAACAACCACACAGTCAATGAAAATATGATCAAGAGTTTATTCACAAGATCTGCAGGTATCTATCAATATTAATGCCTATTGAGTTAAAGTAGACTTAAGTGGGTAAACGATTATGATAACATAACCAAATGAAGAATTTTATTTTATTTGCTCTTGAGCTTCGAAATCCAAGAGAAGTTAAGAGTGTATGGGTGGATAGATTTGATAAATGTTCGATCATTCTTTTAGCTGAAACAGTCGGTGTTTGTTAGTTTCCAAATTGGCTTGTCTTTATGTTCAGGTAATAATGGTCGTTGATCACTATTAATACTGTTGAGTAGTTGGGATGGTAAGTAAAAAGAGATGTTTTTGAGGTTCCATGATCCATTTTCATTAAGGTCTTCAAAGTTGGGAGTATGTCCAGTAGCAGTTATATAACCCTCTGTAGTAGCTCTAAGAATGGGATTATTGGGTATGCCAAAAATTAATGCTTTTATCATTTCTAATGATCCAACGGATACCTTGATTACAAAAATATCATCCCTTAAGAATGTTTCTCCGGATAATCGAATCAGTTTTATGTTGATGGGTATGAGTTTGGGACTCAAAGTTTATACGAAAGCAACAATGTTTATTAATGGGGACTCGAGCCCAAAGGGAATGAAGGTATTCAAAAAGTTACATATAAGGTTCACATGAAGAGTTAAACTCTTGTTTTCAACACTAACTATTCCTAATCCACCATTACTCTTAGTATCAGTCAAGGACTGCCAATTAACACGATGAAGCTTTGACTTTTTAGTAGTACATCCTCATTTTAAATTTCGCTAGGTTCAATCAATGATTCTACTAATTTTTTGGGGAATTTGTGGTATTGCATAATATGATTTGGAATACTATTAAGAGTAGAGGTAGCAAGGATAGTGTAACTTTCCATATTAAGGAATATAGTCTTCCAACCTGTAAGCTTCTTATTCATGTTATCAATGACGGATTCGAAGTCTCTTGACTTTGGTTTTTGGTGAAAAAATAGAAAACCAAAAGTGGAACATTACTTAACTTGGAGGGCATGATAGAGAATTTTCATGATGGGGGAATCACAATTTGTAGAGAAAAGGACATTTGATTTATCAAGGTTTATTTTTCGACCCGACAATGCACAAAAATAATTCATAGTTCTCAATAGTGTCACAATTCTTGTTGTCCGTATGGTATCATCAGGGTTAGATCATCTACAAAGAAAATACGGAATAACTAGGGACCGACTCTACTAATTTTGATAGGTTCCGGTTACCTAGATCCACAGTATGATAGATATTTCTAGAGAGCATTTCTAAGCTAAGATGTAGGGAGACATGGGGTCTCCTTGTCTGATGCCTCTACTAGGGCAAAAAGAAATTCAATTTTACTTCCATTCATAAGGATAACAAGGTGGAGGAGTTAATACAATACATAATAAGTTTAATAAGATTCGGAGGGGATTGGGAAAAAGTGAGAGTGCGATGTATGAAAGACCATTCTAATCGATCAAAAGCTTTTTCAAGGTCGACTTTGAGAATCATGTTAGCTTTTGAACCTTATCTTTTGGAGTTTTGGTAGTGGTTCACAATCTCTTGAACAATGATCACACAGTCGGCCGCTCTTCTATTATTCAGGAAACTAGCTAGATGTGTACCAATAAACTTGTCTAGAAAGGGTTTAATACGGTTTGCAATAATTTTTGTGACAAGTTTATATTCAATATTTCAAAAGCCAATGGGTCAAAAGTTCTTTATGTCATTGGCAATTTCAAATTTTGGGATAAGACACAAATAGGTACGATTTAGTTCCGGAGGGATGGTACTAGTGGTGAAAACATTATGGCAGAGTGACAAAACAAAGGGACCCACAATTTTTCAGTATTTGTTATAGAAAAAAGGTGTAAAACATCTGATCCAGGTGCTTTTAAGGGCTTAAAAGATTTGAAAACCCCTAAGATTTTATGGTCACAGAGGTCTTTTCCTAAATGTATTTTGTATGAATCTGTGAGAATGGAAAAGGAATAACAATTATAGTGGTAGCGACGTCAAGATGAACAGTGGAATACAAGGCTTTGAAGTAGTTGAAAATATAGGCTTCTATATCAGCTTGGTCATAAATCAAGTTACATGTATCATTTATAAAAGAGATAATACGGTTTCTTCTTGTTCGATTAACGGTCGAGATGTGAAAAAATTTAGTATTTGCATCTCAATCAGTAATTCAATTTATACGAGATTTCAACTTCTAGAACTCTTCTTCCAACCTAAGGATATCTTGAAGTCTTTTATAAGAGAGATTTCAGGATTCTGGAGGAATGAGCTAGTAGTTTACTTGGCAGAAATTTTTATACCAGTAAGTCTAGCTAAAATAGTTTTCTTTTTTAGTAAAAATTATTCCAAAATATTATGTCCTATCAGGTAATGTCATATTAAAAAAGTGAGGTAGCTTGTAGAAAGTCAAGATTAGTATTACAGGAGTCATTAATAATATTAATAAGATTAGGATGCGAGCGCCAAATGGTTTCAAATCCGAAGGGCTTGCTAATACTAGTAGTGTTATTGCCATGGAGACGTAACAATAATCAGAATAAATTTTAGGTAAATGACTAACATCAGTCTGGAAAATTTTGAGGCAATCATTATTAATGAAGCATCTGCCAAGTCTTTCAAGGATCAAATCATTCCGAGTTTGTTTATTAGACCAAGTGTACTTGCACCCCTTAAAACCTAGATCAAATAAGTTGTAGTTGTTTATACATGACCAAAGAATGTCTGCTCCATCATTATTAACTTGTCTACCACCCCATTATCATTGACAGTAAGTACCTTGTTGAAATCACCACCAATAAGCCAAGGACCATTATAAGTTTTACGAAAAGCTATAAGATTATCCCACAAAATTTTGCGACAATTAAATAGGTTACTAGCATAAATCACAGAAAAGAGCTAGGGTTGAGTTGAAGAATATACCTTAACCATTGTGTGAATTTCTTGGCTAGTAACGATGATTCTGTCAATCGTGATAAGTCTACTAGACCAACGGAGTACAATACCATCCGAGCGATCATTAGATGGCACTTTAATCATATCCGTGAAAAGGAAATCATCTCTAAGTGTTTAGTGATTCTCCATGTTGGTCTCTAGGAGAGCAACAAGGCAAGGTTTATGATAGTCTTAACATAAATCCAAAATTTCTTCTAAAACTAGAATTATTGGAACCTATATAGTTTCATACGACAAAGTTAGTGTGGCTATTCATTGGGGCTAATGGAATATCTAGGCCCACGAGGCGCACAAGTAATAAGCCCCGGCATGGTTTCATTTGCATGATGGAAACATGTTTTTTCCTTGGTTTTCCCTAAAGATTTGAGTGTTTTGAACGCTGCAAGTGATGAGTTCGGTGAGTTATACTCCTATGTCTATCTCTCATTTTTTAGTCACTACTAGTGTTGGTGGTTATGACATGGACACCAGCACTAGTACACTTAGTTGAGCTCCTATTGGTAGTAATTGATGTAGAGTTGATGGACTTAAAGTGAAAAAAGTGTGAGATGGTTCCAAATTACTTGTTGGGACACTGGAACTGCTTGGAGAATCTGCAATAGATAAAGGTTAGGGAGATTGATCTATTTTCCTGTTGTATTAGATTGAGAGTGGGTCACAAGATTGTGGAGAAGTTGAGGTTCATGTGAAAGGTTGGGGGTTTGCCCCACAATTGAAGCTTTAGGTTTGAGGCTTATTCTTGTAGATTGTCCTTATGTAATTTGATAGGATATCAACGTTCTTTTATCAGCACTACTATTGGTAGATTTACCAAGTTGAAAAGTTGTTGAAAAAAAAAAAAAGACCCTTTCCCGTAAACCCCGAGATCTTCGCCCCTTTTGTAAAGAGAAAAATTTGAGAAATTAAAACAACACAAGAATTTAACGTGAAAACCCAAAATCGGGAAAAAACCACAACTGTTGTCAAAAGACAACAACCGACCACTATGTGAAAAATTCTTACAATCACATAAACCTCAATACATTCTCCTAACAAACAGTGTAGAAATGCATTCGGTTTGGTACACTTGAAAACATAACTTAAGCCCCCTTATATAGGCAAGCCTCCAAGCTACTCTTTAACATTTTTCCAATGTGGGATAATGACCATTCTCATTTTTAAGCAAAATCCCAACAAACTCCACCTTGATTAAAAATGATCATAGCAGCAGCTATCCGCAATACTCCACATTGTTGAACACCTATCATACTCCACCATAAAGAGTATCGCCACTTAGAATAAACCATTGTAAGAATTTTCACTTCGGCTCATGTCGAAAAACACCTTGCTGATTATTATGGTGCAACCTCCACTATTGGCTTTCCTTGGAAGTCCATCAGCTATCGTTATAACTGTTTCATCACACACCTTGCATTCCTGCCAAACCAATGCCCGTGTGTAATTTCGATATTAATCTTACATCATTTACCATGGCAAATAGCGGCATGCCATAAGGATGTACATGTCTTTGGGTCATATAAGGTCATATGGGTCCCTACCATATTAACAACATCACTTGACTTGGAGCCTGTAGCCGAACCTGCTCCACCTGCTGGACAACCCTTCTTCATGTGTCCAGGCTCTCCACACTTCCAGCAAACAAGATTCTGCTTCATGGGGTTCCTCTTTTCCTTTCCTTTCCCGTAGCACATATACACACTTTCAGAAGAAGTATCCCTCCCATCTCCTTTGAGTCTTCTTTCTTCAGAGATGAGCGTGTTGATAACTTCTGAAAAGATCTACCTGGCTTCACGTGCGCAAAAGACGAAGGAAGAGACCAGACGAGCCTTAAGGCTTGATCCTCCTCATCTATCTTCACCCCAATAGCTTCAAGCTCAGAGACAATCCCATCGAGAACACTCAAATGATCCGAGATTTTAGTACCCTCGCCCATCGCAATGTATGAAATTGTTCCTTCAGGTACACCCGATTTGAGACTCCCTTTGTTTGATACAGCTTTTCCAACTTTTCCCATAGCTCCTTGGCCGTCGCAATTCCATGCACATTTGCAAGGACATTCTTTGTCAATGATAACCGTATCGCACTTGCAGCTCTCAAATCCAAATCATCCCATTCTTCATCTCTCTTGCTTGATGAATCATCGCTAGAACCTGCTTTTGGTTTTCCCTTCAGGGCTTTGTGTAGACCTGATTGAATCAATATATCCCTGACTTGAACTTGCCACAAGCCAAAATTGATTCTTCCATCAAATTTCTCAGTATCAAACTTGATACTACCCATTGTAACCGTATCGCTGACCAATATCCGTGGATGAAAAACACTTGCTTAGAACCTCGTCTGTAGCTCGTGAACAACACACCAGGTAAGTTCCCAGGAAAGAGAGGTGGGTCCGACGTGACCACTTAATTACCAAGTCTTTCCTAGCTATATATATATATATATATATATATTATCTTTCTTTGTACGTAATATTTAATACGGGTGAGCAACTTTCATACTAATTCATGAATTAGGAGGAGAGCCTAAAGAATTATTTTTACTTCATTATAGTTTTTTTTATTTTTCTTAGTAGTTTTATTTATATTTTTCTTATTAAAAAAATGTGATTGATTAAATTTTTTGGAATATGTGTTAGTTTATTATTTAAGTTGCTGAAATTTTAGTTCTTTAATAGTTAAATTAAATTCATGTTCATATAGATGTGTATATCAAATTACGGCAAGTTAGTCACACATACAATATGATAATTAATTAAGATTATTATTTTATATTAAGTTCTATTGATAAATATGGCTGAAATTTGCATATATTTTTTTTGTTTTGTATAAATATCTCTAAATAATGATAAATCCAACATTATGTAGTTTTGTATAAATTACAACGCATCAATAGAAAGCTTTATTAATTTGGTTCTATCTTCTAGGCTAATGGTCATCTCTTAGTTATTTTTTTTACTTTAAAATCTTAAGATTTATTATAACAG
This sequence comes from Nicotiana benthamiana, assembly GCA_034376525.1. Lineage (NCBI taxonomy): Eukaryota > Viridiplantae > Streptophyta > Magnoliopsida > Solanales > Solanaceae > Nicotiana > Nicotiana benthamiana. Next base: position 81,742,794 of record CM067331.1, read on the forward strand.
TTAAAAAATAACAATAATAAAATAGATAAATAAATATAATACTCTAAAACGCTACAAAAACTTTATATGCACTTTAAACACTAGCTCATGTGTTCATACGCGAACCTTGGATTGATACGCTTAAATAATAAAAGAATTATGTGCGCATTCCGCGTCTTGATACCTTTTTAATTTAAAATAATTATGTTATAACCATGTGTACATTCCGTACCTCGGTTTAATATTTAATTTCAAGGAAGTACCTTGTGTGCGTATTGCATCTTGGTCAAAATAATTAATAAAAATATAATAAATTAAGTGAAGCGGTAATAAATAAGCCATAATTAATAAAAAATACAAGAATAGCTAAAAATTTGATTTAAGCCTTACATTAATCAATAGAAACGACCGTGCTAGAACCACGGGACTCGAGGGGTGCTTTACACCTTCCCCTCGGTCAACAGAATTCCTTACTCAGTCTTCTATTTTCGTAGACCATAAATTAAGAGTCAAACCTTCCTTTTGAAAAGGGATTCAAATAAAAGGTGACTTGGAACACCAAAGCTCAATTCCAAGTGGCGGCTCTAAGTAATAAATAATCCCTCTTCAAAACGTCACTTTAATTGGAAAAACTTTTCTAACTCAACCTCGTAACCGGGTTGTGTGGGAAAAAAAGAGGTTTGACAGCCGTGGCTACTCCGTTGGGGACAATAAATAAGAATTTGAGCTTTGTATATTGATTCTTGTTTGGCTTTTATCATGTTTTGATATTATTGTATTTGGAAGCCTAATGTGCTACTTATCGCTTGTTTACCGCTTTAATATTTATTTGAACTGTGATATAAATTGTATCGTCTCTCGCACCCCTATGAATCTTCTGATAGGTAGTTATGTTATTTTTGCCTACCAGCATCACAAAACTTTTGTCTTGAGATAAAGCCGGTTAGCCTACCAGCGTCTGGTGAAAGATTTAGTCACACATGTTTAGGCGGGAGAGTCGTTAGCTAGCCAGTGCTGTTCTACTAGTGGTGACGCTTGACGCTCCTCGGCTCTGGTTGTCCACCCGGGTAAGCCAGGTCTAGGTATCATCTCCTTTAAGATTAGGGGTGCTTATCAGGCGGATTGGGTGGCTTTTTACTATTAACGGTTTGACTTGACGGTTATCGGCTTTTAAATGTATTAATCCATTAACCACCCGATAAGATATCGGGCGGATTGGTATCGGTTTAGCTCTTATCGGACGGTTATTGGGCGGTTTATCGGCCTAACATACATATTCACTAAATATCTCTCATTCTCCTCGTCATAGAAATAATGAATTGCCATAAAAAATAACTTTTCGAGGCAATATGATGCATTCAATTTTCTTTACCATAGTCACTCAATTTGATTCTCGTGATTAGGAAATTTACATTACCATATCCGGCATGTTGCCGAACAGGAGGATTACAACCAAGAATAAATTTAAAATAGAACCAAAAAATTTCTAGATCCCGAAATTAAAAATGATTAGAAGTAGAAATACATTTTTGTTAATCATTTTCAAGGATTTTAGTTTTTTATATATATATATATATATATATATATATATATATATATATATATATATATATATTCTTAGCGGTTTAACGGATTTTCCTTTTGTAAAATTGAATAATCCGTCCCCAAACCGATAAGCCGTTAATAAAAAAAATTCAATCCATTCCCCGTCCGTTAAGCCGTTAAGCCGTTACCAGTAAACCGTTAAGATTCGATTCGGATCGATTTTCGGTTTCGGATCGGATTTGAACACCCCTATTTAGGATTTGAAAAGTTAGAAGAACTAGCCACAAGCAATGAATATCTCTAATAGGTTATGCTTTATTTGCATCATATACATTGAACTTAGCGGGAGTCGGCACAGGGGTCGGGCCCGTCTAGGACAGGAACCAATTTTTTGGACCAACATGTTCATATCTATGTGATATATGTAATGTTATTTGGTAGGCTTCACTGAAATGTTGACCGCTTTTAGGATATAATTAAACAAGGGTAAAGAAAGAGGAAATTTCCAAGTTTTCATAAAATACCTTTTTTTTAAAATAAAATTATGAAAGGTTTTGGTATATAAACTAACAATTTTCAAAATATTTCCTTTTTTTAGTTATTTTAACCGAACTACGCGGGTTTGATTCTCACCGGATGTGAGATACGTAGGCAACCTTCATCAGGTTCAACCCCATTTTCAATAAACAAAAAAAAAGGGAGTAAAAATAGGGTTTTTATGGATTATTAGTTTTTTTTTTCAAATAATGATAATATAGTCACTTTGTCAAGTTTTTAACCAGTTTTGCCCTTGCATCCGGTCTTTTGTCGAAATAGCCTTGAAATCTGCATCGAAAATGCAAAATGGGAGGCTAGTTTTATTTTTTTATTAGTTTTTTTTTACAAAACAAAAAAAAAATTATTTGGGTCTTTTGTTTTTTTAATGACTATTACAAATTTAATTTTTTAGTTCCACTGTTTGATTTTTTTTTTTTGGAATTTTTTTAATTATTATTATCAAAGTTTATTTTATTCCAAACATGTTTATGTCTTTAGAGTCAATAGAGTTCATTTGTATATATTTCCTTTTCTCTCATTCTAAAAATATATATAATTGAAAAATATTTTAACTCTTATTTATTATTTCTTTTAAGGAGAAGAAATAATTGAAATTGTTATTATTTTTCTTGAACTACATTGTGTTTGATTCATGCGGCGTCATGATACGTAGGCAATCCCCATCGGATGCGATCACAACCATAACTAATCTGGAAAAAAATAAATGATAAAAAATTAAAATAAAATAAAATAAAAGAGAAGTAAGTTCAAAAGGAAATATTCCAACATGTCGGGATGAAGCATGCAGCCTTCCAAAATCATTTTAGAAATGAAAATGGCATTAGGTTCATGGCATACAATGTGTGATTAATATATGAAAATGCCTGACTCTAACACGTTTGTTGTCTTTTATTTCTAAAGAGATAAGGTTAAACAGAGGTGGTTGGTTTGTGGTTTAAACTGGCGACTCTCCCTTACAATACGAGGTCAAAAGGAAAAAGTAAAATGGGAAACAACGGTGAGAATGAGCAAGATAATGATGTTGTCCATGGACAATTGGTCGAACAAGGTTCGTGACTGATTGAAGAAGTAAGAGTGTTGAAATAACAATTGGCAGATATGTCCCAAGCCTGGGTGAATGGACATGCACCGCCCTCACTACCCCAGGGGCCTTCAAATAATCTTCATAATGTGTCAGTTGCAAATCAAGTGCCCATCTCCATAATAAGTAACCCATTGTAGCAAACTGGAGTCAGTCCGAGCATTAACCTCCCCACTATCCCCAGTACCTCCATTCCACGTCCTCCAGCCGCATCCTTCAGAATTGACCTACATACTGTACCCATTCCTCAATCGGCTCTTGCTCAAAATCTCAACAATGATCCACTATTGAATGCTTATGATACCCAACATTACTCTCCAGAACCGATTTTCAAGGTTCCAGATTCATACAAGCATACTCCTCAGAACATGTTCCCAATCGAGGTCGAAAAGCCCAAAAAGAATATGGAACAAGAGGAAATGGCCAGAAAAATGAAGGGTTTGGAACAAACCATGAGAAACATACAGGGTTTGGGAGGCCACAAGAGTGTTTCGTTTAATGATTTATGCATGTTTCCCCATGTTTATTTTCCACATGGATTCAAGACCCCTAAGTTTGACAAGTACGATGGTCACGGTGATCATGTGGCCCATTTGAAGAGATATTGCAACCAACTGAGGGGAGCAGGGGGCAAAGAACAATTACTCATGGCTTATTTTGGGGAAAGTTTGACAGGAAATGCTTGAGAGTGGTTCATAGATAAAGACATATCTCACTGGCACGTTTGGAACGACATGGCTCAAGATTTTGTCCAACAATTTCAGTACAATATTGATATAGTGCCAGACCATTCCTCTCCCGTCAACATAAAGAAGAGATGTACAGAAAGCTTCAGAGAATATGCAATCAAGTGGAGAGAGCAAGCTGCTAGGGTCAAACCACCAATGAAAGAGGCAGAAATTATTGACTAGTTTCTCCAAGCTTAGGATCCTGATTAATCCATTATATATTGGCTGCCATTGGTAAGCCATTTTGCCGAGGCGATCAAGATTGGGGAAATAGTTGAGAATGGATTGAAGTCGGGAAAAATGGTGAGTCAGGCAGCCCACGCAAACAATTCAAAGCGGGTCAGGCAGTTTCAGAAATCGGAAAAAGAAGAAGGAATGATCCATGATAGCGTCTGGATTCGGTGGAGTTCAAAGAGGAATAGTTCCTTCATACGGTCAATTCCAACCAGGATTCTACTCAAAATTATTATCCGCCTCAGGGTCCCCGATACTCATTTCCCTCGCAACAATACACAGTGTATAATGCTCTAGCTTATGCTAGGCCTCCCAATCACCAACAATGGCGAGCATCAATTCCCCAAGGCTCTCGTTAACTGCGGAAAAATTTTAAGGCACCATATAATCCTCATCCCAGAGAGGAATATGTGAGAGAACAGGAGCCAAAAAGAGAGTTCACCCCGATTGGAGAATCGTATACAATCCTATTTCGCAAGTTAATGCAGCTGAAGTTGATTGGACCTATCATGCCACGTTATGTGAATCCCAATTCAAAAGGTTTTGACTCCAATGCTAGATGTGAGTATCATTCTAACACCCAAGTTCATAGTACCGAAAATTGTTGGACATTGAAGAAAGCCATTGAAAATTTCATTGAAGCAAAGACAATTGTGGTGACAAACAATGAAGATACTCCTAATATCACAAACAATCCTCTCCCAGCTCATGGTAATACACATTTTATTGGGATGATTTGTGATGATCGTGATTACAAGCAATCTGGCAAGACAGAGATGATTGTTGGAACCATAGAGCCATAGCCAAAAGTGATAGTAAGCCTGCCGCAATTGGCACCGCTGATTATGAAAGGTGCGAGTTCTAGTTCAAACTTGGCAGGTTCGGAAAAAACAGTTCTCTATGTCCCTGGAAGCACAAAAAAGATTGAGGTTCAATTGGGTGGGCCAAAACTTTATATCCCTGGGGCATTCAAAAGATTGTTTCGAATAATTCTTTGAGAAATATAACAGAGCAAGTTGTGATCCGACCTATTGCACAACTTCCAGTGTCAAACACAAAAGCTATTCCCTGGAACTATAACAAGACTGTCATGACATACAAAGGAAAAGATATAGTGGAAGAAACAGATGAAATGGGAGGCTTGACCGGCTCTGGAAGGTGCTATTCGCTAGAGGAGTTAAGAAAAGCTAAGCAAGCCAAGGAAAATCACTTTCCAGTGACAAAAACTGTTTCAGAAAAAGAAGCGGAGGAATTACTTAAGATGATGAAAATGCAAGACTACTCAATCATTAATCAACTAAGGAAAACCCATGTTCAGATATCTTTGTTATCTCTGCTTTTGCACTCGAAAGAACATCGCCGTGTGCTGATAAAAACTTTGAACGAGGCATATGTCTCAGAAAAGACAATGGTTAATCAGTTAGAAAAGATGGCTGAAAGATTCTTTAAGGTGAACAAAATTTCTTTCAGCGATGATGATTTGCAGGAAGGGGTTGGGCACAACAAAGCTTTGCATCTTATGGTCAAATGTGAAGGGCATTACGTAAAAAGGGTCATGATTGACGGGGGCTCAAGTGTAGATATATGCCCTCTTTCTATTCTACGACAATTGAACATTGACAGTAACAAAATTTGAACTAGTAGTGTCACCATCATGGATTTTGATGGTTCAAAAAGAGACACTATCGTGGAAATCAAACTCACCATGACAATTGGCCCAGTTGATTTTAACATTGTCATTCGGGTGTTGGATATGAAAACCTCCTATAATTTTCTTCTGGGAAGGCCGTGGATCCATATGGCCAGAGTTATACCATCCACCCTATATCAAATGGTCAAATTCGAATATGACAGGCAAGAAATTATTGTTTATGGGGAGGAAGACTCGTCCGTCTATAATGACCTGTCCATTCCATGTATCGAGGCCAAGGAATAATGTGAACCCCTCGTGTATCAAACATTTGAAGTGATTGAGGTGGACCCGGTGGAAGAAGGAAAACCAATTTTGTATCCCCATCTTTCTGCCACATCTATGATGGTAGCTTCACTGATGTTGAGGAACGGCTATGAACTAGGAAAAAGATTAAGATCATTTCTACAAGGAATTGTGAACCCCATTGCTCCTTTTTCGAAGAAAGATACCTTTGGCTTGGGTTTTAAACCAACATCAGCTGACATAAACAGAGCCAAGGCCCGGAAAAAGAATGGTTGGAACTTGTCAAAACCAATCCCTCACACTGCCTACTCTTTTGTCAAGCCACAATTTGAAGAAGTCCAAAATGTTTCTACTCAAGATTACATTGATGAAGTTTTCCAGGCTCTCAAGGAGATGTTCTATGGAATCAACATGGTTCAAGTTGGTGAGGGCCATAGCCGTGCCAGTGTTCAGCTGATTGGCCCAGATACCTCGCTCAACAACTGGGAAGCAACTCCTCTTCCCATCAGGAAGGAGTTTTCGTAGTATGTTTTGTTGCTTTTTCTATATTTGGATTATTTTCAGGGTTGTAATCCATATACTTTAGTTTAATTGCTTTGCTTTGATGTTAACCCTTCTATCCTTTCAAATTCAATGAAATGAAGTTCCAGTTTCATAGTAGAATTATGTCTTTCCTTTCCCTAATTTTGTTTAATTTCTCATCATTTTTAGTTTCGTTAATGCTGGCTTTAAAAACATGACATGCACGTGAAATTCATGCCCATATCTTAAAAAGTTTTCTAATCTCGAAATAACAAAATCAAGAAGTTGAGTATGATAAAGATGAGGCCTTTAAGGAAATAAAAAGAGAATTAGATCAATTTGAGAATTTGGATCAATTTGAGAATAAGCCTAAGTCTAACTTAAATGAAACTGCGGCAATTAACCTGGGAAGTCCTGAAGAAATCAGAGAAATAAAAATAAGCATTCATATTGAACAAAGGACGAGAGATGCCATAATTCAAGTTTTGTTCGAGTATAGAGATGTATTTCTTAGGAAGATGGTCCAAGGGTCTAGAGAATGGCACGTGAAATTACCTTTTGCTCTGTTGGGATACCGAACAACTGTCCGTACATCAGTTGGTGCAACACCCTACTTGGTAGTTTATGGAACTGAAGCGGTCATACTTGCTGAGTTGAGATTCCCTCTCTCCGGATAATTGTTGAACCCGGGATTAAAGACACTGAATAGGTGAAGTCATGATTGGAATAGTTGAGTTTTATTGATGAAAAACGTTTGGTGGCATTTTGTTTTCATCAATTATACCAACAAAGAATGGCACGTGCTTACAATAAGAAAGTGCACCCAAGAAAATTTGAGGTAGGACAACTTGTTTTGAAACGCATATTTCCACACTTGGAAGAAACAAAAAGAAAGTTCGCCCCGAATTGGCAAGGTCCTTACCTCGTCAAGAAAGTATTGTCGAAAGGAGCTCTACACTTGGCAGATATAGAAGGCAAGGTGACAGGCATATCCGTCATTGCAGATGCAGTCAAGAGATACTATGTCTGACATGCTTCTATTGGGGCACTTGGTTTATACTTAGCATTCTCAGGTTGGGATGATGAAAGGCTATCATTATCGCTACCCAAACACTGGTCAACCCTAGTTAGCCCTTTGAAGCTTTGTTTATATTTCTTTGTGTTTACCCTTTTTGGAACCAATGTACTTAAAAAAAAGATTAAAAAAAGGTCATCATCCAAACAACTTCGTGCCACCCTGAACTAAGTTCGACTTGATTCCGAAAGGATATGTACGCAGCATCTCTCTGAGGTTCAGTCACACCAAACAAAAAATCTACATTTTCCCAATATTCAAAGAAACTGGGGCATGTTTTTATTTTATTTTTCAATGGTTGTCCCATCAAATGGTTTCAAAAGTTGTAATTCAGTTGAGTAGTTCTTTTTACCTTTACCTTTTAAGACATTCTGATCAGCTTTTGAGAATGCTAAGTTCATACACTGGGGGTTGCGCTTCAACCATTGCAAAGAGAGAAAAACAAATGAGAGAGTCTTATCAGTGAAAACCCTCAAGGGTACTATAAGGCGATGGCAAGTTGAGACAAACAAACGAGAGAGTCTTATTGGTGAAAACCCTCACGGGCACTATGAGGCGATGGTGAGTTGAGAAAAAGGTAAATGAGAAAGGTCAATTGGTGAAAACCCAAAAGGGCATCGTTGATCGATTTTAGGTCTTCTTATCTCTCGGCACAAGCATGGTTAAAGAACTCAGTTTCAAAAAGAAGTTTACAACAAATTTTTAGAATTAAACGGTTTAGACAGATCGGGCATCTAGTCCAAAGTGCATGTCATGTTTATTTAAGTCAGCATGTTCCTCCAGATAAGTCTTTTCTTATTCTTCCCCTGAAAGGGACACTTCTTGATTAAGTTGTAATTATTAGTTCATCTACTTGTTTTTTTCGTACTATTATTCTTGAGTCCCTTTCAGTTTAATTTTGTCAAAGCAAAGCAAAGAAAAGGCCACAAAATTGATTACAATTTCCTCGTTATATGAAGCAAAATTTCTGGGGCATAAACAGTATGGGCATAGCCATAAAGCCGACTTTGCTATTCCTTGTCGAGCAAAAGGCTTGAAGGACTTAGCAATGTTTCAAGGGCAACAAAAGTTACTCATCAAAAGTTGTTTTGGGGAACAAAGTTGTTTTCACAATAGACACAAATGGTGATAGGCGCAAAATAGTCAGGTGTTGATGTAAAAAAAAAATCTTCAGAAAATAAAGTCAGAATATCCCGACAATTTGTACGATCATCGACAGGGTCCTAACAAGTGCAATGGATGCAAGATCAAGTCGCCCAAGGAGTCAAGGCCACAAACTGACCACCATTTTTAAAAACTAACGAATCTTTCTTTGCTTAGAACAGGAACAAATTCGTTTAGTGAAACAGTTCGTGGAAAGACGAACCACCAAGTGAAGTTCTCAGATCCATGATTTCCTTCCAATATACACGTAAGCATGTTATTTTAGTTTCATTATTGGGGATCGACACCCAATCTTCAATAAACGGTATTACATCCCCTGGTTGCATTATTTTCTACATAGGGTACGACATCCCCTAGTAGCATTTTAGAGTGGTACGAGCCTCATCCAACATAGGGTACTATATCCTCTGGTTGCATTATTTTCTACATAGGGTACGACATCCCCTAGTAGCGTTTCAGAGTGCCACGAGCCTCATTTTATTGCCAACACAAGGTACTACATCCCCTGGCTGCATTATTTTCTACATAGGGCACGACATCCCCTAGTAGAATTTCAGAGTGCCACGAGCCTCATTTTATTGCCAAAACAGGGTACTACATCCCCTGGCTGCATTATTTTTTACATAGGGTACGACATCCCCTAGTAGCATTTCAAAGTTCCACAAGCCTCATTTTATTGCCAACACTAGGTACTACATCCCCTGGCTGCATTATTTTCTACATAGGGTACGACATCCCCTAGTAGTATTTCGGAGTGCCACGAGCCTCATTTTATTTCCAACACATGGTACTACATCCCCTGGCTGCATTATTTTCTTCATAAGCTACGGCATACCCTAGTAGCATTTCAGAGTGCCACGAGCCTCATTTTATTTCCAACACAGGGTACTACATCCCCTGGCTGCATTATTTTCTACATAAGGCACGATATCCCCTAGTATCTTTCAGAGTGCCATGAGCCTCATTTTATTGCCAGCACGGGGTACTACATCCCCTGACTGCATTATTTTCTACATAGGATACGACATCCCGTAGTTGCATGTTAGAGTGCCACGAGCCTTATCTTATTGCCAACACATGGTACTACATCTCTTGGTCGCATTACTTTCTACCTGCATAGGGTACGACATCCCCTAGTAGATGCCATGGGCCTCGTCTTTTTTCCAACACAGGGTACTACATCCCTTGGTTGCCTCCTTCCTGTTAACACAGGGTATAACATTCCCTATTATTAAAAAAATCTTTTTCAATTCTTTGTTCCACAATAGCAATGATAGTTTAATGTGTATTCAATAACTCACAAAAATTTCCTAGTGCAAACTGGGGCAGAAAATTTTTGTTCGTTTTGTTTGTTTGTTTGTGTTAGCTTGTAGGTTTTTCAGCAAAGCACATATTTGATGTAAAAAAAATAAGATTTCAGTTCTTTCCGGAGAAAGTGGAACGTTTGATCTCAATACCAGCTACCACCAGCTTTGGCATAATGCATGCAGAGACATATGGTCAAGATCTTTCTTCCCGTCGTCGGATCAAGAAACAAACATGAAAGAATATTTCATAGTATGTTGCATCGAGAGCATCAAGTTTCAATCCAAAGTCACTGGGAGAAGCAAATCAAGAATCAAGACAAGACTCCAGATGGCATTTAGATAGGAATTTTCTAACTCTTAGATTTCAAGAGTATGTAATCTTCTTTTCATTTTGATGTAATAGTAGGAACCGCGGATCGGAACCTCGACGGAACCTCAGTGAACTCTCCATCTAAGTATTCTCTATCACTCTTCTTTCTACTTGAACTACACATGACCTGATTCCCTTATAACCCGAGATATGTAGGTTGCCTAAAACCAAGACTCAGTCACACCTTTTTTTCTATCTTGTTTTCCTTTTCGAATGAAAGTGAGGTCAAAAATCAGTCACCTTGTTCATTTTTCTTTGCCTGAAAACTCTTCATGTTTCCAAGCAAAGAGGGGCATGCTGTGAACACCTAATTTTTTACCACACCCAAATTCTATAATAGTTTAGTGTAAATATTTCTTTTACGTCTAATCTTAATATTTTAAAACTTTGATCATACTCTTAGTAGGTTTTATTTAATATATATATATATATATATATATATATATATATATATATATATATATATATATATATATATATATATATATATATATATATATATATTCACATTTTTAGAGTATAAGTTTTACTCCTACTTTTAATAAAAGAAAAAAAATTAAAACTGAAGAAGATTTTAAAAAAAAAATCTAATTAGAATTTTAAATGTAAGCTATAGTATTTTACTTAGTATAATTTAAACTACAATGTAAATATTTACTTTTCTTATGTTATATAGTATTTAAATATAAGATAGCTAATTCATATTTTTAACTATGCATTTTACTTTCCAATTTCTTCATTAATAAAGAATTAGTAAAAATTAAAAAAAAATAAAAAAAATAAGTAATAATATAATAAAAGGGGATAAATTTTAAAAGATTCAAACAAAATTATCCTAACCACATATCATGATCTTCTCAATTTTTTTCTCTCACTTTAACTTTAACTCTAACTCTAACTCTTTTATCTATCTTTACATTTCTTTTATAAAAGAAAGAAAAAAAAAAGGAAGGAAAAAGAAACGTTGAAAAACCAAAGAAGAAACGAACCGAAAAAACCAAAGGAAAAAGAAACGTTGAAAAACTAAAAAAAAAAAAACGTTGGAAACAAAGAAGAAAGAAACAGAAATGGAAGAGAGAAAACAAAGGAAGAAAAAACGGTGGAAAGAGAAAAGAAGCAAAGAAAGAGAGAAAAGGAAGAAAATAGAAAAAAACGTCAAAGAAAGAAAGGAAACACAAGTTCGAGATTTCGTTCACGGTTTTGTGTTTGTGGTTCTAAAAAGGTTAGTACTACAACTTTAAAATTCTGTAGATATTCTTTTGTGGTGAAACCTTATCAAAGGTAACACTCAATTTTTTGATACAGTTTAAACATGATATATGAGATCTATGTTTTCGCAAAGTTTGAATTTTAATTTATTTTTTTCTGAATTTTGTTAGAAGCATATTTTCAAAGAATTTGTTAAAAGGTTTGTAATTGATTACTAATCGAGGGTCGCCATATATATATATATATATATATATATATATATATATATATATATATATATATGTTATCTTTCTTTGTACATAATATTTAATACGGGTGAACAACTTTCATACTAATTCATGAATTAGGAGGAGAGCCTTAAGAATGTTTTTCTACTTCGTTGTAGTTTTCTTTATTTTTCTTAGTAGTTTTATTTATATTTTTGGTACTAAAAAAATGTGATTGACAAAATTTTTTGGAACATGTGTTAGTTTATTATTTAAGTTGCTGAAATTTTAGTTCTTTAATAGTTAAATTAAATTCATGTTCATATGGAAGTGTATATCAAATTACGGCAAGTTAGTCACACATACAATATGATAATTAATTAAAATTATTATTTTTTATTAAGTTCTATTGATAAATATGGCTGAAATTTGCATATTTTTTTTGTTTTGTATAAATATCTCTAAATAATGATAAATCCAACATTATGTAGTTTTGTTTAAATTACAACGCATCAATAGAAAGATTCGTTAATTTTGGTTCTATCTTCTAGGCTAATGGTCATCTCTTAGTTATTTTTTTTTACTTTAAAATCTTAAGATTTATTATAATAGCTAAAAAATAACAATAATAAAATAGAATACTCTAAAATGCTAGAAATTTTTTAGATGCACTTTGAAATACTAGCCCATGTATTCATACCCGAACCTTGGATTGTTACGCTTAAATAATAAAAGGATTATGTGCGCATTCTGCACCTTGATACCTTTTTAATTTAAAATAATTATGTTATAACCATGTGTACATTCCGTACCTTGGTTTAATATTTAATTTCAAGGAAGTACCTTGGTGCGTATCGCATATTGGTCAAAATAATTAATAAAATAATAAATTAAGTGAACCGGTAATAAATAAGCCATAATTAATAAAAATACAAGAATAGCTTAAAAATTAATTTAAGCCTTACATTAATCAATAGAAGCAACAATGCTAGAACCACGAGACTCGAGGGGTGCCTTATACCTTCCCCTTTGTCAACTGAATTCCTTACTCAGTCTTCTATTTTCGTAGACCATAAATTAAGAGTCAAACCTTCCTTTTGTAGTGATTCAAATAAAAGGTGACTTGGAAAACCAAAACTCTATTCCAAGTGACGACTCTAAATAATAAATAATCCCTTTTCAAAATGTCACTTTAATTGGAAAAACTCTTCTAACTCAACCTCGTAACCGGGTTGTGTGGGAAAAACGAGGTGTGACAATGTTTATGGCATGGGCGGCTTTCCAGGCATGCTACGTGATCTCTTGGACATACCCCATCGCGTACTAGCAAGCCTCCTAACGCCTAGCATCATGGTCGGTTCTGTGGTCTTGGCTGCGCCAAGTGACAAGCGTTCTTGTGCCTATGAGCACCCCACCAATAGCGCTCGCCAGCACCCAGTTTAAGGCAGATGCTAACAGCTCCCCGCGCGCAGACCCTAATGCTAAAGACAAGGTTGCTGCCAATGGACCGACTTCTACTTTGTAGGAATCTAAGTCCTTTTATGGTAAATATTGAGTAGTTTTATTTCATATATTTTCATTATGGCTCCGTAGCTTAGTTAGGTCAAGTCATGTAACTTTGATTTTTTTTTAAGCACTATTAGGAGGATCAAGCAATCAAACTTTCAAGCAAGCAAATAATTCTTTGTATTGGTGTCTCTGCCCCTCAACACCGTGTTGCTTTTCTATAATAGCTTTCATTAATGCAATCAAGCTTTCTTTATTCTCAATTCTCATTTCTATTCTCTCAATTGCTCTTGATATTGATTTTTCGAACAACACTGAATATCTTGTCTAGTCAATTGACGATAGTAACTACACTATCATCGGTTGCTTAGCCTTATGGCACTCTTTTGAGGATTCTTAGAAAAGCGTTGCGTAACAGTTGATATCAGAGCCAAGGCTGAACATCAAACGAGGGAACGCATTGCCATTACCACCATTTCTAACCATAGTGAATCATAAGGTACTGCATTGCGGACCTTGAAGAGACGGTTGGCGTATTACGACCCATCGCGGATACAGTGCCTAGTCTAGAACCAACTTATTGCAAAGCTTGTACGACCTGGACTGCAGGATGAGACATGCCGAAGTTGACATTGCGACCATCAGTCGTGACTCGGAGGGAGACCGGCAAATGGAAGCCACAAAGGCAGCCAGAATCTTTGACAAATTCGAGGGTCCTCTAACAGGAGCATACCGAAGATTTAGCCCACAGTGAACAAGAGACAGACAAGGTGACTGCCATGCAACAAACTATGGACAACTTGACAGGCCAACTCAATGTTGTCAATGTTTCACTACAAGGCATACTTCGAGGAGGCGAAAACCAGATCGGGAGTGCTGATCACCTCGCCCCTATGCCACAAAAGCTAAATATTCTTGAGCCAAAACCAATCAATGTAGCTAGGAATTCCAAAGAAGTGGAGAACTTCATATTCAACACCGAGCAATACTTCGATGTCGTGAGGGAGTTAGAAGAAACAAAAAAGGTAATAACTGCTGCCATATATCTTCAGGGTGATAGTAAACTCTGGTGGCGGGTGAAATACAAAGCCATCAGGGCCGGTGAAGATATTGTAGAGACATAGGAAGAACTAAAGGCAGCCATACACCTACATTTCTTCCCTGAAAATGCTGAGTACAATGCACGAAGAAAACTACGGGAGCTCTGCCAGACCAAGTTAGTGCGGGATTACGTGCGGGAATTCTCTACGCTCATGCTGAACATACATGATATGAGGGTGAAAAAACAAACTTTTCACATTCCTTGAAGGTTTGTAACCTTATGCCCGTATGGAGCTGCAAAGACAAATAGTAGACACCTTACCCAAGGAAATCCAAGCAACGAAATGACTTGGGGACTATCAACTCGAAGCTCGAAAGAAACGTTTGTCTGGGAGGGATACAAAGCGGGCCAACCTAGAAATGGTGGCCCTAGAAGAAGTGGAGGAGATCGGAGTGCAACCAAATCTAAGGCTCTTTCCCCATATAAGAATAGTTCTGCATCAAACAATAACGATCGGTGGAGAAAGACCTTCTTTAGGATGCTGTCATTGCGGCAGGCTACATTAGAACAGTGATTGCACATATGCACATGTGAACACCCATCAAATGTTTGATGATGGTATAAATAACGACACAGATGATGTTGACCAGACCGAGCCAATAGGTGTCTTCAACGCACTTGTTTGTTCTATTTCTAAAGCCAGAGCGGGAACTTGTGATGGTATCCGTAAGAAAAAGGACCCACACCCAACGGGAAAAGAAGGCGGATGAAGGGCCTTCATTTAACCAAAGGAAGAACTTAATGTTTATCGAGAGCAAGATTAATGGCAATCTCATTCGGACGATGATAGCCACAGGCTCTACTCTTAACTACATAGCCTCAACTCAAGTAGAACTCCTTGGCCTAGTTGTGGAAAGGGCAGGGATCGTGTGAAGGCTATTAACTCACCACCTCACCTGGTGGTTGGAATAGATAAAAGAGTGCCAGTGAGATTGACCCATATGAATGAAAAGTCAACTTGCGTGTTGTGATCATAGATGACTTCGAGCTAATGGTTGGGTTGGAATTCATGAGAAAAAACAACACCATTTCAGTACCTTGTGCTGACATGCTACTAATGATGAGAGTGAATAGGGCCAAGCCCTGTATTATTCCATGCACAACCATGAAGATGGCCACTAAGAACATCTTGGTCATGCAGTTGAATAAAGGAGTCAAAAGAAATGAACCCACATTCTTGGCTACCTTCTGTATTAAAGATATAGAACGCTCCTCGGTTCCTAATCCTGCATCCGTGAGAGGGTTGCTACTAGAGTTTGAAGACGTCATACCACAAGAAATGCTAAAGCGACTCTCGTCTAGACGCACTGTGGATCATGAGATTGAGTTATTTTCGGGTGCAACGTCACCTACCTAGGTGCCTTACAGAATGAAACAACTCGAGCTTCGGATACAGTTGATAGAAATGCTGGACACGGGGTTCATTGTGCCCTCCAAGTCCCCTTATGGGTCCCCTATGCTATTCCAAAAGAAATAGGATAACACCTTATGACTCTGTGTGGATTATTGGGCCCTAAAAAAATTATCGTGAAGAACAAATACCATATCCCTCTCATGGCGGACTTGTTCGATAGATTGGGTATTGCCATAATGTTCACCAAAATATGTCTGAAGACACGTTACCGGCATGTCTAAATAGTTGAAGGGGATTAACACAAGATGACATGTATTAAACCATACGGGTCATATGACTTCTTGGTCATGTCATTCGGCTTGACTAATTCGCCAACCATATTTTGCACCTTGATGAACCATGTCTTCCAAGAGTACATTGACGAGTTCGCAGTAATCTACTTGGATGATATTGTGATATATAGCAAAAAATTGGAGGAACACCTAGATCACCCATGGAAGGTCCTAGCCCGACTGCGGGAGCACAAACTATATGCCAAGATATCCAAGTGCACATTTTTCCAAAAGAATATTGACTTCCTCATACATGTCATCGAGGAAGGGGGGTGATAACAATAGGCCAATTGAAGATTCAGGCTTTTATAGATTGGCCACCGCTTAATGATATCCACGCCTCAAGGACATTCCTTGGCATATGGAATTTTTATAAGCGATTTGTGAAGAACTGTTCTCTCATTGCATTGACGTTGACAGAACTTCCTAGGAAGGTCACGCCTTGGGATTGAGGCCCAAGACGAACAAAGCACTTCAACGCATTGAAAACGACTATGTCTAGTAGCCCCGTCTTAGCCCTTTCTGACTTGGCCAATCCATTGAAAGTACATATGGATGCCTCTTACTATGATTTGGGTGGATTCTTGCAACAAGAGGGGAATCCAGTGGCATACGAGAGCCGAAAGTTGAAAGATGCAGAACGACGTTATGTTGCCCACAAAAAACAATATTGGCTATCATCCATTGCTTATGCTTTTGGAGGCACTATCTGCTGGAACCTCATTCTGGTAAAGATAGACAACACAGTTGTTAGTCATTTCAGGACCCAACGAAAGCTGAATGGCTGACAGGTTAGGTGGCAGGAATTCCTAGTTGAATTTCACTTCAACCCGGAGTACTGAAGCGGGAAAACCAACCAAGTTGCTGATCCACACGATCAAAGGGCTGACTTAGCATTGATATGCCTACTCTCTGCCCTAAGGGGGAGCGAAGTGGCCACCACCATAAGAGACCGTATACAAGATCTACTCCTAAAGGGTCCTGTGCACAATATTTGGTCGATTTTTGTAGGATAGGGTAAGAGTCACCAGTTCTATATGGAATATGGGTTCCTGAAGGTGAAAGCAAACCGATTTTATGTTCCTAAAAGAGGGGATATTCCAGGGACTCTTCTGATGGAATGCTTGATACTTTTTGGGTCGGCCATCCGGGTGAAGAGCGCACCAAGGCGTTATTGCGCCGTGCTTATTATTTGCCTCAATGGCTGATGATGTTGCTCAGTATGTGAAGACTTTCTTAGTATGACAGAAAGACAAGTCAAGCCACTTGACACAAGCGGGTCTTTTAGAGCTATTTCGTGTTCCAAAGAGACCTTGGGAAAACGTTTCACTGGATTTCATCATTACGGTATCCAAGGTCGGAGATCTCACAACTATCTTAGTTATGGTATATTAGTTTTCCAAGTATGTTACATTTATAGCTGCCCTATAAAATATATGAGCAGAAGATACATCTCAACTCTTCTTCTCTCATGTTGTCAAATATTTGGCTATGCCTAAAGACATTGTTAGTGATCACGACTCTCGCTTTACTAGCAATCTTTGGACTCAAATCATTAAGTGCCTTGGGTCCAAATTGAGCCATAGTTGAAGTTTTCATCCGCAATATGATGTCCAGACGGAGTATCCAATGGCTTGCTGGAGGAATATATCCACCATTTTGTTACCGGATCGTAGAAGAATTGGGTTAAGTTTCTGGATACTGCTCAATTGTGTTTCAATTCACAAAAGAGCTCTGGTACAAACAAAATCGATTTTGAAATTGTTACCAGACAGCAACCGCTACCCCCTCCCCACACTGTGAATGCCCCAAACATGTCAAAATCTCCTCGAGTTGCTAGCTTCTCGAAGAAATGGAAGTAAAATTTGGAGATAGAGCGGAGCTATTTGGTCAAAGCCAAAAGCGGGTGAATAAGCATGTTGATCAGAATCGTCGTTTTGTTGAATGCCAAGTATGAGACAAAGTGATGGTGAAAATTCCAAAGCGATACTTATTTGTAAGGGTCCATGAACCTCGTCTATTGCAAAAAATACATTGGACCTTTATTTATTAATAAGCAAATTGGGAAAGTTACATATCGGGTGGATACCCCAGCCCGGTGGAAGATTCATCCAGTCTTCCATGTCAGTCTTCTGAAACCTTTTCGGAAAGACGTGGAGGATCCTTCAAGGATCCAACTCAAAATACCCAATATTCGAGGCCGTAATTCAATCGGAAAAAGGCAGGTAGAAGCTATTCTCGATGATAGAGTGGTTCATGCTTCAAGGAATGACCACAAAGAGTTCTTGGTGAAAATGGCAGGGTTATGATGCAGAAGAGAATACCTGGGAGAGGGGTACAAACCTCAAAGCCTACAAGAGCATTATCGATAATTATCTTGGAAGTAAGGCACTGAGGATATCCACAAGTTGGGAAAAATGTCATGGGTGGCTTTCCATCCATGCCACATGACCCCTTGGACATGGCCCATGGCGTCCTGGCAAGCTTTCCAATGCCTAGCTCTATGGCCAGCGTCGTGATCTTGGCCGTGCCAAGTGACAAGCGCACCTGTGCCTATGTCGCCCCATCGATAGCCCTCGCCAGCGCCTAGCCGCAAGCAGACGCCAATAACGCCACGCGCGCAGAATGTGTTACATGCGCAGACCTTGATGCTAAAGACAAGGTTGTTATCAACGGATTGGTGCCAACGGATCTGCTTCTACTTTGTAGAAATCTAAGTCCTTTTCATTATAAATATAGAGTAGTTTTATTTCATGTATTTCTATTATGTTTCCCTAGCTTAGTTCGGTAAAATCCTATAACTTTGGTTTATTTTTTTATGCACTAATAGGGGATCAAGCAATCAAACTTTCTAGCAAGCAAACAATTCTCTGTGCTGGTGTCTCTCCCCCTGGACACCGTGTTACTTTTCTGTAATAGCTTTCATTAATGCAATGAAGCTTTCATTGTTCTTAGTTCTCATTTCCTTTCTCTCAACTGCTTTTAACATTGGTTTTCTTTATGACACTGACAATCTCGTCTAGTGTACGAAGGGGACCTTAGTTGGCAAATAGTAACTACACTGATATCGGTTGCTTAGCCTTACGTTCCTCTTCTAAGGAATCTTAGGCAGACGCCGTGTAACAATTATTATGTAAGGTATTTGCAATATTATTGGTATAATTCATGTGTATGAAAATGATTGAATTTTTCAATCAATGGCTTAAGAAATGAGAATTGTGGAAAGATTAGGAAAAAAATTGAGAGAATATTTAGAAGGCTATAAGTACGGTTGAATTTTGAAGTGAAAACTCCACATTTTTAGTACAATGATGAGAGAGAAAAATTAATAGATCAAATGGATCAAAATTAATCTCTTGTGGTTTAAAACCTGTTGCCCATTCACTTTAATAAATATGAGGAGAGAGACTGTGAAAAGACATGTCGAGTACCAGCCCTAAAATCAACATAATACAGCAATGGATGAGAATGAGGAAGGATGCATTGAAGTAAAAAACTCCAAACATAACAGGAAGAAAACTAATGATAGCCTCATAATTAGTGGAGAAAAATATAATTGTTTTACCTCTTCAACAAAATTAATTATAGAACATCAGGCCGTATTAAGCATACAGTTGAAATACATAAGATGACAAAATTTCAAGTAAGTAACATAAAAATAATTGTTTAATAGTTCGAACCAGAAAAGATCAATTTAAATCATGTATTAACATTTCGAAATTTTTTTCATCCGATGACATTTTTGAATTCTCGTTTGCCTTTTTTGTCATTTTTTTTGTTGATAATCTATCCTTTGGTTTTTAAGCCTTTTTTTGTTTCTTTTTTTATTTTGATAATTTCATCCTACCTCTTTTTCTTATACTATTTATTTTTATAATTTTAATATTATTTTTCGTATATTCTTTCTTAAATAACCTAAGACAATTTTCCTTTCTGCTCTTACTAATTAATAAAAACTAACTTGACACATTTAATATTGTTACACGTAGTATTTGGAAAGCGCTTAGTAGGACACGTAAAGTAGTCATGGAAATGACCTAAATGTCCTCAAGCTTTGTTGAAATTTGAAAAGAACTGAAGCACACATGTCGAAACCTTCCTCTTCTAAAAGATATATATATATATAACTTAGTACATGAAAAGATTCATGATGGAGGGTTTCCCTTTCCATTTTCAACAGAAGCTTCTGCCTTCAAACATAGGTTTTTTTTTCCATCTTTTGTCAATAGTTCTCTCTGTCTTCACTTTATGATCAACAATTATATCGTCTTCTTTCTAAAGGCGTCATCTGTTGCACATCAGAGCGTCAATTAAGGCGTTAGTTTATTTTATAATTTTATTGTCCATGAATAGCGTACATGTGAGCTTTTTGGCGCAAATTTATTTTGGGACTTGCATGTGATATTATTTGCTTAAAATGGAGATCACCAGGCTTTCTCCTCTAATTCATGATCAAATTAAATAATACGCCATACCTGCCAAACTTCAGTCAAGAATTCCTTTGCACTACAACTGTTATCAAAGTTCATACTAGCTTGTTACACTCATAATTACTTCACTGAGTAACCAACATACTTTGACAGACTAACTTATCATTTTTATGGCACATGATTTCCTTAGTTCGTTGATTCATCATGCCCATGTTTCCCTGTCACATTATGTAGCATTATCTCCCTATTGTTTTTTGCTAAAACTTTAAAACTTACGTGTAAATGACATCTGAACCGAATTTTCTTTGAAGAACCATATGTAATTTGTAATTCATTATAGTCTGCACAAGAATCGCTGAGGCAGGTGCCGATCGTTGCATCATGCTGTAATTCCTTGCTCCAGTAAAAGGTAGTTATTATCTAGCATGTGTAATTTCCAGATGTGATATTTTCTGTACAAGACTATGATGTGAGCTGCTAATTATTCATGTGGTCAAGTACGCGATTTAATGATAGTAGATCTTATGCATTTTTAAAACTTCTTTATTAATTATTTAACATTTTAAATATTGAAAAGCACAAGAACATAGATAAGGAGGTGTTGTAACCTGGTTAGTTATTGGTCAATGGTGTTGTTATGAGGACTTCTAATAAGTAGAAATAAATTTGTTTCCCTTTTGACTTTTTATTACCTTTAAGATTTTATATTTTATCCATAATAATGATAGCATTTCAGGAAGTTTTAGGAATATTTCAGATAATGAATAGCTAATAATGAGGGTAAAAAAGGAAAAAAAGAAAAAATAAATATAAAAATAAAATATATTTTTAATATAGTGAAAAAATAAAAGTGAATTGAAAGAGTAATATTTTTTTATCTCACACCTCTAATCTCTTTCTAATAGCCATAACTCGCTTAGCATTTCATGTGCATATCTTTCAAATGTTTAATGTATAAGTTAATGTCACCTTATAATGTTCCATTGTATACTTATATAGGTTCATTTTTAGTTATTCTCTCTCAATACTTCTTTATTGTTGAATTTCCATTACTGATATTCTTCTCCACGTTCATCTACAATTTTACTTTTTGACTTCGTTTCCTTCATAACTTTGGTCTATCTCAAGTTTGTAAGATGACTCAAAATATTTTAAATTCTTAATCATTTTATGAGGATAAAAATTGAGAGGCTAGAGAAGAGTGGTATTGTTAGAAGGGAGAATACTATTGAAGGAGTTCGGAAGATGAAAAAAATCTGCATATAAGTTATAACGGTAAGGAAAGACCAACACTGTTTATCTTCAGATAATAAGAGATTCTGTCTTAAGAATTTCTTCTGTTACTATTCTAAACATAGTCATATATAGAGTGTTAGAGTAAATCGAAAAAAGTACTATATTTAAAATTTAATCTGCTTATAAAATTAGTTTGTGTATGAATATACATGACATTCATTCTCCTATCTTGACCAATTTACAAAAATTACCGAATATTTTATAGATTTGTTATGAAATAATACAAGAACAAGAATAATATTGCAGAGCAAGATAGGGAGAGGAGAATTCTTATTGATATTTTGGGATGGGTTTACAATGGGGTAAGACCCCTCTATTTATAGGAAGAGAAATGACTTAGCGTCAAAGTAGAACTCTTCTATAAGATAGACATTCACTCTAATTAGAGTTCTATTTATAACACCCCCCCTTGAATGTCTACTCAATAAGTAATGTGCCTCATTAAAACCTTAACTAAAACAAAACCCAATTGGAAAAAATTCTAGAAAAGGAAAAAGAGTACACATATTTAGTAATGCGCCTATTGGTTGCCTCGTTAAAAACCTTGCAAGGAAAACCCAGTGGGACAAAACCTTGTAAGGGAAAAAGAGTGCAACACGCATTAACCCCCTGATGAGAGCATCAATTCACATCCTTGAGCCTTCACATTCCAATCTTGTGCGCCATCTTCAAGAGATCGTTGGTATAGATTTGATAAATAAATCAACCATATTGACTTGAATGAATATCCCGCACCTTGAATTTATCATTCGTGATAGATATACAATGTCTTCACAAATATCGTGGAATGGCTCTTCAATATCTCCATAGAGATATCCTCGCTATCACATTATCTGCTTAAAGTTATAGCAAGATACATATGTGCACAAATTGCACTAAGGAAGTGGTACTTCAAGATCAAGAATTGTATATGCTTCAAGAAACTTAAATCCTTCATAGATTGACATATAAGTTAAGTCATATAAGCCATATAATAGAGAGAGATGCATATCAAGTTTTCATGTCATGTTAGAGAAATAAGATATCGAAAAATGATTGCACATACCATTGACTTTATACTTTCAAGTATTTGAACTACATGTCTTTCATAAGGAATCAATTCTACTTGAATTGTATCTCTTCCATTTGGCCAATATTTTGTTTGTATTTGACAAACTTAAGATCCTCATCGATATTTAGCAATAACATAAATGTCGTCGATGAACATTTTATATCGGTTCCAGTAAATTTTCATAAAGACATAACATGGAGATCTCTTCATTCATATATTCAGGTACCTGAATCTCTCATGAGATTTTATGAAGTGTTATGTCATGTGATCTTCTAGATCACTTGCCTCCTTATTATGATCACTTTGATCATTTGCTCATCTTCTTTATTAAGAAGTTCTTTTGAAACCGATTTGTCTATACGCTTTAAGCGTATCAAAGACTTTGTCCTTCTAGGACTTAATATGAGCATTTGCAGTGAGAATATAGTTACTTTCTTTGGGTCAGCAAATGCGTATGGCATGCTTTGCAATATGTTGCAATTGAATTATCCTTTTATGAACTTCAAGTTCATATTATGATATTCGAGGATCTATATATACAAATGATAATTCGTTCCATGTAACTTTTTCTCAAGTGTTTATCATGTCTCCCCCTCATGTTAGAAAAACTAACTTGTTTCCTCAACTCTGGGAAATCATCTTTGTGCATTATCATGTTAATATACACTGCACATCAATAATAATAAGATGAATTATTTGGTTCCTGACCTTGAACACTTGTGAGGGGAGAATATAATATACTCTCGTGTATAACGTATATCAAATTGATATAGATAACTTTGTTCTCATAAGCAATAGTTTAGCTATTAAGTGGAGGCACTCAATAAATTATTTTGCTAAACCAACCAACTTATCAAGATGAACTATCTTGAATAAAAAATCTGGAAATTATGCTCGAAATTAGATTACTGAGCAATTTACCTCGCAAGCACCGGCCAGGTTGCAGGTTAATAATAATCGCACATGTAACCATATCATAGATGCATCATATGTGGATACATGGCAGGTGAATGAGCTCATATTCACCTTTGATATTTCCAGAATTTATGGGATTCAACCCCAACTTTAGTTGGTCAATTAATTAATGAGAACAAGTAATATAAGAGAATTCGTAAAGAACTTTCTAGTTCTTTAATATTTACCCATGTGAATTCTCTATTATTGTTGCACATCATACTTAAATTGATATAGCTAACCCGAATGCCAATTGAATAAATTATCAATATTGATAAGTTCATGTTTACACCATGACATGTGCAATTCTCAATA
Organism: Nicotiana benthamiana; assembly: GCA_034376525.1. Classification (NCBI taxonomy): domain Eukaryota; kingdom Viridiplantae; phylum Streptophyta; class Magnoliopsida; order Solanales; family Solanaceae; genus Nicotiana; species Nicotiana benthamiana. The sequence continues at coordinate 81,767,048 of CM067331.1, forward strand.
AACCCCAAGTTTATTATGATATGGGTTTTTATATCAATAAACATCCACTTTATTGTGGTATTCGTTTATTTGTGTAGTACAAACTGGAGAATAAAGCGGGTAGCTTTTCATATACAGATTATCCCGCTACAAGTTGTAGTAATAGAAGATATCAAATCTTTCCTTTATTTATTGTCTCAATATAATCAACCGCTTTCACATATACTTTGGAAACTGAATAAGTTTCTTTGAGACTTACTACAACACAATACCTTATTGGTAATCAATTGTGTTTCTCCAATATAGTAATAATTGGCTCTTCTAGAGCTCTCAATTAATTTTGTACTACGACAAATTCATCAACATCCATGTGGTGAATATTTCTTTTAAAGAGAAAGTTATACCATTATGGTCATGGTCAAAATTATATGCAAGATATGTTTCTTGTATTATCGTTGTCCTTTAATAATCATATTTCCAAAATATTTTGGCGTACAATAGGTACGTGACCAATGATCATTCATGCCATAATAATGACATTATTTTCATATATCATCTCAAACCTCCTTCTAGAGGTGATGTGGTATATTCACTACCACTAGCACGTTCATATTCTTCCAAGAATGAATATGTATTCATAAATCTTATGTTGTCACATTCACACCATAAATGGATCATAATCATCTGTATGTGCTATATAAAATCTCATGTCAAATATTACTTTCATAAAGTCAAAGATTATTTTGAGAATCTTTATTATTCTCATTATCACAATGATGACGATTATAATTTCGTCCATTGCCGCGTCCATATTCATTGATACCTTCACGGTAATAATTTTGTCTTCTTTCAAACTTATCACATACTGCTATCACATTCTCTGCGGGGATATGTAATTTTGTTATCCTTTTCAAGTTCGTAAATGCGTCTGACATTTGATTTGCTATTCTTTGCAAATGAATAATCTTTTGCACCTCTTTTTCACAAATAGAGGCACGTGGTTCAAGATGAGATAATGATGGATTTTTCTACAAAATTTCCCGTTTGGTTTCACCAACTTCTCCCCCTAATTTTGGGAAAAGTGTCTCATCGAATCGACAGTCTGAAAATCGTGCAGTGAACAAATTCCCTGTCAATGTTTCGAGGTAGCGAATAATGGAGGGCGATTCAAACCCAACATATATTCCTAACCTTCTTTGCGGCCCCATTTTGGTGCGATATGGCGGTGCTACAGGCACATATACTGCGCATCCAAAAATTCTTAAATGGGATATATTAGGTTATGACCCAAAACTAATTGCAACTGCATGCAAAATGGCGTGACCCCAAACCGAAGTGGGCAGCCTCGTTTTTATGAGTAATGGTTTTGCAATCAACTGCAGATGTTTAATTAAAGATTCTGCAAGACCATTTTGAGTGTGAACATGAGCTACAGGATGTTCCACTTTTATCCCAATTGAACATTGCATTCTCTATGATAAATATTGTTCCTTTAGGCAGAGTTATAGTTGCTCTTCCGGAGCCTTCAATCAATTTACTACTACCAGAAATTGTACTAACATCTGCCTTACACATACTTAAATGAGAGAAATATTTCTTCTCTTTGAATATCGTATGTGTGGTACATGAATTGATTAGGTATAATATGTTACGCATACGAATATGTAACTGTCGGACTTTAGTATAATGTACCACTATTTTAGACTGTACACAAATGTACAACATTACAAAAGGCAGTAATAAATAACAATTGCAGACTGTACACAAATGTACAACATTACAAAAGGCAGTAATAAATAACAAATTGGTTAGTTGCCAATTGAAATAAACAAGTAAAACAGTACAATGAATGGCTTGGTTTATGTAAACTTTTACATGCGAACTTTGAATGTAATGTAGTTAGTTCACTGCGCTGCTTCAGTCTAAAAATAGACCAAACGTCAATAGCGTTGTTGTATTGCTAATAAACGTACATACAATTTTATAAACTAGCTGATATGTGAATTTGACAATAGACATTATAATTATGTAGACTACATATTTTCACTACATAAATTTAATGGCGACATGGCATAACATTATTGAATTGTACAATGTATTGCAAATGTCACAGAATAAACATAACATTTGATCTTTGGTTTAGTTACAGATTATATGGAAATTTGCTATATAAAGTTGTTGTAGATGCAGAACATATTGGAGGCATGAAACGTTGTAAACGTTTTTTCAAGCATATCATAATCAGTTATAGTATCTCCACAGGGTTTCAATTTAGAAGTAATTCTAAACATTGTAGAATTATATTCAGAAACAGACTTAAAGTCTTGGAGCCTCAGATGAGCCCAAACATATGAGTGACCAACTTTAAGTTGTCATATCTCTCCTTTAAGTCATTCCACAAGATAAGTGGATCTTTGACTGTGAGATATTCAATTTTCAAACCTTCATCAAGGTGATGGCGCAAGAAAATCAAGGCCTTAACATAGTCTTGGGTGGATGCATTATTTCTGTCTTTAATGGCGTCTCCAAGACCCATTGCATCCAAATGGATTTCAGCATCCAACACCCATGTAGTTCTTGCCCGAAATTTCAAGGGCAACAAACTTTCTTTTTGTTATAAACTAAAGCAAAAGACAAGAACAATAGAACAAGAACAATAGCAATAGAGAGAAGAGTAGAGAGAGTTCTTCTTATTGAGTTGAGAGGGGTCTCAAGGGATGATTTACAATGGTAGGGGGCACCTCTATTTATAGGGGAGAGGAAGACTTAGCTACCACTAATAGAACTCTAAAATCTCTCTAATTAGATACATTAAAGACATTCACCTTAAATAGAAGTGTAAGAATCTTCTATTTCATAACACTCCCCCTTGAATGTCTATTCAATGATGTGCCTCATAAAACCTTAAAACCAAAACCCAATGGGAAAAATTAAAGTAAGGAAAAAGAGTACACATGTTTGAATATGCGCCTATTGGTTGCCTCGTTAAAAACCTTGCAAGGAAAACCCAGTGGGACAAAACCTTGTAAGGGAAAAAGAGTGCAACGCGCATTGACTCCCCCTAATGAGTACATCAATTTATATCCTTGAGCATTTGCATTCCAATCTTGTGCATCATCTTCAAAACGATCTTTGGTAGAGATTTGACAAATCAACCATATTGACTTGAATAAATATTCCGTACCTTGAAATCATCATTCTTGATAGATATGAACATCTTCATATATTGTCGTGGAATAACTCTTCAATATCTCCATAGATGCATTCTCAATGCCATCATGCTTATAGTTATGGCAAGATACATATGTACACAAATTGTACTAAGGATGTGGTACTTCAGGACCACGAATTGCATATGCTTCAAGCAACTTGAATCTTTCAAGTTAAGTCATGTAAATCACATAATAAACTTTAGCTGCATATCAAGCTTTCATTAGTGATACTGAACAAATAAGATATCGAAAACTGACTATACATACCTTTGCCTTTATACTTTCAAGCATTTGAACTATAGGTTCAAAACTACATGTCTTTCATATGGAATCAATTCTTCTTGAATTGTATCTCTTCCATTTAGTTACTTTCTTTGAGTCAGCAAATGCGTATAGCATGTTTTGCAATATGTTGCAATTGCATTTCCCTTTTTATGAACTACAGGTTCATATCATGATATTCGGGGATATACATATACAAATGAAAATTCATCCCATGTAACACTTTCTCAAGTGTTTATCATGTCTCCCCCTCATGTTAGTAAAGCTAACATGTTTCCTCAACTTTGGGAAATCATCTTTGTGCATTATGTCAATATACACAGCACCTTAATAATAAGATGAAATTATTTGGTTCCTGACCTTGAACCACTTGTGAGGGGAGAATATACTCTCGTATACAACTTATATCAAACTGATATACACAACTTCGTTCTCATAAGGAACAGTTTAGCTATTAAGTGGAAGCACTCAATAATTATCTTGCTAAACCAACTTTGATATAAACCAACTTATCAAGATGAACTGTCTTGAGTAGAGAATCTGGAAACTATGCTCGAAGTTAGATTACTGAGCGATTTACCCCGCAAGCACCGGCCAGGCTGCGGGTCAATAACAATGGCGCATGTAACCATTCCATAGATGCATCATATGTGGTATACATGGCAGGTGAATGGGCCCATATTCACCTTTGATATTTCCAGAATTTAGGGGCTTCAACCCGAACTCTTTAGTTGGTCAGTTCATTACTGAGAACAAGAACTTCTAGTTCTTTGATATTCACCTATGTGAATTTGCACATCATACTTCAAATGAGATGGCTAACATAAATTATCAATATTGGTAAACTTCAAATTTACACCATGACATGTGCACTTATCAATAAACTTCGGGTTTATTATGACATGGGTTTTATACCAATAGATATCCACTTTATTGTGGCATTCTTTCGTTTGTGTAGTACAAACTGGAGAACAAAGCGGGTAGCTTTTCATATACAAATTACCCCGCTACAAGTTGTAGTAATAGGAGAATCAAAGCCTTCCTTTATTTATAGTCTCAATATCATCAATCGCCTTCGCGTGTACTTTTGGAAACTGAATAAGTTTCTTTGAGACTTACTACAGCACAATACTCAATTGTGTTTCTCCAACATAGTAATAATTGGCTCTTCGAGAGCTCTCAATTAATTTTGTACTACCAAAGACTGAGGTTCAAGATCCTCACATTCTTGCATTCCGTATTTTCAAGAGTCTCAGGCTCAATAGATTCTTCGTGAATCTCGGAATTAATCAAATCATGAGCGTCCTCATGTGATTCTTTCATAGTGTCATTTAGATCGTTCTTTTTCCTCTTTCTAGGATTTCGATCTTTGGAACCTAATGGTCTGCCACGCTTCTGGCGTGCATTTGACTCATTGGATATGACACTAGATATTCGTCCAATAGGGACTTCAATACGGATCGGAACATTTTCCGCGTGAATGTGGGATTTCGTTATCCTCTTCAAGTCCGTAAATGCGTCAGGCATTTGATTTGCTATTCTTTGCAAATGGATAGTCTTTTGTACCTCTTTCTTTCAAATAGAGGTATGTGGATCAAGATGAGATAATGATACATTTTTCCACAAAATTTCCCATTTGGTTTCACCGACTTCTCCCCCTAATTTTGGGAAAAGTGTCTCATCAAATTGACAGTCTGCAAATAGTGCAGTGAACAAATCTCCTGTCAATGTTTCGAGGTAGCGAATAATGGAGGACGCGTCAAACTCAACATATATTCCTAACCTCCTTTGCAAACCCATTTTTGGTGCGGGATGGCGGTGCTACAGGCACCTATACTGCGCATCCAAAGCTTCTTAAATGGGATATATTGGGTTCATGACCCAAAACCAATTGCAATGGGGAATATTTGTGTCAATTCGTCAGTCAGAGACGAACTAGCATTGCTGCATGCAACATGGCGTGACCCCAAACCGAAGTGGGCAGCCGACGAACTAGTATTGCTTCATGCAAAATGGCGTGACCCCAAACCGAAGTAGGCAGCCGACAAACTAGTATTGTTGCATGCAAAATGGCGTGAACCCAAACCGAAATGGGCAGCCACGTTTTCATGAAGAATTCAAGATTATTCTCATCTATTATCCATTAACTTTGCAAACGCAAGGTTGCGTGATGGCAACAAGCACACATTAGACCATCTACAGGATGCGTCTATCAAGACCATGAAATACCTAAACTACCCACTAGGTGGGTGAATAGGTCCACAAATGTCCCCTTGTATACGTTCCAGAAACTGGGGTGACTCAGTCCCAACCTTTGTTGGGGATGGTCTGATAATCAGCTTGCCTTGATAACACGAAGTGCAAGGATATTCATTACCTGAGAGAATTTTGAAATTCTTTAACGGATGCCCATATGAGCTTTCTATAATCCGTCTCATCATGGTTGATCCTGGGTGACCCAGTCGATCATGCCAAAGTACAAATGTATTGGACTCAGTATTCTTTAGATTTACTGTTGAATGTGCCTCAATTGCACTAATTCTTGTCCAATACAGGCCACAAGATAAAGACGGGAATTTCTCAATAACCCTCTTTTGGCCGGAGACATTCTTTAAAGTGAGGACGAGATATTCAAGATTATCTTCATCCATTGTCTCAATATTGTAGCCATTCCGGCGTACATCTTTAAAACTCAACAAGTTTCTCATAGACTTGGAGGAGAACATAGCATTCTCTATGATTAACGTCGTGCCCTTGGGCAGAGTTACATTGGCTCTTCCGGAGCCTTCGATCAATTTACTTTCCATGGTATGACATACAAAAGAAATACAGGAACATAAGAATAAGCAAGTTCAATTCCTTTTGTGTCACATAATATTTTCAAAATCTGCTACTAACAATTGACAAACAAAATCAGATATGTTGTCCATAATCAATTACTTTGCAGTTTGAAAATTTCAGCGTTTTTCATAAGACAATCGATTATTAAACCCACACAATCGATTGTTGGAACATAGACAATCGATTGTTATACATAGACAATCGATTGTGGATGATTTTTGAAAAATTCCAGATTACACTGCCTAACGACAATCGATTGTTAGATATAGACAATCGATTGTGGGTGATTTTTGAAAAATTCCAGACCTCACTGTTTCAAGACAATCGATTGTTAGTCAACGACAATCGATTGTTGATCAATTGTTTTTCAACTTTAATGCGAAAATAGTTGATAATCGACTAGTTTTTCAGGCTAGTCGATTACCCCCACTGGAAAATAAAAGTTTTATTGATATTTGAGCATATTGAAGAACTAATACAAATATCATATCATGAACTAGCTAATACGAGCTAATACTAATGACTATTAGTTTATTCATTAACTAATACAAATAAATCAAACAGCTCCATCTTCTTTCATCACCGATCCATCATCGATTAGGTGGTCTATCTTCCCATCGGGTTGCTTAAAGAAGTCTGCCACATCCAGGTGGGTGAAGTCAAAGTTGTCGTCAGAGACAAAATTCGTTTCAGGGCGTTTACTCTTTCGAGATGCTTAATAAAGGTCAACCAAATTTTATGGTATACGGCAAGACTTAGACCAGTGCCCGTTTTCACCGCAACGATAATATATAGTTTATAAACTATTTGCTTTTGGATTCTTATCGTATCGTGCTTGTGGCAGAGTGACCAACTTCAGGTTTGTCATCTCTCTTCTTTAAGCCTTTCCACAAGATGGGTGAATCCTTGATGTTGAGATATTCAATCTTCAAACTTTCATCAAGGTGATGGCGCAAGAAAATCAAGGCCTTCATACAGTTTCAAACCTTCCTTAAGGTAATGGCGCAAGAAAATCAAGGCCTTAGCATAGGTTCAAACCTTCATCAAGGTGATGGCGCAAGAGAATCAAGGCCTTAGTATAGTTTTGGGTGGATGCACTATTTCTGTTTTTAATGGCGTCTTCGAGACCCATAGCATCAAAGTGGATTTCATCATCCAACACCATAGTTCTTGCCCGAAATTTCGAGGGCAACGAACTTTCTTTTCATATGACACAATTACATCAAGAGCGTGTTCATACTTACGGGCTCTATTACAATTATCACATTCACTTCAGGGAATGGATCAAAATCATGTGCTTTACACAAGCTGCTACCACATTCTCTAAAGGGAATGGAGCAAATTCAATTGGACGGAATTCTTTGTCACGTCCACAATCATACATGACTTTAATCATGGCAGGACATAGAGATTTTACCACTTCGTGTGGTTATAATTTCTCACAAACTCCATTAGAGTTATAATCAAACTTTGTATATAAAATTTATAGAATTCCAAGAATTTGAAAAGGGAAAAGTAAATTACTTACCTTTAAGGTATACCAAATATATTTTCTATGTTTCTTTCTTTCTTCCTTTCCTTTCTTTCTTTCCTTTTTCTTTTCAACTTTTTCGTTCTTTTTTTTTCTTCTTGCCTTCCAGTGTCTTGCTTTCTGTTTCTTTTCTTTTTTTTTTTTTTTTTCGTTTATCCCTTTTTTTTTTTCTTTTCCTTCTTTGAAGCAAAACCCTACACAAACAAAAGTTAAGACAATCGAAAATTTCAATTGGTTAGAGACTCGTGCTGATAACGTGTTATAAACTAAAGCAAAAGACAAGAACAATAGAACAAGAACAATAGCAATAGAGAGAAGAGTAGAGAGAGTTCTTCTTATTGAGTTGAGAGGGGTCTCAAGGGATGATTTACAATGGTAGGGGGCACCTCTATTTATAGGGGAGAGGAAGACTTAGCTACCACTAATAGAACTCTAAAATCTCTCTAATTAGATACATTAAAGACATTCACCTTAAATAGAAGTGTAAGAATCTTCTATTTCATAACACTTTTCATAATGTCAGACATTAACAGACAAATAATACTAATAACAATAAATTTTATGGTAATAAAGTGGTTGGCAAGTATTGAAAATTGCAAAGACACAAAATAATCGTGATTAACTACAATAATTACTTGTATTTTTTTTTTATTGCTTACAAATAATTGTAATACATTTCATTGAAGTTTGCATATGAATAACGCCACGAATAGCAGTCAAAATATAAGCAAACAGCCTATCACATCATAACACAAATAAGAAATAAGCATTCTTCATTGTTACTGTATATGTTTCATTAATACAAGTGCAAACATTTAATAAATTTTAGGATACAATATACTGCTACACCAAACTGTGTTAGCAACATCCAACAGTCACTGTATAAATTGTTTATTAAGACAATAGGTACCATATTACAACAAAATGCATTGTCACTGTTTACTTTAAAACCAGATTATATCAACATATACAAATATAGAAAAAAAAATACCTTAATTTTTCTCAAAGAGATTCTTGAAATAGTAGAGCTTCGTGCTGATAACGTGTTATGAAATAATACAAGAACAAGAACAATATTGCAGAGCAAGGTAGGGAGAGGAGAATTCTTATTGATATTTTGGGATGAATTTACAATGGGGTAAGACCCCTCTATTTATAGGAAGAGAAATGACTTAGCCTCAAAGTAAAACTCTTCTATAAGATAGACATTCACTCTAATTAGAATTCTATTCTTAACAAGATTCTTTTTCTTGATCACGCGAAGGACAACACCACTAGTTTATTATAAAAAATCTGCTATTTATGAAATAAACAAAAGTGATTACTGTTATGAAATAGAAGATTCTTACACTTCTATTTAAGGTGAATGTCTTTAATGTACTTAATTAGAGAGATTTTAGAGTCCTATTATTGGTAGCAAGATCTTCCTCCTCCCTATAAATAGAGGTGCTCTCTACCATTGTAATTCACCCCTCTCAACTCAATAAGAAGAACTCTCTCTACTCTTCTCTCTATTGCTATTGTTCTTGCTCTATTGTTCTTGTCTTTTGCTTGAGTTTATAACACGTTATCAGCACGAGACTCTACCGTCTCAAGTATCATTCTCGAAAATCCAAGCAAAATGGATATCTCACAAAGCGAACTTGGATCAACATCCAACTGTAAAAGTATTTGCCTAGTTGATTCATGTACTACACATACAATACTCAAAGAAAGGAAGTATTTCTCTCAACTGAATATGTGTAAGGCAAACATTACTACAATCTCTGGAAGTAGTAAATTGATTGAAGGCTCCGGAAGAGCTATAGTAACTCTGCCCAAGGGCACGATGTTAATCATAGAGAATGCAATGTTCTCCTCCAAGTCTATGAGAAACTTGTTGAGCTTTAAAGATGTACGCCGGAATGGCTACAATATTGAGACAATGGATGAAGATAATCTTGAATATCTCGTCCTCACTTCAAAGAATGTCTCCGGCCAAAAGAGGGTTATTGAGAAACTCCCGTCTTTATCTTGTGGCCTGTATTGGACAAGAATTAGTGCAATTGAGGCACATTCAACAGTAAATCTAAAGAATACTGAGTCCAATACATTTGTACTTTGGCATGATCGACTGGGTCACCCAGGATCAACCATGATGAGACGGATTATAGAAAGCTCATATGGGCATCCGTTAAAGAATTTCAAAATTCTTTCAAGTAATGAATATCCTTGCACTTCGTGTTATCAAGGCAAGCTGATTATCAGACCATCCCCAACAAAGGTTGGGACTGAGTCACCCCAGTTTCTGGAATGTATACAAGGGGACATTTGTGGACCTATTCACCCACCTAGTGGGTAGTTTAGGTATTTCATGGTCTTGATAGACGCATCCTGTAGATGGTCTAATGTGTGCTTGTTGCCATCACGCAACCTTGCGTTTGCAAAGTTAATGGATAATAGATGAGAATAATCTTGAATTCTTCATGAAAACGAGGCTGCCCATTTCGGTTTGGGTTCACGCCATTTTGCATGCAGCAATGCTACTTTGTCGGCTGCCCGCTTCGGCTTAGGGTCACGCCATTTCGCATGCAGCAATGCTAGTTCGTCTCTGACTGACGAATTATCACAAATATTCCCTATTGCAATTGGTTTTGGGTCATGAACCCAATATATCCCATTTAAGAAGCTTTGGATGCGCAGTATAGGTGCCTGTAGCACCGCCATCCCGCACCAAAATGGGTTTGCAAAGAAGGTTAGGAATATATGTTGAGTATGAATCGTCCTCCATTATTCGCTACCTCGAAACATTGACAGGAGATTTGTTCACTGCACTATTTGTAGACTGTCAATTTGATGAGACACTTTTCCCAAAATTAGGGGGAGAAGTCGGTGAAACCAAATGGGAAATTTTGTGGAAAAATGTATCATTATCTCATCTTGATCCACATACCTCTATTTGAAAGAAAGAGGTACAAAAGATTATCCATTTGCAAAGAATAGCAAATCAAATGCCTGGCGCATTTACGGACTTGAAGAGGATAACGAAATCCCACATTCACGCGGAAAATGTTCCGATCCGTATTGAAGTCCCTATTGGACAAATATCTAGTGTCATATCCAATGAGTTAAATGCACGCCAGAAGCGTGGCAGACCATTAGGTTCCAAAGATCGAAATCCTAGAAAGAGGAAAAAGAACGATCTAAATGACACTATGAAAGAATCACATGAGGACGCTCATGATTTGATAAATTCCGAGATTCACGAAGAATCTATTGAGCCTGAGACTCTTGAAAATACGGAATGCAAGAATGTGAGGATCTCGAACCTCAGTCTGTGGTAGTACAAAATTAATTGAGAGCTCTCGAAGAGCCAATTATTACTATGTTGGAGAAACACAATTGAGTATTGTGCTGTAGTAAGTCTCAAAGAAACTTATTCAGTTTCCAAAGTACACGCGAAAGCGATTGATTATATTGAGACTATAAATAAAGGAAGGCTTTGATTCTCCTATTACTACAACTTGTAGCGGGGTAATTTGTATATGAAAAGCTACCCGCTTTGTTCTCCAGTTTGTACTACACAAACGAAAGAATGCCACAATAAAGTGGATATCTATTGGTATAAAACCCATGTCATAATAAACCCGAAGTTTATTGATAAGTGCACATGTCATGGTGTAAATTTGAAGTTTACCAATATTGATAATTTATGTTAGCCATCTCATTTGAAGTATGATGTGCAAATTCACATAGGTGAATATCAAAGAACTAGAAGTTCTTGTTCTCAGTAATGAACTGACCAACTAAAGAGTTCGGGTTGAAGCCCCTAAATTCTGGAAATATCAAAGGTGAATATGGGCCCATTCACCCGCCATGTATACCACATATGATGCATCTATGGAATGGTTACATGCGCAATTGTTATTAACCCGCAGCCTGGCCGTGCTTGCGAGGTAAAACGCTCAGTAATCTAACTTCGAGCATAGTTTCCAGATTCTCTACTCAAGACAGTTAATCTTGATAAGTTGGTTTATATCAAAGATGGTTTAGCAAGATAATTATTGAGTGCTTCCACTTAATAGCTAAACTGTTCCTTATGAGAACGAAGTTGTATATATCAGTTTGATATAAGTTGTATACGAGAGTATATTCTCCCCTCAAAAGTGGTTCAGGGTTAGGAATCAAATAATTTCATCTTATATTAAGGTGCTGTGTATATTGACATAATGCACAAAGATGATTTCCCAAAGTTGAGGAAACATGTTAGCTTTACTAACATGAGGGGGAGACATGATAAACACTTGAGAAAGTGTTACATGGGATGAATTTTCATTTGTATATGTATATCCCCGAATATCATGATATGAACCTGTAGTTCATAAAAGGGAAATGCAATTGCAACATATTGCAAAGCATGCTATACGCATTTGCTGACTCAAAGAAAGTAACTAAATGGAAGAGATACAATTCAAGAAGAATTGATTCCATATGAAAGACATGTAGTTTTGAACATATAGTTCAAATGCTTGAAAGATAAAAGTCAAAGGTATGTATAGTCAGTTTTCGATATCTTATTTGTTTAGTATCACTAATGAAAGTTTGATATGCAGCTAAAGTCTATTATGTGACTTACATGACTTAACTTGAAAGATTTAAGTTGCTTGAAGCATATGCAATTCTTGGTCCTGAAGTACCACATCCTAAGTACAATTTGTGTACATATGTATCTTGCCATAACTATAAGCATGATGGCATTGAGAATGCATCTATGGAGATATTGAAGAGTTATTCCACGACATTATATGAAGATGTCCATATCCATCAAGAATGATGATTTCAAGGTGCGGAATATTTATTCAAGTCAATATGGTTGATTTACTTATCAAACGTCTACCAAAGATCGTTTTGAAGATGATGCACAAGATTGGAATGCAAATGCTCAAGGATATAAATCGATGTACTCATTAGGGGGAGTCAATGCGCGTTGCACTCTTTTTCCCTTACAAGGTTTTGTCCCACTGGGTTTTCCTTGCAAGGTTTTTAACGAGGCAACCAATAGGCGCATATTCAAACATGTGTACTCTTTCCTTACTTTAATTTTTCCCATTGGGTTTTGTTTTAAGGTTTTAACGAGGCACATCATTGAATAGACATTCAAGGGGGAGTGTTATGAAATAGAAGATTCTTACACTTCTATTTAAGGTGAATGTCTTTAATGTACTTAATTAGAGAGATTTTAGAGTCCTATTATTGGTAGCAAGATCTTCCTCCTCCCTATAAATAGAGGTGCTCTCTACCATTGTAATTCACCCCTCTCAACTCAATAAGAAGAACTCTCTCTACTCTTCTCTCTATTGCTATTGTTCTTGCTCTATTGTTCTTGTCTTTTGCTTGAGTTTATAACAATTACTACTTTTTAAAATAATTTTTAAAAGGCCATGTATTTTTCTCTACTAATATTGGGGGATGTATATATGCACTTCCCCCACTCGCCCCCTGGAACTTGCGCTCACTCAATATTCTAGAGTTAAAAGTTTGTTTTCCTTTTATCCGTCTTAACTTCCATTTAAAATAGTTAGCTCACAACGTCATATCTCTATAAGTGATTTATCAAAAAGAAAAACTAATTTTATTTTTAAGGGTCATATTTCACGTAACTCTAAAAGCCAGTTTTTACTCGTGAATAATACTGAAACTCTCTGTAGTTTTTACTCGTGAATACTTAAAAAGTTTTCCCCCTTATTATTTTCTTGAGCCTGAAAAATCAGTTTCGCGAATCATGATGATAGGTTTTAACTATATCAATATTCACAATAAAATTTTAAATAGTAATATTGAGGATATCCAACAATACAAAAGTGGAAAACCAACGCATACCAAATTTATTTCAGTATGATATTGGTGCAATGATTTTAAAGATCAAAAACCAAAAATACCAAACCAAAATCTTTCAAAACTGTAGCAAACCAACCGATGAACATCCCTAGTTCTAAATATTTTGGAAAACAAAAAGGAAAATGAAGAACCTAAGTTTTCACAACGCAGCAGGAAGTGTACACCACTGGAAAAGCTCAAAAAGCATTCACTTAGAGCTGAGTTAAGGAAAATAGATATGAGAACTCAGCAAAGCAACAATGGTACACATGGAATCACCCAGCATAGACTGGGAATTCTCAGAGCTTGGTTTCTAATGCTAAACAAAGAAGCAACACAATCCTTGCAAAAGATGGACGTTGCATTACAATCTCCTCCTGGGACTTCTAGAACGATGACTGCGTGGCGACCTGCAAAGATGAGGATAGCCACATTAGACGATAGTTCTTCAATCCAAAAACCTTACAGATGTTCTGGGCATTCAAACACAGAATTTGCAGTGAGATATGAATTTCATTTTCTATTTTGGAATATGAGGTTGTATATTAAGAATAAGATTTCATAAAAAGGGACATATGCTCAAAAGACGAGGATAAGAAATGCTCAAAAGACAGTGGTCTCGCAAGTCAGTAGTCTCCTACCAGCCCAAAAAGGCATGGCTGACTAGAAAATTGCTTAACTATATAACTTTTCTCCAACTCCTATTTTTCTAACAGAATGAAGATGCTACTCATGAATGACATGTCTGAGCTTCAACATTTACTAAGACGTTCCTGACATTTTGAGCATAATAAAGACACTTACACATCCTCCATTCTTTTTTGGGTGGATTTATTAGAAAAACCTATACTGCTGCAAGGAACCAAGGAGATACTGCTCATTTTAATTAATAAATAAACAAGGATTAACAAACTTCCAGGAAAAGATGCGACTCTACTTGCAAAGCATCCTATCAATTGAAATGAGGGTCAACAAAAAAAGAATAGGACCTATTATTCCTACATGTTCCATTAGTAACATTCCCTTGAGATGTTACTGCAGATTTTGCTTGTGTTTAATCTTTCCCGATTAGAAATCATATAGGAATTTCTTATAAAATTGCTGTCATAGAATCCTATCTTCAGGTTATGTGTGAGTACGTCACATAGCCCCCAGCTACTCTTTTTTCCAACAAGAAATCTCCGACAAGACACATGTCAGATTCGAATGAAAACTGTAAAGTTACCCTTTATTTGACTATAAACGACAACCTCCCACACACACATTCCTAGTGTCTTCTTTCCACCAATTCCACCACCTTTCACCCCTCCAAAAGCTAAGTAAGTGCCCAAACTGCTCCGGACACTATCCTTGCGAGGGAGACAAATGCATAAATCTTCACACAATCATCTTTTAACCATAATGCTAAGAGAACCATAGCAATCATATGAATTTTGCAAAAGCAAACTTGAAGAATAAACCGGATGAGCAATCTGACGTAAGTTTGCAGTTGTTCTATTGGTGGTTCTGATTTTAAAAAAAATAAAAAAATTGGATGGGGGTGGGAGGAGGGGTTGCAAGACTATTGAGGACCGATTTTAACCTTTGAACTAATCCTACTCGAAGTTCTGATTGGCACTTGTGGGACTTTTCTAGTTAGGTACAGAGGGATAAGTTATCAATTTTTGCCAATATGATCAATCGGAAACCTAGTTCGCTGACCTCAGCTTGGATTGAATCAAATCTAGATTAACGGTAAAAGGAAACAAATCAGCCAACTAAAAGCCTACCGTCAGAAAACAGGGGAAAAATAGAAAAAATTTGAGCCAATTGAAGTATACATCGCCCATTATCTCCACAGAGAAATGGTGTGATAGAGGTAAAAAAAAAGCTACATTAAAGCCAAGATACCAGGTGAAGCAAAAATTAAGATAATATTGATGTCAGCAAAGAGATGGTAGCGGGTCCCCCTGGTTTAGCCCTTATGATGTAATAAGGGAGGCATGGTAATATTGCACCCAAGGGTGTGACCTAGTCGTTAATGAAGTGGGAGGAGAACCATGAGATCTCAAGTTCAAATCTTAGCGGAGGCAAAAAAATTGTGATTTCTTCCAATTTGCCTTAGTCTAAATGGACATAGTTACCATATACCTGTGCTCATTGGATAGTGTCACGTAGCAGGATTCAGTGGAATAGTCAAGGTACCTGCAAGCTGACCGGACACCACTGCCAATAAAAAAGGGGGGGAGGCCTAAACCCTAGTAATAGGTGGCTGCCATTTGATTCCACAATCCACACACATAAATCCAGATGAATCAAGGGATCCAGCGTAATGGACTGTATCTCTATTAACACAAAAGCATATGCGGGAGGCAAGTGACAATTCCACACTTATGAAGATGAAGGCTATTCCTCAGTTAAATGACATGCATTGTTAGGCAGTTTAATGTCTTACATTTTTGGTGAAAAGATCGCATAGAAAATTTTTACATATTTTTTTAGCTCAGAGAGTTGTAAATTCTGTTAAGCTATTACTGCACCTTCCTGATTAACATTTTCTTTAGCAAATTACTTAACCAAAAAACAAATTCTCCAGATAACAATTAGGTCATACCATTGAAGCAGCTGCAAGTGTTAAAAAAGTGGCACTTTCAGTCTCTGCAAATAATAGAAGTCCAAGGTGCTGGTTTTTTCCTAAAAAAGAGCAGCCCGGTGCACTAAGCTCACGCTACGCGCGGGGTTCAGGGAAGAGCCGGAGCACAAGGGTCTAATGTACGCAGCCTTACCCTGCATTTCTACATGAGGCGGTTTCCATAGCTCGAACCCGTGACCTCCTGAATTTTTTCCTAGGAATAGAATAAATATGTGGTCTTGGGGAAGCATTTGCCAACATTATAAAAACACTGACTAAAAGTGAAAAAGTCTGTACTTGGTTCAGGCAGCATATTTTCATAGCTATTCTAGTTTCCCCATAAATCATCTCTAACTTGCACAAAAGAACATAAACTGGATTAACCAAGAAGATACCTCCTCCTAGCATTTCTCCTCCAAAAAGGACCTTTGCTGAATGCCCAATCAACATGTATTGGCTGAGTGAGCAGCTCTTTCCCATCCATTTCATTGATAGCTCTCTCTGCTTCTTCAAAGTTTTCATATTCAATAAGTGCATAACCCTGTATAATTGGAAACCTTTATAAAAATGAATTAAAATGATAACTGCTCCAAACTTAAGAAAAATGCAGAAACTAAACCAAAAACAAAGGAAAGTATCCATCTGGAGTCACTCAAAAGTAACATAACATCAGATTCTGTTTTCTTCTATTTATCGCCATTACGAAAATTCAACAAGGAAATGTTTATACATAGTTATACGGAACAAGGAACGTCGGTCATTTATAATTTTTAACACAATCTTCTTCATGACTTGATCAAATAAATTGCCATCATCAAGATAGGAATATTTTATTAGATTAAAGCATCTAATGAAAGAAATTCGTATACATCCTATATGTATAAAAGATTGGATGTCACTCCTAGAAAACCATATTTTGTTAAGGTTTTCAACTTTTTGGTATACTTATTGCATACTAGCGTATTTTGCTCTTCTTTTATGAACTTTTCTTACTTTGTCGGAAAAAAAATGCAGTTCGTATCAGTGTTTGGAAAAGCGCGCGCTTCGTCACTTAAAGCGCGAAGCGACGCGATGCGACAGGTGGTCGCTTTTCTGTGACTAAAGCGACTCGACCAAAAAAAGCGATCGCTTAAGAGGTAAAAGCGAGGACGCGGTGAGGCGACGAGGCGACTGGAGCGAGCGCTTCTGTGAAATAAATCGCTGGACCAGTTAAAAAAAACAATTGGTATCAAAAATACCTAAATTAGTCCCAAACAGAGCTGGACCAGTCTCTGTTCTTCTTCTCCAGTGGCGGAAAATTAGGGTTCCATCTTCTTCACTTCAGTGGACGACCAACCCAGGTATTTTTTCTTCTCCTTTCTTCTTGTTTTATCTTTCTTCTTCTTCTTCTTCTTCCATCTTCTTCTTCAGTTGACGAGTTCTTCAGGCGATCTTCTTCTTCATTTTTTTCTTTTTTCTCTCTCAGTCGACGAGACAGTGATGGACTTTTTGTCCAGTCGGACTTTTTTCTTCTTCTTTCTCTCCAGTCGGACTTTTTCATTTTTTTCTTTTTAATTTTTTCCAGAATGTTCGTTGTAGACTGTAGTGTAGCATATATATATATATATATATATATATATATATTTAACTATTGTATTATTATTATATTTTCAGCATATATATATATATATATTTAATTATTGTATAATTATATATTTTCAGTATATAATTATATATTTAATTATTGTATTATTATTATTATATTTAGAGCATATATATATATTTAATTATTGTATAATTATATATTTTCAGTATATAGTTATATATTTAATTATTGTATTATTATTATTATTTCAGCATATAAATATTTAATTATTGTATAATTATATATTTTCAGTTAACTAATATAATTTATATAATTTCAGTTTATTATTAGTTAACTATTATAATTGATATAATTTCAGATAATTATTATAATTTATATAATTTATATAATTTATATAATTTCAGTTTATTTTCAGTTTATTATTACTATAATTTATATAATTTCAGTGTATTTTCAGTTTATTAATTATTTTTTCTCTTATATCTTAATAGGGATAATTAAGAATTGCGCTTCACTTCAAAAAAGCGTGCGATTCTTTGCGCTTTGAAGCGAGGTGAGCCCTTGTCGCTTTTTTGCGCTTTGCGCTCTCCAAAACACTGGTTCGTATAACATCATGCATGCAATACCCAAAAAATGGAACCCAGAACCCAAAGAAGCAGCTACACATTCCGAGACAGAAAACAACCAGTTTACCTTGACAAATCCAGTACGACGATCCAGATTCAAATGCAAATTCTTGATCTCCCCGAACTCACCAAATTCATTATGAATATCATCTTCTTGTGCCTCTTCATTAACTCCAGTGACTAAAACAATCCATCCTTCAATGGCTGCAACATTTCCCCCCATTAGCCCTCTAATTCTTATTTAAACCTTTATTAATCTTATTGGTAACCTCAATAAAAGAAACGACACCATCCAGGTCAGAGGTATCATATATCATCATTTCACAATAGCATAACCTGAAAAAATGTCAGATACCTAAGCATAAATTACATATTATCTAAGAGCTGATGACCAAACAAAATACAACTGATATCTCTGACTGAAATCAGCTTATTCGATTCTGTTGCCTGACTTTTCAAATCTAAAGCATTTGTAATAGCTTATGGTGTTCAACAAACTGGAAAGAATAGTAATGAGATGATTATTGGCTGTGTACAAGGCCAGCAATCTCCTAAAACCTAACCAACAAGTCACAAATCCACAGCTACCATCTCTTATTAGATGTAAATTAAATAATAACTGGAACCCTATCTCAATAGTTAGCATATTGGCAAACATGAAGCTGGAGGCTTATAAGCACTATGCTCAAAGAAAAGAATCAAATAGCATCAGAGGAGCAGAAGCTAGCAAATACAGTTGAAATTTCTCCTTCTTCAGAAGTCTTTTCCCTCAGTTACTTTAGTAATTCAATGTTATAAAATTATTCTAGTTCCTGCCTTTTAATTAAATAGGGAGGATTATTCACTTGAATATTTCTTTCTATTTTTCTTATTTAATGGTAAAAAATATTTCTTTTAGTAGTACTAGCTCAAATATGTAGTAACTTTTCTTGTGTTGGGAGAATAATGGATCATCGCGTATATCAAATTTTGGCAAGTTGCAAAATTGCAATCGGCTTTATTCACATTAGTGCTCATGACAAATTTTCTCCAAGTTCGCAAGTAGCAAATGTTGTGTGTAAAATGCTGCTCATGGTCCCTCTTTTCTAATTTGGCAAGTGGCTCCTTATTTTAAAAAATGCATTAAATTTTCTCATGTGTAACCTTTCTTTTGATTTGGCAAATGGCAGATGCCACTTTGCATTTGAAATAGTGTACGCACGATCTTTCTTTCTTTTTCTTTTTCAAGTTTTGAGCTTTCCTCTTCAACTCCTATGGACCTTCTTTGCTAAAATATAAATCAAACTTCTGTAACAAGCCTTTTCATTGTTCTTTCCTTTTTTATTTATTTAGCTTTAAAATTTAAATTTGACAATTTAATTTATACATGATAATTCTCTTATCAATGGGCCACATTCAAATATGGGCGTGGGATCTACATTCGATTTGATCGACCTAGCTTGGGTGCTTTGACTACAATTGATTTGGTCTCTAACCTAAAGATTCTCCAAACTAAGTCCAGTGTAAAATTAGGATATTCTAAACCTAGTGATTCTCAAAGTACAAGTCTTTAACCAGGGTAAAACGTCTCCTCAAAGGATTTTTACATTACCCGGACTGTCAACCTCCGGACACAAAACCCTAACCATAGAACAAAATCACACCCATATAGAACCTTCTACCTGTTGAAATTATAAGCTTCCTAGTACTAGAGGTTCTCTAAATACAAGTCCCCAGCCAAACTAAAAATTAGACGAATTATCAACCGACTGCAACCTTTTCTCTTTACTTGGATAAAATTTTTACAAAAGACAGAAAAGTGTAAGTAGTAATTTTGTTAGTGTTAGATAAATGATTAGGAAAGGGGAAACTAACAGCGTTCAGGTCCAGGGCCACCATTGGTGTCGAGAGAATCAAATCGAGCAGAGAGCCGAGCATTGCGTTCAGACTCAGCAGCTTCTTCACGGAAACCACGGCCTTTGATTTTCTTAGAAGCAGAAGAGCCGCCGCCAGTAATGGCTGATTTAAGCTTAGGAATGGTAGCCCTAGGCGACGAAGCGTCAACGTCTTCGTCCATCAGATCGTCTTCCTCCGGCTCGAAATCCACTGCCTCCTCCGCGTTCGCCATTTTCGCCGCAAAGAGAAGTTTATTCACGGGAGTAACGAGTAATAATTATCGAAGCTGTGGGCAAAAGCTGGGGATTCTACTTTGGAGGGAGGGGCTTTCGAGTCCAAAACTTCTCTAATGCTTTTTTGAAAAAAAAAACACTTTTTACTATTAAAAAAAGTTATATCGATATCTAAAACACACTATTACATTGTGAATTACTTTAATAAAAATTTAGCCGTTAAAATAATTTGTATTATAATATTGCATATTATTAAAAAAATTATTTTTTAAGAAATTGTACTACGAATTACTTAAATGCAATATAGTACTGCGTTTCACTTATTAATTTGGGCCCAATTTTATTTTGTTAAAGGAATTCGCAATACTACACTGCGTTTAAGTAATTTGCAGTATAGTACTGCAAATTCTTTTAATAAAATAAAGCCCTTCTTCTTCCTCAAGATAACGACAGACCTCATCCCCCATTAAAAAACACCCAGTCCACTGCTCCCCCCTCAAAGGTAAAAAAATTTGTGCCTCACCTATCACCCAGAAAGCAAAAAGTATAAGTCTCGCATACAAGACAAGCTTTGGATTCGTTCATTCGGGTGCAAAAATTCGATTTGAATCAATTTCAAAAAATTTAAATCGAGATATTTTGATTTTGTTGTTGTTGAAACTCGTATAATACATGCATATTTTGTATTGTTTAATATGTTTCCATGTTAATTTGTGTTATGTTTGTGTTTAAGTTTGTATCTTATTTATACCGGATTGATTTATTAGCTTTAAATAAAAAATTATTAAAATTTTATCAATAATTTGTACTGTTAATGTTATGTTTTTATTTGGTTAAATAATAAATAAATATTATTTATTTAGTTTGTTGTTCATATTTGTATGTTATGTTTGTTGTTTTTAGATGTAATAGTGACCTTTTAGCGTAGTAAAATAAAGAGCCTTTTGGCGTAGTAAAATATAGAGCCTTTTAGTGTAGTAAAATATAGAGCTTTTTACATAGTAAAATATAGAGCCTTTTAGCTTAATAAAATATAGAGCCTTTTAGCTGCAAACTCTATTCAATAACACTTTACAAAATTAATTATTTAATTTATAAAATAAACTTACAAAAGTAATAAATTAATATACATTGTCAAATAAACTCAAATATCAAGCCCAGAACTCATAGTTAATTACTTAGTCCCATTCAATAATTAATTATTTAATTTATTAAATTAACAAAATTCTAAAAATGTTGAAATTGACACGCGTAATAATTAAGGATACCTTGGTGCTACCGGACATCAAATATCAAGCCTAGAACCCATACATAATTATTCAGTCTAATTCAATAATTTTTAATTTAATTTTTAAGCTAAAAAAATTTCATCGGTAATTGAAATTGACATGCATAATAATAAAGGATAAATTGGTAGTACCGGGCCTCAAATATCGAGCCTGGAACCCATATATAATTATTCAATCCAATGTTAAACTTAATTAATTTTAATTTATTAAGCGAACAAAATTATAAAAATATTGAAATTGGCACACATAATAATTAAGTATAGCTTGGTGCTACCGGGCCACAAATATCGATCCTGGAAGCCATACATAATTATTAAGTCCAATTCACGAATTTTTAATTTAATTTATTAAACTAACAAATTTCTAAAAAATATGAAAATGACACACATAATAATTAAGGATAGCTTGGTGCTACTGTGCCTCAAATATCGAGCCTCGAACCCATAGATAATTACTCAGTTCAATTTTAAAAATATTTATTTAATTTATTAAACTAACACACATAATTAATTTTATTTAAATTACAGCAGATGACATGACCTTTTTCCCGTCTGCGCATCCTGGACCTGCCGAGGATCAGCTATTAGTGTTGCAGAGCGACCATAGGTCCTCCTTTGTATAGGAGGAACAACTATCGGAGCAGGCTCTCCGCTCCAGAAGACTTGACGATTTGTGGGAGTTCATCGTGGATCATCCTTTCCATGCCCGCGTAGTCGTGCGCCTATAGGCTACGGGCTTTTATACGATTTTGAGCTTGGACGGATATAGCTTGATTGGTCTCTTATCACGACCTTGGTAGAGCGGTGGCGACCGGAGACGCACACTTTTCACTTGCCCATTGGAGAGGCCACCATCACGCTGGAGGATGTTCAAGTTTTGTACGGGCTGCGCGTAGATGGACGGGCCGTGGCATTGCCCCAGTACATTAGATCCATGATGCGTGCACATTTTTTGGATATGATGATGCAGTTTACTGGTTATAGACCTCAAGGTGACGATGGGGGCAGTTATGTTGCTTTGTCAGCCATTAGAGATCATTTGGCGTTTTTGCACCCAAACATTACCGGTGAGACGGAGGGTCTCCATATTGAGAGGTACACACGGTTGGCGCTGCTCCTGCTTTTCGGGTGTGTCTTGTTCCCAAACACTTCGAGGAGTAAAGTGAGTATGCGCTTTCTCCATCATCTTCAGCAGCTGGATGATTTATCCCAGTACAGCTGGGGTGCTACTGTTCTCGCATACCTGTATAGGAGCATGTGCCAGACGAGCATGGGCCCAACCGCGGACATATGTGGTTTTCTGCCCCTCCTATAGGTGACACCATTTTTGAATACTCTATTCGTTACTCCGAATTCTATATGGTCGAAATGACTCATAAATTTTACATCAACCTTTTATCTTAGGTTTGGGCCTGGCAATGGATCATGCCGTTGCAGCCACCTCTACCACCACTTGCGCCCGATGAGGCTTATTTGTTTCTCCCTCTAGCTTCTAGGTAGATTCACCGGCGTGGGAACTACCGAAGTACCGATGCTCATCATAATCTCCACCTTGTCAGGGATGTGTTAGATATGCTAGTGGATGGACATGTAAATATGTACCTACACTTTCTTGTTTTAAATTGAGTTGTGTTGCGCATACTTACTTTTATGTTATTATTTGGTAGTTCATCTGGATGCCATACAACGACGAGTTGCTAGCTCAGCTGCCCGATATTTGCTCAGTCGACCGATTGCTTTGGAGCACCTCCGTCTCGATGATTTTCTTCGATATGGTTAAGTATCATGCCACAGAGCATGTTCTTCGTCGGTTTCACCGTCCCAAGCCTATACTAGGGGAGCCTGGATGGGTGGCTACACACTATTAGCGGGACAACCGTGCCAAGATGGACGATATATATATGGGATGGCTAGAGCAACATGTCCATATTTGGGAGGAGCGAGGTCGCCATATTCCGCCACAACCTACATTTACTCAGGAGGACACTATTCATCTGTATACGTCATGGTACCGCCGTCACACCCAACTGATGATCGAGAACCCCATTCATGTACTTGGCGAGTGCTACAGACCATACGACGGGAGGCACGAGGCATTGGTATGTTTTTGTGGCTTATTAATATCTTATAATTGTGATATATCATTATTTAATTAATATTTTAAATGTATCACAGGCTATTGGGATCATCACCTCTACCAGTTGGGACAGGGGATGCAGTAGCATGCCGATAATGCTGCACTCGTTGACTATGCCGGTGAGTGGCACAGTTGGCTCGTCGGACCCTGTTTCAGGCAAGAGATGTCGCGAGGTTAGACCACGAGGCTTAGTATGCGGTGCCAGAGGACTACTATCGGGGTAGGGGTGTCCCACGAGGCAAGTGTAGGGCATGAGGGAGGAGTGCCCCACGAGGTAGGGGTGCCCCATGGGGGTCATGGGGGACGGCGAGGAGGTGGTCCCAGCAAGAGGCTATGAGGCACCTGTTGGTCCACCTGTTGAGGGACATGATGGGGATTTTGGAGATGAGGCTCTTGGAGATTATCAGCCGGGTTATGGACCTCAAGTAGATGAGCCTTCCAGCAACATGCTGTTGTACAGCCTTCAGCTATCTCTGCTAGCATTGCAGGTCACCCCGTCAGGAGCATTGTCGATCACGGGTACATTCGACGGGGATGTAGACCAGTAATTTGCATGCCCATCTACCACAACTGAGGATAAGCCCACCCGGGACGTGGATGGCGGGTACAGGTTGAGTTATGCCTCATCCTCGACGGTTGATGCGGATCTACCACATGTGCAGGTATGTTTGTATTACTTTAAAATTTCAATTTTTTTTCTTTTCCTTAATGAGCTGACATTAATTAATTTTTGACTTTCTTATGAAGGTTTTGTCCCAGCCCATCTTTGAGGCCACTACATGTTTTGATAAGGACACCATGGATGCAAATACTCAGGCGGCTAACGATACCACGGTGAGAAAATAATTTTTGACTCAACACGTACAATACAAATATACTTTTTCACATGGTAAGATTACTACTTGTTTTGTAAATTGCTGACGGCCCGACGACCTATTCTTCTGATCCTGCCAGCTATGGTGTCGATTCTGCTACACATCCTCACATAAAGAGGCGGCTTGATGATGATGATCCAGATAGTGTACTCGGGCGACAGGGGATGCGACTTAGGCTAGCAGCAGCACTGAAGGACACAGGCTGCAGAACTTACTGATTTACTTATGTTTTTACTTTGTGTAAGTAGTGTATTATGTAAATAATGGTAACAATTATCTTTTAACAACAATTTTATTTTAATGGCGTTTGAACAATAATTTTACTTAAACATTACAACACAAACACCAACCTTGCAAACCTAACACAATAACAAACAGTAGGAAAAAACCATCACTGCACAAAAGAAACATAAAATGTAGTATTATACCACGCTTTAAGTATTAAATTTTTCTGCAAGAAAGCATCTTTTTCACATGATTTTCATCTTTTTCAGAACGACAAGACAACTCCACAAAACGTAGTACTATACCACGCTTTACGTATTAAATTTTTCTGCAAGAAAGCAGCTTTTTTCACATAGTTTTCATCATTTTCAGAACGACAAGACAACTCTATAAAACGTAGTACTATACCACGCTTTAAGTATTAAATTTTTCTGCAAGAAAGAAGCTTTTTTCACAAGATTTTCATCTTCTTTAGAACGACAAGACAACTCCATAAAACGTAATACTATACTACGCTTTAAGTATTATTTTTTTTGCAAAAAAGCAGCTTTTTTCACATGGTTTTTATCTTTTTCAGAACGACAAGACAACTCCATAAAATGCAGTACTATACCACTCTTTAAGTATTAAATTTTTCTATAATAACAACTTTTTCACATGGATTTCATCTTTTTCAGAACGACAAGACAACTCCGTAAAACACAGTACTATACCAAGCTTTAAGTATTAAATTTTTCTGCAATAAAGCAGCTTTTTCACATGGATTTCATCTTTTTCAGAACGACAAGACAACTCCATAAAATGCAGTACTATACCACGCTTTATGTATTTTGTCTCGCCTATAAAATAACGGGCTCATTGTAGTTATTTTGTGTGCTAAAAAATTACTAAAAGTAAATATTTCATTAAAAGAAAGGTTTTTTTTTACTAAAAGCAAATATTTCATTAAATGACTCAACCTTTTCGTCTACCAAAGTGCAACTATGGAAAAAATGCTCGGTGCAAAATTATTGGGAAGGTGGTGAAGTTGGACGTCATATTGTCACTGTATGAACCAGTTTTACAAGGTTCCCGGCGAACCTATTTGTGATTTTTGAGGAGTGGGTTGATGAACCATATTATCAGGAATGCTACAAAGAACAACTGCAGTATCTTCATAATGTGCGTTTAGCCAACGGGAACAAGAAAGAGAAAGCAATAGAATTATTGCAGACATGAGGTTGAAACTGAAGGAGGTGGAAGAAGAAAAATGAAAAGCACAATGAAATTGTGAAGCACAAAAGGAAAGCAAAAAAAATATAAACGGGAACTTGCGGGGGTGAAGGAGAAACTGAAAGAGTTAGAAGAAGAAAAAGAACAACGGGAAGAACGATTTAAGTGGTTGGAGCGGAGAATAAATGGCAACCGGGACTAAACATTGGCATGTATTTGTTTAGTGTATTTTTCATATTTCATGTATTTTTATTATGTTAACCTGCTAAGTTTGTGTTTGTGCTGTAGTAATGTTTTCCTTGTTTGTTGTACTAAATTTTATTTTAATTGAAGTGGAAGTTAAGTTTAAGTGCTTGTGTTGTTATATGAAACTATCAAACTACACTTTACATATTACATTTTCCTGCAATTAAACAACTTTTTCTTTACTCATTCCAGATTGTGGAACATAATTTTATTTGATATATATTGCAACATACACAAGTACAAACACGTATTACGAAAAATAATTCTAAAATAAAAGATCAGGGGTATGCTTGATAGTTAGGTACATTCGACGAACTTGCACCAGGAGTCGGATTACCACTCCACGCACACCACCTAAACGACATTTATGACGCTCATGTCCTGTTTGCAAGCATATGCCACATTTACGCGCATAAACGGTGTCACCAACATCCATTTGGTTCTGTATACGCGTTCTCTTTTGCACTTGCATCTTGCAGAAATAGTCCTTGTTACATACCATCTTAAAAGGTTCCGGCGGCCAATGATGCTCAGTACCTAATGGCTGCAACTTCCCACTATACGTGTCTACGTATGCAGCAACACTGTATTGCCTATCAATATAGTTTTTTGCGCCATATCCGACTTGTTGAAAGCACTTCAACACATATGCGCACGGCATGTGGTAGATGGTCCATTTCCCACATGAACATAACCTTCTATATTCATTCACCATTTGTAAATTATTCCCACGGTGTCCCCGAATAGCGGTCTTAACTTCAAAAACACCCCGTTCATGATCGTACTGAAGAAATGAATGCCAATGTGCTCACCTCCTAGACCTTTCAAATCTTCTCATGGGTATTGGCATAAATTGAACACTCTTGTCCACCAATGCCGATGCGGCTACATGCCTTTCAAAAAACCTCTTCGCACTCTGTTTGAATGTCATGCGGACCATGGTAGTGACAGGCTGTCCACGGGCAGACTTCAACAAGCCATTGAATGACTCCGACACATTTTGTAGTGAAGGATCCCCATCGACTATCGCCATTAGCATGCAATGTCCATATGTGAAGTTCATGTCGCATCAACCAAGTATAGGCTCGTGGATCTATTTGCCGGATCGCTTCCATGCACCTCGTGAATTTGCACTGGGGCTCAGTTGCAGCCATCCACATTAAGTCATGCAAGGCCTTGTCAGGATATTTCTTCCGGAAATTGGCCTTCAAGTGCCTCACACACTAACAGTGGTATACATATAGTTCCTGCCATTCAGGCAAGTGACGTATAGAATTTAAAATACCACCATGCCAATAAGATATTAGACAAATAGCGGAACGCCGCTTGACAACATGCTGCTTCAAGTAGTTCAAAAAAGCATCCACGTCTCTTCGCTTTTGTTGGAACATATATTTGTCCGTTGGCATCAACTACAACTGCAATCAAAAGCTTAAAATCATACCTTCCATAGTCATGGATTGGCTTTTCTAACTCTCTTTAAAAGAGACTGCTTTCAAATTCACTTGCCCTAGAACCTGCCCTACATATAGTTCCTGCCATTCAGGCAAGTGACGTATAGAATTTAAAATACCACCATGCCAATTAGATATTAGACAAATAGCGGAACGCCGCTTGACAACATGCTGCTTCAAGTAGTTCAAAAAAGCATCCACGTCTCTTCGCTTTTGTTGGCACATATATTTGTCCGTTGGCATCAACTACAACTTCAATCAAAAGCTTAAAATCATACCTTCCATAGTCATGAGTACCGTCTGTGGAAATTACAGGACGACAATGCACAAAACCATCAATTGCTGCTTTAAATGACCAGAATACATAGTTGAAAATATATTCGGGTTTGTCCGGACTCTCCTCATGCCTCCATTCAACAACAGTCCCGGGGTTACAGTGTTGCAGTGCGGCCATGTACCTGAGAAGCTTTGAAAAAGACTTAATTCCCAGTCACCATAAATAAGTTTAAAGGCACGTTTGTGATCGAGATATGCCTTTCTTTTGGTTATAGTACAACCATACTCCCGGTGGACGACTGTAATACACTCTTTAATCTTGAACATAATGGACACTTCCAAATACAGAATCAAGACAAGAGAAATCAAGTCAACATCCAAGTTGAAGTGATTCTCATTGCATATGTCCATTTCACATCTGTGCTCGCTAATAAATTTACCCACTTTCCACAAACCTGATTTCTTTTTGCTGGCACACAACATCCAGTGACAACCCATAAATTCTCTGCATCATACAACCTTGTATACCTCTGCAGTTGACTCACTTACCATCATATCACAACACTCTCTTATACTGTAGATTTTTACAGCCCTAATTAGGCGAGCTTTATCAGGGAAATACATGCCCTGTCAGAACAACTGGTCTAGACTCATCCCACATCGCTAATCGAATTTCGTCATCGTCGCTTGTGAGGGCATCCACATTCAACATACTTGGCAAATTATCAAGGTAGGGAATATTTCTCTCATGAAATGGCACGTGGGACTCGTACACTCTTTGTCTAGTGGGAGGTGGAGGAACATGCTCTATCGTCAGCTCAGGTTCAACATTCACTTCCTCCTCCTCATCACCCTCATCATGGAAGGGTGTGTCATCCCCAAACTCATCTACATTGTTGTCATAATCACTATCATCTTCTTGACTCTGTGCATAAGCCAAATCACGAGTCAATACATCATCTATGGGCAACTGTGTGAGGTTAGGAACATCAAGAAGCTCGTTTTCACTACACAAAAAGAACAAACTGATAAGTTACCCAACTACATAAATACTTTAGATAAAGCTATATCACTTTACTTACAAGTCGTACTGTCGTGACATTTCTTGATGGATATTTTCTTGTTGGTGACGACCCTCGTATGGACCACCGTGATCTAATACTCCAGAACTACGCATTTTCCAAGGTCATAACTTGTAAAATTCATATCCGGACGGTACCCCATACGAAAAATATAAGTGTTAGTACAAATCCAATTAAAACATAAAATAAACATCGCTAAAGCGTAGTAAAATTGAAGTTTACCATTCATATTGTAGATTATATCAAGTCAAAAAATTATTTTGTGGCTGCTCATTTGCTGGTGGTGATAAGTTTAAATCAAGGCAAGCTCTTTCATCTGCAATCTGTCCGGCAAAAACTACTCCAGAATAACCACCCGATGACTGGGGGTTATCCCTACTATGCATGCCTTCATTATTGGTAATGTCTTCCACCTTGACGTACATTTCCAATAATTTATTACAATAAAATCCTTGTATTCATTCAGAATCCGCAAAAAATCTCTAAGATTTTCATCATCCTCGATGTTAAACTCAGAATGTAAGCAAACCCTTGCGGAGTCACTGAATACGGAAACCTACTGGTTACTTGAAGGTTAACCAAACGCTTCCTCACACTCATTGTTTTACATAACAACGAAACCAATTTATCATACTCCATAGTAAGCGACAATTTAATATGACACCGCGGAGGTAAGCTATACCTCATAGAGTTATTCTCCAGCACAACCTCACCCCCCCCCAATATAATGAAATCCTTATTTTTGGCTCTTCAAACATTGTAAAAAACTGATTGATAAGAAGAAGAGAGAAGTATGAACAGAAGTTTGAAGTTTGTATTAAATGAATTTTCATAAAATTGAAACACCTTTAAATAAAGCAAGTCCAAGCTTGGGGTGCAGATTTTTTTTATGTAAAACGTAGTACAATACGACATTTTCTGTATTTGAATAATTGTATGTCAGTTAATTATTGGTAGGGCCAAATTAATAAGTAAAATTCAGTACTATACTGCGTTTAAGTAATGCGAATTCCTTAAAAAAATAATTTTTTTAATAATATGCAGTACTATACTGCGAATTACTTTAACGGCTAAATTATTTTTAATGTTATTCGCAGTATAGTACTGTGTTTTAGGTATTTATGTGACTCTTTTAGAAGTAAAAACGTTTTTATATGCCTAAAAGGCATTAGAAAAGTTTCGGACTCTTGGGCCATACCATCTTCATACTCTTGTCGGGTCGGATCGGATTGGTCATTTAAAAAAAAGATAAAGTATGTAATTTCTTTGTTTAAATTCTATTTTCTTTGCAAATAATAAAAAGTACTGTATTTACAACCATTCCATATCACCAATTCCATGTCCTTGAATTGCATAATCATTTGAATGAATACATACGGAGACACTTAAAGCTTGTACGCGTTTTCATTTAGATACCTGAACTCAATGGTATTCCTATTGAGCACTTATACTACCTGAAACTTATTCCAATTGAGCACTTCCTGCTGAGTTGGCACATAAAATGAGTTTTACCCGATATAGGCGCGTGAAGACCATAGATTTTTCTCTTTTTCTTTTCTTTTCTATTTTCTTCTTCTTCTCCCTATAAAACAAAATAGGTCTGCCATGACATCGCTGGCCGGAGAGAAGGAGCCACACCCCCTTCTTTCTCTCGTGTAATACCAAGCACATGACACCAATTGATATTTTATACTTCAATACCACACTAGAGAGGGGAGGTGATTTGTGTGGTATCCAATTTTCGGTTAACTAGATTATAGTAGAACCTAGTTCTTCTATGTGTTCCAACTACTAATATTCCGGAATAATAAGTACATAAAATATAGAACATAGAGATTTTTACGTAGAAAATACCTGGCTCAAAATGTGAAAAATCCACGACCTACTACTCATTAGGATTTTCCCAAACTCTCCACTAAAATTACTGAGCTAAAAACATCAGTTACAAAAACTCTTTTGTAAACCTAGGATCAACTCTAATCCCGTTGTGGCACAGAACCTCAACTGTTGAGACAACTTCAAGTTAAGTCTAACTTAAAAACTCTAAGTACCTAATACAATTGCTTCTACAAAATCCGAAAGGTATAATGTAAAATCACCTACTACAATTGAACTAGAATAAAAGATAGACACTTGGAACTGGTTCTTCTATCTGGTTCAAGTAGCTTCAGGATTGTACGCTTGAATCATACATAAATTACTTACAACATTGCCTTGCTATTTTGCTCTTAATTCACTTTTAGCTTTTGCTTGTGTGCATTACCTGTAAAAGAGAACAACACTAATATTTAAGGAGTTAGCAATTAGAGATTGACCAGGATACAGATGCTACTCTTCAATGGTGGAAGAGTTCTAGTTGATCTCATACTCTAACTCTTATCATTTTCCTAAACCGTGTTCTCTTTGTGTAAGGAGTCTCTCCCTATCCAATATGCAATCTTTTCGATCATGATCATGTGATATAACTTTTGATAATTTAGGTTTATCTCCTTTACGTGCATCTCATATGTCTGGGTTGATCAAAACTGTACTTTACAAGATAGACCTGGTCCATGTCTAAGTTCTTTTACCAGTCTTCAAAACTTTACATTTACTTGGTCCTACAAATTCCCTCTTTTTGGACAAACTCTGTGTTTTTAACTCACCTAGGCCCTGTAAGAACTCAGCTTATTCATCAGTTCAAAGTTTAGAAAAATTCACTTATCATCAAGGACCAGGTTAAATAGGTTATAAACAACACATATTCAAAATATGTAAAGCACAATATCTTTCCCTCTTTTGGCATCATCAAAAAGTTGTATAAAAAGTGTAATTTCCATATTCTAATAAATACTCATGGCCACTAGGGCAACTGCAAGTGCAATCATGGATCAATCATCAGTAATCAGGCAAACATATTCAAACTATCAAGCGAATATTAACAGTCAACAAGAACAAAAACAGTATATATCATTGATAGAAGATATGTTGCTACTACAATCCACAACCAAAAAGTAAAAATATTCAAAACATGAGCAAAAACAAAGAAAAATCTCTAATCTAGGTCACTAAAGGTACTAGAAAGGTTCAAGAGATAAAGTCTAGAATTCTTAAGGCTTGAGGGAGATAGAGAGTTAGGTTTGGGCTTGGAGAAGATTCAACATATTGTTAAGAATCCCATCATTCTTCTCCTTTTCCTTGGTAAGCTCGGTTCTGAGAGCATCCCTCTCAAATTCAACCTCAACTAGACAAGCATTCAACCTAGCTATCTCAACATCCTTGGCCTCACTTTCCTGAACTAGAGCCCTGACTTTACTGTTAATAGGTGTCTTCTTGGATGAACCATGTTCATTTGGAATGGAATTAACTAGATAGTTACAAACAAGCTATGTATTAATGCCAAAGTAATTCTTGCTTGTGGCCATTTTCCACTTCTTCAGAGGCACATTGCACTTATCTAAAACAGTAGTCAGAATAAGTCCATGGGGGTGGCATGAGCCTTAGAGCCATTGATGACCCTGTCCAGTAGCTTGATGATGAATGCAGGCCAATTAATTTGCCTTCCACTTTCAAGGCACTCCATCAGAGCTAATTCCATATAGTTATCACTATGTCTTCTTTCCTGTCTAGGCAGTAAGCGCTTGTTGACAAACTCAAAAATGACTTTGTGCTATGGCTTCATTTCACTCTTTTGCACAATCTTGGCCTCATTCACTTATTCAACATTACAGAATCTCTTAGTATTTGCAAGGGCAGAAGGAAGAGAATCTATGCTTGGCCATTTTTGCCTAGTGTAGTCATTATATTCCTCAGCAGGGATGCCAAGAATCTCTCCAACTTCTCTGCATCAAAGGTCACTTGAACTCTTTTTAGTTTGCTGGTAACTCCATCTTTTACTTCAGCATTCTCCATGAATTCAATAATTTCATTTCTAGCTAATCTCCCATCCATCTGAAGGACAATGTCCTTCCAGCCCGGAGTAGATAGGGTGTCAACCAAACGAACCATTCTTGGTTCCTCCAAGTCTTTCAACAATCTTCCCTTTAAAATTTTTCTTTTGCCAAACATGGCTAAATTGTCTTGTTCACCATCAGTTTCACTCTCTTCATCACCACTCCATTCTTTATCTTCAGAGATTGTAACTTGTTTGTTTCTCATTGCAGACCTTGTCCTCTTGTCCAGTGAAGGTTCTGCAGCCTTAGACACAGATGAAGACTTCTTGGAAGAAGTATTGGTCTTTTTGGATTTGGGGGTCTGAACCTCCAGTGTTGTATGTTTCTTCTGATGGACCTGTTCTATCTCCTCAACATCTACAGTTTTAGAGGACTCTGCAACCTTTCCCTTTCCTTTGTCCATCCTCGTTTTCTTGCTTTCAGCCAAAGCTTTTTCAAATTCACTCTCAACTTGTTTCCCTCTACTCCTTGCGGCTCTTCCCTTTGGCAAGGTAATTTCAGTAGTTGTTGGGGAGGAGGCCTTTCGTTTCTTGGGAGGTCTGCAATGCTGGGGGTTTTTGGTGTTGGATTTCTCCTTTTCTTTGGATCATAATTGGCACCTACCTTTTGTTAAAAGGTCTGCTAGGATCTCCTCAATTGATGAACCAGGTTCATCTACCTGTGAACTTAGATTAAACAACCCCTAAGCAGCCTCCCCTAAACTACCTCCCTGTGACTGACTTCTTGCCACTTTCTTCCACAGTTGCCTGTGCAACCCCACAGATGGCTGGTAACAACAATTCAGAAGTGGGTGAAGAACCAACCACTCTTTTGACTTTGCCCCTCACATCACCACATACACCCTGTTTCTCTTTTCCTTTTTCAATTTTCTTTTTACCACCACTACTTCCTAATTTAGTCATTTCTACATCCTCGATAGGCACAATCAAAATAAACCTATTTTTTAAATTTCAGCCAAACAGAACTTACCTTTGAAGGGGTGTTTTGAGCCTTCTCAGAGTCAGAAGACTCAGGTCCTTCCGCCTCACTCGCAGATTTAAACGAATCGTCCGAGTTCTCATAATCTTGGGCATGGGTATCCTTCAATTGTGTGTTTAATTTCTTTGACAATGCACCTAAGGCTATAGTTTTTCAGGCTAGCATTTTGACCCGTATTTTTTTAGACTGTGGGTTTGTACTGGATGGAGAAGGCGTGGATGAACCATAAGGGGATGGTGGTGGAGGAGTCCCTGGGTTATCTCATGGGTTCAACATTATAGCTGATTGCTTGAGAGATTTTGTGAGTTAAACTTTAGGAGAAGAAGACAATTTACAGTGAAGAAGGTTTTTGACGGTTTAGAATAATGAGGGTGGTAGGAATTAATAATGGGTATTTAAAGGGAAAGACTCGTTTTAATGGATAATGGTAGCTTTAGCAGTCAATTAGAGGTCTAATCAACCTAAAATTGCAGGTTGAATGAAATGTTAGGATTTCCTATATTTTAGGCATTTTTGTGGCGAGATAATAAGGATGGAACTGGTTCAAAAAACAAATGGATAGAATTTTTTGATGTGTTAAATATTGGTAGGACTCTGCTCATGATTTAAATATATATATTTCTAATTGTGCAGAGTATAGAAAACATACATTGTCACTTAGATGACCAATACTGATGAACCAGGTTCTTCAATTAGAATTCTCTTGATCATGCCTCAATTTATCAAAATAGAGAATTTTTTTTGTTAGAGATCAATGATTCATATCAACACATGTCATAGGAGTATACAATTTATAGTATGAAGCCGAGTAAAAATTAATCTAGATATTTACATAAATTCCAGATTCCTTAGCCAATTTTTTTCATTTTTTTTTATTTTTTTCCATTGTGAATTCTAAACTGGTCCCATTAAGTGATCTTAATCATTCATAATTCTAACATGTTACTCTCAAATATTTCTCTACTCAGTGCTTTTGTAAAGATGTCAATAATTTGTTTATCAGTAGCACATAATTCTATAATAATCAATACTTTCTCATAGTTGTCCCTCAAGAAATGATGTCTAACATCTATGTGCTTAGTCCTTTTATGATGAACTGGGTTCTTTGTCATACTTATAGCACCAGTATTATCACAGAAGATAGGGATGTAACCAACTTCAATGCTAAAATCTATCATCTACTGTTTGATCCATAACAGTTGAGCACAACAAGAGGCAGCGATAACATATTCAACCTCAGCAGTGGATAAGGCCATAAAATTCTGCTTTTTGGTAGCCCATGATACTAGACATGAACCAAGAAAATGAGCAATACCTGAAGTGCTTTTCCTATCCACAAGAAAACATGCATAGGCAACATCAACATATCCTACCAGATTAAAGTTACTACCTTTAGGGTACCAAAGACAAATATCAGTAGTGCCTTTCAAATATCTTAGTATCCTCTTGACAACAGCCAAAACCCTACATTGAAAACTATGTCAGGTTTGCTAGCAGTAAGATATAAAAATGAGCCAATCATACCCCTATACAACTTTTGATCAATAGATGAACCATGTTCATCTATGTCTAATTTAGTGGCAATTGCAATGGGTGTGTCTCTTTCTTTTGATTCATCCATTTAAAACTTCTTAATCATCTTCTTTATATATTTTTGCTGATGGATCATGGTTCCCTTAGGGTTTTGTTTGATCTGTAAGCCTAAGAAAAAGTTAAGCTCACCCATTATACTCATTTCAAATTCACTTCCCATTAATTTTGCAAAATTCCAGTTCAAGTTTTCAATGGTTGCCCCAAAAATTATGTCATCGACATATATTTGTACTAGTCGTAAATCCTTATCTTTTCCCTCAAGAATAAAGTACTATCAATCTTACCTCTTTGTATCTATGTTCAAGAAGGGATTTGGATAGACGTTCATACCATGCTCTAGGAGCCTGCTTGAGTCCATATAGGGCCTTGTCCAATTTGTATACATGATCTGGACACTCTTTACTTTCAAACCCTAGAGTTAGACAAAGACTTCTTCCTTTAAGTAACCATTGAAGAAGGCACTCTTCACATCCATTTGGTGAAGGGTAAATTCCATGTGTGCTGATAAAGCTATGAGGAGTCTTATTGCCTCCAGTCTTGCTACTGGAGATAAAGTCTCATCATAATGTATTCCCTCCTCTTGGCTATAACATTGGACCATCTTCCTTGTAACTATTCTATCTTCATCTAGTATATTTCTGAAGATCCATTTGGTACCAATCATTGATCTGTCCTTAGGTCTTGTGACCAAATACTACACTTGGCTTCTTTCAAACTGATTGAGTTCATCTTGCATTGCATTCACCCAATCTGCATCCTGTAAAGCTTCAACAACATTTTTAGGTTCAATAAGACATAAGAATGCATCAAAAACACACAAATTCTTTAATTGATATCTGGTTTTAACTCCATAAGTTGGACCAATAAGGATATTCTCAATGAGATGAGAACTTAGATACTTGTAATGTATCATAACCTACTGATTTCTATTTGGAGTTCTCCCATGTTCTGTTGCTGAGGAACATGCTCATGTACATGTTCCATTTGGGAGTTAGATTCATTTCTTCTTTGTTCAGTTCCCCCTGTCAGATTGTCCAAATGGAAGAACACGTTCCTTCTTTTGGTGCTTCTTCAGCTTGGGTTGTGACTTCACTCAATTCTTTTACCAGCCAAATGGCTTCATCTTTATGTTCCTGTCTCTCACAAAGAATGTTAGTTTCATCAAAAACTATATGTACACTTTCTTCTACATACAAAATTTTTTTGTTGTATACTTTATAAGCTTTGCTATATGAAGAATATCCCAAGAATACTCCCTCATCACCTCTAGGATCAAACTTACCTAAGGAGTCCTTTCCATTATTGTGCACAAAGCACTTGTATCCAAATGCCCTAAGATAGGATATATTTGCTTCTCTCCTTTACATTAACTCATAGGGAGTCTTATTTACAAGAGATCTGGTCATGCACCTATTTATGATATAACATGCAGTATTTACAGCCTCTGCCCAGAAGCTATGGGGCAGTTTACTGGAAAGAAGCATATTCCTAGCCATATCTTCAAGAGTCCTATTCTTTCTTTCAACTACTCCATTTTCTTGAAGAGTCCTAGGTGCAGAGAAATTATGATTTATACCATGCTCATCACAAAATTCAGCAAACTTAGCATTTCAAATTCAGTTCCATGATCAGACCTAATTAATGCATGTTGATTTCCTAGTTGTTTTTGAGTTTTTCTAACAAAGGTAGTAAACGTGTCAAATGGTTCATCCTTAGATGTTAAAAGCAATACCCAAGTAAACCTAGAGTAATTTTCAACAATTACCATCACATATTTCTTACCACCTCTGCTCAATGTTCGCAATGGACCACAGAGATCTATATGAACCACTTCCATCAACCTGGTCGTTCTTACCATCTTCCTGTTTTTAAATGAGGATCTTGCATGCTTCCCCATTGCACAAGCCTCACAAACTTTATTTTCGTTGAACTTGATGTTAGGTAATCCTATCATCAGGTCTTTGGAGAGTAATTCATTGAGTTGATTTAGACTTTCATGAACAAGTCTTTTGTGCCACATGAGGGGATCATTGTCCAACACACTCAAGCAAGTGAGTTCATTTTCTGAAAGTGTGGACAAATCTATAACATAAATATTTTTGACTCTTTTTCCCTACAAAACAATCTTGTCAGTGGTAAGACTAATCATAAAACATGTTGTAGAGGTGAATGCTACCAAGTTACCTATATCACACAGTTGTGATACACTAATTAGGCTATATTTCAGGCCATCTATCAAGTAGACATTGTCAATGTAATATGAGCATGTCTTGCCTACCTTTCTAACCCCAATAATCTTACCTTTCTTCCTATTTCCAAAGGATACATTACCTCCTTTTAAGTCCTCAAGTGCAAGGAACTGGTTCTTACTTCCAGTCATATGTTTTGAGCAACCACTATCCATGTACCATATTTAGCTACTTCCCTTCACTTGGACCTGAATACGAAATAAAAGGTTAGTGTTAGGAACCCAAATTAGTTTGGGTCCCTTTCTATCAGCAAAGGGGTGAATTATATTCCTTTGTCACATCCAGGAAGCCTATTTTTCTCTTGAACAAAGGTTTTGTCTTTTGACTGGCCTTTTCCTTTGCATTACATTCACTTTTGTAATGACTAGTCTTGCCAAATTGTGTGCAGATTTTGTTTTCAGGAAGTGTAATGTATTTGCTTTTACGATCTCACTTAGGCCTTGGGGTCCCATAGCCAAGTCCTCTCTTGTTACTACCGTGGTGCTCTTGTAGCCAGGATAGTGCATCAGAAGACTTATTCCATTTGCAAGTTCTATCTAGTTCATGCTTTACCTTCCCTATGTTAAGAATATTATTTGCTCATCTTTATTTTACAACTCATCCTTTATTTTTCCTAAATTTTCCTCTAAGGTGATATGTGCGCGATCAACCTTCTTCTTACATGTTCCTAATTTCAATTTTAAATTTTCAAATCTAAGTTCTAAGATACTAGTATCAAGTTCAAGAACATGGTTCTTCAACTCAGTATTTTTACTATCACTCTCACTAGCCCTAGGTTCTTGATTTTTGCACTTGGCTTTTAAGATCACAAACTCCCTAGACAACTGTTCTTTATCATTTTTTATTACCCCAGACCCATCAATGAATTATAACAATAATTCGATAACCTTTCTTTAGATAAAAATTCAATCTTTTCTTTGAGATGAATCACATTTCCTCTTATTTGTCATCTGATTCTCCAATGTCCATAAGTGTTTGTTCATCTTCAGCTTCATCTTCTGAATCCTCATATGAGGTTTCTCCCTAAGAAGCAACCATAGCCTTTGTTGATCCTTTGTTCTTTTTGGGTTAAACCTGTTCCTTCTTTCTGTTCCTTTGTTCAAACCTTTCTTTCTTCCATTCGATTTCCTACTGAGGACTATTCTTAATCATGTGGTCAGTCTTACCAAGAGATAAAGTGGGTCGCACTGATGGTAATCACCCTATACTTTGAAGTTGTGAGTTCAATTCACCCAAGAATAAGGCGGGGAGTTCTTGGAGGGAAGGATGCCGATTGTCTATTTGGAAATAGCCTCTCTACTCTAAAGGGGTAAGGTATGTGTACACACTACCCTCCCCATATCTTACCACATTTGTAGCAGTCCTCGTTGGTATGTCTTTTAGGAGCCCTTGGTTTGTTGAAGGATGTAACTCTTGAAGAACTGTTTTGTCTCATCAGGTACTTCTTGAAATCTCTTGTGATCATGGCCATTTCATCATCCTCCAGGTCTGCACCTTCAGCTATTCTGAAAGCCAGGTTCTTTTCCTTCTTGGGTGCATCCATCTTCATGGTTTGCCTTCTCAGTTCATAGGCAGTGAGATTTTCAATCAGCTCATCCAACTTGAGCTTAGCAATATTTTTTGATTCCTGGATAGCAGTGATTTTTCTTTCTTAAGTTGCTAGCAAAACCGTTCTCAAGATTTTCTCAACCTTGTCTTCTTCAAGGATAATTCTTCCAAGAGGCTTAAATTTATTTGTTTGTGTTGTGAATCTTGTGTACATCTCTTGGATAGTTTTTCCTTCTTTCATGGTGAAATTCTCATATTGAGAATATAATAGTGTTCCTCTTGATCTCTTTACTTGAGGAGTTCCTTCATGGGCCACTTGTAGAGTGTCCCAGATCTTTTTAGCAGTGGTACAACTTTGAATCCTGCTGTAATAATCTGGACCTATTCCACACATAAGCCATTTCTAGGCCTTGGCATTATTTTCCCATTTCTTCAAATCTTTAGTAGTGCAGTCAGCTCTTGTCTTTGGCACGTCCACTCCTTCAATATTCTTCTTTGTAGTAGCCAGGGGACCATTAGTGACTATGTCCTGAAGTTCATAGTCTTCTCCTATGATGTGGTCTCTCATCCTGTTCTTCCACCAGGAATAGTGCTGGCCATTAAAGAGTGCGGGCCTAGCAGTGGATTGTCCTTCCTAATTTCTAGGTGGTGCACTCATCTTGATCTGTTTCTAAGGTGTTAACCGCTTCAAGGATAACCCGCTCTGATACCAATTGATGTTTTATACTTTAATACCACACAAGGGGGAGAGGGTGATTTGTGTGGTACCCAATTTTTGCTTAACTTGATTATAGAAGGACCTGGTTCTTCTATATGTTCTAACTATTACTGTAGCTGAATAATAAATACATAAAATAAAGAACACATATATTTTTACGTGAAAAATACCTGGCTCAAAAGGTGAAAAAACCACGACCTACTAACAGTAGGATTTTCCCAAATTCTCCACTAAATTCAATGAGCCAAAAACTGCATTTACAAAAACTTTTTTGTAAACCTAGGATTAACTCTAATGATTATGTGGCACACAACCTTAATTGTTGCGACAACTTCAAGTTAATTCTAACTTGAAAACTCTAAGTAACTATTACAATTGCTTTAATAAAAGCTGAAAGGTATAATGTAAAATCACCTACTATAATTGAACTAGAATAAAAGATAGACACTTGGAACTGGTTCTTCTATTTTTTCAAGTAGCTTCAGGAATGCACGTTTGAATCACATAAATTGCTTGCAACATTGCCTTACTATTTTGCTCTTAATTCACGTTTATCTTCTGCTTGTATGCATTATCTATAAAAGAGAACAACACTAATGTTTAAGGAGTTAGCAATTAGAGATTGTCTAAGATATAAATACTATTTTCCATGGTGGAAGAGTTCTAGTTGATCTCATACTCTAACTCTTATCCTTTTCCTAATATGTGTTCTCTTTGTGCAAGGGGTCTCTCCTTATACAATATGTAATTTTCAATCATGATTAGGAAATATCACTTATGATA
The DNA here is from genome assembly GCA_034376525.1 of Nicotiana benthamiana. Classification (NCBI taxonomy): domain Eukaryota; kingdom Viridiplantae; phylum Streptophyta; class Magnoliopsida; order Solanales; family Solanaceae; genus Nicotiana; species Nicotiana benthamiana. Next base: position 81,808,275 of record CM067331.1, read on the forward strand.
ACTTAGGTTTATCTCCTTCACGTGCGTCTCGCATATTTGGGTTGATCAAAATTGTGCCTCACAAGATGGACCTGGTCCATGTCTGAGTTATTTTGTCAGTATTCAAAGCTTCACATTTAATTGAGCCAACACCAGTCTATTTAGTAAGACTTGAAACGAATACTTGCCAAACTCTTGCTTCACTATATGCATTTAGAGCTAATGAGAGGTGGAGCAATGAAGTAAAGCAGAAAAAAGAGTTGATGCTAAAGGCAAATGTCTGCGGCTTGAGAAAATAAAAGTATCAGATCAATATCCTCATTCAAAAGATATGAGCTGTATTTGCACTCTCAGAGGAGAAGCTTTTGGAGGGATTTGAGATTTCTGGGTTCACGCAAGAAATTGTTGAAATCTTATTGCAGAGAACTGCAACTAAATAAAAGCCACCAATGGTGGAGTCTTTAAAAGCTTGAAGGTTTTTAAAATGTGTTATTTGATTTGATGAGAGTTTGAAAAATTAATATTGGAGTTGTCTTCGGGTCATCGCTGGGAATTTTAGCTGAAGTTATAATAAATTTGGAGGAGTTTCTCTTAAAAATTTGGATTAAAATCATGCTTAGAACAAGAACATACATGAAAATAGTGAAGAACACCAAGGACACTAATTATTTTGTTTATTAAATAGATTTAGCATAGTTTTTCCTTTTTTTTACTCAAAATAATGTATGTCCTTTTTTATTAGTCATTCGCCACGTCAGTAGTGAATGCGTTGCATAAACTTTGTAAGTGAAGCCGATTGTCAAAGAAGTACTCAATTGAAATAAATTCCGGTTAGTATAAATGTTCAATAAGAATACCCTTAAATCAGATGTCTAAATAAAAAACCGTGCAAACTTTCAATGCCTCCATATGTAATCAGCCTAATCACTTTAACCTTTGGAAGAGTTACCATCTACGTGCATGTGTTGCAAACAGATGGTATGTACATAGATGTTCAGTTAATTAACTATTTACATAAAAGAGTAAAATTTAAAATTATTAGAAAGTTATATATAAGAAAAAAAGTATCAATTAACATGCATGAACACATACAACAGTCTTTTAAATATTATAACTTAATATTATTATATTATAATAATTAAACTCAAAACAATTAAATATCGTTTGAATCTGCAATCACCCATTTAGTTAAATTAGTTCTATAGTTTTGTATTATATATGGATTAAAATATGTAATGTGTTTAGAGGTATATTATAGGGTCTTATCATATCTGATACCCCTACTAATTTAATTTGTTGGAGATATTTTTGTGCCGCTTTGACTACTCTCTCATGACTAAAACTATTGTTAACTGTTGATATTGATATCTCTTGTGAATCTTATAAATTCTTATAAGAAAATATATTACAAGAAATATAATCCAAAACACAAGCATATCGAAAAATATTTTTGGAGGAATTTAAAGGATATTATTGATTTCTTGTGGAAAATGTTGAATTCGGCATATGCATATGCTTCGCAGCAGGGATGGAGCTACCTACTAAATTTAAGTGCTTCAACATCTATTAAACTTTATATAACATAGGTGTCACGATCCCAGTTTGTCTTTTCTGAACTTTCGTGACGACACATAGTCTCTACGATTATATAAGCCTAATACGTGTGGAAAATAAATCAAAATTTGTAGAAAATATAAATATAAAACGAAGAATGACTAAAAAGGAACAGTATATAGAATGCCCGCTCGGCATATACAACACAATATCTCAAAACCTCTACATTACTATCCCAAAATCTGGAAACTCACGTGAAAACAAGCTGAAAGAAATATAGTAAAATTCTCTAACTCCGGAATGTCTACATCAACAACATGAGGGAAGGGCTAACACTACACGATAAAATAAAGACGGAGACTCTTCGGTTTGCGGACGTGGAAGATGTACCTCGAAGTCTCCAAAATCTCCCCTGCCTCAAGGATGGTAAGCCTGTACAGAGGTACCTGGATCTGCACATGAAAACCACGCACAGAAAGGGCATGGGTACACCACAGCTGTACTCAGTATATGCCAAGCCTAACCTCGGTCGGGTAGTCACGAGGAAGGTCAGGGCCTTACTGAGGCTAAACATAGTATAAAGTTTCAACAGTATGAAATAGAAAATACAAATTAGTACAACAGATAAATAAGATAAGTTATACAAGGCAACAACAAATATACAACGAACATAGTAAACACGAAAATAAGAACAGCTCAATGCCAATAGTAACAACGAAAATCTCCGAGGATACCGTCCTGTAGTCCCTTCCATCAATTGTCCAGTGAATCTTCCGGAATGCGGTCCCGTAGTCCAATTATCAATGTGCGAGGATCTACCGGAATCCTGACCCATAGTCCCAAAAGTAAATACCTAGTACTGGGAGAATCTACTGAGTGCATTTCTATAGTTCCATATAACTGTATAGAGGGATCTACAAGGAATCTAACCCGTTGTCCCAATGTAAGTGTGCAGGGGGATCCACCGGAAATCTAACTCGTAGTCCCAATGTAAATGTGCAAGGAGCTCTATTGGAAATCTAACACATAGTCCTAAAATAAATAGACAAGTGGGAGCTACCAAAATCCCACATCCGTAGTCCCAATATAAACATGCAGCAACAGTAAGAAGATATTCAGAAATGGAATTTCATATCAAGACAACAAGTAATTTCTAGCCTAACATGCTTCACATAGTGCAATCAAGGCAATTTAAGCTAATAGGCAATTTAAGTCAATTAAACATGCTTTCTAAGTAAAAATAGGTTATGTTTGCAAATACAATAAAGCGGGAAAAGAAACACGCTAAGGAATACCTTAAGAAAAATTAGATTTTTCAACAATTTGCACAAGTGCGTGCTCGTCACCTTACGCATAAGTTAATTCAGTTACCAAATACACCAATCCTAAGGGGAAGGTCCTCCACACAAGGTTAGACAAGCCACTTACCTCGAACCGGCTCAAAATCAACTCGAAACCACACTTTTTCCATGAGTATCCGACTCCAAATGGCTCAAATTTATTCAATTCCATTTCATAATGTAAATAATACTCCAAGAAGCTGATTCTACAATTAAATTCTAAGCTAATACGTAAAATTAGGTAAAAATAACCAAAATACTCCTCAGGCCACATGGTCAAAACCCAAGGTTCGAACCAAAACGCGATTGCCCATTCCCCCCGAACCCAAATATATAATTTATTTTGAAATCGGACCTCAAATTGAGGTCCAAATCTCCATTTAAAAAAAAAATCTAGGTTCTACCCCAGACACCCAATTTCTCCCATGAAGATCTTTGATTTTATGTTTAAATCATGTTAAAAGATGTTAATGATTGAAGAAAGTAAGTTAAAAACGACTTACAATTGATTTGGGAAGAATGAATTCTTGGAAATCACCTAAGTGTACTTGTGTTTGAGAGAATATGAAAAATGGGTTAAAAAATCAACTAAGTATAAAAAATACAGGTCTTAGATGTGGGAATTACTAACAGGGGTTCGCAATTGCGAATCCCCACCTCTACAGATATGGGAATTGCGAAACATTATTCACATCTGCGAACCCTTTGAAAATCCCGGACTTTCGCAATTGCGATCAAAATGTCGCATTTGCGACTGGCCCTTCTTTGCAATTGCGAACTAGTTGGTCACATTTGCGATCAGGCCTGCACAATCCACTTTCTCGCATTTGCGCTGCATGGCTCGCATTTGCGAGTGTGGCTTCGCAAATGCTAAGCCTGCAGATCAGAAATGCACTAGCAATTTTTCAAAGTAAAAAATGCATCCGTGGCCTATCAAAAACTCACCCGAGCCATCAGAGCTCCAAATCAAATATATACACAACCTTCAAAATATCCTACGGACTTATCCATGCGATCAAATTGCCAAAATAACATCATATGCATCGAATTAAACCTCAAAATTCATAAATTCTTTCAAACTTCTTAAAAAATCTAATTTTCCATTTAAAGCCCGAATCACATCAAACTAAATCTGATTTCCACCAAACTTTACATAAATGACTTAAACCATATATAAGACATGTACCAGGCACCGGAACTAAAATACGGGCACGATACCATCATGTTCTAATCAAATTTTATTTCAAATTTCCTTAAATAATTTTACATAAAAATTTATTTCTCGGGCTTGGGATCTCGGAATTTGATTCCGAGCATACGCACAAGTCCCGTATTTTCCTATGGACTCTTCGGGATTGTCAAATCATGGGTCCGGGTCTGTTTATCCAAAATATTGACAAAAGTCAAATTAACTCATATTATAATCAAAACTTATCATTTTTTACAAATTTTCATATTTAAGGTTTTCGGCTATGCGCCCAGGCTGCGCACACAAATTGAGGTAACTCTAAATGGGGTTTTCAAGGCCCCGGAGACACAGAATTAATTAAAAATAGGTGATGACCCTTTGGGTCGTCACACATGGGAGCTTTTGAAGACATCGAGGTACATCTTCCGCGTCCGCAGACTGAAGAGTCTCCATCTTTTTTCTATCTTGTAGTGTTAGCCCTTTCCTCATGGTGTTGATGTAGACATTCCGTTAGAGCATTTTACAATATTTCTTTCTTCTTGTGTTCACTTGAGTTTCTCAGATTTGGGATAGTGATGTAGAGGTTTTGAGATATTGTGCAGTATATGCCGAGCGGCATTCTATATACCGTTCCTTTTTAGTCATTCTTGGTTTTAAATTAATATTTTCCACAAGTTTCGATTTGTTTTCAGCACTTGTTAGGCTTATGTAGTCGTAGAGACTAAGTGTCATCACGAAAGTTCATGGAGGGCGAATTAGGGTCATGACAAGTTGGTATTACACCTCTCATATACAACACAATATCTCAAAACCTCTACATCACTATCCTAAAACTCGGAAACTCACATGAATACAAGTTGAAAGAAATATAATAAAATGCATTAACGGAATGTCTACATCAACAACATGAGTGAAGGGCTAACATTACAAGATTGAATAACGATGGAGACTCTTCGGACGGACGCGACAGATGTACCTGGAAGTCTTCAAAAGCTCCCCTATGTGACGACCCAAAGGGTCATCACCTGTTTTTAATTAATTATGTGCTTCTGAGGCCTTGAAAATCTCATTTAGAGTTGCCTCGACTTGCATATGCATTCCGGGTGCGTAGCCAGAAAGGTTAAATATGAAATTCTGTGAAAAATGCTAAGTGTTAATATTAAAATAAATAAATTTGACTTTGGTCAACTTTTTGGGTAAACAGACCCGCCCGTGATTTGACGGTCCTGGAGGGTCCGTAGAAAAATATGGGACTAGAGCATATGCTCGAAATCAAATTCTGAGATCCCGAGCCTGAGAATTTTTTTAAAAGAAATTATTTTTATAGAAATTGTTAAGGAAAAATTGAAATGATATTTGATTGGAACGTGTTGGTATCAGGATCGTATCTTGGTTGCGGCACTGGTACATGTCTTATATGTGAATTAAGATATTTATGTGAAGTCTGGTTAAAATCGAACGTTGTTTGATGTGTTTCGGACTTAAAATCCTAAATGTGGAACTCGAACCTACGTAGAAAAACTTCAATAGATTTACAGTCTGCCGCTTTTGACCACTCAGCCACTCTCCCCTTCCCGGGTCGAGGCCCCCCTCAATGGATTCTAATCCTAAAAAGGGAAAAGTTTTGGAAACATGCTTTGAATTTGAGGTTTAATTTATTGATAATGATGTTATTTAGGCGATTTGATCACACAGTTAAGTTCGTATGATGTTTTTGAGTTAGTATGTATGTTTGGCTTTGAGCTTTGTGTCATGAACCCAACCCTGATCGTGATGGAGCCCAACACACTGCTAGACAAGCCTGACCAATTTAATAACCTTAACCTTTTTATACAATTCATGAGTTAATTAACACAGACAATTTACTAAATCATAATACTGAAAGTCTAAAATAAAACTAAATAATGTGGAATCCAAAGTAATAAACAACTACACAGTGAAAAACTCCACAGGAAAACCATGCACACCTGGTGCTTTATCCTTTGGCATCTCCTTAAGAGCTTCTGTAATCTCCTCCACTCTGACCTCTTGGATTAGCATTCTTTGTTGTGATAAAGTAAGACAAGGACCTTCCTTCATAACAGCAGTATTGATACAAGGGAGTTCAACAACACATTCATCCATCAATGATTTGAATACTTTAATAAATTCCTGTTCTACAACTACTGGATCTGTTAGCTTTATACCAGATTCAGTATATATAGAACTAATATTATTCTAGCTAGTTCTGATCTTCCATTGAGCATGAAAATACTTTGTATTAGCATCTCTACACTCAATCCAATTGGCTTTAGATTTCCGCCTCATAATCTGCTCCTCCACCTTGCTCCATTTCTCAATTTCATATAATGCTGCTTTCTCAGCATTTAGCAAATTTTGTGTAAATGGATTGTGTTGCATCTGGTTTTGAACAATATCCAGTGTTTCTCTAGCTTGAATAAGCTTCTACTTATAGGAAGACATCTTGCTATTTATCCCCTTCAATTGCTGCTTCAAGGCTTTCAGTTTGGTCCATACCTGCTGCATAGGTGGTCCTTCACAGTGCTGTGACCAAGTTTGTGCCAGAATAGATTTAAACTGAGGATCCTCCAAAATTGCAATGTAGAATCTGAAAGGTTTGGGGTGTAGAAGCCTTTGACTACCAAACTTGGTAAGTATGGGAGAGTGATCAGATACTGAATGGTTCATGAATTCAGCCTCAATATGCCCATACTGTTGAATCCATTGAAAATTTCCCAAAGCCCAGTCAATTTTACTATATACTCTAGTATCAGAATCCTGCTTATTGGACCAAGTATAATACCACCCTTTTGCTCGAAGGGGAGTAAGTTGAATGGCATCTATAGTCTCCTTGAATCCTCTGGTTTCAGCATCAGTGACAGGTGATCCAATTCTGTCTTCAGAGTTCAAGACAGTATTGAAATCCCCACTAAGTACCCAAGGATCCTGACTGGGAATGTTTACTGCCTGCAAATCACACCACAACTGTTCCCTATTGCTTGCAGTATTATGAGCATAAACTACACTCAAATGAGTTCTGACTTTGCCTTGAATATCTTCTAACATACATTGATGGGAGAATGTGCTGTTGAACTCCCTTGTATCAATACTGCTATTATGAAGGAAGGTCCTTGTCTTACTTTATCACAACAAAGAATGCTAATCCAAGAGGTCACAGTGGAGGAGATTACGAAGCTCTTAAGGAGATGCCAAAGGATAAAGCACCAGGTGTGGATGGTTTTCCTGTGGAGTTTTTCACTAGCAACTGGGAGATAGTACAAGAAGATATAATTGCTGCTACTATGGACTTCTTTAATACTTGCAATCTGCCCAACATGATAAATACTATAGCTATTGAAGTTGTGCCTAAAGTTAATAATCCTACAACTGTCAAGGATTATAGACCTATTGCCTGCTGTACAACTGTGTATAAAATCATCTCCAAGATTATTACAAAGAGGATGAAAACTGTTATTGGCATTATAATTGGTCAGGCTCAGACAACATTTATTGAAGGCAGAAGTATCATTGATAATATACTGCTCAGCCATGAAATTTTAAAGGGATATACAAGGAAAGGAGTATCCCCTAGATGTGTCCTTAAGGTGGACTTAAGGAAGGCCTATGACACTTTGGAATGGGGCTTACTTAAGCAAGTCCTCATTGACATTGGATTCCCAGCAAAGTTCCTTAATTGGATAATGGCATGTGTAACTTCTGTCTCATATTCCTTGGTGCTGAATGGGGGTCTCACTAAACCTTTCACTGCAAGGAGGGGTATTAGACAGAGTGATCCTATGTCTCCTTATTTGTTTGTTCTTGCAATGGAGTATTTGAATAGGATATTGCATCAGTTACACAGAAATGGAGATTTCAATTTCCATCCTAAGTGAAGGAAGCTAAACTGTGTGCATATTTGTTTTGCTGATGATCTTCTTATGTTTTGTCGAGCTGATGGTATTTCTATCTAGATTTTACAAGAGGCATTCCTCAAGTTTTCTGAAGCTTCTGGCTTGAAAGCAAACATTAGCAAGAGTGCTGTTTATTTGGCTGGTGTACAACAATCTGTTAGAGTTGCAATCATGGAGCAGTTGGGGTTCATTGAGGTCCAACTTCCTTTCAAGTATTTGGGGATTCCACTTACCTCTAAAAAACTTGCTATACATCAATACTCACCACTGATTGAGAAAGATAACTGCTAGAATCACATGCTGGTCTGCCAAAATGCTTTCTTATGCAGGGAGATGCCAATTGATTAAAGCTGTTATATTTGGCATTCAGACATATTGGGCATAAGTATTCATAATGCCAAAGAAGGTGCTGAAGGTTATTGAAGCAATTTGTAGGTCCTTCCTCTGGACAGGTAGTGCATCTGTGTCTAAAAGGGCTTTGGTTGCATGGGAAAAGGTCTGTAAACCTGTTTCTGCTGGGGGTCTTAACATCATTGATATGGCTGTCTGGAATAAGCCAGCTATTACCAAACTCCTTTGGGATTTGGCCAGCAAGAAGGATTGCCTTTGGATTAAATGGCTGCAATGCTATTACATAAAGCAGTATAATGTTAGCTCTGTACCTCTGCCAAAAAATGCCTCTTGGGTTGTTAGAAAGATTCTGGATTGCAGGGTTGCTATTATGGAGAACCAACAGTTGCAAGGCAATCTCTTTAGCAGATTGAAATCATTGTGCAAACTGGACAAGTTTCAAATACAAAAATTATACCTTACTATGCTGCCTAATTACAATAAGGTAGATTGGAGGAATGTGATGCTGATTGTTAATGTACAACTAAGACACAAATTCACAGTTTGGTTAGCTGCTCAACACAGGCTGCCTACTATTGACAGATTGCAAAAGTTTGGAATTGATGCACCTGTTGGTGCATTCTGTAAACAGCAGGAAGAAAGGTTTGAACATCTTTTCTTTGCATGCCCAGTCACTAATCGATTATGGCTTAGAATATGCTATTAGATGGGATACAATCGAGCTGTTAGTACTTGGGAGACTGAACTTCAATGGATATGCAGTAAGGCTCGAAGCAGAAACTGGCATAAAGCACTCACTGCTACTGCTTTTGTCACTACTGTTGCATTGATCTGGAGAGCCAGGAATTCTATTCGATTGATAGCAAGATTTTTGCTGAAGATTAGTTCTGTAGAGAAGTGGCATTGTTGATTCATACTAGCAGCAGAAAATGTAAAAGATGGCATGAGGGGTTGCGTCGACTAAACTGTTATCCTTAGCTATAGCTAAATAGATACATATTAGGATAGCTTGTATGAGTTTGTATTAGTTTAGAGCTAATTGTGAATGAGTAGTAGATTGTCCATGCTACTACTATAGCACTCTGCATTGTACATTCTTTTGAAATCAATGAAATGAAATTTTGCAAAAAAAATAAAATAAAAATCTACACAGCCCGAAGAATCCTGTGTCACAAGTCTAAGCCTCTAATACATGAGTATCAACCTAACACATATCGTCCTATAGAAATGCGGAAAATAAACAATAAGATAGAAGGAAAAATCAGGATTGCGGACGTCATGCAGCTACCTTGATACTCCCGGATAAGCTGCTCAGTAGAGAAATCCTTACTCAGCCTCAGATGTATTTGGATCTGCACACAAGGTGTAGGGAGTAATGTGAGTACTCCGACCCAATGAATAATAAACATAAATAAAGGTTGAGAAAAAGAAATCCTGAATAGGCACAAAGTAATTCTATAAATATAGCAACCTGAACCAGATGGTATTCAATCAGCAAACCAATAACAACAATTATGGAAATGCTGTAAAAGATAAGTAAATGACATGCAAATATGAAATGCAACACATAGTCCGGTACTCTCTAGTACCCACTGAGGCGTGCAACCCACTCCCTTTATTTATCGTCGACGGCGCTCACTGGGGTGTGCAGACTCCGGGAGGGGCCCCTTACGGCCCAAGCGCAATATAATCCATCTCGTGGAATCAACTAGACCCTGAGCCTCATATCAATATCAATACAATACCGCTGCGGCGCACAACCCGATCCCATGCTCAGTCCAAAGATCACATAAGCACTCGGGCACACAAGTTTTAGAAAAGGTGGTTGAGTTTGAAAAATAGTATTAAATACCAGGACTGAGTTCATTAATACGTAAAAATGGTAGGACACCAATAATAGCAATCCCTGAAGGATTCAATCAATTGACACGAAGCCCAAATATACAAATCAACTCAAATTATAATAATACGGAAATTTCAGTTAAATACGCAGTACATTCATCTACCAGGACGGACCAAGTCACAATCTCCAATGGTGCTCTACCCCACGCTCGCTATCCGGCGCGTAAGTCACCTAAATATAGCACTACGATGTGCAATTACGAGGTTTCAAACCCTCAGAACATCATTTACATCTAATACTCACCTCAAGCTGGCTAAAATCCTAGCTCGCTATACCTTTTCCTTTCAAATCGACCTTCTTATGCGTCGAATATGACCAAAACCACAACGAATACGTCACAATAGGCTAAAGGAACAACTCCTATTCGAAAGTAATCGAAAAACACAAAAAATCCCAAAATTGGCAAACCCGAGCCCCGCGCCCACTTCTCGAAACTTGGAAATTCTTATACCAATGCGTTCCTTATCTCGCCACGAGTCTATACATATGAAGAACAGCAAAATCGGAGTCCAAATGACCCCTCAAATGCTCATTTGAATCATTAAAACTCAAGCGCTAGTTCTTCCCCTTTTTGCTAAGTTTCCATGGATTTCAAGGTTAATTTCACAATAAAATCGTGTTTTTAGTTCATAGGACTTACCTCCAATCACTCCCAGTCGAAACCCTCTTCAATTCCCGTCCAAAAGCTCTCAAAATGCTCAACAATGGTGGAAATAAGACTTAGTTCGCGGATGAAATATTATTAAAACCCTTCTGTCCAGGCCCCTTTTTTCCTCTATGCGATCGCAACCCCAGGCTTGCGATCGCAATGCGCAAAATCCTTAAACTATGCGATTGCACACCTACACCTATGATCACATTGAACAACTTTACATTTAAGCCCCAGGTCCACTTAACACTATGCATCCCAGCCCTTACTATGCGATCGCATTGAACAACCCAACAACCCCTCACAATCCTCCTATGCGATCACAAAGCACCTCATGCGATCGTAGAGAACAAAAGTCTGAAACACTGACCTGCAATTTCTACAATATCCTAAGTCCCAAAACAGTCCGTTAGCCATCCAAAACCACCCCGAGGCCCCCGGGACCTAAACCAAGAGCACCAACGCATCCTAAAATATCTTTCAAACTTGTTCCAATCATCAAAAAACATCAACAACGCTAAAACCATCAAATTACTTCGGATTTAAGCCTAAGTTCTTCAAAAACTTCCGAAACACACATTCGATCAAAAACCTAACCAAATTTCCTCCAAATGGTCTGAAATTTTGCACACACATCCCAAATCACCAAGGTACTGCAACTCGCGGAATATTATTTTGACCGTCCGATCAAAATCTCACCTACCAACCGGAATTCGCCAAAATACTAACTTCGCCAATTCAAGCCTAATTCTTCACAGACCCTCCAAAATCAAAAATCATCCCCCGAAGCTAAGCGAATCATTGAAATTCACATCCGAGTCTCCTAACACATAAGTCAACGTTCGGTTGACTTTTTCAAAACAACCATTCCTTAAAGAGACTAAGTGTCTCATCTCCTTCTAAAATCAATCCAAATCAACTTGTTCACACAAGACATTCATAATGAAGCAGATAATGGGGGAAACGGGGCCGTAACTCACGTGACAATGGGTCGGGTCATCACATTCTCCCCAACTTAAACAAACGCTCGTCCTCGAGAGAGTCAAGAACCATGCCTGAAGCCTTAAATAGGTGAGGGTATCTGCTCCGCATCTCCCGCTCGGTCTCCCAGGTAGCCTCCTCCACGAGCCGACCTCTCCAATGCACCTTCACCAAAGCAACATCCTTTGACCTCAACTTCCGTACCTGACGTTCCAAAATGGCCGCTGGCTCTATATCATAAGTAAAATCACTCTCCAATTGAACCGTGCTGAAATCTAGAACATGGGACGGATCCCCAATATACTTCTGGAGCATAGAAACATGGAAAACTGGATGCACGATCGACAAGCTGGGTATCAAGGCAAGCTCATAAGCCACCTCCGCAATCCTTCTAAGTACCTCAAAAGGCCCAATGAATCGTGGACTCAGTTTTCTTTTCTTTCCGAATCTCATAACACCTTTTGTGGGTGAAACCTTCAGCAAGACCTTCTCACCAATCATATAGGATACATCTCGGACCTTCCTGTCCGCATAACTCCTCTGCCTCGACTGCGCTGTACGGAGTCTCTCTTGAATCACTTTCACCTACTCTAGTGCATCCTGGACCAAATCTGTCCTCAACAATCTAGCCTCACCGGGTTCGAACTAACCAACAAGAGATCTACACCGTCTCCCATACAAGGCCTCATACGGGGCCATCTAAATGCTGGACTGATAGCTGTTGTTGTAGGAAAACTCTACAAGTGGTAGAAACCGATCCCCTGACCCTCCAAAATCTATAACACTGGCGCGTATCACATCATGTAATATCTAAATGGTGATCTCGGACAATCCATCCGTCTAAGGGTGAAAGGCTGTGCTCAACTATACCTGAGTACCCAATTCTAACTGAACTATCAGCCAAAATTGAGAGGTAAACTAAGTGCCCCGATCTGATATGATGGAAACTGGGACACCATGCAACTGAACAATCTCCCGAATATAAATCTCTACCAGTCGCTCTGATGAATAAGTATTACAAACTGAAATGAAGTTCATGGACTTGGTAAGCATGTCTACTATCACCCAAATAACATCGAATTTCTTCAAAGTTCGAGGGAGTCCGGTAACAAAATCCATAGTGATGCACAGGTGCAAGCCACCCGGTCTCTGATGCACATATTTTACCTGCTGAAAATTAAGACAATGATTACATACTCCACAATATCTCTCTTCATCCTCCGCCACCAATAGTGCTGCCTAAGATCCTGATACATCTTCGCGCCACCCGGATGGATGGAATATCGCGAGCTATGGGCCTCCTCCAATATCAACTCCCGAAGCCCATCCACATTGGGCGCGCAAATCCGGCCCTACATCCTCAACACACCTTCCTCTCCAATGATCGCATCCCTAGCATCATTATGCTGAACCCTGTCCTTGAAGACAAGCAAATGCGGATCCTCGTACTGACACTCTCTGATGCGGTCATACAAGGAAGACCGAGAAACTACACAAGCCAACACTCGACCGGGCTCTGAAATATCTAGTCTCACAAATTGATTGGCCAAGGCCTGAACATCAATTGCAAATGGTCTCTCCTTAAATGGAATGTACGCCAAGCTCCCCACACTCACCGCCTTTCGGCTCAAAGCATCAGCCGCTACATTAGCCTTCCCCGGGTGATACAGAATAGTGATATAATAATCCTTAAGTAACTCTAGCCACCTTCGCTTCCTCAAATTAAGATCCTTTTGCTTGAACAAATGCTGAAGACTGCGATGATCAGTGAAGACCTCGCAAGATATGCCATACAAGTAATGCCTCTAAATCTTTAATGCTTGAACTATAGATCTAGCTCCAAATAATGAACGGGTTAGTTTTGCTCATGGGGCTTCAACCAACGGGAAGCATAAGAAATAACTCTACCCTCCTACATCAATACGCAACTAATCCCAAGTCGCGAAGCATCGCAAACCGTATAAGAACCTGAAGCGGATGGAAAAACCAATACTAGAGCTGTGGTCAAAGCTGTCTTGAGCGTCTAGAAGCCTCCTCACACTCGTCCGACTATAAAAATGCAACACCCTTCTAAGTCAACTTAGTCAAGGGCAATACAATAGAGGAAAATCCCTAAATAAACCGGTGATAATAGCCTGCCAACCCAAGGAAACTACAAATCTCTGTGGCTGGGGACGGCCTAGACCAACTCTGTACCGCCTCTATCTTCTTTGGGTCAAACTGAATACCCTCGCTGGACACCACGTGTCCCAAAAAAGCCACTAAACTGAGCCAAAACTCACATTTGGAGAAATTTGCATAAAGCTTCTCCTCCATCAATCTCTGTAATATAACTCGCAAATGCTGTGCGTGCTCCTCCTAACTACGCGAGTACACCAGAATATCATCAATGAACACTATGACAAATGAATCCAGATAAGGCCAAAATTCACTGTTCATCTGATGCATGAATGCTGCTGGGGTATAGGTCAACCTGAAAGACATAACAAGAAACTTATAGTGACCATAACTAGTCCTGAAAGCAGTCTTATGGATATCTGAATCGCTGATCTTCAACTGGTGATAACATGAACAGAGATCAATCTTGGAAACTACCCACGCTCCCTGACGTTGATCAAATAAATCATCAATGAGAGGCAGGAGATACTTGTTCTTCGCTGTTACTTTGTTCAATTGCCTATAATCGATGCACATTCTCATTGTGCCATCCTTCTTCTTCACGAACAGAACTGGTGCACTCCAAGGTGACACACCATGCCGAATGAACCCCTTATCTAGGAGCTCCTGAAGCTTTTCATTCAGTTCTTTCAACTCCGCTGGTGCCATACGATATGGTGGAATAGAGATGGGCTGAGTTCCTAGCACCAGTTCAATACCAAAATCAATATCCCTGTCCGGTGGCATGCCCGAGGTTTGCAGGAAATACATTGGAAAAATCCCCCACAACTGGAACAATATCAATGCTAGGAGTCTCTGCTCCAACATCCCTCACAAACGCCAAATAGGAAAGACAACCCTTCCCAATCATACGCTGGGCCTTCAAGAAAGAAATAACTCTACTAGGAACATGATTAGTCACACCATGCCACTCGATCCGCGATACAGCCGGTATAGCCAAGATGATTGTCTTAGCATGACAGTGTAGAATAACATGACACGGAGATAACCAATCCATGCCTAATATAAAGTCGAAGTCCACCATGCTCAATAGAAATAAATCCACCCGGGGCTCCAGACCCCCAATAATCAGAACACATGACCGGTACACACGGTCCCCAACAACAGTCTCGCCTATGGGCTAGACACATGAACTGGTAAAGATAGGGACTCCCGGGGCATACTCAAATAATAAGAAAAATATGAGGACATATATGAATAGGTGGAATCGAGATCAATTAATACTGAGGCATCTCTATGGCAGACTAAAACAATACTTGTGATCACAACTTTTGAAGTAATGGCATCGGTCCTGCCGACGTAGCATAGAAACGAGATTGACCACAGTATGACCGGTCTCCACCTCTGGGGCGACCCCTGTCTGCCTGATATCCACCCTTAGCTGGCGGGGCGAGTGGTGAAGTAGCTGGGGCAGAAGTCGAGGGCTGACCCCTCTGCTGATGCTGTCTGCCACGAAGTCGAGGGCACTTCCTCCTCAAGTGAACAAACTCTCCACACTCATAACAACTGCCCGGTGTTGGAGATGGGTCCTGAAGGAAACCCCTCGCACCGGAGTGACTAGCAGATGCACTCGACGCAAAAGAGACCTGAGCTGATGGGGTATGAGATGAACTTTGATTTGGGAGGGCGTTGAGTGAAGATTGGCCCTGCTGCGACCCCTGATGACCACGACCTAAAGATCCCCCACAATACTCTAGACGAACTGACTTAGCAGGCCTGAAAGAACAACCTCCACCATGCTAGAACCGACCCCTCGAAGGAGCACTACTGTAACTGCTAGATCTATGAGGACTCTTGGCCTCCCTCTGTTCTCTCTCTCTACGGCGAACTAACTCAATCTTACGAGTGATATCTACCACCTTCTCAAACGTAGCACCTAATACTCTCTCTCTAGTCATAAAAATACAGAGATGGTAATTAAGGCCATCCACAAATCTCCTGATCCTCTCACGATCTGACAGAACCATCCATATAGCATGATGGGCCAACTATGAAAACCTTATCTCGCACTGAGTCACGGTCATATCTCCCTATGTCAACCACTCAAACTGCCTATGCAGCTCCTCTTTGAGGGACTGAGGTACATACTTCTCCAGGAAAAGAGCGGAGAACTCCTGCCAAGTCAGATGTGCTACACCGACAGGCTTACACCTCTCAAAGTCCTCCCACCAAGTAAGAGCAGCCCCGGTAAACTGAAATATATTAAATTCCACACCACTTGATTCAAGGATCCCTGCCATCCGGAGCATACATTGACAACTGTCAACAAAACCCTGGGCATACTCGCCCTCAGCACCACTGAATGTCAGAGGCTGGAGCCTACCGAACCTCTCGAGATGACGCTTCTCATCATCTGGCATAGCTGGAACCACAAAGCCCTGAACTAGTGCAACCGGCTGAGCTGGAGGTGCCTCTGGTGTCTGTAGTCCCTGCACCACCTACTTAGGTGTGCGAGCAGAGGGGGTCTGATTGCCTGCCCCGGCCTGTGAAGTAGCTGCTGCTAATATGGTGGCTGAAACTGCCTGAGCCAGGATACTGCAGACTGGTAGTATCTGTGCCAAGGTCTCCTGAAGACCTAGAATCGCGATGGGCACAACGGGTGCCTAAACAGGTGCTGCTGGAGTATCCGCGGCTGGAGCCTAATCCTGAGCTGGGGCAACTGGTGGATCAGCAAGCGCTACCCTGGGTGCTCCACCTCTGCCACAACCACGACCGTGTCCATGGCCTCTGTGGCCTTAGTAGGTGGTACTGGTGGTCGTCCGCGACGTCCGGTAGCTTGTGTCCGCACCACCTGTGAGAGAATAGAATATTAGAAGTTTAGTTCTCAGTTCAACAAAGCCGCAGAATTTCAAGAATTTGAAGTTTTCCTAAAGGTTCTGCAGCCTCTTGAGGATAAGTATAGACGTCTCCATACCAATCCCCGAAACTCTACTAAACCGGCTCATAACTCACGAGACCAATTAACCTAGGCTCTGATACCAACTTGTCACGATCCCAACCCCGGTCGTGATGGCGACCAACAGACCGCTAGGCAAGCCCAACCAAGTCAATAACCTTAACCATTTTATACAATTCATGAGTTAATTAACATAGATAATTTACTAAATCATAATACTGAAAGTTTGAAATAAAACTAAAACATGCGGAATCCCAAGTAATAAATAACTACACAACCCGAAAAATCCGGTATCACGAGTGTGAGCCTTTAATACATGAGTATCAACCTAACACATATCGTCCTAAAGAAATGTGGAAAAGAAACAATAAGATAGAAGGAAAATCAAGACTGCGGACATCATGCAACTACCTTCATACTCCCAGATAAGTTGTTCGATAGAGAAATTCCCACTCAACCTGAGATGTACCTGGATCTGCACACAAGGTGCAGGGAGTAATGTGAGTACTCTAACCCAGTGAGTTTAACATAATAAAGGCTAAGAATAAGAAATCCTGAATAGGCACAAAGTAATTCTATGAATACAGCAACCTGAACCAGATGGTATTCAGTCAGTAAACCAATAACAACAATTATAGAAATGCTACAACAGATAACTAAGTAAATGACATACAAATATGAAATGAAACACATAGTCCGGTACTCTCTAGTATCCGCTGCGGCGTGCAACCCGCTCCCTTTATTTATTGTCGACGATGCTTACTGGGGGTGTGCAGACTCCGAGAGGGGCCCCTAACAGCCCAAGCGCAATATAATCCATCTCGTGGCATCAACTGGGCCCTCAGCCTCATATCAATATCAATACAATACCGCTGCGGCGCACAACCCGATCCCATGCTCTGTCCAAAGATCACATAAGCCCCTCGGGCACACTAATATATATAAATATTCAGCCCAAATTTTATTAAAAAATATATTATTTGAGTTTCAAGTTTGAGAAAAGGTGAAAGAGTTTGAAAAATAGTATTAAATACCAGGACTGAGTTTATTAATACGTAAAAATGGTAGGAAACCAATAATAGCAATCCCTGAAGGATTCAATCAATTGGCACGAAGACCAAATATAACAATCAGCTCAAATTATAATAATAATAAGGAAATTTTAGTTAAATACGTAGTATATTCATCTACCTGGACGGACCAAGTCACAATCCCCAATGGTGCTCTACCCCACGCTCGCTATCCGACGTGCAAGTCACCTCAATTTAGTACTATGATGTGCAAATACGGGGATTCAAACCCCCGGGACATCATTTATATCTATTACTCACCTCAAGTCGACCAAAATCCTAGCTCACTATGCCTTTGCCTTTCAAATCGACCTCCTCGTGCATCAAATCTGACCAAAACCACGACAAATACGTCACAATAGGCTAAAGGAACAACTCTGAATCGAAAGTAATCGAAAAAACACCAAAAATCCCAAAATTAGCAAAACTCGAGCCCTGGGCCCACTTCTCGAAACTCAAAAATTCTTATACTAACGGGTTCCTTATCTCGCCACGAGTCTATACATATAAAGAACACCAAAATCGGAGTCCATATGACCCCTCAAATCCTAATTTTAATTATTAAAACTCAAGCCCTAGTTCTTCTCCTTTTTGGTAAGTTTCCATGAGTTTCAAGGTTAATTTCACAATAAAATCGTGTTTTTAGTTCATATGACTTACCTCCAATCACTCCCAGTCAAAACCCTCTTCAATTCCCGTCCAAAAGCTCTCAAGTGCTCAACAATGGTGAAAATAAGACTTAGTTCACGGATGAAATATTATTAAAATTCTTATGTCCAGGCCCCTCTTTCCTCTATGCGATCATAACCCCAAGCTTGCGATCGCAATGCAAAAAATCCTTAAACTATGCGATCACAGACCTACACCTGCAGTCGCATTGAACAATTTTCCATTCAAGCCCCATGTCTACTTATCACTATGCGATCACAACCCTTACTATGCAATCACATTGAACAACCCAAAAACCCCTTACAATCCTCCTATGCGATCGTAGAGCACCTCTTGCAATCGCAGAGAAAAAAAGTCTGCAACACTGGCCTGCAATTTCTACGACATCCTAAGTCCCAAAACCTTTCGTTAGCCATCCGAAACCACCCTGAGGCGCCCGAACCTCAACCAAGAGCACCAACGCATCCTAAAATATCATTCAAACTTGTTCCAATCATCAAAGCACATCAAACAACGCTAAAACCATAAAATTATATCGGATTCAAGCCTAAGTTCTTCTAAAACTTCCGAAACATATATTCGATAAAAAACCTAACTAAATTACCTCCAAATGGTCTGAAATTTTTCACACACATCACAAATTACCTAAAAAAGCTACTGCAAGTCTCGAAATTCCATTCCGACCCTCTGATCAAAATCTCACCTACCAACCAGAATTCGCCAAAATACTAACTTCGCCAATTCAAGCCTAATTCTACACAGGCCCTCCAAAATCACTTCCGATCATAGTCCTAAGTCACAAATCATCCCCTGAAGCTAAACAAATTATCGAAATTCACATTCGAGCCTCCTAAAACATCAGTCAATATCTGGTTGACTTTTCCATAATAACCCTTCCTTAAAGAGACTAAGTGTCTCATCTCCTTCTAAAATCAATCCAAATCAACTCATTCACACAAGACATTCATAATGAAGCATAAAGAAGCAGATAATGGAGGAAATGTGGTGGTAAATCACGTGAAGAAGTTCGGGTCGTCACATCCTGAGGGCTCGGGTGAGGATTAGATAGGTGTCGGAGTGTTTTGAACTTAGAAAAAATATGGATTTTTCTACGACATATGGTGTTCAGGAATTTAGTGCTATGCGATCGCATAATAAGTCCCGCGATTGCATAGTGTAAATCTCCAGGGTCGCGTTTTGTTATATACGTTCGCATTCATCTCTCCCCTATCGCGTAAGGTTAAGTCTTTGAGGTCCTTCTTTTGCTCTATGTGATCGTACTGTATACTCCGCGATCGCGATGAGTTAGCCCCCAACATTCCTTTCCTTCTATGTGATCGCATGGTATATTCTACGATCGCAATGCTTAGCCCCAGTTATTATATGGGATCGCATCCCTTGGTCTGCGATCGCATAGGCCAAATTCTCCTAGTTATTTTAAATGTTAAGAAACAATAGCCATTCGGGATTTTCATAAAACTTCTCAAACTTTTTATTCTCCAAATTCTAGGGTGACTATTGAAGCATCCTTTCACCATTAACTTGTGGGTTAGTAATCTTTAACTCGTTTTCTTCATCTTCCATCAACATCTGTTGAAATCCTAGGCCTAAAACATGTGATTTAAGGTAGAAAATTAGGTATTTGGGTAGAGTTAGGGATTTTTAATGTTTCTTGATTTAGACCTTATTTTGGGTTCAAATTTGAAAATAAATTATATATTCAGGCCCGTGGGTGAATGGGGGATTTTATTTTGGTTCGAATCTCGTGTTTTGACCAAGCGAGCTCGGGGTCGGTTTTGAGTGTTTGGGAAAAATGATAGAAAATCTATAATTAGGCATTGGGTTTGTGTTGTTTAGCATTTATTGATGTATTGAAGTCATTATTGTATAGATACATTTTATTTGGAGCCGAATTTGAGAGTCAAGACGGTAGTTGAGGATTGAATTGACCGTGAAAGTTTGAGGTAAGTGTTTAGTCTAACCTTAGCTTGAGGGATTAGGAGTAGAGTCCTATTTGCGATGTGGTAACTATCGAGTATGATGTATAGGCATGGTGTCTAGTATCTATACGTTGGTGTCTAGCATGACCGTGAGTCTTTATATTGCGAATATTCTTATTTTGTTGTACCTTCATGCCTTAGTGATGAATTCTATATGTTGTAAAGAGCATGTGAAAGAAATTATGATCTTTGAACTTCGGGGAGCATTGGCTCGAGTTGTGATACGAATTGTGGAAGTTATATAAGATAATTGAACCCTTTGGAGCATTGGCTTAAGTGGTAAGGTGAGTTATAAAGTAAGAAGTGAAAGAAAGAGAGAGTTTTTTTTAATTATTCCCTTGCCGAGATGTTTGTTGGTTTGTTGATTATCTCCCTTGCCGGGATGTTGAGATTTATTGTTATTGTTCCCTTGCCGGGACTTAACTGTTTAATTGTATTCCTTTACGGGATTTCTACCATTAGTTGTCTACTCCCTTGCCCCTTTGTTTGTGATTTTTTTTGGGTGAGGAAGAGTGTTAAATCACGAAGGGTGATGCCGTGTATTGTTTGTTATTGTGAGGAAAGAGTGTTAAAACATGAAGGGTGATGCCGTGCCGCACGATGTACCATTCTGTGCCGATTCTACTGATTATATGTGAGGAAAGACAGTAAAAGCACGAAGGATGATTCCGTGCACATTTTTATTATATCATTGCTTGGTGAGGATTAGAGTAAAAGCACAAAGGGTGATGCCGTGCACTTGTCCTTGATTTTCCCCGATTCTTGCTGATAATTGAGTTATGTTGTTCTTTACGTTTATTTTACTGAGTTTCTGTTGCTACTTGACTTTATGGTGATGTCATTGATTCCCTTGACCTAATTACTTTGTAATTGTTACTTGGGTGAGGAAGAGTGTAAAACACAAAGGGTGATGCCGTGTATTGTTTTGGTGAGAGAGTATTAAAGCACGAAGGGTGATGCCGTGCACTTATTGCCATTTGTTATGATTTTTTGTTATCAGTTCGAGTGCATTAATAACACAATTATCGTGATTCTTTATGTTGTCATTTTCCTTCATCGTGTCACTTGTTGTTATTGAATTTATGCTATAATTGCTATATGTTTATGTGACTTAATTGCTACTTGACATTTAGCATACTAAATATTCAATTGCCTATTTGCTCCTTAAAGTGCATAATTAATTACTACTTGTCATTATTTATTTTCCTCAGTGAATCATAATTATTGTGTACTTTGTTGTCTTATAAATTTGCATTAATTGTTGCGGTTGTTGGAGTAATTTCATTTGCAAGAACTGTTAATATATGAAAACTGGGAGCGGGTGGTACGCCTACCACGAGATATGAGGAAAAATGGGAGCGGGTGCCTACCACGAGATATGAGAAATGGGATCAGGTTGCATGCCTGCAAAAAGATGAAATTGAAAGTTAAAGTTGCCTTTATTTCTCTTTATCCGTGTAGAAGTTAAATTAAAGTTTTCTTATTGTTCTTTGATATTCTGGTTATCTGCCACCCCCGCAACATGTTCCCCTTCCTATGCTTTAATTGCTTATTACCTGTTTACTTTTCTGCCTATATATTATATAACTGCACAGGCATATCTGGAGTCTGGTTCTAGCCTCGTCACTACTTCGCCGAGGTTAGGCTAGACACTTACTAACACACGGGGTCGGTTGTACTGATACTACACTCTGTACTCTTAGGTGTTTATGTTAAGATAATTATTGTTCTTCTTCCGCTTATGTTAAATTTCACTGTTTAAATGTTATATCTTCGTAAATGTTAAAGAATATAAAATGGGTGAAAAGTCAAATTATTCAAATAATTGGCTTGCCTAGCTCACATTAGTAGGCACCTTCATGACTTCCGAGGGTGGAAAATCCGGGTCGTGATACCCTGCCTCAAGGATGGTAAAGCTGTACAGAGGTACCTGGATCTGCTCATGAAAAACGTGCGCAGAAAGGATATGAGTACACCACAGCGATACTCAGTAAGTGCCAAGCCTAACTTCGATTGGGTAGTGACGAGGAAGGTCAGGGCCCTACTGAGGCTAAACATAGAATAAAGTTTCAACAGTATGAAATAGACAATGTAAATGAGTACAACAGAGAAATAAGATAAGTTATACAAGGCAACAAAAAATATACAATGAACAGAGTAAACACAAAAATAAGAACAGCTCAACGCCAATAGTAACAACGAGGATCTCCCAGGATACCGTCCTATAGTCCCTTCCATCAACTGTCCAGTGGATCTCCAGGGATACTATCCCGTAGTCCAATTATCAATGCGTGAGGATCTACCGGATCTCGATCCGTAGTCCCAAAAGTAAATACCCAGTACTGGGAAAAACTACCGGATGCATTCCCGTAGTTTCATATAACCATACAAGGGGATCTACCGGGAATCTAACCTGTAGTCTCAATGTAAATGTGCAGGGGATCTACCAGGAATCTTACCCGTATTCCCAAAGTAAACAGACAAGGGGGAGCTACCAAAATCCCACACTCTTAGTCCCAATGTAAAAACGCAGCAACAACAAGATGATATTCAGAAATGAAATTTCATATCAAGACAATAAGTAATTTCTAGCCTAGCATGTTTCACGTAGTGCAATCAAGGCAATTTAAGCTAATAGGTAATTTAAATCAACTAAACATGCTCTTGTAATTAAAAAAAGGTTAAGTTTGCAAATACAATAAAGCGGGAAAAGAAACATGCTAAGGAATACTTTAAGAAAAACCGAATTTTTTAACAATTTGCACAAGTACGTGCTTGTCACCTAATGCATAAGGCAATTAAGATACCAAATACACCAATCCTAAGGGGAAGGTCCCCCACACAAGGTTAGACAAGTCACTTACCTCGAACCGGCTCAAAACAAACTCGAAACCACACTTTTACCACGAGTATCTGACTCCAAATGGCCCAAATCTATTCAATTCCATCTCATAATGTAAATAATACTTCAAGAAGCTACTTCTATAATTAAATTCTAAGCTAATACGTGAAATTAGGTAAAATAACCAAAATGCCCCTCAGGCCCACATGGCCAAAATTCGAAACCAAAACCCGATTTTCGATTCCCCCACGAACCCAAATATATAATTTATTTTGAAATCGAACCTCAAAGTGAGGTCCAAATCCCAATTTTTTGAAAAAACCTAGGTTCTACCCCAAACACCCAATTTCTCCCATGAAAATCTTTGATTTTAAATTGAAATCATGTTAAAAGATGTTAATGATTGAGAAAGTTAGTTAAAAATGACATACAATTTATTTGAAGAAGAAGGAATTCTTGAAAAGTCGCCTTTGTCCTGTTCATAGTATCATTTCCTTTAATATAATATAGATGTAAGATACAAAATATATATTCAATTAATTCTTTCTTAAAAAGGAATCCTACCATAGCTGAATTATACATAAAATTTAATTAAAATTACCTATAATAATGTATATTTGTTCACAAATAAGGTCAAATACAAAGTTTGTACTAAATATAAATTATTATTTCTACTTAAAATTAATGTGTAAGATACAAAATGAAATTAACAAAATTTTAATTAATTATTTCTTAAAAAAGGATATCTTCCCAATTATACACAAATGTTTTTTTAAGATACCTATAGTAATGTATATTGTTCAAAAATAAGAACAGATACAAAGCTTGTACTAAATAAAGAACTATCATTTCAACTTAAAATAAATATGTAAGATATAAAACGAAATTAACAAAATTTTAATTAATTCTTTCTCAAAAAAAGATACTTACCACAACTGATTATACACAAAATTTAATTAAAGATATTTATAATAATGTATATGATACGTATAGTAATGTATATTTTTGATAAATACGGTCAAATACAAAGCTTGCACTAAATAAAGAATTATTATTTAACTTAAAATTACTATCGTAATATACAATGATTCTTTCAAAAAATGGATACATACCGTAATTAAATTATACACAAAATCTATATTACACAAATTTAATTAAAGATATGTATAGTTATAGTGTATTGGCTTGCTTAATAAAAATTGCATCCTTTTTTTGTGTGTCCGTCTTTGGTCAATAAAAAGAGAATATTTTTATTTTTAGTTTAACCATATGCTTCACTACTCTCTTTTTAATATAATACTAGTATTAGTACCCACGCGATGTGTGGACATAAATATCAAATTGTAGTTTGAGTTATTAGAATTACCTTAAAATTTAAAGCTCCCAGACAACATATTTCTCTTTATTTTTATTTTTATTTTATATCTATAGCATTCCAACTCCCTGATTTAGTACTTGTATTTGGTCAATGTTAAATAGTACTAAACATAACACGTTTGTGATATGTCTTGTTAGAGTATATTATTTAACAAAATTCTTACTACTATTTTATGTTTCACCGCAAATTCGGATAAGTCTTATCCTTCTACATTTTCACCCAAAATAACTCTTCCTTCAAACTTTTCTTATTGCATTATCTATTATTTAACAATGTTATGTTCATATGATCTTTTATTAGATTACTAATTGACTTGATATCTTGCTTATTACCCTTTTGATAAATATAAATTTTTTAATTCCTAAAATTTAATTTATTTTTGTCCTTTAATCCTCTTACTTAAAACTCTTTCTGCATTTCAATCTTTCAATAATATTTTTGAGTATTATTTAATTATTTAATATACTTATACTTAATTAATTTATAATATAAATATTCTCACCCTATCTCGATTTTCCTCTTTATACGCCCTCTTTTTTTGGTAATTAAAGTATTATTAATCACCAACGTATTTACATTACAATACCATAGTCCAGCTTATACTCAGCTGACTATCTAATCTAATTCATCAAAATTTAACTAAATATATCCAAACCTATCTACTGATATACTATAGATTGAATTGCTGCATCTGCTTTCTAATTCTAGGGGTACCTCTAACATGACATATATAAGCTATTTCCCTCATTAAGACTGCACAGTTACGAAAAATGTTATCAAAAATCCGTGAGTTCCTTTCCAGCCATACAGCATATGTAACTTCAGCAAGCACCATTTTGAAGATATTGGCTCGACAAGATTTCCCTTTAGCTTTACTTATAAACCACTGGAGTTTTTGGTCTCAAGTGTATGATTGTGGATGGCTCTCATGGACTTATTCTTAATTAATTTATAATATAAATATTCTCACCCTATCTCGATTTTCCTCTTTATACGCCCTCTTTCTTTTGGTAATTAAAGTTTTATTAATCACCAACATATTTGCATTACAATATCATAGTCCATCTTATACTCAGCTGACTATCTAATCTAATTCATCAAAATTTAACTACATATATCCAAACCTATCTACTGATATACTATAGATTGAATTGCTGCATCTGCTTTCTAATTCTAGGGGTACCTCTAACATTACATATATAAGCTATTTCCCTCATTAAGACTGCACAGTTACGAAAAAATATTATCAAAAATCTGTGAATTCCTTTCCAGCCATACAACATATGTAACTTCAGCAAGCACCATTTTGAAGATATTGGCTCGACAAGATTTCCCTTCAGCTTTACTTATGAACCACTGGAGTTTTTGGTCCCAAGTATATGACTGTGGATGGCTCTCATGGATCCACTGCATTGCTTGCTCCCACAGTTCAGATGAAAATGGACATGATATCAAAAGATGATCTCTGGTCTCTATGTGATTTTGGCACAGAACACATTGCTGATCAATATTCAGTCCCCAGCTTGCTAATCTTTCTTTGGTTGGTAATCTGCCCTGTAATTCCACCAGCTAATTTGGGAGTGCACATTCTGTCCCAAGAGACATCGGCTTTTTTGGTAATGGAATTTGATCCAGACCAAACAAAGCTTCTACATATTGCTTCAATCATCTTTATTACTTTAACATGAATGATGAATAGCTGGGCCCAATATGCTTGAATGCCAAATATAACAGATTGGACTAATTGGATCCTTCCAGTGTAAGATAATTTCTTAACAGTCCATGAAGTGATCTTAGCAGTAATCTTCTCCACTAAAGGCTGCCATTGAATCAAGTTAATGTTCTTGGTGGAAAGAGGAATACCTAGATATTTGAATGGAAACTCACCATGAACAAACCAAGGTGATCTATAATCTGTTTTTGCACTTCCTGTGTAACAACCCAAAGTATACTGAGCTCTTGCTCACATTTGCCTGCAGGCCTGAAGCTTTAGAAAATTGTGAGAAACACTTGGATATGGCTATGATAGAGTCAAGGTCTCCTTTAGCAAACAATAGCAAGTCATCAACAAAGCACATGTGAGTAATACCTAACTTTTTGCATCTAAGATGGTAATGGAAAGTTGGCTCTTTCTTTAGTTCATTACATGATCTACTCAGGTACTCCATGGCAATTGCAAATAGGAAGGGGGGAAATTGGATCCCCTTGCCTAAGTCCTCTAGCAGCTTCAAAAGGTTCCGTTGACTCTCCATTGACCAGCACTGAGAAGCTCACTGTTTTTATACATTCCATAATTCAGTTAATGAATCTTGTTGGAAAGCCAATCCCCTCCATAACCTGTTGTAGAAAATTCCACTCAACTGAGTCATAGGCTTTTTGGAGATTAATTTTAATCATGCATCTAGGTGTCACATGGGCTATGGTATAGCTTTTGACTAACTCATGTTCTAAGATGACATTATCAGCTATCTTTCTGCCTGGGATAAATCCTGCTTGAGCTTCACTGATGATGCTGGGCATGACTTTTTGCAGTCTATTGGCCAGGATTTTTGATATCATTTTGTAGAGGACTGAGCAATATGCAATTGGCCTGTACTCTTTAACTGTGGTTGGTTTGGATACTTTGGGAATTAAAGTAATAGTGGCACAGTTTATTTGCTTGTACATCTTGGTTGTTAGAAAGAATTCCTTGATGTCACTTATGACTTACCTGCTAATAGTGTTCCAAGACTTTTTGAAAAAAAACAAAATTGTAACCATCTATTCCTGGAGCTTTATCATCTCCAATTGCTTTTAGACTCTCCACAATTTCAAGATCAGTGATATCCACACATAATTCCCTTCTTTGCTGCTATGTTAGCACTAGACCATTTGTCATATACATTCTGTTTATGGCTGGAAGAGATGAAGCTGATGAACCCATAAGTGTCTTATAGAAACCAGTGATCTCCCTTTTTATATCTGCAGGTGTATTGACTTTGACTCCCATTACATTTGTGAGTTCTATGATCTGTTTATTTTGAGTTCTTTCTTTTAGGACTGCAGTAAAATACTTGGTATTAGAATCTCCAAGTTGTATCCATTTTGCTCTAGCCTTTTGCTGTAATACACTTTCTTCAATTAGTGACCACTTTTCCAGTTTCAATACTATCCCTTTCTCTTTCTGCTTCAACTCATCAGAATATGCCTTTGCCATTTGCTCTTGTACTTCTTTCAGTTCCTGTCTGCTATGGTCTATCCTCTGAGTAATAGTCTTGAACTCCTTAACATTTAAGGTCTTTAAAGGACCTTTCAATGTTTTGAGCTTGGACCATACTGCTTTCATAGATCTAGGATTGTCATAATACCAGATATTGGCCACAATCTGGTGAAACTCCTCATGCTCAGTCCATACATTGAAAAATTTGAAAGATATCTTGCCTTTCCAGGAATAAGCTGCAGTCACTATCATGGGATTGTGATCAGAAATTTGTGGGTTCTTATATATAGTTCCACTTGGCTCCACTTGATCATCTACTCATAATTTCCAAATACTCTATCCAATCTTCTACATACTCTATCTACTCCAGCATGCTTGTTTGTCCAGGTGTAATACTCACCCTTCCAAGGTAACTCTGACAGTCTGGCTTGTTGAAGGCATTGACTAAATTCTTGAATTTCAGAATATCTAACATGGTTACATGATTGTCTGTCCTTGTCATATAGTACAACATTGAAATCCCCAATAACTAACCATGCATCTTTTATAGCTGATGAAAGTGCCTGTAGATTCCTCAATAGAGACCTTCTTCGTTCCATTCCATTATACCCATACACCACAGTGAGGTAACAAGTAATATCTCCTTTTCTGCTGCTAACCTTGCTATGTATCAGTTGACCTTCCTCCTGAATTCCAGCAACTTCAAACATGTTTGTATCCCATAGTATCCACACTCTACCATTTCCAGCAGCATCATAATTTGTTAGAGTATCCCATCCAGGAGCCAGCAGATTAGCAATTCTGCTAGCATTTGTTTATTTGACCTTAGTTTCTACCAATCCAACAAGACTTATTTTATTTCTCCTAATATACTCCCTAACTTCTTTTTGTTTGTATCTTTTATTTACACCTCTAATATTCCAGAAAAACCACTTCATTGATGAATACCTGTTCCCCCTTTCCCCCAGGTGGTACCTCATGCTTACTATCAGAGACTGCCTCAAATATATTGCTAACAATAATGGGAGACAAGGGTGGAAAATTAATGAAGTTAAATTCTGGACTCTGAACTTTCTTCCCTTTTTCTTCCTGCTTTTCTTTCTCTATTATAAGATTTTGAGGTACATTGATCTGTGTATGAACTTCATTTGACACACTCTTTTGCACTATTGCCTCTCTTTGTATAGGCACAGTTTGTACTGGAGCCTTAGTTCTCCATTCCTGCACTACTTTGCCCTTCCTCACTTGAGTAGGCTGGTTTATATTATGCTTTATTTGGAGTGAACAGCTATGGCCAATCATTTGACATTTTTCACAGTAGGAAGGTTTCCAGTCATAAGCTACATCTTGTAAGAATTTCTTCCCATTTGGATCCATTACCCATATCTCCCTTGGTAACTCTTTAGTGACATTAATCTCTATAAGCATTCGTGCATAGGAAATTCTTGTCTGTTTGGCTGTACATTCATCTGCAAATATAGGTTTCCCTAAGACACTTGCAATCCTGCTTAATGATGTCATTCCCCAGCAAGACATTGGAAGCTTAGGAAACTTTACCCATAGAGGAATATCAGTAGGAAATTTCCATGAAATCAAAATCTGGAGTCCATTGCTTAAGAATCATAGGTCTGTTAGCTATTGAATAAGGCCATGCACATAGGATTTCCGTAGCATCTTCAGTTGTTCTAAATTTAACTATATAATAACCTTCCTCATGATAATACAAATCTGGCTCTGGAGCATGTAACCAGTGAAGATTGATAAACCTCTTCATTGCATTGAAACCAGATCCATCCCCTAAGATATATACAATTAAGGCACATTTCCATTTTATCTCTTCCTCTTCAACCTCTGATTTGTTCAATTGCACCACTGGTTGTCCATCAATCATTACAGGAGGTATGTAATCTAACGCCATTCCATTTGTCGCAAACTTATTTTTCTGAAATAGAGTAGACCAACTCTTTTTGGGTATCTTAGTTCTGTTTCTGATGGTCTCCAAGTTCTCCTTTGCTTCCACTACTGGTTGTACTTGTAGTGACTGCTGCATGGCTTCTATTCCAGTGGTTGTCGTCTTCAATAGATCTGATTCTGCCTCAATCGGAACTAAAGAAGCCAGATCTGATTCTGCTTCAATCGGAGCTAATGGAGGCAAATCTAGATTCCTTGAGACTATGGCATGGTTCGATTTCAGCCCACTTAAATCTCTCTCAGCTACAACTGATGAATCGGAGATCTGTACAGAGGGGGTCTATACAGAGGTGGTAACAACTTTCTCTCGGTTGTTTGATTGTTGTTATCAGCTTCTCAAATGTTGCTAATGGTATCTTACGGGGTCTTCTTCTACCTCTACCTCTCCCTCTCTCCATTATCACAAGCTCGGCGTACGTTTAACTAACGTGCGCCGAGAGAAACGAAGAAGAAGAGCTTTTAACTATTCTATATACGCCCTCTTCTCTATTATGAATTTTTAATTAGTTTTTTACATTAATTTTTCCAATAAATAAAATATATGATTTCACATTTTATTTTAAGTTATAACTTTGAATTAGTTTAAAATATTAATAGATAAGTTTTTTATTATTATATTTTAGATCTATTAAATTTTCTTATAACTGTTTTTGTATCACGTGTAATTAAATGTTCTTTCTATTTTAACATTACATACAAATTAGACTTTAATTTTTGTTCATAAAATTAACCACATGAGCTATTTCTTTTTTATTTCCTTAGTTTTAATTTGTTATCCAATTTATTTTTATCTAGTAAAGCTTTAATTTTGTAATCATATCTATAGTTTGAGTGTTTTCACCATAATTTTAATCTAAATTTCAATTTCAAATCGTCTTTCACTTCTATTTCTAATATTAAATATTTTTAAATTTTTGATTATTGCTATTAAGTTACCTAATATATAGTATTTTATTTTCTTATGTACCGTTAACATGCATCTTTATTTGATATTATAATCCATTTATATCCTTTTATATTATTATATAAATTTAATTTTGAAATAAAAATTTATTTTATATAAAATCAAAATTATTAAATTATTTAAATTTATTAATAGTACTTTTAATCATTATATATTTACTTTATTTTATTTTTAAATTAAATTTTTGTATAAATAACCTTGCATTATCTCTAATTTATTAATATTTTGATTTTTTAAAATATTTTTAATCTATTAAACTTCAGTTACGTGGTCTTATCCACATCATGACCTTTTTTTTTTATCATACTTAAAAAATACTTTTTATATCAAATTTAAATAAGTTTTATTCTTCTTTGTTCTTTATGATAGAAATTTTGATTTTTTCTCTATGTTTGTTTCTTATTTTACTATTATATATTCAATACTTAATAGTATTAATGTTTTCATGTGTTTTTTGTTAGTTTACTTGAATTTAATATCCACTTTTATCACATTCATTTTAATATAATACAAATAATAAATAAAAGTTATTTCAATAATAACTTTGACTCTATTGCTCATATTCTTAAATATGATTTTTTTATCATATTTTAAAAGTTATCATCTAAAGTTCAAATATATCTTATTCTTCTATTTTCTTGACTGGACCACATTTTCAAAAAATTATATTATAGTTTCAAATTAACCTAGCAATATTCAATTCAAATATTAATCGTAAAAACTTTAATTGTTGTAACAATATTTCACTATTATTTTAAGAAATATTTATTTATGTATAAAATACTTATTTATCCGAATTGTCAGCACTAATATAACCTCATTATATATATATATATATATATATATATATATATATATATATATATATATATATATATATATATATATATATATATATATATATATATATATATATATATATATATATATATATATATATATATATATTCTACTATAATTGAATTATACACAAAATTTAATTAAAGATACTTGTAGTAATGTATATTGTTCACAAATAAGTTCAGATACAAAGCTTGTACTGCATAAAAAGTTAGATTCCAACTTAAAATTAATATGTAGTGTACAAAATAGAAATTTAATTAATTCTTTCTCAAAAAATTATACCTACCATAACTGAATTATGCACAAAATTTTAATTAAAGATACTTACAATAATGTATATTGCACCAAATAAGGACAGATATAAAGCTTGTACTAAACAAAGAAATTATTATTTCAACATAAAATTAATGTGTAAGATACAAAATGAAAATTTAATTGATTCTTTCTAAAAAAAAAGGATACCTACATAATTAAATTATACATAAAAGTTTAATTAAAGATACCTACAGTAATGTATATTGTACCAAAATAAGGCCAGCTACAAAGCTTGATCATTTAATTAAAATTCGTCCCTACTATAATTATGCAAAAAAATGTTAACTAAATTAATAGAGATTGGTATCATAATTAAAAAGTAATTTTTATTGAACTATTACTTCCATTAATTACGTTTAT
Source organism: Nicotiana benthamiana (assembly GCA_034376525.1). NCBI lineage: Eukaryota > Viridiplantae > Streptophyta > Magnoliopsida > Solanales > Solanaceae > Nicotiana > Nicotiana benthamiana. The sequence goes on from CM067331.1 coordinate 81,840,817, forward strand.
TACTTCCATTAATTACGTTTTCATTAATAACTCAAATTTTTAATGTTATCTTAATTTTGCCAAGTGGCTTTTTTTTAGCTTTCCACTTGGGCTTAACCTCATGCTTCATTATTCTCCTTTTAGTATAATATAGATAGATTTTTATTTTTAGTTTAATCTTAAAATAATTGACTTTGATTAATTAAAGAATGAAATTCAACTTACAGAAAATCTTGGACTATTACTTCTATTAAATATGTTTTCGTTTATAATTTAAATTTTTTATATTGTCTTAAAATTATCAAGTGGGTTCATTTTAGCTTGTCACTTGGTTTAACTACATATTTCATTACTTTTCTTTTAATATAATATAAATATAGATTATTAAGTTTTATCCAAAGAGAATCATAAGACAGATTCAACAATAATCTCAAATGGTAGTGTGGTACCTTTCATCTTTGACTAAGTTTAGCTACATATTTATTTGAAGAGGATAACTTATTAAATTTGAAACAGATATAACAAAAATTTAAGTGTACATATTAAATGCCTAACCACCGCTAGCAATTAAGCCAACTACTAACCATCTTTTTATTTTTTCATATTTTCAAATAAGGGATGTAGACATAATACTTTGAGATTTTTTTTGTATGTGTACGTTCGTACTTGATCATCTATTGAGCATGGTTCGACTGACCTTATATTAGGGATGACAATATAGATACATTCCAGTACGCTTTCCAACAATTATGAGCATGTGATGTTGATACCGAGCTATCGCATTAGCATTTGCCCAACTTCTCCGAAACCCTACTATAAACTTTTGGGATTTTTACATATTTATACCGTATGGCAAATTTTTTTATCAAAATTATATATGATTTGGTATTTACCCGCCAATGATTTGGTATTTACCCGCCTATATCTTAAGTTGTTTGTCGATTTCTTTTTCTACTCCGCTAGCATTAACATAGTGCAAATGCTTGCTTCGTATTTCAGCACAGATTTGTTTTGGAGATGCACGACCTCTATTTTTTTCACTTGCATGGAAAGATTGTGGGTTTTTGGGTGGTGTTTTAGGTGTTAAAACACCCAAATCAAAAAACGAAATATCGGGTAATACATCTTTTGATTGTTGTTTTTTTTAGAGTATTTGCTTTTTTCATCATTTCTGAGTTGAATACAAATTTGGAATGGGTTTGAAACTGTGGGGGACTCAACAGAAATTCTCGAACCGGAAGTTTAGGGATGTGCGCTAATGGTGAAGAAATCAATTTCAAACAAAAGTGTGTAAAAATTGTGGGGGAGAGTAAGAAATTTCTCCCAAATATTTGTAAATAAAATAGAAAAGTGTAATATAAAAGGAGCAATTTCAAATTGAATAAAGGGAGATATATGTAACACACCTTTGTAGTCCCATACTTTTTGTAGTGGCTTAACCGGTTATTTTAAGTATTTTAGGCCTAATTCCCTATATATTATTTCCTCTATGTTAAATTTGGTTATGTAACTTGCTAGGGGTGTTTAATTTTAGTTTTGGTTTTGTGTGAGTTTAAGAGTGAAATGGGACATATAGTCCGTAAATTGGAGCTTTAAACTAAAGTTGACTGTAGTTTGACTTTTGTGTAGACAACTCTGAAATGGAGTTTCGATGGTTCCAAAAGCTCCGTATAGTGATTTTAGACTTAGGAGCGTGAACAGATGTTAATTTGGAGGTTCATAGATCGATCCGGCTTGAATTGGCGAAAGTTAGAGAGTTGAAGATTTGGAAGGGTGGAAAGTTTGACTTGGAGTTGACTTTATTGATACAAGGGTCAGATTCCGATTCTGGAAGTTGAAGTAGGTCCATCATGTCATATATGATTTGTGTGCAAAATTTGAAGTCAATCAGAGTTGTTTTGGTATGAATAAATATTAGTTTTGTAATTCGACAGTTCATAGTTTTCATCGGCTTGAAATGGGTTGCGATTCATATAATCGATGTCGTATAATGTGATTCTTGACCTCGAGTATGTCCGTTATGTATTTTGGAACTTGTTGATATATTCGGATGGATCCCGAGTGTAATTCGGATCAAATCTGGATCAAATTTGGACTTGTATGATTGCTGAGGCTGGGTTGTGTCTGGTGCAATCGCACCAGCACACTTTGGGCCACAAGTGCGCACTGCAAAAGAGGTGGTCAAGCCATAGAAGCAATTTTTTTCTTGCCTAGCTGGGATCGCATATGCGGTTAGCGTTCCGCAGAAGCGTGTACGCGGAAGTGCCTGTGCTGCGCAGAAGCACGTTGGGTCCACAGAAGCGGAAAGTCATGATCTAAGTGGAAACCTCACCTGTGATGGTTTTTTTGTCGGTATAGCGTAGCGGATGCGACCCCTTGCCCAAAGAAGCGGGATCCGTAGGCAGAAATAGGAAATTTTCGAGTATTTGGTCTCATTTTTTTTGGACCTAGAGAGCTTGATTTGTGGCGATTTTTCGAGATTTTTTCAAGAAAATCATTGGAGTAAGAAATTCCAACTCAATTTTGGCTATATTACACAAATCTATTATTGTTTTCATCATTTGATTAGTGTTTTGAGTTGGAAATTTGGAAAAAATTTGTGAAACTCCTCAGGCTAAATTTTGGAAATTTGAAAGGCGATTTGAGTAATTCTTGCATGCTTGGACTCATTATCGAATGCATGTTTGAATTTTATAATTTTGGTCGGGTTCTGAGACGCGAGCCCGGATTGAGTTTTTGTTTCTTTGTAAAGATTATAATATTGTTCGAAATAGTTTTCTATAATTTATATTTATGGTATGAAGTAGATTTGGTTAGATTCGAGCCGTTCGGAGTTGGATAACCCAGGCAAAGGCTTACTAGTGGATTGATTTCGCATGTTTTTAGGTAAGTATCTTGCATAACTTTGTGTGAGAAAATTGCCCCTTAGGATTGATGTAGTTTTGTGATAATTATCATGTGAGGAAGCCACATACGTAAGGTGACGTGTAGGTACACGGTCTAAATATAAAAATTACCGATTATAGCTATGTAGATTTTTTCATACGTTAATTGAGTTATCATGTTATATTAATCATCGTTAGACAATTTTCACATGCTTATTTGTCTCTTACTTGTTAATTGCTCTACATGCTTAGTTGATGTTCTTGTTTTCTATGTTTCTTATTTATTATTAAATCGCTGGATTCTTTACTTGAAATTGTTATTATTGGAATATGTTGTTGAAATTGATATTGAGATATAAAGGTCATGATCCACATTGAGGCAAGAAGAAAAAGTTGTGAAATACTATATTTGTTGAGTCACTCATTTCCGGTTGTCATTGTTGATACTCTTGTGCATACTGTGGTTGAGCCATGAGCTACTTGTTATGAAGCTAATATTGTTGTTGGTTTCTTGACAAGTTGTGATATTGGGCACTTGAGGTGCAATTTCTGATGCGTTGTGATATTGATATATATATGCAGTGGTATACGTTTTTGAGGTTGAAATGCATGTGGTATGATTAGGTGTGCTTGATATGCGTGTTGCTAGTAGGAGAACTACTTGAAGCCACGAGGTATGATAAGGTGGGCCAAAACAAAGGATTCTATTTCGCAAAAAGTAATTTTCAAAACTGACTATAAGGCGGTACCTCAATAATGATTCTTGTCGATACTTCTCCATCGCTTTACTTGTGTTTGGTTGTTTCGTTTCCTTGGCATAACATTCCTTATTTTTCTTCACTGTAGTTAATATTGGCATACATTTGCCGTAGTTCAGTGTAGTTAATTTTGGCATATTTATTAGTTGTTTCATTTCCATTGTTATTATTATTATTATTATTATTATACTATTAATTACTTGTTTAGCTTCTTATTTATTCTAGTAGGGCCTTGACCTGACCTCTTCACTACTCTACCAAGGTTTGGATTGGAACTTACTGAGTAACGTTATGGTGTACTCATGTTACGCTTCTGCACATCTTTTTGTGTAGATTTCGGTACCTCCTACACGTCCAAATACTAGCGAGAGCTCAGCTCCTGAGACCTCAAGGTATACCTACCGGCGTTCACAGGCCTCGGAGTCCCCCTTTACCAAGTCTATTTATTTCTTTATCCTTTAATAGACACTGATATATATATAGGGATATTCAGTAAGGCTGGGCATATATCGGGTAAAACCGTTAACTCGATCCGTTAATTATTTATTGGGTTATCGGTATCGGGTTATTGGGTTAACGATCCGGTAACAGTTTAAAATGTTTTCACTACTGGATTATCGGTTCGCGTCTCGGTTTACCAATTTTGTTAATGGGTTAGCCGATAACCCAATAAAAAATATTACGACTTTACCCTTAAATATACAGATATGCTAGGGCTTCAGTTCATTCTCTCCTATTTTTTTCTCAACCACACTCTTCAGTTGCTTCATCTTTATTCTTCATAGACCTTACCAATTACTTCTGGCGTAAGTTTTTTGTCTTACACACTAGGCTTTTAATTTCTATAACAAAATTCATCTTTATATTAGTATTTTTGACTGCTATGATTCTTTATTTTTCTTATTTTCTTTTCTTAATTTTGTGAGCTCATGTTGTGCAGCCTATACCTACTACCAATTTCTCTTCGCACTTGATTAATTCTCAATTGACAATCTTTGTCGGTTTTGGGTATATTTTTAAAATATTATTCTTCTGTACAGTGCATTGAGCTTTGACAATAGGGCAAAATTTTCTTAGGTATTTTTTATTTCTGCGTTAGTATTTCCCATGTACAAATCAAGATTTTGCTCTATGGTTTCTTTTTTCAGGTTAGGCATTTGACAAAAAATATGCAGTTTATCTTGGATTGTTATATATTTGGACTTGTTAATTTTAAGGTGAAATTGCTATTACTTATATTATTATTATTAATGTATTTGGACAATGGTTGTTGAACAATTAGTACTATTCCAGTTGTGCCCACTGGACAGAACAAAGAAATGGGTAATATACTATATGTGAATTCTTCTCTTTTTTGCTTAACTCTAGTGAATTGTCTTCTCTTCTTTGCTTAACTCTAGATTGAGTTATCTTATCGGGTAAACCGATAACCGAACCGATACTGATCGATAACCAATTAATCGTTAACCAATAACCAATATCTTATCGGTTCGGTTATCAGTTTATTAAATTTGTAAACTGGTAATCGATATGAACCAATAATATTCGTAACCGAACCGAATCGACCGATGTCCACCGCTAATGTTCAATACCATCTTATAGAGCTTGTGACTTGTATTCGCCAGGTTTTAAAAAATTGTATATGCTGAGTTGTGGAGTTTTCTTTATTAAACCTTTTGAGTATTTGAGAGTTTAGTATTGTTTCGTTATATTCTGCATGAATGTTTTGCCTTACCTAGCCTTTGAGAATATGTGCCATAACTACATCCAACAGAAGAAATTGGGGTCGTGCCAAGTTGGTATCATAGCTCTAGGTTCATGGGTGTTATGAATTATAAACAAGTTTAGTAGAGTCTCGCTAATCGGTAGACGTCTATACTTATCTTTGGGAGGCAATGGAACTGTTAGGAAAAACTTCACTTCTTTGATTCCTTGTCGTGTGGATTTGTTGACTTCAAAATTGTAAATCTCTGTCTTTATATTTCCCTCCAGATTGTGAGGACACGCACAACTGAATCGGATGATCAGACACTCGCGCCCTCTGCTAGAACCATGAGAGGCCGGGGACGGGCACGTGATGTAGCCAGAGCACCTGCCCAAGCTGCAATAGAGGAACCACCAATGGCTCATGTTGGAGGACATATACCTGAGATGCCTATTACTGCCCCTACACTTCAGGAGAGTCCCGCCCGGTTTCTAAGCTTGTTTGGTACTCTAGCTTAGGCAAGGCTCATTCCACTTGCTCCTGCCATGTCTCAGGTCGGGAGAGGAGCACATACTCTTACCTCCCGTACCCCAGAAAAGTGAGTCCAGGTTGACCAGGTCCCAGAGGTCATACCAGTGTAGCCGGTTGTCCGAGTTTAAATTGAGGTTAGGGAAACAACTTCTGAAGGAGAGTAGCTCAGGCTCAATAGGTATAAGAAGTAACCCCCTCCTACTTTCAGCGATTTAGCTTCAGAGAATGCACATGGTTTTCTTGAAGAGTACCATTGTATCCTCTATACTATGTGTATTGTGGAGTAGTTCACTACGATCCATCTTAAGGGAACGACTTATCAGTGGTGGCGAGCATATGAGTTAGGTAGCCCGACCGAAGCAGCTTCACTCACATGGGCTTAGTTCTCAGATGATGTTCATGAGAGAGTTTGTTCCCTAGAGCCATTAGGATTCATGGCACATATAATTTGAGTAGTTGCTCCAGGGTGCTATGACCGTATCTGAGTATGCAATCTGGTTCAACGAGTTGTCCATACATGCACCTACATTAGTTTCTACTTATCTTCCAAAGGTATGAAGTTTAGGAAAAATTTCACTTCTTTTCTTCTCTAACGTGTGATTTTCTTCTATCATGAATGATTAAACAATCCTATTAATGTTCTCTCATAAATGGCAAGAACACGCACAACATCTATAGCAGGACAAGAGCCGGAGCCCTCTATGACAGCTACTACTAGGGGCAGAGGCCGAGGTAGAGGAAGAGGTCTGCCTAGAGCTCGAGCAATAACACCCAAAGTGGAGCCTCGGTGGGTTATGAGGATGAGGTTCCAACTCAGGTTGTACCCTTCAGACCAGCTCAAGTCTCGGAGGGGTTCATAGCCGCTCTAGTTCTTTTAGGATGCTCTAGTTCGCTTGGTGGGACTTATGGAGAGTATGGCCTAGATCATTGCATTTTTGGTGGCACCAGCTATCTCCCGGGATAGGGGAGGAGCACAAACTCCCGCTACTCATACCCTAGAGCAGGTGGCTCCTTTATATCAGACTCCAGCAGCCCAACCAGTTGGGTAGTTCTGTCGGTTATTGTGATATATGTTAGTGATATTCTCGTAATGTTTTTGAGGTCTTGTTAAGGTTGGATAAGTTTCTCAAGCTCTTTTCTGTTTGTTTCAACGGTGCATCTTCTGAGGACCCACATGATTACCTGGACCGTTGCTATAAAGTGTTTTGCAACATTGGTATTATTGAGACCAATAGGGTCGACTTTGCAGTGTTTCAGATGATTGGTTTTTCTAAGAGATGGTAGAGAGATTATATGTTGACTAGACCAGCTGGTTCGCCTGCACTTACCTAGGATTAGTTTCATAACTATTTCTAGAGAAGTTCATTCCTGTCACTCTGATGAAGGATTACCACAAGCAGTTTAAGCGTCTTCAGCAGGGTAGTATGACTGTTACCAATATGAGACTCGATTTATGGACCTAGATCGCCATGTCAATATCGTCCTCCCTATTGAGACAAAGAGAGTAGGGAGATCAATTGATGGGCTCACTTTCACTAGGCTACAAATGGCAAAGGAGACTAGAGATGATATTACTTTTTAAAGGGCCGTAGATATTGCTAGACAGATCGAGATAGTTCGTGGTTAGGAGAGTGAGCCAGTGTTTAATAAGAGGTATCATCATTCCAGTAGTTTCAGTGGTGTCTCATCAGGAGGCAGAGGTACTTTTGGTAGAGGACATTCTTCTAGGCCATACCAGTCAGCGCTTCAGCATCACACAATGCTTCATAGAGTCGTGGTCCTTATGTATCTCACCCTGTGCAGCCGGCCTAAAGTGCACAATAAGCTCCTATTAGTGCACCTCCGATCTAGAGCTACCACTATGGTTATCCTGCCTGTTTGGGTAGTTTAAGCTTCGCTAGCCACAACAACAAGATAGGTGTTTTGAGTGTGAAGGTATTGGCCACATCAAGATGTTCTATCGGAGATTGTTAAGCAACATGCCACAATAGAGTTCTCATGCCATAGTTCCAGCACCGATGCTTTACCACCCACTCAGCCAGCTAGAGGTAGGGTTCAGGAAACCAGAGGTAGAGGTCTCACCATTAGAGGTAGAGGTCATGCCGTTAGTAAGGCTGTATCCGGTTTCAGTTCTGGGTTTATTTGGGTCTGCAGTTCCGGTTCTGGCGGTTCCGGTTCTGGCGGTTCTGAAGGTGGAACCGGCCCGTGACGGTTCCAGGTACCGCGGTTCCGGTTCTGGCGGTTCCGGTTCCGGCGGTTCTGGCGGTTCTGAAATTTTTTCTTTTTAAAATCAATATCTTGTATAGTACTCATTAGTATATTGTAAAATATATTTTATATGGTGTACTATGTAATTAGTATAGTATATATTGTGTTTGGTAATTAGTATATATTGTGTATAAGTAGTGTATATTTTGTATATAAGTAGTATATATTGTATTTAAGTAGTATATATTGTATATAAGTAGTGTATATTGTGTTGTAGTTAGTAATTAGTATAAATTGTATATAAGTAGTATATATTGATAAAAGAATGTTGTAATTAGTATATTGTGTTGTATGTTATATATTGTATGTTATATAAATATTCAAGGATTGATATAGAAGTAAAGACAAAGAAATATTGAGACAAAAGATATTCAAGGATATGATAAAGAGCATATTTATTGACCAAAATGGCATATCTTTCTTAGTCTTACTTCCCCCAATGAAATGAGCACAACATGGTACTAATACCACCTTTAAAAGGAAAAAAAACTAAAAGAAGACGTGCCAATGTACAAGTTACATCATAATTTATGCATTATTTCAAACAAATCTCATAAAACCTTCAAGGTTGGGAGGTGGTTGTGTTGGCAGTGGTGGAAATGAAGCTTGTTCATCGCCACTTCCCGGAGAAGTTTCTTCCTGGGCAAGTTCTGCTATTATTTCTTTATACGCCTCATCTATTTCTGGTTGTGATTCTGCTAGGCCGAAGTTCCTTCTTTCTGCGCGGATCCAATCTCTAAAAAGAACTGATTTTTCCAAGCTGTCCCGCATCGATGCTCTGTGATCACCTATTTGTAGTCTTTCTTGACTAAAAGCGCTCTCCGATGCAACAGTTGACGCTTGAATCGACAGAACATCCCGAGCCATCCTTGCAAGAACGGGAAAATGCTTTTCCCTTGTCTTCCACCATTCCAAAAGGTCGAAAGAGCCGTCTGGATTCTCCTTTTCTAGTCCCTGTGACAAATAAACTTGAAGCTCATTTAGATGGGAAATTTCATCTAAATTATCACCTTGAGTACCCCTGAACTCCGTCCACGATTTAAGAGCTGTTAAGCCAGCAGCTCTTTCAGACGATTGTGATGTAGACGAAGTAGGGGTTGGAATATTTGGCCTAGCCTGCTCTAACGCCTGTTTATAAGCATTATAAACAGTTTGAGCATTAACTTTAATTGATGCTTTCGCATCAGCCAGTGTAGCAATTTCTACTTCTGAAAGATCTAAAGATTGATAAATAGTAGAATACCAAAAGTGAAGACCTCCTAATTTCATAGTTGGATTTAACATAGCAGACACACCAAAAATAGGAGGGATTGGAAAAAAATATTTTTTAAACTTTTTTTTTCATTTCAGTTATTGCAAGTTCATAAATGTCCCCTCCCTCGCTAATATCAACAAACAAATTAGCAAGTGCGGCAATATAAACTAAACAGTTAGAAATAGTCGGATAATATTGTCCTGAAAAAGCATTTGTAGCCACATGAAAATGTTCTAAAAAATCTAAAAGAATTTTAACATTAGTCCAATCTTGGGTAGTTAGCATTTCATCATCTTCCTCACCACAATCCCGAGAATTATACGTAGCGTTAATTGGGTTTCTATATTCATACGCTACTACTAAACTTTCGTACATGTAATTCCACCTAGTCGGGCAAGGTTTAGGAACCTTTCTCCTCTAAGGCCATGTTCGTCACATTTTTAAAAATATTCTCTAAGTCTACTTCTACGGTTTGAATACAATAGCCAATTAAGAGCCATTTTCACCTTTTCAATTTCTATGTTTAATATTCGCATACCATCACCAACAATTAAATGATAAATATGACAAATACATCTAACATGGAAAATATTAGTAAATTCAGGATTAAGTGTTCTTGTTAGCATGCCTATTGCACTAGTGTTGCTAGAAGCATTATCCATAGAAATTGACATTACTTTATCACTAAAGCAAAAATATCTGCATACAACTAAAACTGTGTTAGCTATAAACCTACCCGTGTGCCGTGAATTAATTATTCTATATGCAATTATACGTTTTTGCATTGTCCAGTCTTCGTCTATCCAATGACTTGTTACAGTTAGATAATCACAGTCATTTCCACTTCTACCAATATCAGTTGTAATAGAAATACGATTAGTTATATGAGTAAATAAATAGCGCAAATATTGTTCATATTCATGCTTGTATTTATAAACATCGGCCTTAACTGTTGCGCGAGGACAACCTTTATAAGTAGGATTAAATACTCTTCTAATATAATGAATCCATGCAGGATCAAAAGCAAAAGAATAAGGCAAACACATAACAGTAATCATTTTTGCTAATTCTTCACGATCCTTATTTGGATCGTAATATAAAATACCTCCGGTGACTGTGTTTATTCCTGGTTGAACTAGATTAGAACCAGTACTTGGGTTAACTGTAGAATCAACACTTGTCCTCCCCTCTTGTTGTGCTTTCAATTGCAAATATCTAGCCTTATCGCTAGGGTGTAATTTTATATGCTTAACTAAACTATCCGTGCCGCTACGATCTCCAGTATACCTATGAACAAGTAATTTCCCACAATATTTACACTTAGCCTTGTTTTGTTCTCTTAGTTGAATAAAAAATTGCCAAACTAATGGTGTTTCTGTACGTTTAGGAGGTTGTCTACAAAAAGTGGGAGTTTGTACAGGTGGGTGTGCCGGTTCATCACCTAAGTTATGAGCAGGACTAGTAGGTGTATCATCTAAATCTACTGGAGCTTGGGTTTCATCATCATCATCATCATCATCATCATCCTCATTTCCCTCTAAGATAGGTGCATTAGGATAAAAGCATTCATAATATCATCGTCTATTCTATAACCTACTGCTCATCATGTAGAAAATCAATATCGCTAAATTGAATATAAGGGTGATCACTATCAAGGATTCCGAAGGGTTCATTAGGACATCTAGGTTGGCTACTACTTTCAACTTGCTTATCTTTTCTAGGTCGGGGAGCCCGTGGAGCCCGGGGAGGGGTAGTATTTTGGCCATTACCACCGATTTTAGCTTTTCCTTTACCGAACATTTTTTTCAACTAAAATGCCATAATAATTAGAATTAAGCAAACTAAAAACCCAAAAAATTACTATTAGCACGTAAGAGTTGAAACGAGTTTACCAGATTGACGAACAACTTCTTGAAAATTGAAAATCGTTGAACTTGAACACTTGAAAACTTCAATTCAACAACTTCACAATTTTTCACGAATTTGCATCAATAAATTAAGCACTTGCACTAGAAAGATTGAAAGAGAGCTTGAGAGAGATTGAGAGATATTGATGAATTGGTGAATAAAAATGAAAGAATGAGGGGGTATTTATAGTTGAGAAATGGGAAATTGTGTAATTATATAAAGTTTGGGGTTAAATTAAAGTTTGGGGGCCAAATGGCTATTTTTTAAACTTCCAAACGGCTACTTTTTGCAAAGAGCCGTTGCTGAAATAATTTTAAATTTTTTTTTTGAAAAATGCCCGTTGGGAACCGCCAGAACCGTTTGGAACCGCCATAACCGGTCCAGAACAGCGAGCCGGTTCCGGTTCTGGCGGTTTCGGTTCTAGCGGTTCCAACGGGTAGAACCGCCCTGCCACGGTTCCCTGGAACAGGTAGAACCGGAACCGCCGGAACCGGCAGAACCGGCAGGGCCACGGTTCTGGTCCGGTTCCGGTTCGGAACCGCGACACTTATAGCCTTAGCCGTTAGAGGTATAGGCCAGCCAGCTATAGGCCGTTCGAGAGACGGAGGTCAGGGTGGTAGGGCTCAACCCCGATTTTATGCATTCCCAACTAGACTTGAGGCCGAGTCATCTAACACTGTTATCACAAGTATTGTTCCGATTTTCCATAGAGATGTTTTAGTTCTATTTGATCCAAGCTCTACTTATTCCTACATGTCATCCTATTTTGCTTCATATCTGGTTGTGCTTCATGATTCTTTGAGTGCTCTTGTGCATGTTTTTACGTACGTGGGATATTCTATTATTGTAGATTATGTGTATCATTTGTGTGCGGTTAATATTGGGAGTCTTGCAACTAGCGTAGGTCTCCTACTTCTTAATATGGTAGACTTTGATGTTATCTTGGGTATGGATTGGTTATCACCTTATCATGATATATTGGATGTCATGACAAGAGGGTGACCTTAGCCATGCCAGGGTTGCCTTGATTAGAGCGTAGAAGGACTCTTGGCCGTTCAACGAGTAAAGTTATTTCTTATGTTAAGGCTCGACGTATGGCCAAGAAGGGTTGTCTAGCTCATTTGTCCTATATTCTCCATTCTAGTGTGGAGGTTCCTTCCATGAATTCGGTACCAATTGTGCGTGAGTTTTTAGAGGTGTTTCCTACAGATCTGCAGGGGATACCATCCGATAGAGATATTGACTTATATATTGATTTGGCTTTGGGCGCTCATCCCATTTCTATACCACCATACCGTATGGCCCTGCCGGAGTTGATAGAACTGATGGAGCAATTGCAAGATTTTCTTGATAAGGGATTTATTAGACCTAGTGTCTCGCCTTGGGCTGCGCCTGCATTTTTCATGAAGAAGAAGGATGACTCGATGAGGATGTGTATATACTATCATCGGTTGAACAAAGTCACTATCAAGAACAAGTATTTTTGCCAAGGATTGATGACTTATTTAATCAGCTTCAGGGTGACAAGGTGTTTTTGAAGATAAATTTAAGGTCTGGCTACCATCAATTGAAGATTAGGGCATCAGATGTTCCTGAGATTGCTTTCCAGACTCGAGATAGGCATTATGAATTCCTAGTGATGTGATTTGGGCTGACAAATGCACTAACAATATTTATGGATTTGATGAACCGTGTATTCAAGCCTTATTTGGATTCTTTTGTGATTGTATTTATTGATGACATCTTGATCTACTCTTGCAGTCGAGAGGAGCATGAACAACATCTTTGGATTGTACTTCAGACACTGAGCGATAGTCAATTATATGCCAAGTTTTCAAGTGTGAGTTCTGCTTATACTCGATCACTTATTTTGGGGCATGTTGTCGGCCGAGGGAATTATAGTGTATCCTAAGAAGATTGAGGCAATTCAGAACTACTTCAGCTACTAAGATTCGGAGCTTTCTAGGTTTAGCGGGTTATTATCACTTGGTTGTAATGGGGTTTTCGTCCATAGTATCCCTATTGACTAGGTTGAACCATATGGGTGCTCCATTCAGATGGCCAGATGAGTATGAATTTATCTTTTAGAACCTCAAGATTACTTTGACTACGACTCCCGTGTTGGTGTTGCCTAAAGGTTCATACCTGGTGTATTGAGATGCATCTCGTATTGGGCTAGGTGCAGTTTTGAATACAGGATGGTAGGGTTATTGCATACATGGAAATTGAAGGTTTATTAAAAGAATTATCCTGTTCACGACTTAGAGTTGACAACCACTGTTCACGTGCTAAAGATTTGGAGGAACTATCTATAAAACGTGTCGTGTGAGGTATTTATGGATCATCGGAGTCTATAATATTTGTTCAAGCAGAAGGATATCAACTTGAGGTAGATGAGGTGGTTGGAGCTATTTAAAGACTATGATATCACCATTTTGTATCACTCTGGGAAGCCAATGTGGTGGTCGATGCCTTAAGTAGAAATAATCACATGTGTAGCTTTGTGTATATTCCAATTGGTGAGAGGCTGCTAGTATCAGATGTTCGGGATTTGGTTATTCAGTTCATGAGGTTAGATATTTCAGAGCCCAGTCGTGTTCTATCTTACACAGTCTCTCGGTCTTCTTTGTATGAGCGCATCAGAAAGCGTTAGTATGGTGACCCATATTTGCCCGTCCTTAAGGACACGGTGCTCAATAATGGTGCCAAGGAGGTTAATATTGGGGATGATGGGTTATTACGAATGTAGGGTCTTATTTGTATGCCCAATATGGATGGGTTTTTCGAGTTGATTCTTGAGGAGGCCCACAGTTCTTGGCATTCCATGCATCCAGGTACCGCCAAGATGTACCAGGATCTACGACAACATTATTGGTGGAGGAAAATGAAGAAGGATATAGTTGCATATGTAGCTCGGTGTATGAATTGTCAGTAAGTAAAGTATGTGCATAAGAGGCCTGTGGTTTGCTTTAGAGGGTAGATATTCCTGAGTGGAAGTATGAGTGTATTACCATGAATTCTTTTATCAGAATCCTACAAAGTTAGAAAAAGTTCAACACAGTTTGTGTCATTGTGGACAGTTTGACCAAGTGGGAATATTTCATTCCAGTGGCAGTTACCTATTCATGAGAGCGGTTAGTTGAGATCCACATACATGAGATCATCTACCTTCATGGTGTGCTTGTTTCCATCATTTCTGATCGAGGTATACAGTTTACCTTGCACTTTAGAGAGTCGTACAACGTGATTTAGGTGCACGGGTTGTGTTGAGTACAACATTTTACCCTTGGACAGATGGGCAGTTCGAGAGCACCATTAATATATTGGAGGGTATGTTACGCTTGTGTTATGGATTTTAGGGGTTCTTGGGATTAGTTTTTTCCCCTTGCAGAGTTTGCCTACAACATCAGCTATCAATCGAGTATTCAAATGGATCCCTACGAGGCATTGTAAGGGAAACAATGTCGTTCGTTAGTTGGTTGGTTTGAAATTGGAGAAGGTTGGTTGTTGGGTATCAATTTGATTTAGGATGCCTTGGAAAAAGTTAGGATGATTTAGGATTGACTTCACACAGCTCAGTCTAGGCAAGAGAGTTATGCCGATTGGAGATTTCATGATGTTACATTCATGGTTGGAGAGAGTGTATTGCTCTGGTATTCACCCTTGAAGGGTGTGATGAGGTTTGTATAGAAGGCAATTGAGCTATAGGTATATCAGACACTTTGAGATTCTTGAGAGAGTGGGAAGGTGGCCTGTAGACTGGCACTACCACCTAGTTTATCAGCAGTCCATCCAGCATTCCATGTCTCCATGCTTCGAAAGTATCAAGATGAATCGTCTAGATTTCATTTCAGTCCAATTGGACAAGGATTTGACTTATGAGGAGGAGCCGGTGGACATTCTAGCCCGGTAGGACCGGAAGTTGAGGTCTAAAAGTTATTCTTCAGTTCGAGTGTAGTGGAGAGGTGAGCCAGTCGAGGCCACCACATGGGAGTCGGAGTTTGAATGATATCCAAACCTTTTCACCACTCCAGTTACCTTTCTATGTCCGTTTGAGGACAAACGTTTGTTTTAGAGGTGGAGAATGTGATGACCCAATAGGTCACTTTGACTTTTAGCCTTTATTTATGTGTTCCGAGACCTCGAATAGCTCCGTTTATCCTTCCTTGGTTTGTGTGAATATTCCATGTCTTTTTCCAAGAAAACTTTTATGAGAAAATTTGATGAAAATGTGAAATTTTAACCTTAAAGATGATTTGAGTTGACTACGGTCAATATTCTATATAAATGGACCCGGAATAATGTTTGGACGATCCCGGTGGGTCCGTATCATCATTTGTGACTTGGGCGTATGCCCGAAATCGAATTCGGAAGTTCCTAACTTGATTTAACGTGATTTATTGAAAACTAGTAGTTTGACGGTTTAAAGAATTTCTAAGTTTGACCGCAGGTTGAATTTGTTGCTACCGGGTTTGAATTTTGGTTTCAGAACTATGTATAGGTGCATTTCACTATTTATGACTTGTCAATAAAATTTGGTACAAAACAGAGTTGATTTGACGTGATTCAAACGTCCGGTTGTAAAATTTAAAAGTTGTTAAGTTTAATTGAAAACTTCATACATTTTGGTGTATGATTTGTGGTTCTTGGTCTTATTTTGGTGTTTTGATCGCGCAAGTGAGTTCGTATGTTGTTATTATACTTATATGCAGTAATTGATTTTTGGACTTAAGCATCTGTAGGTTTTGCTGTTGCTGGTTTCTGACCTTTTGTGCTTCGCAATTGCAAAGTGGAAACTGGGACAGGGGTGGAATAAATGTGATGGTTGGGTCGCGATCTTGAAGCATTGGGTGTTTTCCCTTTGCAAATACTGCTAGAATCTCATCAACACGTAGGGTTGAGGGCACCTGGGAAGGGACATTACTGTTACTGTACGCGAATGCGAGTCCGAGCTCGCAAACACAAGGGAAATGGGGAGAAGCATTTGCAAACACGTGAGGAACATCGCAAATCCGTAGGCCATTATGCCTTCTGCGCATCGTGAATGTGTCAGGCCCTTTGAAAATGCGAACAAAAACTGTCGCCTAGTCAATTAAATATCCCAAGGTCAGGATTTTCTTCATTTTTCGCAATCTCTACATGAGAGCTCGTCCTAAAGGCGATTGTTAAGAAGAATTTCATACCCACTTCATAGATTAGTATATTTTAACTCGTTTTCCTCCATTTCCATCAACACCCATTGATTTATAACCTTAATTTATGATCTTTCATGGAAAAGAAATTAGGGATTTAGAATTGAGGGTTTTTTTTGTAAATTGAGATTTAGACCTCAAATTAAGATCTAATTTTGAAACTAATCACATGATCGAGCTTGGGGGTTGATGGGTAATTGGGGTTTAATTTGAATGTCCACAACTCCGTTTCGGTTGTACAAT
Organism: Nicotiana benthamiana; assembly: GCA_034376525.1. Classification (NCBI taxonomy): domain Eukaryota; kingdom Viridiplantae; phylum Streptophyta; class Magnoliopsida; order Solanales; family Solanaceae; genus Nicotiana; species Nicotiana benthamiana. The sequence goes on from CM067331.1 coordinate 81,857,541, forward strand.
ATATGGTTGGAAAGATAATTCAAAGTATTACAACTTTCATGTTGTACTTTGTTTTTCAAATTCCCAATAGAACGGGGTTAAAAATGCATGACATGTTTGTGTCCGTGCACTTATTGCGCATATGGGGCTGAACAGTGTGAAAAGTGCGCAGCCAGGTGCGAGAGCACACTTCCAAGTTCGTGGATGCACAAGTTCATCTACGGAAAAATGACATTTTTTGCATAGGAGAAGCTGTGTTTGTTTGGGCCCGACCCTACTTGGTATATATACATGAAAAAACGGTATTCTGAGGACTTTTGACACATCTAAGACCGAAGGAGGCTAAGGAGAAGTTGGAGAAGCAAGAGCACAAGGAATCCATCATTCAATCCCAACTCAAGGCAAGGGTTTGGATTGTTTTATGTTTTTCTTTACTTTAAAACATTGGTGTGATGAATTACTCCATATCTATGGTGTAGTTTTCTTTAGGGTTTGATGGATTTGGTGTATTGATACTTGTTTGTGGATTATAATTCTAGTTTTGTATATTGAATCATTTTGGATGTTTTAATCATTGCATCTATATTCACTAGTTCATGTAATCGAGAGAGGTATAACTTGTGATATTTATGCATTCTATCTTGTTGGTTGGATTCATTAGTTCTTCTTAGTAATTGAAAGAGGCTAGTGGAATTGTTGATTAAGGCTAGTTAGGAGGATAATTAAGAGAGGTTCTCCTAAAGACCAATCCACTACGAATTCTTTCATATCTTCACGTGCATAAAATTGGTTCACCTTGTGAGTTTGAAACTTAATCGAGAGATAAGTTTCTACTAAACAATTAAATTAATAACTAAGTGAATTCGTAGGCTCACTTTAACGTTAGAAGAATTATCTAGAGTTAAAGCCCAAACATTTGTCTTTCACCCATCCTATTAACCCTATCTTCTCCCAATTGATAACCTTCTTTCCTCTTTACTTGCGTCGATTGTCATTAGCCAATAGTTTAGATTCTTAGTTAATTTTAGTATTAAACACAAAACTCTATGTTGTTGATCATCTTGGATAGAGATCCAGCTACAAACTACAATAATAATTTTTAACTCCAATCCTTGTGGAAAAGATATTATATTTTACTATATTCGACTAGCAAGCATATTTTAGTGTGTGTTTTAAGCTCGTCAAATTTTGGCTCCATTGTCGGGGATTGGAAATCAATAGTGTTTAAAATAGTTTGTAGTGCTAATTCAGGAATTAGGTTTTAGTTTTCTTTTCTATTTTATTTTATTAGTTAATTTTTTTTCAAGATTTGATTAGTAGTTCCTAATAGGTTGGAGAAAATACTGTCAATATTGAACTCTAAATGTTGTGAAGATGGAGTACAACTAGCCTAAGAAAACGGTTGAAGAGTTAGCAGCTAAACATTATTAGCAGTCTTGCTATGTGTTTTAAATACGGAGGAAATCATCTATGTGGGTTGACTGTCAAGCAGGTATGTATTCTTCGGATGGTTCATATTTTGAACAGTCTTACCCTGTTTCTAGTCTGTACAGGTTTTAGAATTCATATAGGTAAAATCTTGACTCTGGTTGGGATGAATACCTTTATTATAACTGGAATGAAATTGAAATGAGACAACCACCTCAAAGGGAGAATGATAGTTCGGAATAGCTTGTGTATGCGTTTATAAATAAGCTGGTAGAGAGATTTATACAAGATCATGAAGCCATTAACAACCTAACAATGCAAGTGATCAGTTGGTAAGTACACTGTTAGGAAGCCCACTGTGTTGTGATGGTGATTATATGGAGGAGATACCCTGTGAGAATGAGCCTACCCAAGAGGATGAGCATCCATAGAGAGAGATTTTCACTGTTCAAGAGGACTCAAATTCAACTGAGATGATAAAAATAAGGCTGGTCGAGTGTGAAGCAACGGAAGAAGAGTTTAAACCCCCATCTACCTTTCCACATCTGCAACATGTAGTAGAAGAGAATGAGAAACAAATGGTCTTGGACATACTAGAGGAATATTTACTTGACCTTTCGTCCTTGTTTTCTTATGCTAACCTTGATCACGTGGATTTGATTTTTGGGGATTTGTAGGGATTGATCCTGTGATAGAATGTAGGAACAAGTTGAGGGTGACCATGAACGAGCAATTTAGCGCTGAAGATGAGGACAATAAAGAAAGAAAAGAGGGGATCTTGCAAGTATCTTAAGAAGAATTGGTCTTAATGAGCTCCATAAATAATCCCAAGGAGCGAAAATGAGGAATGAATTCAGAATTAGGGGTGAAGTTCATAAGTTCTCAAAAAAGAAGAAAATTTAGGGAAGTTTCCTTTACCTTATGCTTTTTAATTGTGTGTCATAGGGACATACCACCACTTAAAGTGTGGGGGGTGGGGGATATATTTGTATGCTGTATGTATGTTAGTTTTAGTTTTAGTTTTTGTTAGTTTGAGTAGTAATTGTTTTTGTAGAAAAAACCATATTTTTTTGAAATTTTTTACTTTTCCCAACGAGGGAAATCATTCAATGGGTTTCTTGAGGGATTAAATCCGAAAGAAAAAATATTTCTTTTGTTAGGTGGTGTATTAATTTTCCCTTGATATTTCTTTATGCCGTGGTTCTTTTCCAAGGTTTTTGTCTGAATCGAGTGTAGTTAGTTTTTATTTTTTATGAGTTAATGTTGTGCTATGGTTTTAATTGAAAGTAATGCCTCTTGACTTTTTTATTCCTTGAGAATAGTAAGTGATTTATTTGTGACGCTTAGGCTCAATTTTTGACTCTTGGATAAGTGCCTTAATTTATATGATCTTAACTTTCCTTAATTGCTTTGACTAGAGTGTAATAATGTGGCCAATCCCGAGTGAGTCATGAACCATATGTGTGTGTGTGTGTGAGAGAGATTTTTGTATTATTCTGTGGATTGTATTTGATGTCAAGAACTTGCCCCATATTTTTGCAAAGTGAAATAGTAGTGTTGTTTAGTTTTGGAAGTAATATATACATTTCTTTGTTGAGCCAGATATATGTTTTACCCACCTAATTATTATGTACCTTAGTTAACCCTTTTGAGCCTGTAATCTTGTTTCTTTGAAAACCATATTACAAGCCTTACCCATTTATTTGAATTGGCCATCGTTTTGAAGCTTGTATCTTTCATGAGCACTTAAATATGTTATGAACTTTGTAAAAGTTGAAGTGTGAGTTGGTTGTTTTGGTTTTTGTGTGGAACTAATGAAATAAGGAGAAATGTGCATTTTTTTGAAAAAGTAAAAGCCATTTGAATTGAACAAGAAAAGAAAAAAATAGTTGTACTTTTGTGAACGAGATTCATTGATAAGTGGTAACTCTTGTTGTAATGGTGCTTAAATAACTTGGGGAGTTAATGAATGTTGGTATCAAGGTGGAGTATGGTTTAATATAAGTTTGGGGTTTGAATGTTAATGTGTATGTATTAAAGTGCTTAGGGAGATATAGTCACTTTTATATTTATATGTATCCTACCCATACCGTTACCTACATTACAACCAATTAAAGTCTTACTTGATCCTTGACTGAATGAGCTCAATTCGTAGAGTAGTACACAACGGGAAAGCCTATAGTTCATCTTTTGTGGCATATGAATGTTGTTTCTGAAAGTGAGTAACTTCTTTCTATCTTGAGTTCCTGATTGTTCTTAAATTTCATTATGTATGGAACTACTCTCTATTGTTATTTGAAGGCACATGATTCATGAAGGAGAGGTAATGTCGTTGATATCTATGTTAGAGTAAGTGATCAAGTTCTGAATAATACGTGGTACTTGAGAGTCAATTCTTGAGGTGAAGATGTTATACTATTGTGCTTGGTCTATTTTAAACATTCTTGGTATGATGAGTCTTGAGTGTTGTTTATATAAGGCGTGTCAATATAAAATGTAGTTTGATTGCTCGAGGACGAACAATGGTTTAAGTGTGTGGTGTTGATGGTAGGCTGTAATCTCTTGTTTTAGTCAATTATTACATTCCAATTTTCTGCACTTTAGCTGAGCGTTTGAGCTTTAATCGCTAGTGTTATGCATTAATTGTGTATTTTATGCATTGTAGGAGTGATCCCGGGGAGAAAATAAAAAATGGCCACAGTTTCAAAAGTAAACAAAATTTAGCCACTTTTCATATAAAGATAATTCTAAACGAAAATATTGTTAAAAATATGACAAAAAACTCTAGTATAATATACTGAAGTTCCAGTATAATATACCGGTCCAGCATAATATGCTGGAAGTTCATACACATGTGTACCGATCTCCAGTATATTATGCTGGAAATTTTCGTGTTGCGGCAAAATAGTGGATATTTTTCAATAACTTTGCAAACGTTGGTTATTTTTGAATGACCAGTCCAAAAACTGGCTAGCCCGTGCTATTTTTACGTGATTCCGAGTTATGTAAATATTGTAGAATGAATTTAAGTAATTTAGAGCTTGAAGTCTGAGTAAAAGCCCAAGGAATTAAGCCGGGACAATGTTCGGTGATCAACATATGATAGTTTAGAATGAACGAAGAATCGAGCACGTATAATATGCAGTGCCCAGTAAAATACTCATAACTTTTTGCTCAGGACTATGTTTGGGCTCCACAATATATGGTTGAAAAGCTAATTCAAATGGATACAACTTTTAGGTAGTGCATTCTTTCAAATTCACAACAGAACAGGGTGAAAAGTGCATGGAAAGTGTGCGGCCGTGCACTGACCGTGCATATGGGGCAGAACAGTGTGAAAAGTGCACGACCAAGTGCGCAAGCACACTTCCAAGCGCGCTTCCGTGCACGTCCACCTCTGGAAAAGCGTCTTTTTCGTACAGGAGAAGGTGTATTTGTTTGGACCCGAACCTACTTGGTATATATACATGGAAAAATGTTATTTGAGGACTTTTAACATTTCTAAGACCTAAAGAGTTTAAGGAGAAGTTGGAGAATCTAGATCACAAGGAATCTATCATTCAATTCCTTCTTAAGACAAAGGTTTGGATTATTTTATGTTTTTATTTACTTTAAATATTGTTGTGATGAATTATTCCATGTCTATGGAGTAGTTTTTTTTTAGGGTTTAATGGATTTGGTGTATTGATACTTGTTGTGGATTATAATTCTAGTTTTGTGTATTGAATCAATTTGGATGTTTTAATTGTTACATCTGTATTTGCTAGTTCATGTAATTGAGAGAGACAAAACTTGTGATATTTTTGCATTCTATCTTGTTGGTTGAATTCATTAGTTCTTCTTAATAATTGAAAGAGGCTAGTAGAATTGTTGATTAAACCTAGTTAGGAGGATAATCGAGAGAGGTTCTCCTAAAGACCAATCTACTACGAATTCTTGCATATCTTCAGGTGCTTAAAATTTGTTCACCTTGTGAGTTTGAAACTTAATCGAGAAAGAAGTTTTTACTAAACAATTGAATTAATAACCAAGTAAGTTCGAGAGACTCACTTGAATATTAGAAGTGAATTATCTAGAGTTAAATCCCAAACATTTGTCTTACACATATCATATCAACCCTATCTTATCCCGATTGATAACCTTCTTTGCTCATTACTTGGGTCGATTAGAACGACCCGACCGTCGTTTTGAGCTCTAGTTGTTCAACAGTTTTGGGCCATGAACAACTTCACTTAAGGTATTATGACTTGTACGCATGTTCGGAATTGAATTTCGGGAAATCCAGAGTTGATTTGGAATGAGAATTCTCATTTCGGAATCTTTATGCTGAAGAATTGACTAACATTGTATTCTATGAGGCCTCGTGAAGATTTCCACTCAGAACCCTAATCTTGTAGTGCCAAGTTAGGGTCTGGTGTTAGCAATTCACAAAAAGTTTGGACCTTTTTGAGTTGATCACCGCATTAAGAAGTCAAGAAATAATTTTTTCCAGAAAAGTGCGATTCTGCGGTCGAGAACGTGGTCGCATATCAGGTATACGGACCGCATAGCCACCACAAAGCGAGTCAGTGTGGTTGCCAAATTTGCGGTCAACAATGCGATCAATTATGCAATTGCATAACCGATATGCGGACCACATAGTCATCGCATATTTCCCTTGGGATTTCGTAAAAGGGCAGTTCTGCGGTGCATTATACGACCACAGAACAAGTATGCGGATCGCATTTCTGTCGTATACCCAGGCAGATATTCAGGTTTTGGGAGCATGTTTGCGGTCCATTCTGCGGGTCGCATTCCAACTTTGCGATCGCAAATCTGACTCGGGGCTCCAATTTTCTAAATTTTAAACCCGACCCTCTATCATTATATCCGGTGTAATAGTTCATTTTGAGCATATTTACTGATGCTTGTAGAGTAAGAGAGAGGGGTCTAAGAGAGGGAAATTGCTTCTCATCAAAATTACACCAAGACCTTGTTAAAACATTGAAGGTAATCAAGTAAAGACACCTAAATCTTCATCTTGAGAGGTGAGAATTCATCACCTCAGCTCTTATTTTATTCTTGTCTATAAGGGGTCATTAGGGAGGTAATTCATGGGTATAGGAATAGATTTCTTGTATGCATATAAAACCATGGAGTATTGGGAGGTAGTGAACTAACAAAAAAGCAATTGGGGTATAGAATGATTGAAATTTCTCTCAAAAAGGACCTAAGACTACAATGCACCTTTAGTGTTTGATAATATGCTCAAACAAGCTAGAATCTCAATCTTATCTCTAATTCTTGGTTCAATTTGTAATTATTACACAATAGATCGAAGTGCTAAGAGTTCTGAGATTTTTTGAAGGTTAAGGAAAGCTTTATTAAGGTATGTATGGCTAGAACCCCCTTTTATTAGAAATTGAGCTTCGTTGGCGTTTTCGCAAGTGTGGTAAGACTAGAATTGATTGATATATTGATTGTTATTTCACATTAATTGATTCACAAATATATATATACACACACACACACATATATATATATATATATATATATATACATACATATATATATATATATATATACATACATATATATATATATACATACATATATATATATACATACATATATATATATATATATATATATATATACACACACACACACACACACACACACACACACACATGAAGGATTACCTCAATGTGAGTGATTTACTATTCTTGATATTTAGAGAAACGTGAGGAGTATGAATCATGTGTTGAAATGCCTAGGCTATAGGCCAAGATTAAAACTGAGATTATCATGCTAACTATGTGAAAACCTATCTATGCTTGCAACTTGAATTGCTTTATGTGTGCCTATGACCATGAAATTACAAGATGGACATTGAAAGCGGAATGATATTATAACTGTGGCCCTAAGAGAGAATGAATTGATATGATCTATGTGAAATAAAGATTCAAATGAGATGATTAATGAGAAAGGAACAACGCAGTAAGGTGGCCTAGCCGATCGGGCCGTTATCAGACACCATGCTGCACACATGGTGATAATGTGATAACATTAAATTTTGAAAAAGGGAAATGAAATGGTGATTAAGGTATATGTCCCAAATGAGGCAATCTAGCCGATTGGGTCGTGGTCGAACTCCGCTCAAGATAGCAGTGGTATTGAGAATAGTGATGAACATATGAAAGAAATGCCCCAAACTAAGTCATGAAAATTATGTGAAAGAGTATATGGTTTGTTTATTTGATGATGAGGTGTCCGGTTAAAACCTTTGATTTACTCTTGTGATTTCCTTGTTCTTGCTTGATATTTCTTTCTAGTAAAATGGTGTTTAGTTATACATACTAGTTCTATTCTATGGTACTAATGTCCCATTTGCTGGGGGAGCTATATTTTTAAATGAATGTAGGTGGCTCCATTGCGGATATTGCCGATCGCGCGTAGCAGATTACCTTCTTCTCAAAGTCTTGGTGAGCCCATTTCTCCTTCAAGGCGGTTTTATTGTATATCTTTCGTTGTTGTGGACTTCCACTTTTGAGGTATAGTCGGGGCCTTGTTGTCGGCATTGTCATATTTATCTTTTGTATCCTTAGAGGCTCCGTAGACACATGTGTGGGTTTGGTATGGGTACTTGAGGAGTCTATGAACTATGTTGAAATTCTAAACTCGTGTTGTCTATAAATTGTAACTCCATGGGAATCTTGGAAACTAACTTATGTACGGTTTAATGTTGTTTTTTAAAATGAACTATCAATGTAGAATGTGCTATCTTTCCTCGTTTCAATGAAAGAAAAAAAGTATGGTTTCTTTATTCATATTGAGTTACGTAGGAAGTGTATGATAAGGTTTGCTCAGTTGGGTTCACTCGATTGAGCACTGATCGCGCCTCCTTAGGTTGGGGCATGACAATTTCAGAGTAAACGACATCAAAAACAGGATCTGAAGGTTCCACTGGGTTTGTATGATGATTTCAGACTTGGACGTATGCCCTGATAGGGTTTTGGATGACTCAGGAGCATATTGGCGCCTATTGTAGAAGTTAGCATTTTGGAAGAAATTTCATAAGTTTGGGTTGAACTGCATTTCAGTGTTGTCGACGTCCATTTGGGATTCCGATTCTGGGAGTAGATTTGTATAGTGATTCTGGCATTGGGAGCACGGTCGAAAGTGAATTTGGATGTTCGTAGGTCATTTTGGAGTCATTTGGATAAAGATAGAAACTTGAAGGTTTTTAGAAGTTTGACCGGAAGTGAACTTTTTGATATCGGGATCGGATTCTAATTCCGGAAGTTGGAGTAGGTCCGTAATGTCAATATGACTTGGATGAAAAATTTGAGGTCATTCGAACGTGATTTGATATGTTTCGGCATCAAATGTAGTAGTTTAGAACTTCAAAGTTCATAAAGTTTGGATTGGAGTACGATTCATGGTTTCAACATTGTTTGATGTAATTTGAGGCCTCGAGCGAGTTTGTATCATGTTTTGGGACATTTTGGTATAAATGGTTAAGGTCCCAAGGGCCTCGGATGCATTTTGGAAGGTTAACAGAATGAATTATGGACCAAAGAGTAGCTGAAATTTTCTGCAGAAAGCTGTTTTGACAGCAACTAGTGCAATCGTAGAGCTGAATTTGGAAGCATATATCTCAAAATTTATAAGGAATCTAAAAATTTGCGAGACGTAAAAGTTGTTGTCCTTGCATTCTAGATTCCAGAAAGTTAAACCATTCATGATTGGGACATTTTATTAGAAATTTATGATTGATCGAAGATGGCTGGTAGAGCAGTTTCGACAGAATTTTCTGATGCATGGAGCCTACTTTAGAAGCTCATATATCTGAATATATAAAGAGCTATACAGTGTACAATCTATCAAATAAAAGATCTTTGAGTCTAGTTTTTAAATATTTAAACCGTTTATCATTTGGATACTTTCACAAGGTTTTGTTGGCGTTTAACAGAAGGTGTACAACAGGGGAAAATTGTAATAGGATGTACAACCTGCATGGAGCAAGGTACAAATTGATGAAGCCTGGGAAGATTGTTTTAAACACAAGATTTGGACCATTTTTTTCATTTGGCTTGGATGATCTTGGAGAGCTCAAGGAAGGATTTTCACCAATCAACACTATGTAAGCGATTTCTTCCTATTTTTGAGTTAAATATGTGATCTTACTTGGATTTAGACATGGAAAATTACTATAAATTTGGGATTTTGGGGTAGACCTAGAATTTTGAATTTTGGACTTTTACCTTGAATTTGAGCATGAAAATTAGAGCAAATTGTATATTTGAGCTGGTAAAGCTATGGGTGGAATTTATCTTGGAGAAATTTTTGAATCCGGGCATGTGGGCCCGAGGGCATTTTGGTCAACTTTTTGAGCGGAGTTGGGAACTTATATAATTTGAATTGTTACAAGTATTAAAGTGAATTTTATTGGTTTTCCCGTTATTGGAATAGTTATGGGGCGTTGTGCATCAATTGGAGTCGTTGGAAGGGCTTGGAAGCCAGTTATGGAAATTTCGGAGCGAGTTGAGTCTCTTTTCTAACCTTCTAAGAGGGAATTATCCCCATAGGTGAATTAAATAGTTATGTGCTCCTATTTAGGGGGAATATGTACGCACGAGGTGACGAGAGTCCGTGCATAGCTATTATTTTGCTTAAGTCCGGGTAGTTTAGGGCCTAAAAGCATGCTTTCTTGTAATACTTGCAACCTTGTTAACAAACTTAAGATGCATAAAACATAGCGAACATGTAAATGAATTTTTGAAAAAGGCTAGATATCATTTATCGACTTTTAAAAAAGAAACTTGTCTTTTCATGAATATTTGCTCCTTGATAAATTGTTGATTTGATTATTTGAATGTGTTCATCTATTGTGGAACGGGCCGAACACCTAGGTAGATTAAATAGATGCATCCATGATTCGCGCCATTCGATCCTCTGGCAGTGTATAGTTTAAATAGTATTGGATCGGGCCGTACGTCCTCGACATGATTTGTGTATGCTTTTATTGCTTGACTTGGAATTTATTGAAGTGATGTTGTTCGTTCCCGACTTGAGAATAAATGTGTAAGTGACGAAAAGGAATTTGAAAATTTCCTATAAAAGAAAGAATTGTTTACTTGCTTCATTCCATTGAATTACAACCATGTTTATTCTAATTCATGATTTAATATATTTTTGATATAACATTATTGGACCACTAGTAAGTGTCGAAGTCGACCTCTCGTTTCTACTTCTTCAAGATAAGACAGGATACCTACTAAGTACACGTTGTTTTCATACTCATACTACACTTGCTGCGCACTTTTGTTGCACATGTTTATGCGTGACTAGTGGCATAACGGCATGGTTGATACAGAGACTTAGGTGAGCTGCACTTATCGAGACAACCCACAGCCAGCAGAGTCTCCTTTAGAGTATTGTACTGTATTTTCATTTCTATCCACTTTGTATACCGGACAGTTACTGTATTTTATTTTATTCCCTAACAAATGCTCATGCACTTGTGACATCGGGTTCTGGGATGTCTGTGATTTATTCAAAAATTTAAAATTGTTAAATGTTTCATTATTTATTCAGTGGAATATATTATGTATTATTTAAATGTATAAAAGAAGCGATTTTAGAAATATTTAAAATGAGAAGTTACTAGTTATTTGTTGTTGTCTTGCCAGACAATGGTATCCGCCTCCATCATAACCCTCAATGGATTTGTGTCGTGACAACATGGTATCAGAGCACTAGGTTTCCTTAGGTCTTACGAGTCATGAGCAAGTCTAGTAGAGTCTCACGGATCTGTACAGAGACGTCTGTGCATATCTTCGGGAGGCTACATGGCTATTAGGAGCACTTCCCTTCTTGATTTCTTCATCGTGCGACTTGATTCCTTGAGGCTTATGCCCTTTGTTCCTTCTTACTCAATCTTACGCGATGCGAACCACTTGTAATAAATCGAGAATTGAAGAGTTGTAATCCTACTACAGATTTGGAGTGGGAGTTTTCTATCTGTATAGCTGGGTGAGCTATTATCGTTGCCTTGCGGAAGGATTTTTTCTATCATTTCGGCTCGATAGTTGTGCTTATATGAGCTTGAAGGCTATGCACATGTTTCTATGATGCTTGCGATTGGTTATCGCACAACATAGACTTGATGGTAGGAAACTTGCCTATGTGTTGGGGCGATGAATGAGTTGAAAAGAAATCTACTCAGCGCATGATTTAGAGATATGCTATTTCACTTCCGGCGGAGGAAAAGCTATTGGCCTATGAATGTCCAGATTTAGAGTGATGGAGTAACGAGAATCTGTAATTTCGAGTGCGGTGGATTTTTTATCTGCGATGTAGTGTCGTCGTCCTTGATAGTATGTGTTAAGTTCGCCGGTGTTATGGTCTTCTGCAATTCGCCCTTGGGGTAAGATATTGAGATATAATATTGGAAAAATGATCGTTGGATATCGTGGGTGCGGCAGTTTAAGATTGAATCGGTGTTTCTAATGTTGACGGCTCGAGAAAGATAATCTCTAGAAAGGTTAAAAGTTAGCAGCGATTTATGGTTTCAAGTGTTACAAAGATAGATTTTATTAAGGCAACAAGTGAGCAACAAAGGATGAGGAAGGACATGTGGGGACTGTCAGGCAGTGGTTAAAATTTCTAGAAGGCCAGGTATAAGAAGCAAGTGCCGAGTAGTCGATTAAAGGGGCGAGTTCCGCCAAAGTGGAAGAAAGGCGGAGTTATTTATGAGCTTTGTGGTAGGATGACTACGCACCTTAAGAAGAGTTTCGAATGATTTGGGAATTTCAGTGATTGGTGATTGGGGTCTACAGATTTAACCTGAAGTATGGGTATTATACGGCAAGAGATTTGATATAATGGAAATGAGCTGCTTGAACTGAAGAAGGATACAACATAATTTTGAATTGGAAAGATGTTGCCACATAATTAATTGATGTTCATGAGGGGTGAAGGGACTTGTGCAGCTAGGGAGTGAGCTCGGACGCATGTGGGTTATCTTCTGTGAGCGGATCAGCGGTAGCGTGGTTGGTGAAACTTCTGCGAAGAGTTCTACTGGCTACTCGGTAAGAAATCGAACATAGGAATGTTATGAGAGATTCAGGGTGTTCATGGAATGCTAACGGAAGGATTTCTAGGAATTTGGCGGTTGATTTCGCACTGCTATGTCAATAAAAAGTAAAGAATCTTGGTGGGTTCTAGAGTTGTGTAGTAGTAGCTCCACGCTAAGTGGGAGAGTCCCACCGCCTATGATTTGCTATTGCATGGTTAACTACTTGCGAAGTTTCTGGTTTTTAGCATATTGATGGGTTATTTCATCTACAGGAAAGGAACATAAGTGGTAATTTAATCAAAGGAGTTTTTAAAGGTGTGCTATGGTTGGCCTTATTGGCTCATGTTTAGCCTTGGGGAAGGATTCAGGATTTTTGCCATGTATAGATGCGGTGCTTCAAGGAAAGTGATTATGCCGGGTGCTTCGCCGAGAAGGTATTCATGTACTAGAAGATTCATAGAGTTGATTATATTCGGGGCCAAGTGAGAGTGGGTGGCTCTCAACAATGGTCCTAGTGGATTCAAAGGGGGTAAAATGTGGTGCCTAATGATTTCGATCCTATAAGCACGGTTAAGAATCAAGCTTTTGTAACAGCTTATGAGAAGAGGCCCAATATCTTTTATGATATTTTGACTTGTAGTGTAGCATTTGGGAGGAAAATGAGAAAAGACTTCGGATCCATAGTGTGATTATCAGAATGGGCATACCAGTTGAGGATGCGAATACGCACACAAGGGAGGTATGAAATGGTTCATCGAATTTGAGACAGCATGGTCTCATAATTCAAGGTCAGTCGGGATGAGTGTAGATTGAGTTCGCTATATAGTGAATGAAACTATTATTATTCCTAAGAAAATTGAGGTTAAGTTAGAAGAAGTAGATTGGTTAAACATGATTGAATTGGCATGATGATGGCAGTGACTAGTTCCTTCAGTGTGATTAAGTTATGCAAGTGATTTGTGACGGTACGGATGAGGCCCGTCGGCTGCTGTATTTGATGTTATTCAAAAGTATTCACTGCTATGGACTGGTATGTGTAGGCGGATCCCGAAAGGGCTATGGCGGCTTAGACCACTACTTGAAGATTTGCATATTCTACGGTTATGAGAATTCACCTGTGTGTTGCTATGGTTCTCCGGAAGTGAGTTAAGTGAAAAGTTTTATATGATGGAGTGTTAATCTATTAGTGGTTCCAGAGTTATGATGAAAATCATGTTCTATCGTATATTGGCATGTTGGGTGCAGTGAGTGGTATGGAATTCTAAGTGAAGATCAAGGTTGCAGTTTGGTGTTGACAAGGATGTCATGAGCTCAGATGATCAGTAAAGGAGTTTCGATGTTTAAATTAAGTGGGTATCGTCTTCAGCATCACCTAAGATTGGCATTTTGTGAAAAAGGCGTTGCATCCTGGTTATGGATTCTTGAACGCTTTCTTAGTGTTAGTGCGGTTGGTGGTATGGATACACATACTTGTTGTCTATTATGGAAGGTTGTGGGAACATGCCCCACATGAAGGTTGTATAAGTGTGGAATGTAGTCATTTGATTGATTGAAGATTTAAACCAAGTATGATGACGGTGGTGATATCATTTATTAGAGAATTTACGCTTGGAGGGCACTCGACTTATTGGGTTAAGGACCGTGGAGGATTTCCCCGGTTATAATGGTAGTTCTCGTGTGTTATGAGAAAAATGGAGTTATTATGGACCTTTTGAAAGGTTATTAGCCTAGTTCAGTGTGATCAGAATCAGCTTGAGGTCAGTGGATGGATCTAAATGTGAATATGGGCTCTATATTAGGCCAGATGTGTTCATTTCAGCAATGCGCCCCTTTGGACAAGTAGTCGGGGTACTATTTCATCGTCAGCTATTTCATGTAATAATATATTGCGCCTTATGAGTTGTGAGACGGCTTGGTGAATTTCCTATGTGTTGAGGTTCCGCGTAGAGATGATGTTATATAAGTAGGATGTCTCTTGAGATTCAGATCGTATATCGCACCTCAGTTGTGTTTGAGTTTTGTAGCCTATGGAAATATATGTCCCCCAAGATGGTATTATGTGTGCTTGTGACCGATATTCGATATTGTGTTGTAATGAGAAATTTCGCTCGACGTATATCTCCTTACGTGAATTCTATGTGTGGATCGGGTGGCACGCCACCATGGGTATGTTATTTGGACTGGATTACACGCTGGAACAGTGTGATATTGAGTACAATTTTCTATATACTATTTTTGTATGCCTTGTTTCCCAATTTCTAAGGAAAGTCCATATTAGTGCGCGAGTTGAGTAGTTCCTTCCAAAGTTCATTTTACTTTTCTCACATTCGAGTTCATAGCCTATTGGCACATTGTGGCATCATATGAGACTTTTGATCATATCCGGGTGCTTATTGCCTGAGCAGTTCGTACTAGGTGAAACATCATCATTGGATTTAGGATCAATGCAATCTGATTATATGAAGTATATTAAGGAGCTAAGACTATTATTTGGTTCAGAATTAGGTGATGGTTCTTGTCAGAAGTATAAACCCCAGTGATTCGTTGATTCGGCAGTTGGTTTTGAATTTCTAAATATCTCTTCTGTCATGGCAGTATTATAAGAGTTAGAGCAAGACCAATGTAGGTCATGAGGTGCAATGGGAACATCAGATTGGTGGAATTTTGATTAATTTGATCAAAGAATGTTATTATGGTCCAGTGAGTAACGTGGTGCAAGTTGTGAATTCAGCTAAGGTATGCGGTCATGTTTTGGTGCTGCTTAGTTATTGATACGGTGAGCGTATGTTGGAACATGCCTAGTAGAGAATTCTAGATAATGGAATTGGGCTCTAAGGCTTATATTCTTATGTGAAAAAGGATATCTTCAGATTGATTTAGATTGGGCGCCCAGCTGAGTTATGGTAGCACGGGTAGGTACTATGACTTCTATGCATGGTCGGAATTGAATTTCAGGGAATTCAGAGTTGACTTGGAAAGGAAATTCTCATTTCGGAAACTTTAAATTGAAAGAATTGACTAAGATTGGATTTGAAAAGTAAACGACCCCGGAATCGGGATCTGAAGGTTCCAGTAGGTTCGTATGATTATTTTGGACTTGGGCATATGCCTGGATCGGGTTTTGGATGATACTAGAGCGTTTTGGTGCCTATTGTGGAAGTTGGGATTTTGGAAGAAATTTCTTAAGTTTGGGTTGAAGTGAATTTCAGTGTTATCGATGTCTATTTGGCATTCTAAGTCCGGGAGTAACTCCATATGGCGATTCTGGTGTTGGGAGCGTGATCGAAAGTGAATTCGGAGGTCCGTGGGTCATTTTGAAGTCATTTGGTTAAATCTAGAAATTTGAAGGTTTTTGAGAAGTTTGACAAGAAGTGGACTTTTTGTTATTGGGGTCGGATTCTTATTCCAGAAGTTGGAGTTGGTCTGTAATGTCAAATATGACTTGTGTGCAAAAATTAAGGTCAATCGGATGTGATTTAACAAGTTTTGGTGTCAAATGTAGAAGTTTGAACTTTCAAAGTTCATAAAGTTTGGATTGGAGTACGATTCATGATTTCGACGTTGTTTGATGTGATTTGTGGCATCAAACGAGTTTGTATCATGTTTTGGTACATGTTGGTATAATTGGTTAAGGCCCCGAGGACCTCGGGTGAATTTCAGAAGGTTAATAGAATGAATTTCGGACCAAGGAGTTGCTGATTTTTTTTTTTTTGCAGAAAGCTGCTTTGATAGTAACTAGTACAATCATAGAGCTAAATTTGGAAGCTTATATCTAGAAATCTATAAGGAATTTGAAACTTTGCAAAACGTAAAAGTTGTTTTCCCTGCATTGTAGTTTTCAGAAAGTTAAACCATTCATGATTTAGACATTTTATCAGAAAGTTATGATCGATTGAAGATGGCTGGTGGAGCAGTTTCGACATAATTTTATGATGCATGGAGCTGACTTTCGAAGCTCATATCTCGGAAGATATAAAGAGTTATATGGTGTAAAACCTATCAAATGAAAGATATTCCAGTATAGTTTCTAAATCTTCAAACTGTTTATCGAATTGGATATTTGCACAAGGAGTTATGGAATTTTAACAGAAGATGTATAGTAGGGGAAAATTGTAATAGGATATACAATCTGCACAGAGCAAGGTACAACTCGATGAAGCCTGGACAGATTGTTTTAAACATGAGTTTTGGCCCATTTCTTTCATTCTTTCATTTTTCTTGGATGATTTTGGAGAGCTCAAGGTGGGATTTTCACCAAGCAACAGTAGGTAAGTGATTTCTTCTTAGTTTTGAGCTAAATATGTGATCTTACATGGATTTAGACATGGACAGTTAGTATAAATTTGGAATTTTTGGGAAACACCTAGAATTTGGAATTTTGGACTTTATCCTTGAATTTGAGCATGAAAATTAGAGCGAATTTTATATTTGAGTTGGTAAATCTATGGGAAGAATTTATCTTCGAGAAATTTCGGAATTCGGGCACGTAGGCCCGAGGGAATTTTGATTAACTTTTTGAGTGTAATTGGAAACTATGTAATTTGAATTGTTACAAGTACTACAATTAATTTTTATTGGTTTGCACGTTATTTAAATAGTTTTGGGGCGTTGTGCATTAATGGTGTCATTGGAAGGGCTTGGAAGAAAGTTATAAAAATTTCGGGGTTAGGTGAGTCTTCTTTCTAACCTTGTAAGAGGGAATGTACCCATAGGTGAGTTAAATGGTTATGTACTCCTATTTGCGGGGGATAAGTATGCACAAGGTGACGAGAATCCGTGTGTAGCCGCTATTATGCCTAAGTCTGGGTAGTTTAGGACGCAAAAACATGCTTTCTTGTAATACTTGCAACCTTGTTGACAAACTTAAAATTCTTAAAACATATCGAAAGTGTAAATGAATTTCTAAAAAAGGGTAGATATCATTTCTTGACTTTTAAAAGGGAAACTTGCCTTTTCCTAAATATTTGCTCCTTGATGAATTGTTGATTTGATTGTTTGAATGTGTTTATCTGTTGTGCAACAGGCCGAACGCCTCGGTAGATTAAATAGATACATCTATGGTTCGCGTCATTTGACCTTTCGGCACTGCACAGTTTAAATATTATTCGATCGGGCCGTATTTCCTCGGTATGATTTGCGTATGCTTGTATTACGTGCCTTGAAATTTATTGAAGTGATGTTATTCCTTCCCGGCTTGAGAATAAATGTATAAATGACGAAAAGGAATTTGGAAATTTCCTATAAAAGAAAGAATTGTTTACTTGCTTCATTCTATTGAATTACAATCACGTTTATAAAAATCCACGATTTAATACCTTATTAACATAACATTATTTGACCACTAGTAAGTGTCGAAGTCGACCTTTCGTCTCTACTTCTTCGAGATTAGACGGGATATTTAGTGAGTACATATTATTTTCGTACTCATACTACACTTGTTATGCATTTTTGTTGCATAGGTTTATGTGTGACTAGTAGCGACATAGTTGATACAGAGACTTAGGTGATCGAGACGATTTGCATCCAGCAGAGTCTCATTTAGAGTATTGTACTGTATTTTCATTTTTGTCCACTTTGTATACCGTACAGTTATTGTATTTTATTTCATTCCCTATTAAATGCTCATGCACTTGTGACACGGGGTTCTGGGATGTCTTTGACTTTATTGAGAAATTTAAAATTGTTAAATGTTTCATTAGTTATTCAGTGGAATTTATTATGTATTGTTTAAACGTATAAAAGAAGTGATTCAGAAATATTTAAAATGAGATGTTACTAATTATTTATTGTTGGCTTGCCTGACAATGGTGTCCGGCGCCATCATGACCCTTAGTGGATTTTGGGTCGTGACATCAATTGCCACTAGCCAATAGTTTACATTCTTAGTTAATTTTAGTATTAAACACAAAACTCTAAATTACTGATAATCTTGGATAGAGATCCAGCTATAAACTATAATAATACTGTTTAACTCTAATCCATGTGGATATGATATTATATTTTACTCTATTCGACTAGCGAGCATATTTTAGTGTCACGACCCCAAACCGGCCCGTTCGTGATAGTGCCTCTCGTGAAGACAAGGCCAGGTGACACAACACTCACATTAACCCCTTAATCTTTAAGAGTCATTTTTAAGACTTTAATTAAAGAATGTTTCATAATGACTTCGGAAATAACAGTGCGGAATAGAAATACAAGCCCAACAGGGGGTGTCACTAGTGATGAGAATCTATCAAGGTCTGAATACAACAAGGAGTCTAGAATAATGTACTAATTATAGTAATGGCAATGTGAGGAAGGGACAGTGCTGCGAACGTGATACTACCATCTGCTAACTCTGATGACTCCGCATCTGAGCAAATCAACACCCGCTATCGGGTCCGAATATACCTGCATCTGCACACGAGATGTAAGGAGTAGAGTGAGTATTCCAGCCCAATAAGTAATAAAAGTACATAAAGATTGAGCAGTAGGAAATAATGAACCCACATTCACGTTAGGCTCAATAAACACAACAGGCTTTCAAATCATATTACGAGAGAACCTTCCCTTTTAAAATCCAGCTTTTAGTAAAAGTCATTTTGAAATACTTTCCAGCCGTTTCAGTAGGGGTTCAATACCATTAAATACAATAATAGAGATTAAAGCCATAATTGGTTACTCAGGCAATACAATAATCACAAACACTTCATAACTTGAAAATCTCGGCGGAAATAGCCAAATGCCAAATTAGTGATTAATTTCTGAACATCTCGCAAACCCGAGTTTTATAAAAATTTTGTTGAAGACATTTGTTCAACTTTCGACAATGGCTCAACATAAAGATGAGTGAAACAGTCAATAAATGAACATATTCGATAGAAACTCACTTTAAAGAGGAGTGAAATCAACAAGTTCATAGAGATGCCTCTCAGGCAAAATATCACTCATGTGCATGTATATATATCTATCGCCCCTCGGGCTAGCCTCTCTGCCACTCGTGACTCATTTTTTACCAAACAATACTCGCACTCAGCATTAGCGCTCAGTAGGTACCATATAGAAATCGCTGCAGCGTGCAACCCGATCCATATATATCGCTGCGGCATGCAGCCCGATCCATATATTTTGTGGACGGCGCTCACTAGGGGTGTGCAGACTCCGGGAGGGGCCCCTTACGCCCCAAGCACAATATTGCAGTGACGTGTAGCCTGATCTAACATATTGCTGCGGCACACCCCGATATGTAATATATATATATATATATATATATATATATATATATATATATATATATACTTCTGCGGCGTGCAACCTGATCCATGGATTTATAATCCTCACAACTAGGCCCTTGACCTCTCTCAGTCATTAACTTCACAATCAGACTCTCAGTCTATCTTAGTCATCAATCTCATCATCAGACCCTCGGTCTACCTCAGTAAAATAGGGAACTCAGGACCAAACAAGTTTTCCATACTTCTAAGAATATAGTGATAAAGCCAATTTTGAGTAATAAACAGGTAAAACATGACTGGGAATTTGCTTTCAAACAAATACAGTGAGGGAAGATAGCAAAAATGCCCCTAAGGGTCTCAACAAGTCGGCACAAGTCCCCAACATGACATACAACCCAAAATATAATAACATCAAACAATTAACTATCAAATACACATTAAAATAATTGTTCGGGATGGACTAGGTCACAATCCCCCAGCGATGCTCTACCCCGCGCTTGTCATCCAGTGTGTAAGTCACCTCAAAGTTACCCAATGATGTGAAATACGGAGTTCCAAACCTTCACGACAGTATTTACAATCATTACTTACCTCGAATCGGCAAAATATCCAGCTCGCGATGCCTTTGCCCCTTAAATTGGCCTCCACGTGCGTCGAATGTATCCAAAATCAAAGCGAATACATCACAACATATTAAGGGAACAAAGCCCAAACAAAAAAATAAAAAAATATAAAAAATCTCCAAATTAGCAAAAGCGGAGCCCGGGCCCACTTCTTGAAACTTAAAAATTTTCACATCAATGGGTTCCTTATCTTCCCACGAGTTCATACATACCAAAAGTTCTAACATCCAACCCCAAATGGCCCCTTAAATCCCAATTTAAAAGTCCAATTTCTCAAGCCCCAGTTCTTCAATTTTAGGCTTAGTTTCCATGAATTTCTAGGTGGATTTCACAATAAAAACGAGTTTTAAGTAAAAAATCTTACCTCGGATTGATTCCCCTCGAACCCCTCTTCAATTTCCTTCAAAAGCTCTAAAAATTTGCCAACAATGAAGTGAAAATGAGCTCCAACTCGCGGATGAAATGTTTATAACCTTTCTGCCCAGACCTGATATTCCTCCTATGCGATCACAGCCCCAAGCTTGCGCTCGTGAAGAGCAAATTTTCCACGACCTCAAAATAAACTATGCGAATGCGTTAAAATCCTTGCGAATGCGATGCAACCTTTTCCCACACTACGCGAATGCGAACCATACACTGCGAACGCGAAGGCAAAAGCCCCTGACCCTCAAATCCTCCTTTGCGAACGCGGAGGGTATCATGCGAACGCAAAGCATCCAGAATTTCCCCTCCGCAAACGCGAAGACAAAATTTCAGGCCTCCCAAATTGTATTTATGTTAACGCGGGGGACTCCCACGATTGCGAAGGTCAAAATTCCTCTGCAATAGCTACTCCATTTCTGCAATTTCCTATGTCTCAAAAACCTTCCGTTAGCCATCCAAAACTGACCCGAGGCCCCCGGGACCTCAACCAAAAGGAGAAACACATCCTAAAACACCATTCAAACTTGTTCCAATCAATAAAACACTTCAAACAACACTAGAACCATCATTTCACATCGAATTCAAGCCTAAGTCTTTCCCAAAACTTCCAAAACATGCATTTGATAAAAAAACCCAACCAAACCACGTTTGACCTGAAAATTTGCACACACATCACAAATGACATAATGAAGCTTTAGCAACTCTCGGAATTCTGTTCCAACCTTAGGATCAAAATCTCACCTATCAACCGAAAATCGCCAAGATACTAACTTCGCCAATCCAAGACTAATTCTACACCGGACCTCCAAAACCAATTCCGATCGCGCTACCAAGTCATAAATCACCCAACGAAGTGAACAAATTTATAAAAATTTGGATCCGAGTTCATATACCAATAAGTCAACACTTGGTCAAACTTTTCAAATTCAAAGCTTTCAGCTGAGACTGTTCTTTCAAATTCATTCCAAATTTTCCTGAAAACCAAAACCAACGATCTACATCAGTCATAATACATTACACGTGGCAAGTCATGCACGAGAATTGGCGATCAAAGTACAAAAGCTAAAAATGATTATCGGGTCGTTACATCCTTCCCCACTTAAATACAGGTTCATCCTTGAACGTACCCAGAGTTGTTCTAAAAGCCAACCAATCGCTGAATAACCTTACCATGCATATAACCGGGGGTGATACCAAGTTACCCTACCTCATATAGTTCCGATAACATGAAATAATCGAAATTCGACAATCCATCCTAGTCTATGAACCATATAACTACATTTCTTCTTCTAATATCCTCAATGCTTCCAAAATCTCACATTTATACTGTGAATAAGTCCCAATCAAGCTGTAGTAAACCATATCTTCTATCTCAGGCACAATCATCCGATATACCGCATACTCAATCACTCATGGCGATAACGTATATTCACAAGAGTTGCACATTATAATCGAATACAGATAGAAAACCTCTTAATGACTAAAGTCTCATTCCAACACTTCCATATGCTGCCAATGATAAATGAAACACGCAGTAAATCATAACCATTTCTCAGATCAGCCATCCATAAGGCTACTTCTCCTTTGGCAAGGACCATAGCAAATTTCTGAACCGAACCTCGATATTTATCCATCAAACATGCTTCTATCGAATCCGTTGTATTCAGTACAAACCCCAACAATCTCATCTCATTCAACATAATTACATGGTGACATGACACACCAAGCCCGGCTAAAGCCGAAACTTGAGCAGTCCGCACACCAATAAGCAATAATCCGATCATACTCATATCACAAAACTGACTATAATGAAAGAGATGTACCTCAAGCTCACCAGTACCATCACAACACATGGCTAAGAACCCGTCTCACATGATAGAAATAGAACATACTAATCCAAACTGCAAGGTCATATTTCCATATAGCTTCTCTACCACGCACGATCCTATCCAAACACTGCTCCACATAGAATACCTCAAGTCACTATGCTCGAAATTGACAGCCCCACTCAATTGATGTCTAAAATCAAAGAAAATTGTTACACTTATGGTGAAACAAATGACATATGCTATGCAAACCCGATAGGACATTACCAATACACTATTCACCAAGCAACTCCCAATTACTTTTCCCGCTCGACTTCCATTATGAAATTCCGATAGAACCACACCATAGGTTCCTATAACCAATAGATCTTAACGTCTTACAACACAAAAAAGTAACTTATAGATCCCCCTAATCACTCATAGATCAAATCAACCGAGTCAACACATCCTTCGCCAACAACAACTCGAAGTCAACAAAACCATCTCGATGCCGGGCACACATTCGTATAGGTCTACCAATGGACCACACATCAACTCCAGCTACACACCACAAATAAATAATCCTTTGAAGGTCCACAATGACCGAATCATTGTACATACTAAAATCCGACTAACTTACCCACATTTTGCCATCTACAACCACATGCTAACCTGCATATGAGAACCTCCAGTCTCCATGTCACGACCCGAATTTTCCACCCTCGGGAGTCGTGATGGTGCCTACTATTAGGAGCTAGGCAAGCCATTTATTAATTACCTCTTTTAGCAACCATCAATAAATTAAAAAAAATGAAGCATGTAGTGATAAAAGCGAAAGTCTTGAATGTAAATACCTTAAAGGAATACGGAATACCAATACAAAAATCTACCCAAGATTTGATGTCACAATGCTCACGACCTTCTAAGATTACTAAGTACAATAGACTGAAAGAAGTCATAATCTGTTTGTCTCGGTATAAGGATAACAAACTAAAATAAAGATAGAGGAGACTCCGGGACTGCGAGCGTCAGCAAGGCTACCTCGGTGTCTATGGACTGAAGGTCTACTCCCAATCTACTGCTGCTGCTCAAAAACTCCTCCGGTATCTGCACATAAGTGCAGAATGTAGCACCAGTACAACCGACCCCATGTGCTGGTAAGTGTCTGGCCTAACCCCAGCGAAGTAGTGATGAGGCTAGGACCAGACTCCAAATAAACTTGTACAATTACATAATATATGGCGAAGGAAACAACAAGAAATAACAAGCAAAACTAGGGAGGGGAAACATGCTTTAGAGATAAAAAAATGAACAAAATTCTCAGAACTGATAAAGAACCCACTATAAAGCTACTACTATGAATAAGAATATATAAAACAACTTTCATATAAATGCTCATCTTATTGCAGCCATGCAGCCCCATCCCATTTCTCAATATCTGGTGGTAGGCATACCACCCTCTCCCATTTTAATCAATATCTTGTGGTAGGTGTACCACCCGATCCCATTTTATCATAACTTGTGGTAGGCGTACCACCTGATCCCATTTCATCATAACTCGTGATAGGCGTACCACCCGCTCCCATTTCAATCAATATCTCGTAGTAGGCATACCACCCAATCCCATTTCATCAATATCGTGTGGTAGGCGTACCATACAATCCCATTTCAATTAATATCTTGTGGTAGGCGTACCACCCGATCCCATTTCATCAATATCTTGTGGTAGGGGTACCACCCGATCTTATTTTATCAATATTTTGTGGTAGGCATACCACCCCATCCCATTTCATCCAACACAATACACAAAAAAGACCCCGGGAAGGGAACAAGACAATGTAATAACTTCCTGGCAAGGGAACACAATAACAACAATTCCAATATCCCAGCAAGGGAGAGTCAGCTATAACCAATCCTATTCAATTTTTTCGGCACAGTTAAAACCAATACTCAGTATCAAGGATTTTCAATCAAGGATTTTATAGGATCAATTAAGAATTCAAAGCTATCAATTTAAGACCCATGGTCATGCTCGACATCAACATATGGATACTCGTCACCATGCCCATACGTCGTACACAACACAGACACGTAGCAAATACGACTCAACTCCTAATCTCTCAAGCTGGGGTTAAACCAAACACTTACCTCAATGCTTCAAACTCAATTCAAACCTCAAGTATGGCTTTACCCATTGACTCCACCACAAAACCACTCGAATCTAGTCACATATCACTTTATTTGATTAATAAATACTATTGAAACAACCCCAAAGCATAAAAATAAGTTTTTACAAGGTTTATCCAAAAGGTCAAAATGCCCCTGGGCCCACATGGTCAAAATCCAAGGTTTGAACCTGATTACCCATTCTCCATGAACTCGAATATATGATTTATTTTGGAACCGGACCTCGAATTGAGGTCCAAAACCCCCAATTTTAGAAAACCTAGGTTCTATAATTCCAATAGTTCCCCATTAAAATCATTGATTTGAAGTTGAAATCATGTTAAAAGATGTTAAAGAGTAGGAAAAATAGTTTAGAAATCACTTACCAATCGTTTTGGTGAAGAAGAGTTGTTTGAAAAATCGCCTCTTATGTATTGGGGTTTTGAAAAGTGTAAAATTACTGAAAATCTCATCTTTCTATACCCTCCCAGAAGTCCCAGTGCACACCGCGTCCGCTGGTAGATCTGGAGGTTGTTGGCTCTCTGAGTCTGGCTACGCAAACCGCGCATGAACGACTGAGGCCATGCATCTTCTACCGCGGACCGCGCTAAATGGACCGTGGATGCGCTGGCCCTTCCGCGGCCGTATACGTTTTCACGCAGACCATGCTAGATGGTTCCGAGACCTGCAACATTTCAGCTCTCTAATTCTTCCAGCGCGGACCACACTGATAGGGAGCGCACCTACGCGGTTAACCTGGAAAACATCTATTTTTATGTCTATGACCTCCCGGAACCTATTCAAAACTCACCCGAGCCCTCAGAGCTCCAAACCATAAATACACACCACCTCAGAAAGATCCTACGGACTTACTCGTGTGATCAAATCGCCAAAATAATATCATATACATTGAATCAAGCCCCAAAGCATATGATTTTCTTTCAATTTTTCATGAAACATCAATTTTTCTTTTTTAAGTCTGAAATATGTCAAATGACGTCCATTTTCAACCAAACTTTACAGAAAGCGCTTAAATCACATATAAGACTTGTACCAGGTATCAGAACAAAAATACGAGCCTGATACTATTGTCTTTTAATAAATTTCATTTTCCAATTTCTTTAGTTATTTTCAGGAAACAATTTCACATAAAAATTCATTTTTCGGACTTGGAACCTCGGAATTTGATTCTGGGCATACGCCTAAGTCCCATATTTTCCTACGGACCCTCCAGGACTGGCAAATCACAGGTCTGGGTCTGTTTATCCAAAATGTTGACCGAAGTAATTATTATTCATATTAATTTCAAAATTCATCATTCTTTCTCACATAACTCATATGTAAGCTTTTCGGCTATGCGCCTAGACTCTGCACGCAAATCGAGATACCATATATGAGGTTTTGAAGGCCTCAGAGACACAGAATGAGTTAGAACACCTCTAAAACAACTGTTCGTCCTCGAACGGACGAAAGAAAAAAGTACCTATGGCGGCAAATAGATGAGGATTACGACTCCGCATATCAGACTCGGACTCCCAGGTCGATGCCTCAGGAGTCTGACCTCTTCACTGAACACGCACAGAAAGAAAACTCTTCGTTCTCAACTGTCAACCTACCGGTCTAAAATAGCCACCGGCTCCTCCTCATATGACAGGTCCTTGTCCAACTGGACGGTGCTGAAATCCAACATGTGGGATGGATCGTCGTGATACTTCCGGAGCATGAAACCATGAAACACTGGATGCACGCCTGACAAGCTAGAAAGCGGGGCAAGTCTATAAGCCACCTCTCCCACACGATCGAGAATCTTAAATGGACAAATGAACCTAGGGATAAGCTTTCCCTTCTTCCCAAATCTCATCACGGCCTTCATAGGCGATACTCGGAGTAATACTCGCTCACCAACCATGAAAGCCATATCTCAAACCTTGCGATCTGCATAACTCTTCTGCCTGGATTGAGCCATCTGAAGCCTATCCTTGATGATCTCGTCCTTATCCAAGGCCTCCTGAACTAAATATGTACACAATAACCGAGCCTCTCTCTGCTCAAACCACTGACTGGAGAATGATATTGCGTACCATACAACGCCTCATAAGGAGCCATCTGAATGCTGGACTGGTAGCTGTCGTTGTAGGCGAACTCTGCTAACGGCAAAAACTGATCCCACGAGCCTCCAAAATTAATAACACAGGCTCAAAGCATATCCTCCAATATCTGAATGGCCCGCTCGGACTGTCTGTCCATCTAAGGATGAAATGTTGTGCTCAACTCAACCTAGGTGCCTAGCTCTCGCTGAACTGCTCTCTAGAAGCGCAAGGTAAACTGCGTACCTCGGTACAAAATGATAGATACTGGAACCCCATGAAGGCGAACAATCTCTCTCATATAGACCTCAGCTAAACTTTCAGATAAATATGTGGATGCAACAGGAACAAAATGTGCTGACTTGGTCAATTTATCAACAATGACCCAAATCACATCAAATTTCTTCCGATTCAACGGGAGTCCAGTATCAAAATCCATACTAATCCTCTCCCACTTCTACTCGGGAAGCTTAATCCTATGAAACACTCCACCAGGCCTCTGATGCTCATACTTAACCCGCTGAAAGTTTACATATCGAGCTACATATGCAACAATATCTTTCTTCATTCTACGCCACCAATAGTGCTGCCTCAGATCCTGATACATCTTCGCGGCACCCGAGTGAATAGAATACCGAGAACTGTGGGCCTCCTCAAAGATCAACTCTCGAATCCCATCAATATTTGGCACGCAAACTCGCCCCTACAATCTTAAGACACCATCGTCACCTAAGGTCACCTTCTTGGCACCTCCACGCTATACCGTGTCTCTCAGGAGAGACACACAAATGGGGATCATCGAGCTGCCTCTCACGGATATGCTCCAACAATGAAGAACGAGTGACCATGAAAGCTAACACTCGACTAGGCTCAGAAATATCCAATCTCACGAATCGATTGACCAAGGCCTGAACATCCAAAGCAAGCGATCTCAGGCTGACTTGAATATAAGCAAGACTACCCATGGTGGCTGACTTCCTACTCAACACATCGGCCACTACGATAGCCTCCCTCGGGTGATACAAGATTGTAACATCATAATCTTTTAATAACTCCTACCACCTCCTCTGCCTCAGATTCAACTCCTTTTGCTTGAATAGATACTGAAGACTCTTGCGATCAGCGTACACCTCACACGTCACACCATACAGATAATGCCTCCACATCTTCAATGCATGAACAATGGCTGCTAACTCCAGATCATGAACCGGATAATTCTTCTCATGGATCTTTAACTGCCTCGAAGTATAGGCAATGACTCTTCCATCCTGCATAAATAATGCACCAAGCCCAATACGAGATGCATCACAATAAACTATATAAGGCCCTGAACCTGTGGGTGATGTAGTCAGAGCTCTCTTGAGCTTCTGAAAGCTCGCCTCACACTCATCTGACCATCTGAACTAAGCACCCTTCTGGGTCAACCTGGTCATCGAGGTTGCAATAGACGAGAACCCTTCCACGAACCGATTACAGTAGCCTGCTAACCTAAAGAAACTCGAAATCTCTGTAGTTGAAGCTGGTCGACGCCAGTTCTTGACTATCTCGATCTTCTTCGGATCCACTTGAATACCCTCTGCTGAAATAAGGTGACCTATAAATGCAAGCGAACTCAACTAGAACTCACACTTCAAGAACTTAGCATATAACTGGCTATCCTTCAGAGTCTGAAGAACCACTATGAGGTGTTGATCGTACTCCTACTGGCTGCGGGAGTACACCAAAATATCATCAATAGAGACTATCATGAACATGTCCAAATATGGCCTGGACACTCGGTTAATCAACTCCATGAATGCTGCTGGGGCATTTGTCAACCCAAATGACATGACCAAGAACTCATAATGCCCATAACGAGTGCAGGAAGCTGTCTTAGGGACATCGTATGCCCTAATCCTCAACTGGTGGTAGCCATATCTCAAGTCAATCTTGGAAAACACCCTGGCACCCTAAAGTTGGTCAAACAGATCATCAATCCTCGGCAGTGGATACTTATTCTTAATCGTTACCTTGTTCAATTGCCTGTAATATATGAACATCCTCATCGATCCGTCCTTCTTCTTGGAGAGTAACACTGGCGCACCCCAAGGCGAAACAATGGGTCTAATGAAACCCTTCTCTAGCAAAACTTGCAACTGGTCCTTTAACTCCTTCAACTCTAGTGGGGCCATATGATATGGCAGGATAGAAATGGGCTGAGTTCCCGAAGCCAAATCAATGCAGAAATAAATATCCCTGTCGGGTGGCATGCCCGACACGGGAAACTCCCAAAAAATGGGAATAGAATAAATAGAGGGGACCTCAGCACTGGAATCATGGACATTAGCCAAATAAGCCAAACACCCCTGCTCGACCATACGTCGAGCCTTTACATATGAGATAACACTGCAACTGGAATGACCAGGAGTCCCTCTCCACTCTAAACGGTGAAAATCTGGTAAGGCTAGGGTCACGGTCTTGGAATGGCAATCCAAGATAGCATGATATGGGGACAACCAATCCATCCCTAATATGACATCAAAGTCGACCATGTTTAGAAGTAACAAATCAACATGGGTCGTAAGACTCCCAATCACTACAACGTAGGAACAATGAACTCGGTCGACCATGACAGAATCACCCACCGGTGTAGACACATAAACAGGAATACTTAATGCATCACTAGGCATGACTAGGTTCGGTGCAATATAAGATGACACATATGAATACATAGACCCTGGATTAAATAGCACTGAAGCATCTCTATCACAAACCAGAATAGTACCTTTAATGATTGCATCTAAAGACTCGGCCTCTAGTCTAGCTGGAAGAGCATAACACCGGGGTTGGGTCCCACCTCCTTGAACCACATCTCTAGGACGGCCGGCTGCTGGCTGGCCTCCATCCCTGGTGGCCTAAGGTCCACCTCTATTACCTTTACCTCCACCTCTAGCACCTCTACCCCCGTCTCTAGCTTGCTGGGAAGGCTATGGAGCATCTGGTGCCTGTATCATGGCACGGGAACCCTGCTGTGAAGAACTGCTCGAAGTTCGAGGACAATACCTAGAAATGTGCCTCGTGTCACCATAAGTAAAACAAGCTCTCAGCTACTGGGACTGGCGACCTTGGAAACTCTGAAGCAATGGTGCACTGATAGGTGTTGATGGTGTACAATAAGGCTGCTGATCAGAATAATGCGGCTGAGAACCGCAACCACCTGAAGTACCCTGAGAAGCTTTGAGTGCTGACTGGAAGGATCTAGGAGGATGGCCAATATCATATGAATATTTGCCTCCAGATGAGGCACCACTAAATTGTCCTGACTGACGGGGTCTCTTGTCTGCTCTATAACCACCCCCTGTGGCAATACCATCTCAATCCTCCGGGCCACATTGGCCGCCTCCTGAAAAGTGATATCATTCCCCGCCTCTCTATCCATCTAGAGACAAATAGGCTAGATGGGTCCATCAATAAACTGTCTCACTCTCTCTCTCTCTCTCAATGGGGAGTATGACAATATCATGGCGAGTTAACTTAATAAACCTAGTCTCGTACTGGGTGACTGACATGGACCCTTGATGGAGACGCTCGAGCTACCTCCGATAGCCCTGTGTGATAGGGAGAAACGTCTCTAGAAATGTGTGTGTGAGCTGATCCTAGTCAAGGATGGAGACTCTACTGGTCTAGCTAAATAGAAATCCCTCCACCAAGTCTTGGCAGATCCAGATAGGTAAAATATAGCAAAGTCAACTCCATTGGACTCAACAATACTCATGTTTCGAAGAACCCCGTGGCAACTGTCCAAATAATCCTGAGGGTCCGCGGTGGGTGCACCGTTGAAGGTAGTATTGAAGAACTTGGTGAACCTATCCAACCTCCACAAAGTATCTGCAGACATAGCCGCTCCACCTTCGGTCTGAACAATCACTCCTGGCTGAACTGCCATATCTGGCTAAACTATTGGAATCTAAACCTGGGGAGCTACCTGCTCCGGAGTGCAAGTAGCAGGAGTCTGGGCCCCTCCTCCAGCCTGAGAGATAGCTGGTGCTACAGGAAGCAACCCTGCTGGGGTGACGCGCTCCATAAGACCCATAATCAAACCAGAGCGTCCTGAAGAACTGGGGTGGCAATGAACACCTTTGGGACCTGAGCTAGGCCCACCAGAACTACTGGAGCTGGGGGCGGAACCTCCTCATCCAAATCAACCAGAGGCTCCGCCACTGGTGCTGCTGCTAGGGGCTGAGCTCTACCCCTACCTCGCCTCTGGCACAGCCTCGTCCTTGCCCTCTACCCCCAGCGGGGGTTGTCTGGGGCTCGGACTGCTAATAGGAAGAGGAAGAAGCGCGTGTTCTTGCTATCTGTGAAGAACAAAGTAGAAAGATAATCAGTATTTGAGAAAAAGAACCGTACGATAAGAAAAAACAAATGTGAAATTTCCCTAACTCGGTAGCCTCTAAGGGATAAATACAGAGGTCTCCGAACTCTACCAAGTTTGTTCGTGAGTTTTGAGACCGATACAACCTAGAGCTCTGATACTAACTTGTCAGGACCCATATTTTCCACCCGAGGGAGTCGTGATGGTGCCTACTATTAGGAGCTAGGCAAGCCATTTATTAATTACCTCTTTTAGCAACTATCAAGAAATTTTATAAAAATGAAGAATGTAATGATAAAAGCGAAAGTCTCAAATGTAAATAACTGAAAGCAATGCAGAATCCCAATACAAAACTCTACCCAAGATTTGGTGTCACAATGCTCACAAACTTCTATGATTACTAAGTAAAATAAACTGAAAGAAGTCATAATCTATTTGTCTCGGTACAAGGATAACAAACTGAAGTTAAAATAGAGGAGACTCCTGGCCTGCGGACGTCAGCAAGGCTACCTCGGTGTCTCTGGACTGAAGGTCTACTCCCAATCTATTGTTGTTGCTCAAAAGCTGCTCCGGTATCTGCACATAAGTGCAGAGTGTAGCATCAGCACAACCGACCCCAGCGAAGTAATGGCGAGGCTAGGACCAGACTCCAGATAAACTTGTACAATTACATAATACATGGTGAAGGAAATAGCATGAAATAACAAGTAAACTGGGGAGGGAAACATGCTCCGGGGATAACGGAATGAACAAAATTCTCAGAATTGACAAAGAACCCACTATAAAGCTACTAACATGAATAAGAATATATAAAACAACTTTCATTTAAATTCTCATCTCGTTGCACGCGTGCAACCCGATTCCATTTCTCAATATCTCGTGGTAGGCATACCACCCGCTCCCATTTTAATCAATATCTTGTGGTAGGCGCACCACCCTATCATAACTTGTGGTAGGCGTACCACCCGATCCCATTTCACCATAACTCATGGTAGGCGTACCACCCGCTCCCATTTCAATTAATATCTCATGGTAGGCATACTACCCGCTCCCATTTCAATCAATATCTAATGGTAGACGTACCACTCGCTCCCATTTCAATCAATATCTTGTGGTAGGCGTACCACCCGATCCCACTTCATCAATATCTTGTGGTAGATGTACCATCCGATCCCATTTCAATCAATATCTTGTGGTAGGCGTACCACCCGATCCCATTTCATCAACATCTTGTGGTAGGCTACCACCCGATCCCATTTCATCAATATCTTGTGGTAGGCGTATCACCCGATCCCATTTCATCAATTTCTTGTGATAGGCATACCACCTGATCCCATTTCATCCAACACAATAGACAAAAAAAATCCCGGCAAGGGAAAAAGACAATGAATGACTTCTCATCAAGGGAATACAATAACAACAATTCAAATATCCCGGTAAGGGAGAGTCAGCTATTACCAATCCTATTCAATTTTTTCTCGGCACAGTTAAAACCAATACTCATAATCAAGGATTATCAATCAAGGCTTTTATATGATCAACTAAGAATTCACAACTATCAATTTAAGACCCATGGTCATGCTCGACACCAACATATGGATACTCGTCACCATGCCCATATGTCGTACACAACACAAACACATAGCAAATACGACTCAACTCCTAGTCCCTCAAGCTAGGTTAAACCGAACACTTACCTCGATGCTTCAATCTCAATTCAAACCTCAAGAATGGCTTTACCCCTTGATTCCACCACAAAACCGCTCGAATCAAGTCATAAATCACTTTATTACATAAATAAATACTATTGAAATCTACCCCAAAGCATGAAAATAAGTTTTTACAAGGTTTTATCCAAAAGGTCAAAAATGCCCCAGGCCCACATGGACAAAACCCAAGGTTCGAATCAAAAGCCGATTACCCATTCCATCATGAACTCAGATATATGATTTATTTTGGAATCGGGCCTCGAATTGAGGTCCAATACCCCCAATTTTAGAAAACCTAGGTTTTACCCAAAATTCCCAAATTTCCCCATTAAAATCTTTGATTTGAAGTTGAAATCATGGTAAAAGATGTTAAGGAGTAGGTAAAATAGTTTAGAAATCACTTACAAATCGTTTTGGAGAAGAAGAGTTGTTTGAAAAATTGCCTTTTATGTTCTGGGGTTTTGAAAAGTGTAAAATGACTGAAAATACCGTCTTTTTATACCCTCCCAGAAGTCCCAGTGCAGACCACGCAAGAAGGATTGCGGCCGCACTGGTAGATATGGAGGTTGCTGGCTCTCTGAGGCTGGCTACGCGGACCGCACATGAACAACTGCGGCCGTGCAGCTTCCACCATGGAGCGTGCTAAATGGACCGCGGCCGCACACATTTTCACGTGGACCGCGCCAGAGGGTTCCAAGACCTGCAACATTACAACTGTTTGATTCTTCAAGCGCGGACCGCACTGATAGGGAGCACGGCCCCGCTGGTGTATCTAGACACTGCTATTTTTAAGTCTATGACCTATTAGAACCTATTTAAAACTCACCCGATCCCTCGGGGCTCCAAACTAAACATACACACCACCTCAAGAAACATCTTACGAACTTACTCGTGCGATCAAATCGCCAAAATAATATCATATACATAGAATCAAGCCCCAAAGATTAAGCTTTTCTTTCAATTTTTCATGAAACACCAATTTTCCATTTTAAGTATGAAATACGTCAAATAACATCTGTTTTCAACCAAACTTTACAGAAAATGCTTAAATCACATATAGGAGTTGTACCGGGGGTTGGAACCAAAATACAAGCCCGATACCACAGTGTTTTAATCAATTTCATTATCCAATTTCTTTAGTTATTTTCAAGAAACAATTTCTCATAAAAATTCATTTCTCGGACTTGGGACCTCGAAATTCGATTATGGGCATACGCCCAAGTCCCATATTTTCCTACAGACCCTCTGGGACCGTCAAATCATGGGTCCGGATCCATGTACTCAAAATGTTGACCGAAGTCAATATTAATCATATTAATATATTATCATTTTTTTTATTCTCACAGAATTCATACTTAAGCTTTCCGACTACGCGCCCGGACTGCAAACGCAAATCAAGACAACCCTAAATGAGGTTTTCAAGGCCTCGGAGAGGTAGAATGAGTAAGAACACAGGTGATGACCCTTAGGGTCGTCACACTCCAAGTGCATAAAACACACGAATTACCGTATCTAATCCCAATTCTACCACTCACATATATAACTCACCTCTAGTACTCAATCATTCCATGAAAGATACTCTAAGATTCTTTTATGCCACCAAGAAAACTCGAATGTCAGCAATCGATCCAGCCTGAAGGTTCCGTAATACTAACGAAGTTCTATCAACTTAATCACATTGCCTTTTCAGAAACATATGCCCTTGTAAAATCACTATGATTAGCAATATCATTTTCTTAATCATCTGAAGATCATTCGCTCTAATCATCTGAGGTTCATTTCTCTAATCACTTAAAACTGCCCGTGGTGCCTAAGAATTTCATGACTTTCCATTCGAAACGGAATCGAAACCTTACACACGCAAACCCCAATCCCGCACAACATAACTCATATACCATACCATCCTAGGATAACATGAGAAGTTCATATCCCTTTTGAGCCACAAACACTTACGTACACAACTAGTTAAGAACTTTCCATCGGTCCCATCTAGAAGAAAGTCGCTATACATCTCATGTTATGCATGCCCATAGAAAATATACCTCTCCAAACCGTAGCGAACACCATCAAGAACTCTCCAAGTTCCCTTAGCATAAATAAGACCTGTCAGGACTAAATTCTTCTAACTCAACCAAGCTAAGTAAGCCATCAAAACCTAAGAGCATTGCTGCGTAATATCAGTAAGAACTCATCACCTCGGACACACACAAGGAATTAATCATATCCTTACCATACCAGTCGGTCTACCATCAAGCTACTCCAGCTATCTAAGTTTCCTTCTGATTCACCTTCAACTTGATATTCGCTCTTGCTGGAGCACCATAATTTCTCACCCTAGACTCACCACACGAGACCCATAAGCCGCTAAATATTCTCTCAATCATTCTCAGAAACACCACATCCAGAATATTTTACTTTGAATAACTTCCTGCGAATCTGAATCTGTTACCCTTGTCTTCATGATACTGATACTTAGAATCCCATAATTAACAAAGAACTACCACAAGTCTTGACATCGTCCAATGAAAGCTCAGTTTCTAACCACACATGCAATTTTAAATACCCAATTGTTATATGTAGAATCTTGAACACATTAGAACCATTTCCACAAGTCATCTACTCTACTCAAACCGCAATTAACCCGATCAGTAGAACCAAACAACCAGTGCCTCATTGGCACTTCTAAAACTACAACACATAACCGAGCAATCAACTAATCAATAGAAAACTCCCCCACTTGGCTCGAAGCCATGGATCATAATACATTTAATAACTCATAACACTAATACTCTACTGATGCCACAATACCATAGTGAGATTAAACTCAAATACTTTGTAAGCTCATGCAAGTACAAATCATCTAGTGCGCTAAATCTTTTATAAATCTAGCAACAGTTAAGCCCACTCTATTAAGCGACCCAAAATTTCAAATCTCAACACGTACTTTTCAATTACATATGAGGTCTTGTAACATACACCTTGGGATCACACCACGTTAGAGCACTTCGCATGAGATAACCCACCTGCTTTGCCTCAATATAATATTTCTATATACTTTCCACTGTCACAAACATTACGCACTCACTTAGCACTTCTGAGTCTAAAATCACATCGCAACATGAAATTTACTGCATTCCAACTAGAAGGCATGAAAAGATTCTTCACACGCCTATAACCCAGGGCGATACCTCGAATCACGATGGAATTCAAGCACCTAATAGTTATTCTATCCTCCAACAGACCTATCTCGCAGTACTAACATACTCGTCGCATAGCTATCCAGCCAACACTTCCACTAATAGGGACAATACCGAGCATATAACTTCGAAGCACTTACTCTCATAATCAACACCTTGGTGCTCAAGCCATAGGCAAAGATTCGGCCTCAAGTCCTTCAGACTTTCCCAACATCAAACTCATAGAGATCACATATCGCCCCTCGATCGGGGAATCACAAGACATCAAGGCAGTGTATGATACTGAGCGCTCATGTATTTACCTTTCAAGTTGAATCAAGGACCCATATTAAGAATTCAAGAATGTGAAGTTTTCCTAAAGGTTCTGCAACCTCTCGAGGATAAATACAGACGTCTCCGTACACGATCCGCGAGACTCTACTAACATGACTCGTGAGACCTATGTAACCTAGGCTCCAATACCAACTTGTCATGACCCCAAACCGTCCCGGTCGTGATGGCGCCTCTCGTGAAAACAAGACTAGCCGACATAACACTCACATTAACCTATTAAGCATTAAGAGTCATTTTAAAGCCTTTCATTAACCTATTAAGCATTAAGAGTCATTTTAAAGCCTTTAATTAAACAATATTTCATAATGACTTCGGAAATAAGATTGCGGAATAGAAATAAAAGCCCAACATCGGGGTGTCACTAGTCATGAACATCTATCAAGGTCTGAATACAACAATAAATTTAATATAATATACTAATTATAGTAATAGAAATGTGAGGAAAGACACGGTGCTGCGAACGTGATAAGACTACCTACTAACTCTGATGACTTCGCATATGAGAAAATCAATACCCGCTATCGGGTTCCGATATAACTGCATCTGAACACAAGGTGCATGGAGTAATGTGAGTACTCCAACCCAGTAAGTAATAAGAGTAATGAAGGCTGAGCAACAGGAAACAATTAATCCACATTCACGTTAGGCTCAATAAACACAACAGACTTTCAAATCATAATACGAGTCAACCTTCCTTTTAAAATCCAACTTTTAGTAAAAATCATTTTGAAATACTTTCTAGCCGTTTCAGTAGGGGTTCAATACCATTTAAAACAATAATAGAGATTAAAGCCATAATTGGTCCCTCAGGTAAAACAATAATCATAAACACTTCATAACTTGAAAATCTCAGCGGAAATATCCAAATGCTAAATCAGTGATTAATTTCTGAACATCTCATAAACCCCAGTTTAATTAAAAGTTGTTTTAAGACATTTGTTCAACTTTCGACAGAGGCTCAACATAAAGTTGACTGAAAACATTCAATAAATTAACATATTCGATAGAAACTCACTTTAAAAAGGATGAAATCAACAAGTTCAAAAATAGGCCTCTCAGGCAAAATATCACTCATTTGCATGTATATATATCTATCACCTATCAGGCTAGCCTCTCTTTCACTCGTGACTCATCTCTTACCAAATAATACTCGCACTCAGCATTCGCGCTCAGTAGGTACCATATAGCAATCGCTATGGCGTGTAGCCCGATCAATATATATCGCTGCGACGAATAGCCCGATCCATATATTTTGTCGACGGCGCGCGCTGGTGGTTGTAGACTCTGGGAGCGTCCCCTTACGACCCAAGGTAATATTGTTGCGGCATGCAGCCCGATCCAACATATCGCTGCGGCGTGCAGCCCAATCCATACAAGTATAGCTGGGGCATGCAGCCTGATCCATACATACATACATATATATATATATATATATATATATATATATATATATATATATATATATATATATATATATATATATATATATATTTAGAAGTAACAAATCAACATGGGTCGTAAGACTCCCAATCACTACAACGTAGGAACAATGAACTCGGTCGACCATGACAGAATCACCCACCGGTGTAGACACATAAACAGGAATACTTAATGCATCACTAGGCATGACTAGGTTCGGTGCAATATAAGATGACACATATGAATACATAGACCCTGGATTAAATAGCACTGAAGCATCTCTATCACAAACCAGAATAGTACCTTTAATGATTGCATCTAAAGACTCAGCCTCTAGTCTAGCTGGAAGAGCATAACACCGGGGTTGGGTCCCACCTCCTTGAACCACATCTCTAGGACGGCCGGCTGCTGGCTGGCCTCCATCCCTGGTGGCCTAAGGTCCACCTCTATTACCTTTACCTCCACCTCTAGCACCTCTACCCCCGTCTCTAGCTTGCTGGGAAGGCTATGGAGCATCTGGTGCCTGTATCATGGCACGGGAACCCTGCTGTGAAGAACTGCTCGAAGTTCGAGGACAATACCTAGAAATGTGCCTCGTGTCACCATAAGTAAAACAAGCTCTCAGCTACTGGGACTGGCGACCTTGGAAACTCTGAAGCAATGGTGCACTGATAGGTGTTGATGGTGTACAATAAGGCTGCTGATCAGAATAATGCGGCTGAGAACCGCAACCACCTGAAGTACCCTGAGAAGCTTTGAGTGCTGACTGGAAGGATCTAGGAGGATGGCCAATATCATATGAATATTTGCCTCCAGATGAGGCACCACTAAATTGTCCTGACTGACGGGGTCTCTTGTCTGCTCTATAACCACCCCCTGTGGCAATACCATCTCAATCCTCCGGGCCACATTGGCCGCCTCCTGAAAAGTGATATCATTCCCCGCCTCTCTATCCATCTAGAGACAAATAGGCTAGATGGGTCCATCAATAAACTGTCTCACTCTCTCTCTCTCTCTCAATGGGGAGTATGACAATATCATGGCGAGTTAACTTAATAAACCTAGTCTCGTACTGGGTGACTGACATGGACCCTTGATGGAGACGCTCGAGCTACCTCCGATAGCCCTGTGTGATAGGGAGAAACGTCTCTAGAAATGTGTGTGTGAGCTGATCCTAGTCAAGGATGGAGACTCTACTGGTCTAGCTAAATAGAAATCCCTCCACCAAGTCTTGGCAGATCCAGATAGGTAAAATATAGCAAAGTCAACTCTATTGGACTCAACAATACTCATGTTTCGAAGAACCCCGTGGCAACTGTCCAAATAATCCTGAGGGTCCGCGGTGGGTGCACCGTTGAAGGTAGTATTGAAGAACTTGGTGAACCTATCCAACCTCCACAAAGTATCTGCAGACATAGCCGCTCCACCTTCGGTCTGAACAATCACTCCTGGCTGAACTGCCATATCTGGCTAAACTATTGGAATCTAAACCTGGGGAGCTACCTGCTCCGGAGTGCAAGTAGCAGGAGTCTGGGCCCCTCCTCCAGCCTGAGAGATAGCTGGTGCTACAGGAAGCAACCCTGCTGGGGTGACGCGCTCCATAAGACCCATAATCAAACCAGAGCGTCCTGAAGAACTGGGGTGGCAATGAACACCTTTGGGACCTGAGCTAGGCCCACCAGAACTACTGGAGCTGGGGGCGGAACCTCCTCATCCAAATCAACCAGAGGCTCCGCCACTGGTGCTGCTGCTAGGGGCTGAGCTCTACCCCTACCTCGCCTCTGGCACAGCCTCGTCCTTGCCCTCTACCCCCAGCGGGGGTTGTCTGGGGCTCGGACTGCTAATAGGAAGAGGAAGAAGCGCGTGTTCTTGCTATCTGTGAAGAACAAAGTAGAAAGATAATCAGTATTTGAGAAAAAGAACCGTACGATAAGAAAAAACAAATGTGAAATTTCCCTAACTCGGTAGCCTCTAAGGGATAAATACAGAGGTCTCCGTATCGATCCCTCAAACTCTACCAAGTTTGTTCGTGAGTTTTGAGACCGATACAACCTAGAGCTCTGATACTAACTTGTCAGGACCCATATTTTCCACCCGAGGGAGTCGTGATGGTGCCTACTATTAGGAGCTAGGCAAGCCATTTATTAATTACCTCTTTTAGCAACTATCAAGAAATTTTATAAAAATGAAGAATGTAATGATAAAAGCGAAAGTCTCAAATGTAAATAACTGAAAGCAATGCAGAATCCCAATACAAAACTCTACCCAAGATTTGGTGTCACAATGCTCACAAACTTCTATGATTACTAAGTAAAATAAACTGAAAGAAGTCATAATCTATTTGTCTCGGTACAAGGATAACAAACTGAAGTTAAAATAGAGGAGACTCCTGGCCTGCGGACGTCAGCAAGGCTACCTCGGTGTCTCTGGACTGAAGGTCTACTCCCAATCTATTGTTGTTGCTCAAAAGCTGCTCCGGTATCTGCACATAAGTGCAGAGTGTAGCATCAGCACAACCGACCCCAGCGAAGTAATGGCGAGGCTAGGACCAGACTCCAGATAAACTTGTACAATTAAATAATACATGGTGAAGGAAATAGCATGAAATAACAAGTAAACTGGGGAGGGAAACATGCTCCGGGGATAACGGAATGAACAAAATTCTCAGAATTGACAAAGAACCCACTATAAAGCTACTAACATGAATAAGAATATATAAAACAACTTTCATTTAAATTCTCATCTCGTTGCACGCGTGCAACCCGATTCCATTTCTCAATATCTCGTGGTAGGCATACCACCCGCTCCCATTTTAATCAATATCTTGTGGTAGGCGCACCACCCTATCATAACTTGTGGTAGGCGTACCACCCGATCCCATTTCACCATAACTCATGGTAGGCGTACCACCCGCTCCCATTTCAATTAATATCTCATGGTAGGCATACTACCCGCTCCCATTTCAATCAATATCTAATGGTAGACGTACCACTCGCTCCCATTTCAATCAATATCTTGTGGTAGGCGTACCACCCGATCCCACTTCATCAATATCTTGTGGTAGATGTACCATCCGATCCCATTTCAATCAATATCTTGTGGTAGGCGTACCACCCGATCCCATTTCATCAACATCTTGTGGTAGGCTACCACCCGATCCCATTTCATCAATATCTTGTGGTAGGCGTATCACCCGATCCCATTTCATCAATTTCTTGTGATAGGCATACCACCTGATCCCATTTCATCCAACACAATAGACAAAAAAATCCCGGCAAGGGAAAAAGACAATGAATGACTTCTCATCAAGGGAATACAATAACAACAATTCAAATATCCCGGTAAGGGAGAGTCAGCTATTACCAATCCTATTCAATTTTTTCTCGGCACAGTTAAAACCAATACTCATAATCAAGGATTATCAATCAAGGCTTTTATATGATCAACTAAGAATTCACAACTATCAATTTAAGACCCATGGTCATGCTCGACACCAACATATGGATACTCGTCACCATGCCCATACGTCGTACACAACACAAACACATAGCAAATACGACTCAACTCCTAGTCCCTCAAGCTAGGTTAAACCGAACACTTACCTCGATGCTTCAATCTCAATTCAAACCTCAAGAATGGCTTTACCCCTTGATTCCACCACAAAACCGCTCGAATCAAGTCATAAATCACTTTATTACATAAATAAATACTATTGAAATCTACCCCAAAGCATGAAAATAAGTTTTTACAAGGTTTTATCCAAAAGGTCAAAAATGCCCCAGGCCCACATGGACAAAACCCAAGGT
Organism: Nicotiana benthamiana; assembly: GCA_034376525.1. Taxonomy (NCBI): domain Eukaryota; kingdom Viridiplantae; phylum Streptophyta; class Magnoliopsida; order Solanales; family Solanaceae; genus Nicotiana; species Nicotiana benthamiana. The sequence continues at coordinate 81,899,149 of CM067331.1, forward strand.
TCGAATCAAAAGCCGATTACCCATTCCATCATGAACTCAGATATATGATTTATTTTGGAATCGGGCCTCGAATTGAGGTCCAATACCCCCAATTTTAGAAAACCTAGGTTTTACCCAAAATTCCCAAATTTCCCCATTAAAATCTTTGATTTGAAGTTGAAATCATGGTAAAAGATGTTAAGGAGTAGGTAAAATAGTTTAGAAATCACTTACAAATCGTTTTGGAGAAGAAGAGTTGTTTGAAAAATTGCCTTTTATGTTCTGGGGTTTTGAAAAGTGTAAAATGACTGAAAATACCGTCTTTTTATACCCTCCCAGAAGTCCCAGTGCAGACCACGCAAGAAGGATTGCGGCCGCACTGGTAGATATGGAGGTTGCTGGCTCTCTGAGGCTGGCTACGCGGACCGCACATGAACAACTGCGGCCGTGCAGCTTCCACCATGGAGCGTGCTAAATGGACCGCGGCCGCACACATTTTCACGTGGACCGCGCCAGAGGGTTCCAAGACCTGCAACATTACAACTGTTTGATTCTTCAAGCGCGGACCGCACTGATAGGGAGCACGGCCCCGCTGGTGTATCTAGACACTGCTATTTTTAAGTCTATGACCTATTAGAACCTATTTAAAACTCACCCGATCCCTCGGGGCTCCAAACTAAACATACACACCACCTCAAGAAACATCTTACGAACTTACTCGTGCGATCAAATCGCCAAAATAATATCATATACATAGAATCAAGCCCCAAAGATTAAGCTTTTCTTTCAATTTTTCATGAAACACCAATTTTCCATTTTAAGTATGAAATACGTCAAATAACATCTGTTTTCAACCAAACTTTACAGAAAATGCTTAAATCACATATAGGAGTTGTACCGGGGGTTGGAACCAAAATACAAGCCCGATACCACAGTGTTTTAATCAATTTCATTATCCAATTTCTTTAGTTATTTTCAAGAAACAATTTCTCATAAAAATTCATTTCTCGGACTTGGGACCTCGAAATTCGATTATGGGCATACGCCCAAGTCCCATATTTTCCTACAGACCCTCTGGGACCGTCAAATCATGGGTCCGGATCCATGTACTCAAAATGTTGACCGAAGTCAATATTAATCATATTAATATATTATCATTTTTTTTATTCTCACAGAATTCATACTTAAGCTTTCCGACTACGCGCCCGGACTGCAAACGCAAATCAAGACAACCCTAAATGAGGTTTTCAAGGCCTCGGAGAGGTAGAATGAGTAAGAACACAGGTGATGACCCTTAGGGTCGTCACACTCCAAGTGCATAAAACACACGAATTACCGTATCTAATCCCAATTCTACCACTCACATATATAACTCACCTCTAGTACTCAATCATTCCATGAAAGATACTCTAAGATTCTTTTATGCCACCAAGAAAACTCGAATGTCAGCAATCGATCCAGCCTGAAGGTTCCGTAATACTAACGAAGTTCTATCAACTTAATCACATTGCCTTTTCAGAAACATATGCCCTTGTAAAATCACTATGATTAGCAATATCATTTTCTTAATCATCTGAAGATCATTCGCTCTAATCATCTGAGGTTCATTTCTCTAATCACTTAAAACTGCCCGTGGTGCCTAAGAATTTCATGACTTTCCATTCGAAACGGAATCGAAACGTTACACACGCAAACCCCAATCCCGCACAACATAACTCATATACCATACCATCCTAGGATAACATGAGAAGTTCATATCCCTTTTGAGCCACAAACACTTACGTACACAACTAGTTAAGAACTTTCCATCGGTCCCATCTAGAAGAAAGTCGCTATACATCTCATGTTATGCATGCCCATAGAAAATATACCTCTCCAAACCGTAGCGAACACCATCAAGAACTCTCCAAGTTCCCTTAGCATAAATAAGACCTGTCAGGACTAAATTCTTCTAACTCAACCAAGCTAAGTAAGCCATCAAAACCTAAGAGCATTGCTGCGTAATATCAGTAAGAACTCATCACCTCGGACACACACAAGGAATTAATCATATCCTTACCATACCAGTCGGTCTACCATCAAGCTACTCCAGCTATCTAAGTTTCCTTCTGATTCACCTTCAACTTGATATTCGCTCTTGCTGGAGCACCATAATTTCTCACCCTAGACTCACCACACGAGACCCATAAGCCGCTAAATATTCTCTCAATCATTCTCAGAAACACCACATCCAGAATATTTTACTTTGAATAACTTCCTGCGAATCTGAATCTGTTACCCTTGTCTTCATGATACTGATACTTAGAATCCCATAATTAACAAAGAACTACCACAAGTCTTGACATCGTCCAATGAAAGCTCAGTTTCTAACCACACATGCAATTTTAAATACCCAATTGTTATATGTAGAATCTTGAACACATTAGAACCATTTCCACAAGTCATCTACTCTACTCAAACCGCAATTAACCCGATCAGTAGAACCAAACAACCAGTGCCTCATTGGCACTTCTAAAACTACAACACATAACCGAGCAATCAACTAATCAATAGAAAACTCCCCCACTTGGCTCGAAGCCATGGATCATAATACATTTAATAACTCATAACACTAATACTCTACTGATGCCACAATACCATAGTGAGATTAAACTCAAATACTTTGTAAGCTCATGCAAGTACAAATCATCTAGTGCGCTAAATCTTTTATAAATCTAGCAACAGTTAAGCCCACTCTATTAAGCGACCCAAAATTTCAAATCTCAACACGTACTTTTCAATTACATATGAGGTCTTGTAACATACACCTAGGGATCACACCACGTTAGAGCACTTCGCATGAGATAACCCACCTGCTTTGCCTCAATATAATATTTCTATATACTTTCCACTGTCACAAACATTACGCACTCACTTAGCACTTCTGAGTCTGAAATCACATCGCAACATGAAATTTACTGCATTCCAACTAGAAGGCATGAAAAGATTCTTCACACGCCTATAACCCAGGGCGATACCTCGAATCACGATGGAATTCAAGCACCTAATAGTTATTCTATCCTCCAACAGACCTATCTCGCAGTACTAACATACTCGTCGCATAGCTATCCAGCCAACACTTCCACTAATAGGGACAATACCGAGCATATAACTTCGAAGCACTTACTCTCATAATCAACACCTTGGTGCTCAAGCCATAGGCAAAGATTCGGCCTCAAGTCCTTCAGACTTGCCCAACATCAAACTCATAGAGATCACATATCGCCCCTCGATCGGGGAATCACAAGACATCAAGGCAGTGTATGATACTGAGCGCTCATGTATTTACCTTTCAAGTTGAATCAAGGACCCATATTAAGAATTCAAGAATGTGAAGTTTTCCTAAAGGTTCTGCAACCTCTCGAGGATAAATACAGACGTCTCCGTACACGATCCGCGAGACTCTACTAACATGACTCGTGAGACCTATGTAACCTAGGCTCCAATACCAACTTGTCATGACCCCAAACCGTCCCGGTCGTGATGGCGCCTCTCGTGAAAACAAGACTAGCCGACATAACACTCACATTAACCTATTAAGCATTAAGAGTCATTTTAAAGCCTTTCATTAACCTATTAAGCATTAAGAGTCATTTTAAAGCCTTTAATTAAACAATATTTCATAATGACTTCGGAAATAAGATTGCGGAATAGAAATAAAAGCCCAACATCGGGGTGTCACTAGTCATGAACATCTATCAAGGTCTGAATACAACAATAAATTTAATATAATATACTAATTATAGTAATAGAAATGTGAGGAAAGACACGGTGCTGCGAACGTGATAAGACTACCTACTAACTCTGATGACTTCGCATATGAGAAAATCAATACCCGCTATCGGGTTCCGATATAACTGCATCTGAACACAAGGTGCATGGAGTAATGTGAGTACTCCAACCCAGTAAGTAATAAGAGTAATGAAGGCTGAGCAACAGGAAACAATTAATCCACATTCACGTTAGGCTCAATAAACACAACAGACTTTCAAATCATAATACGAGTCAACCTTCCTTTTAAAATCCAACTTTTAGTAAAAATCATTTTGAAATACTTTCTAGCCGTTTCAGTAGGGGTTCAATACCATTTAAAACAATAATAGAGATTAAAGCCATAATTGGTCCCTCAGGTAAAACAATAATCATAAACACTTCATAACTTGAAAATCTCAGCGGAAATATCCAAATGCTAAATCAGTGATTAATTTCTGAACATCTCATAAACCCCAGTTTAATTAAAAGTTGTTTTAAGACATTTGTTCAACTTTCGACAGAGGCATGAAATCAACAAGTTCAAAAATAGGCCTCTCAGGCAAAATATCACTCATTTGCATGTATATATATCTATCACCTATCAGGCTAGCCTCTCTTTCACTCGTGACTCATCTCCTACCAAATAATACTCGCACTCAGCATTCGCGCTCAGTAGGTACCATATAGCAATCGCTATGGCGTGTAGCCCGATCAATATATATCGCTGCGACGAATAGCCCGATCCATATATTTTGTCGACGGCGCGCGCTGGTGGTTGTAGACTCTGGGAGCGTCCCCTTACGACCCAAGGTAATATTGTTGCGGCATGCAGCCCGATCCAACATATCGCTGCGGCGTGCAGCCCAATCCATACAAGTATAGCTGGGGCATGCAGCCTGATCCATACATACATACATATATATATATATATATATATATATATATATATATATATATATATATATATATATATTTAGAAGTAACAAATCAACATGGGTCGTAAGACTCCCAATCACTACAACGTAGGAACAATGAACTCGGTCGACCATGACAGAATCACCCACCGGTGTAGACACATAAACAGGAATACTTAATGCATCACTAGGCATGACTAGGTTCGGTGCAATATAAGATGACACATATGAATACATAGACCCTGGATTAAATAGCACTGAAGCATCTCTATCACAAACCAGAATAGTACCTTTAATGATTGCATCTAAAGACTCAGCCTCTAGTCTAGCTGGAAGAGCATAACACCGGGGTTGGGTCCCACCTCCTTGAACCACATCTCTAGGACGGCCGGCTGCTGGCTGGCCTCCATCCCTGGTGGCCTAAGGTCCACCTCTATTACCTTTACCTCCACCTCTAGCACCTCTACCCCCGTCTCTAGCTTGCTGGGAAGGCTATGGAGCATCTGGTGCCTGTATCATGGCACGGGAACCCTGCTGTGAAGAACTGCTCGAAGTTCGAGGACAATACCTAGAAATGTGCCTCGTGTCACCATAAGTAAAACAAGCTCTCAGCTACTGGGACTGGCGACCTTGGAAACTCTGAAGCAATAGTGCACTGATAGGTGTTGATGGTGTACAATAAGGCTGCTGATCAGAATAATGCGGCTGAGAACCGCAACCACCTGAAGTACCCTGAGAAGCTTTGAGTGCTGACTGGAAGGATCTAGGAGGATGGCCAATATCATATGAATATTTGCCTCCAGATGAGGCACCACTAAATTGTCCTGACTGACGGGGTCTCTTGTCTGCTCTATAACCACCCCCTGTGGCAATACCATCTCAATCCTCCGGGCCACATTGGCCGCCTCCTGAAAAGTGATATCATTCCCCGCCTCTCTATCCATCTAGAGACAAATAGGCTAGATGGGTCCATCAATAAACTGTCTCACTCTCTCTCTCTCTCTCAATGGGGAGTATGACAATATCATGGCGAGTTAACTTAATAAACCTAGTCTCGTACTGGGTGACTAACATGGACCCTTGATGGAGACGCTCGAGCTACCTCCGATAGCCCTGTGTGATAGGGAGAAACGTCTCTAGAAATGTGTGTGTGAGCTGATCCTAGTCAAGGATGGAGACTCTACTGGTCTAGCTAAATAGAAATCCCTCCACCAAGTCTTGGCAGATCCAGATAGGTAAAATATAGCAAAGTCAACTCCATTGGACTCAACAATACTCATGTTTCGAAGAACCCCGTGGCAACTGTCCAAATAATCCTGAGGGTCCGCGGTGGGTGCACCGTTGAAGGTAGTATTGAAGAACTTGGTGAACCTATCCAACCTCCACAAAGTATCTGCAGACATAGCCGCTCCACCTTCGGTCTGAACAATCACTCCTGGCTGAACTGCCATATCTGGCTAAACTATTGGAATCTAAACCTGGGGAGCTACCTGCTCCGGAGTGCAAGTAGCAGGAGTCTGGGCCCCTCCTCCAGCCTGAGAGATAGCTGGTGCTACAGGAAGCAACCCTGCTGGGGTGACGCGCTCCATAAGACCCATAATCAAACCAGAGCGTCCTGAAGAACTGGGGTGGCAATGAACACCTTTGGGACCTGAGCTAGGCCCACCAGAACTACTGGAGCTGGGGGCGGAACCTCCTCATCCAAATCAACCAGAGGCTCCGCCACTGGTGCTGCTGCTAGGGGCTGAGCTCTACCCCTACCTCGCCTCTGGCACAGCCTCGTCCTTGCCCTCTACCCCCAGCAGGGGTTGTCTGGGGCTCGGACTGCTAATAGGAAGAGGAAGAAGCGCGTGTTCTTGCTATCTGTGAAGAACAAAGTAGAAAGATAATCAGTATTTGAGAAAAAGAACCGTACGATAAGAAAAAACAAATGTGAAATTTCCCTAACTCGGTAGCCTCTAAGGGATAGATACAGAGGTCTCCGTATCGATCCCTCAAACTCTACCAAGTTTGTTCGTGAGTTTTGAGACCGATACAACCTAGAGCTCTGATACTAACTTGTCAGGACCCATATTTTCCACCCGAGGGAGTCGTGATGGTGCCTACTATTAGGAGCTAGGCAAGCCATTTATTAATTACCTCTTTTAGCAACTATCAAGAAATTTTATAAAAATGAAGAATGTAATGATAAAAGCGAAAGTCTCAAATGTAAATAACTGAAAGCAATGCAGAATCCCAATACAAAACTCTACCCAAGATTTGGTGTCACAATGCTCACAAACTTCTATGATTACTAAGTAAAATAAACTGAAAGAAGTCATAATCTATTTGTCTCGGTACAAGGATAACAAACTGAAGTTAAAATAGAGGAGACTCCTGGCCTGCGGACGTCAGCAAGGCTACCTCGGTGTCTCTGGACTGAAGGTCTACTCCCAATCTATTGTTGTTGCTCAAAAGCTGCTCCGGTATCTGCACATAAGTGCAGAGTGTAGCATCAGCACAACCGACCCCAGCGAAGTAATGGCGAGGCTAGGACCAGACTCCAGATAAACTTGTACAATTACATAATACATGGTGAAGGAAATAGCATGAAATAACAAGTAAACTGGGGAGGGAAACATGCTCCGGGGATAACGGAATGAACAAAATTCTCAGAATTGACAAAGAACCCACTATAAAGCTACTAACATGAATAAGAATATATAAAACAACTTTCATTTAAATTCTCATCTCGTTGCACGCGTGCAACCCGATTCCATTTCTCAATATCTCGTGGTAGGCATACCACCCGCTCCCATTTTAATCAATATCTTGTGGTAGGCGCACCACCCTATCATAACTTGTGGTAGGCGTACCACCCGATCCCATTTCACCATAACTCATGGTAGGCGTACCACCCGCTCCCATTTCAATTAATATCTCATGGTAGGCATACTACCCGCTCCCATTTCAATCAATATCTAATGGTAGACGTACCACTCGCTCCCATTTCAATCAATATCTTGTGGTAGGCGTACCACCCGATCCCACTTCATCAATATCTTGTGGTAGATGTACCATCCGATCCCATTTCAATCAATATCTTGTGGTAGGCGTACCACCCGATCCCATTTCATCAACATCTTGTGGTAGGCTACCACCCGATCCCATTTCATCAATATCTTGTGGTAGGCGTATCACCCGATCCCATTTCATCAATTTCTTGTGATAGGCATACCACCTGATCCCATTTCATCCAACACAATAGACAAAAAAATCCCGGCAAGGGAAAAAGACAATGAATGACTTCTCATCAAGGGAATACAATAACAACAATTCAAATATCCCGGTAAGGGAGAGTCAGCTATTACCAATCCTATTCAATTTTTTCTCGGCACAGTTAAAACCAATACTCATAATCAAGGATTATCAATCAAGGCTTTTATATGATCAACTAAGAATTCACAACTATCAATTTAAGACCCATGGTCATGCTCGACACCAACATATGGATACTCGTCACCATGCCCATACGTCGTACACAACACAAACACATAGCAAATACGACTCAACTCCTAGTCCCTCAAGCTAGGTTAAACCGAACACTTACCTCGATGCTTCAATCTCAATTCAAACCTCAAGAATGGCTTTACCCCTTGATTCCACCACAAAACCGCTCGAATCAAGTCATAAATCACTTTATTACATAAATAAATACTATTGAAATCTACCCCAAAGCATGAAAATAAGTTTTTACAAGGTTTTATCCAAAAGGTCAAAAATGCCCCAGGCCCACATGGACAAAACCCAAGGTTCGAATCAAAAGCCGATTACCCATTCCATCATGAACTCAGATATATGATTTATTTTGGAATCGGGCCTCGAATTGAGGTCCAATACCCCCAATTTTAGAAAACCTAGGTTTTACCCAAAATTCCCAAATTTCCCCATTAAAATCTTTGATTTGAAGTTGAAATCATGGTAAAAGATGTTAAGGAGTAGGTAAAATAGTTTAGAAATCACTTACAAATCGTTTTGGAGAAGAAGAGTTGTTTGAAAAATTGCCTTTTATGTTCTGGGGTTTTGAAAAGTGTAAAATGACTGAAAATACCGTCTTTTTATACCCTCCCAGAAGTCCCAGTGCAGACCACGCAAGAAGGATTGCGGCCGCACTGGTAGATATGGAGGTTGCTGGCTCTCTGAGGCTGGCTACGCGGACCGCACATGAACAACTGCGGCCGTGCAGCTTCCACCATGGAGCGTGCTAAATGGACCGCGGCCGCACACATTTTCACGTGGACCGCGCCAGAGGGTTCCAAGACCTGCAACATTACAACTGTTTGATTCTTCAAGCGCGGACCGCACTGATAGGGAGCACGGCCCCGCTGGTGTATCTAGACACTGCTATTTTTAAGTCTATGACCTATTAGAACCTATTTAAAACTCACCCGATCCCTCGGGGCTCCAAACTAAACATACACACCACCTCAAGAAACATCTTACGAACTTACTCGTGCGATCAAATCGCCAAAATAATATCATATACATAGAATCAAGCCCCAAAGATTAAGCTTTTCTTTCAATTTTTCATGAAACACCAATTTTCCATTTTAAGTATGAAATACGTCAAATAACATCTGTTTTCAACCAAACTTTACAGAAAATGCTTAAATCACATATAGGAGTTGTACCGGGGGTTGGAACCAAAATACAAGCCCGATACCACAGTGTTTTAATCAATTTCATTATCCAATTTCTTTAGTTATTTTCAAGAAACAATTTCTCATAAAAATTCATTTCTCGGACTTGGGACCTCGAAATTCGATTATGGGCATACGCCCAAGTCCCATATTTTCCTACAGACCCTCTGGGACCGTCAAATCATGGGTCCGGATCCATGTACTCAAAATGTTGACCGAAGTCAATATTAATCATATTAATATATTATCATTTTTTTTATTCTCACAGAATTCATACTTAAGCTTTCCGACTACGCGCCCGGACTGCAAACGCAAATCAAGACAACCCTAAATGAGGTTTTCAAGGCCTCGGAGAGGTAGAATGAGTAAGAACACAGGTGATGACCCTTAGGGTCGTCACACTCCAAGTGCATAAAACACACGAATTACCGTATCTAATCCCAATTCTACCACTCACATATATAACTCACCTCTAGTACTCAATCATTCCATGAAAGATACTCTAAGATTCTTTTATGCCACCAAGAAAACTCGAATGTCAGCAATCGATCCAGCCTGAAGGTTCCGTAATACTAACGAAGTTCTATCAACTTAATCACATTGCCTTTTCAGAAACATATGCCCTTGTAAAATCACTATGATTAGCAATATCATTTTCTTAATCATCTGAAGATCATTCGCTCTAATCATCTGAGGTTCATTTCTCTAATCACTTAAAACTGCCCGTGGTGCCTAAGAATTTCATGACTTTCCATTCGAAACGGAATCGAAACGTTACACACGCAAACCCCAATCCCGCACAACATAACTCATATACCATACCATCCTAGGATAACATGAGAAGTTCATATCCCTTTTGAGCCACAAACACTTACGTACACAACTAGTTAAGAACTTTCCATCGGTCCCATCTAGAAGAAAGTCGCTATACATCTCATGTTATGCATGCCCATAGAAAATATACCTCTCCAAACCGTAGCGAACACCATCAAGAACTCTCCAAGTTCCCTTAGCATAAATAAGACCTGTCAGGACTAAATTCTTCTAACTCAACCAAGCTAAGTAAGCCATCAAAACCTAAGAGCATTGCTGCGTAATATCAGTAAGAACTCATCACCTCGGACACACACAAGGAATTAATCATATCCTTACCATACCAGTCGGTCTACCATCAAGCTACTCCAGCTATCTAAGTTTCCTTCTGATTCACCTTCAACTTGATATTCGCTCTTGCTGGAGCACCATAATTTCTCACCCTAGACTCACCACACGAGACCCATAAGCCGCTAAATATTCTCTCAATCATTCTCAGAAACACCACATCCAGAATATTTTACTTTGAATAACTTCCTGCGAATCTGAATCTGTTACCCTTGTCTTCATGATACTGATACTTAGAATCCCATAATTAACAAAGAACTACCACAAGTCTTGACATCGTCCAATGAAAGCTCAGTTTCTAACCACACATGCAATTTTAAATACCCAATTGTTATATGTAGAATCTTGAACACATTAGAACCATTTCCACAAGTCATCTACTCTACTCAAACCGCAATTAACCCGATCAGTAGAACCAAACAACCAGTGCCTCATTGGCACTTCTAAAACTACAACACATAACCGAGCAATCAACTAATCAATAGAAAACTCCCCCACTTGGCTCGAAGCCATGGATCATAATACATTTAATAACTCATAACACTAATACTCTACTGATGCCACAATACCATAGTGAGATTAAACTCAAATACTTTGTAAGCTCATGCAAGTACAAATCATCTAGTGCGCTAAATCTTTTATAAATCTAGCAACAGTTAAGCCCACTCTATTAAGCGACCCAAAATTTCAAATCTCAACACGTACTTTTCAATTACATATGAGGTCTTGTAACATACACCTAGGGATCACACCACGTTAGAGCACTTCGCATGAGATAACCCACCTGCTTTGCCTCAATATAATATTTCTATATACTTTCCACTGTCACAAACATTACGCACTCACTTAGCACTTCTGAGTCTGAAATCACATCGCAACATGAAATTTACTGCATTCCAACTAGAAGGCATGAAAAGATTCTTCACACGCCTATAACCCAGGGCGATACCTCGAATCACGATGGAATTCAAGCACCTAATAGTTATTCTATCCTCCAACAGACCTATCTCGCAGTACTAACATACTCGTCGCATAGCTATCCAGCCAACACTTCCACTAATAGGGACAATACCGAGCATATAACTTCGAAGCACTTACTCTCATAATCAACACCTTGGTGCTCAAGCCATAGGCAAAGATTCGGCCTCAAGTCCTTCAGACTTGCCCAACATCAAACTCATAGAGATCACATATCGCCCCTCGATCGGGGAATCACAAGACATCAAGGCAGTGTATGATACTGAGCGCTCATGTATTTACCTTTCAAGTTGAATCAAGGACCCATATTAAGAATTCAAGAATGTGAAGTTTTCCTAAAGGTTCTGCAACCTCTCGAGGATAAATACAGACGTCTCCGTACACGATCCGCGAGACTCTACTAACATGACTCGTGAGACCTATGTAACCTAGGCTCCAATACCAACTTGTCATGACCCCAAACCGTCCCGGTCGTGATGGCGCCTCTCGTGAAAACAAGACTAGCCGACATAACACTCACATTAACCTATTAAGCATTAAGAGTCATTTTAAAGCCTTTAATTAAACAATATTTCATAATGACTTCGGAAATAAGATTGCGGAATAGAAATAAAAGCCCAACATCGGGGTGTCACTAGTCATGAACATCTATCAAGGTCTGAATACAACAATAAATTTAATATAATATACTAATTATAGTAATAGAAATGTGAGGAAAGACACGGTGCTGCGAACGTGATAAGACTACCTACTAACTCTGATGACTTCGCATATGAGAAAATCAATACCCGCTATCGGGTTCCGATATAACTGCATCTGAACACAAGGTGCATGGAGTAATGTGAGTACTCCAACCCAGTAAGTAATAAGAGTAATGAAGGCTGAGCAACAGGAAACAATTAATCCACATTCACGTTAGGCTCAATAAACACAACAGACTTTCAAATCATAATACGAGTCAACCTTCCTTTTAAAATCCAACTTTTAGTAAAAATCATTTTGAAATACTTTCTAGCCGTTTCAGTAGGGGTTCAATACCATTTAAAACAATAATAGAGATTAAAGCCATAATTGGTCCCTCAGGTAAAACAATAATCATAAACACTTCATAACTTGAAAATCTCAGCGGAAATATCCAAATGCTAAATCAGTGATTAATTTCTGAACATCTCATAAACCCCAGTTTAATTAAAAGTTGTTTTAAGACATTTGTTCAACTTTCGACAGAGGCATGAAATCAACAAGTTCAAAAATAGGCCTCTCAGGCAAAATATCACTCATTTGCATGTATATATATCTATCACCTATCAGGCTAGCCTCTCTTTCACTCGTGACTCATCTCCTACCAAATAATACTCGCACTCAGCATTCGCGCTCAGTAGGTACCATATAGCAATCGCTATGGCGTGTAGCCCGATCAATATATATCGCTGCGACGAATAGCCCGATCCATATATTTTGTCGACGGCGCGCGCTGGTGGTTGTAGACTCTGGGAGCGTCCCCTTACGACCCAAGGTAATATTGTTGCGGCATGCAGCCCGATCCAACATATCGCTGCGGCGTGCAGCCCAATCCATACAAGTATAGCTGGGGCATGCAGCCTGATCCATACATACATACATATATATATATATATATATATATATATATATATATATATATATATATATATATATATTTAGAAGTAACAAATCAACATGGGTCGTAAGACTCCCAATCACTACAACGTAGGAACAATGAACTCGGTCGACCATGACAGAATCACCCACCGGTGTAGACACATAAACAGGAATACTTAATGCATCACTAGGCATGACTAGGTTCGGTGCAATATAAGATGACACATATGAATACATAGACCCTGGATTAAATAGCACTGAAGCATCTCTATCACAAACCAGAATAGTACCTTTAATGATTGCATCTAAAGACTCAGCCTCTAGTCTAGCTGGAAGAGCATAACACCGGGGTTGGGTCCCACCTCCTTGAACCACATCTCTAGGACGGCCGGCTGCTGGCTGGCCTCCATCCCTGGTGGCCTAAGGTCCACCTCTATTACCTTTACCTCCACCTCTAGCACCTCTACCCCCGTCTCTAGCTTGCTGGGAAGGCTATGGAGCATCTGGTGCCTGTATCATGGCACGGGAACCCTGCTGTGAAGAACTGCTCGAAGTTCGAGGACAATACCTAGAAATGTGCCTCGTGTCACCATAAGTAAAACAAGCTCTCAGCTACTGGGACTGGCGACCTTGGAAACTCTGAAGCAATAGTGCACTGATAGGTGTTGATAGGGGTGAGTGTCGGTTCGGTTCGGTTTTCATGAAATTTGATTCAGTTTTTGGTTTTTGGTTTTCTATTTGTTGCACTAATAAACGAACAAAAATTAGTTTGGTTTTTCGGTTTTTGTTAATTGTGTTCGGTCAATGTTTGGTTCAGCTCGGTTTGTTTGGTCTTGTCACATTGAGCTTTTAAATCGGACTTTTTCTACTGAAAATATGATTAATTTCATGTTTTAGTGCAACTAAAACCCGATAACTCCATACTTATAATATGATTAGCCAAATCATTTAGTAACTATAGAAAATATAAATTTATTTGACAAATATTACATACAATATAACTATGTCGTATGCCCGTGCAAATTCAGCAAGCCTCAAATAAGACAAAATTAATTTTCCAATTTCCTTTTATGCCATGGTTCACAACGACAAAACAAAACCCCTTGAACACTTCAGCAACCGAAATCTCAAATCATACTAATTTCCCAAGCCATAATCCAAATAAACTCCAGAAAGTTCAATAAAATTTGTCTAACGGTGATCACCTTCTTTAAATCTAGTTTGAAAACCAAATATAAAATTTTAGCAGCAACGTGCAAGTAAACAAAGATAAAGATGCATTGGCAAATAAAAAGGAATAATTTTTAGAATGTGAGACTTTATTTGGGTTTGGGCTTCAAATTTTATAATGCAAATATGTAAAAAAGTTGAGCTTGGCAACTTTAGAGGGCCCCAACAGCTAGGATCCATATTAGAAAACTTCATTTTTTCGGTATAACCGAAAGTCGAAGTTGCAAAACCAAACATCGAACTGAACACTAAAATTATAGAGACATAAACCGCAAAACGATCGAATAATCTGGTACCGTACCGAACGTATCGACCGTAAAATAGATGTATATGTGGTTCATGCTGTTTGACACTTAGCAGCGCACATTGTATATATATACTCGGCATATTGGTTTAGGATTTATTACCCGTGCTTATTTAGAATTTCAATATTTTGTTGATAGCCCATAGTAAGTATTGAAGTCGACCCCTCGTTTCTACTTCTTCGAGGTTAGACTAGATACTTACTGGATAGATATTGTTTATGTACTCATGCTTCACGTCTGCACTAGCCGTGCAGGATCTGAGACAGGTTCATCTGGTTATCACCTCGGCGTGTTCTACTGATACTCCGAGACTTTGTGGTGAGCTGCCTTCCAAGCCCGTTCTGCAACACCCAAAGTCTTTCTTTTGTATTTACTTTATGTCAATTTTATTTTGGACAATAGTTTTGTACTTTTGGATATTCTACTAGTAGTACACTTGTGATACCAGGTCCTGAAAATTATGCTAGTAGACACTTGATGATTTTCGATTATTTACTTCATCTCTTTTGCTCTTTAAATTGTTTATTCCTCATTTTATTAACTGTTTCACTTCTTATTTAATCAATAATTAAAAGTAAACTATTCCTAAATTGATAAAAGAAACACTCACATAGTTAGTTCACTATTGGATTTCCTAGCGGTAACATTGGATGCCATCATGACCTATAGGAGAAATCAGGTCGTGAAAATATAGTATTAGAGCACTAGGTTCACTAGGTCTCACAATTATGATCAAGCCTAATAGAATCTTGCGGATCGGTGCAGAGACATCCGTACTTATCTTCGAGAGGCAATAGAGTATTAGGAAACTTCTCCATCTTCATCTCCTATCATGCAATTGATGTTATACTAAGTATATTTCTCTTATTCTATCACAAATGGTGAGAACGCGCATGATAGACGTACCCGATTATGGATGAGCTGCTCTCCCTATTGCTAGAGACTGAGACAGAGGCTAAAGGAGGGCTCTGGCCCGTGGTAGAGGGCGAGGATGTCCCAGAGTTGCTCCAGCTATGCCACCAGTGGATCCAGTAGAGGATCCTATTATTGAGGAGCAGGGTAAGGTGCTTGCAGTAGAGCCAGCCCTAGTGGATTTCATGTCTGCACCGGGATTCCAGGAGATCATGGGCTGTATGCTACAGTTCATGGACACTATGACTCAGTTTGGTTTATTTCAAGTGGACCCAACCACATCTCATGCAGGAGGGGGTGAACAGACCCGTACAGCTCAAGCTCCTGGGCATGCAACTGCTGTGTATCACACCCCGGGCGCACTACATGTGGACAGAGCCCAGCTAGTGACAGTTGTGAGCATGTGATTTTTTCCCTACACGAATTACTCCTATAAATTAAAACAAAATAATTTTTTTTATTTATTTACAATTTTGTGGATTTTTGTGGCATTTTTCGTTAATTGTTTGCATTTTGTTTGTGCATTTTAATTGGTGAAAAATATGAAAATATGTTACATGTACATTTAGAAGTTGGCTTGACATTTTCAAGAATTAATTAGCAATTATTCATTTTATTAAAAAGGAAAAATCAAAAAAATAGTTTAATTTGCTCTTTTAATTTTAATTTTGATTTTTAGGTAATTTTTTCTTTTAATTTTATTTTAATTATTTGTGATTATGATTATGTAGGATTAATTAGCATTATATAGGTTAATTTGGGATTTGGAATTTAATTTAGATCTTAGTTTGAGTTTGAAAATGAAAGAGAGAAACAGAAAATAAAAAAAAAAGAAAAAAGAAAAAAAGGAAATGAAATCTGAAAAAATGAAGAATTAACAAAAGGAAGAATATTTGGGCTAATTGTTAAATCCCAGCCCAAAACCCCCAAAAACCTAGTCCAATACCCGTCTTTTAACCCGGTCCAGCCCCCATAGCCAAACGACATCGTTTGGGTGAACCAATCTCAGCCGTCTAGGTTAGTTGATCAAACGGTCGAGAAGCTTAGGTCATTTAATATATATATGTCCAAGCCCCACCCTAGCCCCAAAACCCCCTATCTCTAACTTCGCTACCCTGAATTCCTAGAGACGCCTCGTCAGAGCTCTGATCGCTAACAAATTTACACCGTCGATTCTCCTCCCTCTCCTCTGCCCAAATCCATTACCACATTCCCTCGAATCCCACCCCTGCTTCTCGAATATTAGCCAGAAATACGGGCTCCCCCGCCGGACATGGCGGCGCCACCACCCAAATACCACCCAAATTAACACCACATGTACCCCATCATCTCCTCATTGTCAAGACTCGTATAGCCTCCCTCGAATCCCAGCCAAACTCCTCAAATTTCAAATCAAAACTGAAAACCCTAGATTCTTCCCTATGATCAATTGGATAAAATTTGGGTTCGATTTGGACTTTAGTCACATGCTTTCATTTAAAACACGTGATTAAGATCTAGTTCGACCCATAACAAGGTTAATTTAAAGGCTCGATAATGGGCGCTATTTCTTCATCACAGAAAGGTGTGGCCTTCACCTTTGTTTCTTCTTAGCTTTTTCTTGTTTGAATTTCACTGTTGCATGCCCAGGATACCTAATTTAACACCTTTTAGGTTTTGTTCTATTTGACCTTCATTTATCAGTTGATTTTTCTTTTATTTTAAGTTGTTGTTTACTCATTGCTTAATTTAGTTGTTAGTCCTTATGTAATCATCTCATTATGTATAGTTTTGTTTTAGTTATTTGTTTTCTTCTTCTACTTCTGGACCCAATGCAAAATTGTCATGGGTCTGTTGGGACTTCTAAATTGGGTTGAAGCAGGTTGGTTGTCAAAGCCCAAATTAAAGGTTAATTCTAGGGTGATTAAAGTAACTTCAGGGGTTAATAAGGGTAACTTGGGTAGTTTAAGTTAAGGAATATTGCAGTAACAGAATAGAAGTCTCTAGAGGCTTCTAGAGTGGGTTTCAATCTGGATTTCAGGGTTTAGGTAGTTATAACTTAGGCACCAAGTCAGAAAGTGAGGGACTAAAATGCAAAAATCAAACCTAAGGGTTGCACAAATCCTTGCCTATAAAGGCATTCTTGCTTGCTTTAGAAGGAAGAGATTAAGAGATGAAGAACTAAAAATTCCAAAAAAAACTTCAGACGGCTAGAATTTAGGCTAAAAACACTGTTCCATTGAGGATCATAAAGAAAAGAAGAGCTAAAATACCCCTAAAGCTTCAGATGGCAAAAGGACTACTATTTCATTGACCTGTTTGCTGAATTTTTTGAAGTTTTCCAGTCCTAAATACCTTTGAAATCTGAAAGAATTACCTGATTCTACTGGGTTAAAATGAGCTGAGAATTGGTTGTTTGAAATCTAGTACTAAAGTCAGCTGTGTTGCTTTTAGAGTAGTTGGTTTGGAATTGTTTCAAGTTTCATTTGGTTCTCGTTTGGATTTTGCTGGTTGATCACGCTCAACTGAGTCTCGCAAAAGACTATGCGGGCGTTGTAAATATAATCTGAGTATTTATGCCCAAAGTCGAATCCACAGGGACTTAAGCTATCAGTTACTTTGTTGGACTTACTAAGTTCTATAGAATCAACTTCCCCAAACATTGTAAATAACAGTAGATGGTAATTCTAACCACTAAGATTGAAAGTAAATAAACAGCTAAAAATTAACTATGCTTGATTTGTAAATAATTTGAATAGGTCTAAGGTAATGGTTTCTCCCATTGTTGATTTCCTTGGTTGTATGTTTCATATGGAATTGACTTAGTTGCCTATATCAATCATGAAATCTCCAGCTATCATAAATCTCTCTCAAGCAATTATGATAATTTACTAGACTCACTTTCTCAAGCTACGCTAGCTAGATTAGCATTACAGTTCACTTAGATTGCACCCTTGGTATCGTTATCTCTAATCCAACATCTAAACCCTCGGTTATGACTCTCGTCTATACTCCAGGTGTAATGTTGTTCAAATTACTACCTAAATATGCACTCTCTAGAGTAGATACATAATAAATAGGCACAACTAATTGAGGACCCTTCAATCAACTACAACAAGAATGTATTTGAACAAATAGAGATTAACAACCAATCAAAACTATATTAACATCACAATAGATTCATCCCCAACGGGTTCCACCAAAACCTTTGATTAGAAAAGGTAGCTACTCATGAAAATAACAAAAATCACAAAATAATTCTTATTCAAAGGTAAAAGAACAAAGAAGAAGATTGAAGATTGATGCCCAATGATCCTCCTTGCCTCTTGCCCTTCCTTCTGATTTTTTTCACTTCCAAAAATTCACTCTCCTCTTTCTTGGCCAGCTTCCTTCGTTTAATATAGGGTTTAGGGCTTAAGATCCCGTATTTTTGCACTTTGGTCACTACAGTTTACGCGTCCTGCCGCGGTCTACCGCGGTTACGCCAGGACCACGGCCAGAGTGGCCTTCAGAATCTGCAGCAGTGTTCTGCCGCGGTCCTACCGCGGTTACGCCCGGACAGCGGCAGACCAGCTTCAGTTCTAGTTTTGTCCCTTCGCTTGGTGCACTTTGTGGATATTGTATAATTGGCATCTTTTTCTCCGTAATTGATCCCAAAAGTACTACACAGACTTCTTTTATTGGATATAACATGCCATGCATGAAAAGCACTAATCAGAGCATTTTGTTATTACTTTTTACTGTAAAAGCTATACAAAAATGTGGTTCTTTAGGGCCTATTTATAGTCTAATTTACCTATCATCAACACCCCATACTTAATTCTTTGCTCATCCTCGATCAAGTTGAACCACACTTCTAGGCCTAATCGTTTGATGCATTACCCTGTTTATGTCACACCCGCCATTATGAAAGAACAACCTAAGCAGTGCAACAGTCACACCTCAGGTGAAAACTTTAATGCCATTCCACACTCGTTCTTACTCTATGTACTCTAAATAAAGGTGAAGACTTCCTTTTTCGTCCTGAGTTAAATGCCCTCACATCACATTTTTGAGAGAAGTTCCACACACATAAAATCAAACAACAAAGAACTATAGATAGAATGAATTCACTCACTCTCAGCAAATAACATTCACATGCCACACAGATACACCATAAGCTTTACCTTGGTGTAATACTCTAGTAACCGAGTTGTTCAGTCTAAGATCAATAGGGCTTTATTTGGTTGGTATAGTGACTAACCTCCCTAAGAACTTTTAATAAAATAGTTCCCCTTATTCCAATTTCAATGTTCAGCCCGGTCATTCTTCTACACTTGTTTCATAAGCTACCCCCACTTTTCCTAGGTGCAACTGGCTTTTTCTTGCCATTAAATATTTTAGGACCACCTATTTACATGGTCATTCTTTTATTATTCAAATTTGTTTAAAGAACCATTGCACCATCCAAGTATTTTCCTGATTTTCCTTTTCCCGTTCCATTACCACCCCCACACTTTAACTTTTATATGATCTTTAATGATTCAAGTGCTTCTAGGAGGTAAAGTTTCAAAAAGTCAAGCTATTCAAACACAGGAATGTAGGTTATTGTAAGGTTATCAAAGAAATAGGCTTCAATCTCGAAGGGTTTAACTATGGTATGTATAGGTGGATTCATAATTATATAGGCTACACAAAGAAATGCCTAAATCATATCTAAGACCAAACAACTTCTATTTTGCTTTGCACACACATAAGGCAAGTTCTAGGTATCACATGCAAGCATAGAATACATGTATTACCTCACACACACTTGGCATGTAACTCATTCCGAATTAGTTTTTCAACACACTCACGTGAGCGTTCAAGTAAGACAAGTGTGCAAAATTAAGGCATAAGATTAAGAGTCTACAAGTGAGTCCAGACGTCGCACTCTAAAGTTCGTTTTAGTTATTTGCATGTATATACACTACGAGATGCATTCTTGCCCTCACCCATCTTAGCCCAAGAGATTCCTAAGGGTCCTAAAAAATATTAAAAAAAAATCTATCTAACCCGGTTCAAGAAAGCCCTTGGAAAAGAACCATGGTCAGAAGAAAAACCAAGGGGGAATTACTACACTACCCAAAAAAAAAATCCTTTTTTGGCTTTATTTATTAGACTACTTCCCTCAAGAATACTGTCTAAGTGGTCCATCATCAGGAAGAGTCTCCTACATTCTCTAGATTTTTTTATCCGACCTTAGCCTTCAAGAAACCTGTTGATAACTGTCCGTCGTTGGCCAAGTCGGTGACGTCTCAGATAAGTAAAAACAATTATGCACAAAAACAGAGGCGCAAAACTACAACACACTTCATGTATATATACACTAACGTTACAAAACACTAAATCAAGTCTCCCAGCCCACACAAAAAGAATATAGCATGTCCCCATGTCATAAAACAAATAAAGTGCAGAGTGTAAGAAAACTTCCCTGGTCATGACTTAGAGTCTGAGACAGTGTTGAGGTCCATTTTACAAGCCCTCCCTATAGCGTAGAATCAAGCCATCATCCGGATATCATACTTGGCCTGCCATCTGGACATGGCATCCAAACGTACATGCAGGCCATCTACCGAGGTGCAAAGTTCTTCCACATCTTCCTCCAAAGAGGGCAACCTTGGTTGGTTGGAGTGTGATCTAGAGAACCCCTCCTCAGTATGGGGTCAGCGAGAGTATCCGACTACATCATAAGATCTCCTGGGTGATTCCATGGTTGCTGGGGCGGCATCATCGTCGTCAAGCTCAATGGGTGTGGGTGCATATCTTCCTACTGTGATCTTCGCAGCTCTAAATGCTGCTCTTGTGGCCAAAGTTACATCCGTAGGACTGGCGGGGACATCAGCCAGCAGACATAACCTCGTTACAAGTGAGGGGAAGTAAAACCCCTTAGACATCAGAGGTGACCGGAGGAACATTTCATCTCCAATGAGTTTCGCCACATCAAAGTCCTTCTTGGTTACGAAACACCAAACCAATAGAGCCCGTAAGCTATTCACATCTGACGTGTTGCCCGTGGGCAATAACCTGCTGCAAATAATGATGAACCAACAATTAGCCTCCTATGTGAACGACCTGGAATGAAGGGTCATGTACTCATTTATCTAGACCAGCCGTCCCCTAAGCATATTGTCTCAATCGACCCCTGGGATTTATGGTAATAATCAGTTTCACCAGTGAACGGAGGCAGCTGCAAGACATGGCGAATCTTCTGTAATGAGGCATCTACCACTTTTGCCCGCACAATCACAAAACGACACATATGTTCCGGGCAGTTCGCATAGAACTCCCGGACAATCATTGGGTTGGCCGTTTCATATTTCTCGAACAAGAACTCCACCCCCCTCTGTCTGATTTCCTCATACATGTCCAGTTTTTCTACACGGAGGGCAGCTCTGTCAATAGCAATCTTAAGGACAAAGCTTTTTGTAGCTTTAGCATGAAACCTGTCCTCTGCCTCATGTGACTCGAACCGGGTGGCATCATACATTGACAATTCAGAAGTGCTTTCCATGTTCATACGCTTCTTTCGAGCCATCATACCTGCAATCAATTCAATATAATGATCAGGTACAACCTAACATGTGACAGTCGGATGGGTACTCAGACTTCACCAGCCGTTGGCACCAAGCACATCCCTTTTTGTCAAACATGGCCAGTATAACCATCTAGTAAGGTGCCAAAGTTGACAACATCCACTATAGCCCCCACACCACTATCAATGCTGCAATTCTGCCTTATAAGACCCCACACAAGCTTCCACAAATTAATAATTGTTAAGTGCTACCACCACTTACCCGCATAACCTTCCATAATCGAGTAATTTGACAAAAGAGACAACTCCCAATCACATGCTACACTTCACCCCACACAAAAATTGTCAACAAAGACACACCCTCACTTCTACACAAATCAACCCCAAACACCATCTACAACACCGAATTTTGAGTATAAGACCCCATTGCAACCAAAATAAGGAATTTTACATAGTAACTACTACATAATATAAAGTATGCAAAACAAAAGAAAAAGTAGAAAAACATACTCGAAAATTACAGCAGAGTCTTGTGGAAAAAAAGAAGAGGGACAGATTTAGGGAGGGGGGTTAGAGAGGTAGGGAGTTGTATATGGGAGAAGAGAAAGTTGTTTACGGGCCAGTTGGGTGGTGGGTTAATAAAAATGGGGGTTTTGGGTTTTGGGAAGAAAAAGAAAAAAAAAAGAGGAGAGAAGATGAGAACTAGAGAGAAGAGGAGAGAATAGGCGGGTGTTATGGGGAGGGTGTGGTTAGGTTAGGTTAACTAAAGGAGGAAAAGAGAGGAAAAAATAAAAATTTTAAAAAAAATTCTGCAGATGTACCTGCGCCCGCTCTGACCTACCACAATTACGCCGTGACTGTGATGAACTTTTATTAGAGAGGATCTCTGACCGTGGTCCTACTGTGGTTACGTCGTGACCGCAGTCTAGGCCTGTTCCTGGATGCCAATTTTGGGGTTTTTTTCATTGTTATGCCCTTTAGGCACTATTTTTACCTCTTTTAATGCATACCTTACCCATGTTATGCCCAGGCTCGTGATGCAAAGTCCTCTGCACTATCCTGCATATATACAATATGTTAGAAATTATACTATCGTGGGTTGCCTCCGATGAAGCGCCTGATTAAATGTCGCGGCACGAGCGCAATTAAGAATCGCTTAACCTTTTTGGTTCATTGAGATGTACCACAGACAACCCTTTCGGTTCATGCACTCCCGCATACATTTTAAGTCTTTGCTCATTAACCTTGAAGGTGTTGGTGCCGTTCTCACTTATTATCTCCACAGCTCCTGATGGGAACATTTGTACCACTCTAAATGGTCCTGACCATCGGAACTTTAACTTACCCGAAAAGAATTTCAATCTTGAATTATACAGTAATACCTTATCACCGGGTTTGAAATCTCCGTCCACAATGTGTTTATCATGCATCTTCTTCATTCTTTCCTGGTATAGCCTCATGTTTTCAAAGTCTTGGTATCTAAATTCTTCCAGCTCATGCAACTCTGTCAGTCGATTTTGTCAAGCTGTGTCAGGATCCATGTTCAATTGCTTTAGTGCCCACCAGCTTGATGTTCTAGCTCGACAGGCTGGTGAAAGGCCTTCTCAAATACCAACTTGTATGGCGACATACCTATTGGTGTTTTAGACGCAGTTCTGTAGGCCCAAAGTGCGTCAGCAAGCTTGTTTACACAATCAATTCGTGTGGCATTCACTGTCTTGGTTAGTATAGTTTTAATCTCCCTATTGAACACTTCAACCTGCCTACTAGTTTGCGGATGGTAAGGGGCTGCCACCTTGTGGCATACATCATATTTTGCAAGTAGTTTTTTTGAAGGCTCTATTACAGAAGTGAGTGCCCTCGTCACTGATGATCGCTTTTAATGTCCCAAACCTTGTGAGTATGTTCTTTTTTAGAAATCCTACCACCACTCTTGCATCATTAGTGGGCCACGATGCAGCCTCTACCTATTTAGACACGTAGTCCACATCAACAAGGATGTACTTAGTGCCAAAAGAGAGGACAAACGGACCCATAAAGTCAACCCCCCAAACATCAAACACCTCTACCTCTTGAATTGGGTTCATTGGCATCTCATGGCGACGGGAAATGTTTCCCGTCCGCTGGCATTCATTGCAACCCTTGACATAGAGGTGAGCATCTCTAAACATAGTTGGCCAAAAGAATCTGACCTCTAGCACTTTCGTAGCTGTCCTGACCCCTCCATAATGTCCTCCGTATGTTGATGCATGACAAGCCTGCAAAATTGAAAATATCTTGGGGACACACCTCCGGATAATATTATCCACACATATTCTAAACAAATGAGGCTCGTCCCAATAATACATGCGGCAATCATGAAAGAACTTTTTCTTTTGGACAGATGAAAGGTCATATAGAACTATATCGCATGCCAAGTAGCTTGTGAAATCTGCATACCATGGCGCATCTTCCAAAGTAGCTACAAGCAGCTGCTTATCTAGAAAGGTTTCCAGAATCTCTTCGACCTCAACTGATTTTTCAGCTCCTTCAAGTCATGATAGATGATCAGCGACTTGATTTTTTGTACCTTACGGTCACGTATTTCGAGGTTGAATTCTTGCAACAACAGCACCCAACAAATCAAGGGAGGCTTGGACTCTTTCTTCTCAATTAGGTACCTAAGAGCTGCGTGGTTAGTGTATACAATTACCTTGGAACCAATAAGATATGATCAGAACTTGTCAAAAGCAAACACCACTGCTAACATCTCCTTCTCCATCACAGTGTAGTTGAGCTGTGCCCCGCTTAGCATTCTGCTTGCGTAATAAATTTGATGCATCATCTTATCTTTTTGTTGCCCCAAGACTGCTCCTATAGCATAATCTCTTGCGTCACACATGAGCTCAAATGGTTGCTCCCAGTAGGGTGCACCAATGATGGATGCAGTTACCAACCTCTTCTTCAGTTCCTCAAATTCCAACCTGCAATCATTAAAAAACACAAAGGGCTGATCCTTTTCAAGGAGTTTTCATAATGGGTTAGCAACTTTGGAAAACTCTTTTATGAAATGCCAGTAGAACCCGACGTTCCCAAGAAAGATTCTCACCGCTTTGACAGAAGTGGCCGGTGGTAGCTTTTCAATAATGCGAACCTTAGCATGGTCGACCTTAATCCGTTTCTGGACACTCGATGTCTTAGGACTATCCCTTCTTGTACCATAAAATGCCACTTCTCCTAGTTTAGCACTAATTTTGTCTCCACACATCTTTTGAGCACTCTGCTTAAGTTGTGAAGACAGTTTTCGAATGAATCTCCCACAACAGAGAAATCATCCATAAAGACTTCCATAAAATCCTCCACCATATCTGTGAAGATGGCTAACATGCACCGTTGAAAAGTCACTGGTGCATTGCAAAGCCCAAAGGGCATTCTACGAAAGGCAAAGATGCCATACAGACAGGTGAAAGATGTTTTCTCTCTATCTTCGGGGGCTATTGATATCTGATTATACCCTGAATATCCATCCAAGAAATAAAAGTGCAATCTTCCGGGCAGCCTGTCAAACATTTGGTCAATAAAGGCAAGGGAAAGTGGTCCTTTTGGGTGGCGGTGTTCAATTTTCGGCAATCCATGCAAATTTGCCACCCTGTGACTGTACGAGTTGAGATCAACTCATTGTTGTCATTTTTCACAGCAGTTATTCCCCCTTTTTCGGCACACATTGGATAGGGCTAACCCAACTACTATCATAGATAAGGAAGATTATTCCCTCATCTAGTCATCTTATTAATTCCTTCTTTACAAACTCTTTCATGTTTAGGTTCAGCCTTCGCTGATGTTCCCTGGAAGGTTTGTGCCCCTATTCTAGGAGAATTTTATGCATACATAAGGCTGGGCTGATAACCTTTATGTCTACCATGGTCCAGCCAATGGCAGTCTTGTTTTCTTGCAGTACCTGTATGAGTTGTTCTACTTGCACATCTCCCAAACTGGAGGATATAATAACAGGCAAGGTCAAATCAGGCCCCAAGAACACATACCTGAGGTGATTTGGGAGTGGCTTTAGCTCCAGTTTGGCTGGTTCTTCTATTAATGGCTTTGCTGGAGGTGTAGCCCTTTTTTCTAATTCAAGGGACTCAAATTGAGGTTCCCTTGTCCAGAATCCTCGGCCTTCAAATACCATGACCCATTCAGCTAACCCTTCACCATCCATCTCTTCTAGATTTTTCAGACATGCATCCAATGGGTCATTCACAGTTAAGGTTGCATCGTCGTCTTACAGAATCACATCTACTGCATCCACTAAAAATCAATTAGCATATTCGTTGGGTCTTCTCATAGATTGCTAAACATTGAATGTGACTTCTTCATCGTTATGTCTAATTTTTAGTTCCCCAGTCTCACAATCGATCAATGCTCTGCCAGTCGCCAAAAATGGTCTACCCAAAATGAGAGATATCTCCTTATCTACCTGGCAGTCAAGGATAACAAAGTCTGCTGGGAGCACGAACTTCCCCACTTGTACCAACACATCATCAAGAATACCAGTTGGTCTTTTCCCCATACGATCAGCCAGCTGTAGCAGCATAGAAGTCAGTCTAGCTCTATCGATGCCCAATTGTGTGTACATAGCCAGCGGCATCAAATTTATGCTGGCCCCTAGATCACATAAGGCCTTTGCAAAGGCGTAGCTCCCAATTGTGCATGGAATAATGAGACTACCTGGATCAAAAATATTTTGAGCCATCGGTCTTATCACTACTGCGCTGCAGGTCTGTATGAGAGTCACAGTTGAAAGATCCTGAAAATCAAACTTTCGAGACATTAAATCTTTTATCATCTTTGCATAACCGAGCATCTACCTCAAAGCATCCATCAAAGGAATATTCAACTGAATTTGATGCCGCATCTCCATAAATTTCTTGTATTGAACTTCCTTCTTTTGTTTAACCAGTCTCTAAGGGAAGGGTGCAGGTATCACCCTTTCTGCATTGCTTGCTGGCTTCTCTATATTGGAATTTTCTGGCACAAGAGGTTCCCCCAATTCTGCAGCTTGCTCATTCATCTTTTCTTTCTCCTGACTCTGCTCAACCACCACCTCAGTAAGCTCTGTTGGATCATCCACCTTTAACGGAACTGGAGCGACTGTCGTACTCTCTTTCCTGGCTTGTAGATTCTCATGTTCTTTATATAAATCTCTCCCAATTCAAAGACTTACTGCCATCAGCTGATATGGGTTTTGCTCCTTGGGGTTTATGTTAGTGTCTACAGGCAAGGTTCCCTGAGGACGGTTGTTCAAAGCCATGGACAGCTGTCCCAGCTGCGTTTCTATGTTCTTTATGGCTGAATCATGTACTTCCAATTTTTCCTACTTTATTATTTGTCCTAATGCGTTGCTGAAGCATACCCCTGATTTCCACCATATTGTTATCTTGCTATTGAGGAGGCAGTTGATAAGCTAATTGTTGCTGATTTTGTTGTGGATTGCCCTGTGGTTTCTGATATGGTACTGGCACTAATTGGTTTTGAGGGTGCGTACCCCCAGGCTATTGCATATTAGGCATGTAATGCTGATTTTATTGCGGTGTCCATTGTTGTGCTCCAATCTCTGCCCCCCATAGTTGTTGACATAATTCATATCCTCTCGTGTCCCCTGATTATCACCTTCTCCTCTCCATGAACACACACGACTGATTAATACAAGGTGTACACAGTCCTCTATCGTTGTATCTGTCACACCTCCTTTTTGGCTACTACAACCCGGCGAAGGGCGTAGATAAGGGAGTTTTTCCAATTAAAGGACAACCGAAACGGGATTCATTTATTTAAGATAATTTCAGAGTCGCCACTTGGGAGATTTATGGTATCCCAAGTCACCGTTTCGAATCCCTAATCGAGGAAAGAATGACTTTGTTTAATAGTTCGCGAACCAAAATTCCAAGTAAGGAATTCTATTAACTCGGGAGAAGGTGTTAGGCATTCCCGGGTTCTGTGGATCTAGCACGGTCGCTCAACTGTTATATTTGGCTTACATTATCTGATTTTATGAAATTGAACCTATGTGCGTTTTGAACCCTTGAACCGCTTTTATTATTATTTTTAAAGAGGATTCCAACGTTGCAATACATGCCTCGAACCATGTCACATAAATGCACCCGTGAATTTTGACACTTCTCAACTTCGTTGAGATTTGGATTTGGGTCACATAAATGTGCACCCAAATTTAGGAAGGTAATTTTTTCAAACGCGCGCCTTAAAACAACTAACGCGTTGTTAATTTGATAGGGCCACGAAAATTAGCTAAATGGCACGCCATAAGTTCTATATATTTCAACGGAGTAATTGAGAGGGTTGAGCAATATGTCAAATTTTATTTGGTGCAGTGCGCCTCGAGTCCATTTTTGAAAGATACTAAAAACGCCCGGAGTGCAACATCTGTTTGTCGTATACTAATTTTCTAATATAAGGAAAATAATGGCCTGACTTACAGATATTGCCTTAGATATGTTTGAAAGAGAACTTTCAGGTTAGGCCCATGAATAGACCCAAGTTCATGAGGATGGGCTAAACGGTCCTCATGCGAGGACTCACACATGGAAATAATTAGGCTCCTAAGTGAAGCCCAACCCTGTCGCTTGATATTGAATAGCACCAGCACAATTGGATCACACAACAACCCAGGCACAAGCGACGAATTCATCTGTAATAAATCCATCACTCGAAAAAAACAAACAAATGCAACTAAAATGTATAGCAAATTTAAGTATAATGTAGGTTCTTTTACATTATTTTATGTCATTGCTTTCCTAAAGGCGTGCTCGGCACATGCAATCTGAAATGATAACCCCCAACCCAACTACAGTAACGCCAAGGATCAAACTCTAATGGTAACAATACTAATTTCCACAAAATAAGGCAACTCAAAATAGTACGTGCATAACCCAAATCCAAACGCTACTACACCACTTGATTGGTGGTGTCAAAGGGGAAAAACTATTACTAGTCTAGCATAATCCAACCAGTTACAACCTATTTAAAAAAATTCATTGAATCCAACATCAAAGTTACAAAAATGAAATGAAACAACCAGCAAAACAAGTATCAACGTGTGCATTTGTTCCTAAAGTCATCACTTCAATGTTCATGCTTAAGTGGGCTCAAAAATATACCTGGAAATGGAAAAAGAAGGTAGAGCAATAAGGAGTCAATGGAATAGCAGCAACAGGAATAATGCAGTAGCAAAACAACCCAGGAATAGTTATAGGACACTACTTTGAACAATTTTCAAATTTACACAACGTCACCCAAAGCAATGAATCTGATTTTTAGCCAAAATGATCCCAACACTTTGATATCACCTATATTTTAGCTCATTTAACTATTAATTGCCTCAAATTTGTTATAGATAGATTCTGTAAGAATTTTGAAGATCATTCAATGCCACAATAGTATTTTCCTGGATTTCCTTTTAAACTCTCTAAGAAGAATTTTCTGCTGGGTTTTTGCCCTTAAAAAACCTTTTATTTTTGATGAAATGGTTGCCTTTGTAGGCAAGGCAATAGGGCAACTTCAGATTTTGTTTTTGCCCCTTAGGTCCTTGATTTTATGACTTGTTAGCCAAGTCACAGCTACAATTTTTGCTAACAGACCCTTACTGGAAGCTTCTTGTTTGTTATCAAAGATTCTCCAATCCTTAGATGCCTAAATTACCCTCCCAGCACCCTGTTTTTACTCTTATCTCGGTCCAGCTAATTGGGTCATAAACCCTGAATTAAATCAATAAATGGGCCTGCAGTTGCCAAGAAGTCAATCTGGCCCAAACACTTTTACAAAAACTCAAGCAACAATTACAATAAACACAAAACCTGATGACCCAAACCAATTTCATCCTCACCAGATTAATTTAAGACCCATTACAATACGACCGTCAAATCAAATATGTAGAGTTCAAACAATCTGAACCTTAAAGTTGCAGAGTTTATCACTGATCCGAACTAAACATATAAATAAAATCTAAAGAAATGGCAATCATAAATGATTATACTAACATGACTCAATTATGATGACTATTTCAGATAACAAAACAAAATGGGTAAACAAGAGACAATGAAGGGAAAGAAGGGGACAATGATGGAAGACAAAAAAGAAATTGATAAAAACCGGAAAGGAATGGGGCAGAAACAACAAGAATAAATGGAAAGGGATACCTAAAAGAGTAAAACGAACGTCTGTCCTTAACAAACTCCGGCTTCTTCGATTCGATCCGAAATTGACGTTGTCCACATGTTCTCCTTGATAAACCGACGAACACTATTAACGTCAAACCTAACTGTCCCAAAAGCTTGACAACTTTGAAAGATCAACCTCGCCTTCAACTTTAGATTGGAAAACAGTCCGATTTGTGAGGATTTGGTGGGAAGCGGTGGTGGATTGAAACTCGGAGGTGGATGATGAGTGCATAGTTGTATTTTGATGGCGATTCAATCTCCACTACCAGCAGAGATGACGGAGAAGCAGTGGCAACATTGGTATTTGAATCATTTGAGTGATCCAGGGGTGATTTGAGAGAATCGGGACTCAAATTTGGGAAGAAGAGGATGAGACACTCAAGTGGTGTAAGTTTGGGGGATTTGGGCGCCGGCCGCTGCCGTGGACGACTTCTGGCGGGCGACAGGCTTAGGTTTTAGTTACGTTTGACTTATGGGAGACGAGGGAAGTGATCTGTTTGAATTAAGTTCGTTCAGACATATTAATTGGAAATGGGGTGGGCAATTCGAACTGTCAGATATATTGAATGAAGGGCCGAGATTGAATTAAAATCAACATGCTTAAAACGACGCCGTTTCGCCTGTTAAAAAGGAAGCTGGGCTTGGTCTGGGGTCAGGTCTGGGGGTTAGAGGTTTAGGCTGGTATATTTTAATTGAAGGCCCAATTTTGTGGTCTTTTTAAACAAGAAAACATTTTCAAATTCTTTCTTTTTTTCATTTGTTTTAATTTCTAAATTATTTTATTAAAACCAAATTAACATTAAAATATCAAAACATGATTTAAATTAAATAAAATGCTATTTTTATTGTCTTTTTTTATTATCTATTTTTCTTTGAATTAAAATGCACTCAACACGCAAACAAACACACAATTTATGCAACTAAATTCTAAATATTCAAATAATAAAAGAAAGCTGCAAATAAACTCAAAATTACATGATTAATTCCTAAAAATTCAAATAATAAAAGAAAAGCCTATTTTAACGAATTCATAGGAACATTGCAAGTGAGGCAAAAATCACGTGCCCGTAGTATCAATAATGTGCACCTGTTTTTTACCTATCTCACTAAATAATCGATTATTATAAAACCTGTAACCCTGAATCTCAACTTAATCGATTAGTAATATATGATAATCGATTATTGCCAAATTTCTGCAATCCGAGATGTTAGAAATAATCGATTGTTCTTAGTCAATAATCGATTATATGTTACCAGTGCCCGAAAATTCCCCCTGTCTTTGAGGGGATACCTGCAAAAAGGAATTAGGTGCCTCCGACGCTCAAGTTAGTAATTATTTAATGAAAAATGCAATGCATGAGTTAGATCATCGTGGAGTCAAGAATTCCGAGTTCACTACGAATGCGGAAAAATGACTCTTTCTCTAAAGGCTTTGTGAAGATGTCGGCCAATTGATTTTTGGTTTCAACAGATTCAATTTCGACATCGCCCTTGAGAACGTGATCTCTTATAAAGTGATGTCTAATTTCTATGTGTTTCGTTCTTGAGTGAAGAATAGGATTCTTCGTCAAGCTTATGGCGCTAGTATTGTCACATCGAAGAGGAACATGATCAATACTAAGACCATAATCTGAGAGTTGTTGCTTCATCCAAAGGATTTGTGCACAACAACTCCTGCGGCTATATATTCAGCCTCGGTTGTGGATAACGCAACACTAACTTGTTTCTTACTAAACCAAGAAACTAAGGAGCTACCGAGCAAATGGCAAGTGCCACTAGTGCTCTTGCGGTCCAATTTGCAACCCGCAAAATCGGAATCGGAATAGCCAACAAGTTGGTATGAAGAATCTTTGGGATACCATAGTCCCACATTTATTGTTCCAACAAGATACTTCATAATCCGTTTTACCGCAGTTAAGTGTGACTCCTTCTGACATGATTGCTATCGAGCGCATAAACACACGCTAAACATGATGTCCGGTCTACTAGCAGTAAGATAGAGAAGGGATCCGATCATACCTCGATACTTCTTGGTGTCTACTTCCTTACCTTTCTCATCTTTGTCAAGATGGTCGGATGTACTCATTGGGGTGGCCATTGCTTTGGCGTTGCTCATTTCAAAACGATTTAGCAACTCCTTGCAATATTTGGATTGGCAAATGAAAGTTCCCTCTTTCATTTGTTTCACTTGCAACTCCAAGAAGAAGTTTAGCTCACCCATCATTGACATTTCGAATTCGCTAGTCATTAACTTAGAAAATTCCTCGCATAAAAAATCATTAGTAGCACCAAAAATAATATCATCGACATAAATTTGAACTAATAGAATGTCATTATGTTTTTATTTTTGATAAAAAGTGTGGTGTCGACTTTCCCCCTTTCAAACTCACTGTCTAAAAGAAATTTACTTAGACGTTCATACCAAGCTCGAGGAGCTTGTTTAAGACCATATAAAGCTTTCTTAAGCTTGAAGACATGGTCGGGAGATTTAAAATCTTCAAAGCCCGGGGGTTGTTCAACATACAATTCCTCTTGAATAAACCCATTGAGGAAGACACTTTTGACATCCATTTGAAATAATTTGAAATTCATAGATGATGAAAAAGCAAGTAATAAACGAATGGCTTCTAGGCGTGCAACGGGTGCATAGGTTTCTTCATAATCAATGCCTTCTTCTTGATTATATCCCTTAGCAACTAGCCTAGCTTTGTTTCTAGTGATTATACCATTTTCATCTAATTTATTCCGAAAAACCCATTTCGTACCAATTATGGTGTGATTACCGGGTCTTGGCACCAATTCCCAAACATCATTACGTTTGAATTGGTTAAGCTCCTCTTGCATTGAGAAGGTCCAATGCTCATCCCCAATTGCTTCGGAAATGGTTTTACGTTCAATTTGAGAAACAAAAGCCATATGCCCTACGGTGTCTTTAAGAAGATTTCGTGTACTTACCCCTTTCTCGATGTTGCCAATTACCTTGTCAAGAGGATGGTCTTTAGACGTCCTCCAAGCCTTAGGCATCATCGATTCTTCTTCTTATGTTGGTACTTCTTCCGAAGGTTGTTCCATGACTTCATCTTGAACTTCCTTTGGATCCTCCTTTTGTACCTTGTCTTGAAGATTGATTTTCTTTAAAGCATCTGCAAGATCAACACAAGAATCCTTTCTCGCCAAGCGAGCATCATTTTCACAAAATACTACATGAGGAGATTCCTCAACAGTTTTGGTTCGATTATTAAAAACTCTATATGCTTTGCTACGCGATGAGTAACCAAGAAAAATTCCTTCATCAGATTTCGCGTCAAATTTTTCCAAGTTATCTTTTCCGTTGTTGTGAATAAAACATTTACAACCGAAGACTCTAAGAGTGAAAGATTTGGTTTCCTTCCCTTATAGAGTTCATAGGGAGTTTTTATGAGTATCGGTCTTATGACAGCTCTGTTTAAAACATAGCTTGCGGTACTCACGGCATCCGCCCAAAACTTTTTGGAAATCTTAGCCTCATCGAGCATGGTTCTAGCCATCTCTTCGAGACATCGATTTTTACGTTCCACCACTCCATTTAGTTGTGGTGTACGTGGAGCCGAGAAGGTATGTTCAATACCGAGTTCGTCACAAAAATTTGCAAAGATATTATGATCGAACTCTCCCCCATGATCACTTCTTATGGAAGTGACGGTTGTGTTCTTTTCATTTTGAACACATTTAAGAAAACTTTTAAAAGCATGAAAGGCATCAATTTTATGAGCAAGAAATAACGTCCATGTGAATCTAGAGTAGTCATCAACAATTACAAAAGCATAAAGATTTCCACAAAGACTTTCAACACGAGATGGTCCAAAAAGATCCATGTGTAGAAGTTGTAAGGGTCTAGTGGTTGAAACAACATTTTTGGTTTTAAAAGAGGCTTTTGTTTGTTTCCCTTTTTGACATGAATCACAAATAGAATCTTTTTCAAATTTCATGTTTGGAAGACCAATTACTAAATCTTGTGAAACTAGTTTGTTTAAAAGATTCATATTTACATGAGCTACTCTACGATGCCATAACCACATGTCGTCTTCTTTACTCATAAGGCAATTTACAAAACTTGATGAAGAATTTTCAAGATCAACCATATAGATATTATCCATTCTAATACCACGAAGAATAATTTTGAAATCACTACGACGGATAACTAAGCATTCTTCGGAGTCAAATAATACAAGATTTCCCTTGTCACATAATTGACTTATGCTCAAGAGATTATGTTTACGACCTTTAACTAGAAAAATATGCTTAATGGAGGAGGATTCGTCCTTACCGACCGATCCAATGCCGATAATCTTTCCTTTGTTATTGTCTCCAAAAATAACATTTCCTCCTTCCGTGGGTTTTAGTTGAAGGAATTTTGATGCATCCCCGGTCATATGTTTGGAGCATCCACTATCAAGGTACCAAAGTACACTTGATCCCTTCAAACACACCTACAAAACTAATTAATGAGATTTTGGTACCCAAGCCATTTTGGGTCCTTGTGTGTTAGGTGCAAAATATTGGTGTGATTGTCCTGCAGTGAAATGTCTATGTCTAGTGAAGCATGCGGGAGCAATATGTCCAATTTTATTGCAATAATGACAAATGACATTCGGATTGTGCATTCTTCTAGGATGATAATAATTTGGGGGTCTAAATTTATTCACTCTATTTTTAGGAACATAGTTTTGATGTAGTTTTCAAAAATCTTGTCTAGGTGGTCTATACATGCCAACATTTCTTCTAGCATTCACTCTACTTTTAAGAATATAGTTTTGATATGGTTTTTGAAAATCTTGTCTAGGTGGTCTATATATTCCAATATTTCTCCTAGCATTTGTTCTAGGATGAGTTGCAATTCTAGGATTAAAATTTCTAGGTTGAGTGTTGACATTTATTTTGTTTTGCCTAAGTTGAGTCTTAGGTGGTTTAGGAATGGACTCAACTTTTTCTTTTGGCTCGTGTTTAAAGCCTATACCGTGCTTAGTGGATTTCAAATTTACAAGCACTTCATTGAGATTTTTGTGTGAAGAATTGAATTTGTGCAAAGTGCTTCTAAGACTTTCTACTTCTTCCTTTAGAGATTTGCAAGAAGTACAATCCTTATTTGAGCTTTCGGGTTAATCGGCGTTTCTTTTGCCATAAAATTTGTTTTCCTCTTTTAATTTCTCATTTTCAAGAGTGCGTTTTTCAAAATCATTTTCTTTTGAAGAAAATTGTTTTCTTAAATCTTTTATAGATTTAGAAGCGCTATTAAACTCTTTATACAACTCATCAAATGCATCTTGCATTTCTTCTAAAGTGAAATAGTTCTTAGAAGTAGTACATACCTCATTTTGAGTTTCTTCGTGTGCCATAAGACACAAGTTTGCAGTCTCGTTTCCTTCTCCATCACTTGATTCGTCTCCGGAGTCGCCTCCCCAAGAGATGTATGCTCTTTGTTTCTTGACGGGTTTCTTCTCCT
Source organism: Nicotiana benthamiana (assembly GCA_034376525.1). Classification (NCBI taxonomy): domain Eukaryota; kingdom Viridiplantae; phylum Streptophyta; class Magnoliopsida; order Solanales; family Solanaceae; genus Nicotiana; species Nicotiana benthamiana. The sequence goes on from CM067331.1 coordinate 81,934,943, forward strand.
TTTTAATGTTTGGACAATTTGATTTGATATGCCCGATTTCTCCGCATCCATAGCACTTTAATTGGTCTCCTTGTTGCTTACCTTTTCGTTCATACTTCTTTTGCATGAACTTGTGAAATTTCTTATTAACGAGTCCGAACTCGTTATCTTCGTCGCTTGAATCCTCATCATTTGGAGGTTGAGCCGTGCTTGATTTAAAGGCGATTCTTCGTTTCCTTTGATCATCCAAAGGAGGGTTAAGAATAGTAGATTCATAGGTTTTGAGATTACCTCTAAGCCCGTCGATTGTGACATTTGTAATGCCGATTGATTCTTGAATAGCGTCGGCTTTGGAGCGCCATTCCGGAGTGAGACTTCGAAGAATTTTACGGACAAGTTCCCTATCCGTGAAGGTCTTCTTAAGAGCATGAAGATCATTAACGATTTTTGAAAATCGTTCGAACATATCATCTATCTTCTCGTTTTCCTTCATATGAAAAAGTTCATATTCATGGGTTAGAAAATCTATTTTAGCTTCTCTTACCTGGTCCGTACCTTCGTAGGTGATTTCCAATTTATCCCACATTTGCTTAGCCGTGGTGCAACATGATATTTTCCGATAATCATCAGGATTTACCGCACAGTACATCATGTTGATGGCCTTTGCGTTGTTCTCCACCTTTCTAATATCGTCTGCGTCATACTCATCTTCCGATTTTGGCACCATTTCATTTTCTACCTTTTTGGTTGGAATTTGCTCTCCATTCTTGATAATTTTCCACAGTAGAAAATTATTTTATTGGATAAATATTCTCATCCTTTCCTTCCAATACGTATAGTTTGTGCCATCGAATAGTGGTGGCCTTGTGAAGCATTGTCCTTCACCTAGTCCTGCATAAACGTTACGAGTAGAAGCCATGGATTGTTTCTCTCAAACTGTTAAGTCTTTCAGAGAGTTAGGCTCTGAAACCAATTGTTAGAATATACGCTTAACGCTAGAGGGAGGGGGGCGAATAGCATTATAATAAAAAACAATGTAAATTTGCGGAATTAAAATTGCAGGAGTAAAATAAGTGCGGTAAATAAACAGTAAGGAGAGAACACACCGATTTTATCCTGGTTCACCACAACGTGTGGTTAGCCCAGTCCCCGAGAGACTCTCTCGAGTTTTACACTAACTTTGTTAAGCTTACGGGTGCCTAACAAATCGTTACACTTGCTCGTAGATATACACTCTACAAGACTTCAATCTGCTCGAGGATACCGCACCTCAAGACTTCAAACCAAGGAACTACTTTTCCTTCTTACAACAAGGGATTAGGATATCCCTTCAAGTGTTTACAAACACTTAGCACTCAAGACAAGACTCTCTTTATAGAGTAGATATGAGTAAAAACAATACGCTCAAGAACACAACAACTTGTTCAAGAATTTGGCTCTAATAAATTATGAAATAGATATGAAATGATGAGAGAAGAGTATGTAAGCTTTATGCAAGAATTATAATCAGTTGTTGTATTTAAAAGAGTGATTTTGAGGTGTATTTATAGTGCTCAAAGTCACCAAGACCGTTGCTTAATTGCCAATCACTAATTGTTGATTTTGTGCTTGCATAATCGATTATATGATCTGCATAATCGATTATCTGCAGATCGTTCAAAAATCATATGCGGATTTTAAGCAGCATAATCGATTATTCAAGTTGCATAATCGATTATCTGTTTATGTCAAAAAATCGGATGCAGATTCTGTGCAAGCATAATCGATTATTGCCTTGTGTATAATCGATTATATTTCAGCGTTTTAAAAATACTTTTGCAACGGTCTTAACATAATCGATTATTTTGCTGTTTTGAAAATTCCGATTATACACTGTCTGGATATAATCGATTATCAGAAAAGACATAATCGATTATTTTGTTGTTTTGCAAATTTCGGTTAACACTGTCTGGACATAATCGATTATCAGAAAACACATAATCGATTATTTTGTTGTTTTGCAAATTTCGGTTAACACTGTCTTAACATAATCGCTTATATGTAAGACATAATCAATTATATTGTTGTCTTGAAAATTATGGTTAACACTGTCTTAACATAATCGATTATAAGAAATACATAATCGATTATTTATGTCCAGATTTGAAAACATGTTTGAAGATCATTTTGGCTAAAATGAAAATGTTTGAAAATCATTTTGGTTTAACTTAATGATGCATGAAAATGATTTTACGAGAGAAGCCAAGACTTGAATAAGTTGTCGGATCAAGATCACACCATAAAGTGACTCATTTATAACTTTGTTTGATATTCTTGATCTTGCTCTTTGTTTCTCATGTTCTTGGACTTTGGCATATGTCAATGTTCCATGCGCGTCGGTTTGTCATTTATCAAAACCTACAGAAATGAACAGACGTTTAATTTTAGTGACTTGAGAACGTGTTTCAACAGAATCAACGTTTTGAGTAAACGACCTCAGAATCGGGATTTGACGGTTCCAATAGGTTTGTATGATAATTTTGGACTTGGGCATATATTCAGATCGGGTTTTGGATGAACCGAGGATGAGTTTTAAAGTTTTTTAAAATTGGTTTGAAGTAGGAGTTGGTGTTATTGAAGTCCAATTGGGATTCCAAACCTGTTTAGTAGTTTCATATAGTGATTTAAGAATTCACGCAAAACTGGTCGTTTTGCTTTCTAGATCCCCGTTCTCCTAAGTAAGGCTCACCGTAAGTGCTTTTACTATTTTATGACTTGTGGGGATGGTTAGTTCGGGTTATAGAAGGGTTCGGGTTGAAACCTAAACACTTAGTTCCTTAAGGTTAGCAAAAAGGGCTAAGTTTGACTTGAATCAACATTTTGAGTAACCGACCTCAGAATCGGGATTTGACGGTTCCAATAGGTTCGTATGATGATTTAGGACTTGGGGATATATTCGAATCGGGGTTTGGATGAACTGGGGATGAGTTTTAAAGTTATTAAAATTTTGTTTGAAGTAGGAGTTGGTTTCATTGAAGTCCAATTGTGATTCTAAACCTGTTGAGTAGTTTCATATAGTGATTTAAGAATTTCACGCAAAATTTGGTGTCATTTCGAGAAGTTTAAGTACGTTTTACTGCGTTCGAAGTAAGTTGGAAGAACTTGAAGTTTATAAATTAATTCAAATTGGTTTGGGGTGTGATTTTAGTTTTGATGTTGTTTTACACGTTTTGAGGGTTCGAGCAAGTTCATTTTATGATTTCAAACTTGTTGATATGTTGAGGTGGGGCCTCGGCAGTCTCGGGTGTTAATTGGACTAGGCACGGACAAAGTTTGGACTTAGGAGCAATGGCTGAATCTTTCAACTTCTGGTATTATCGCACATGCACATGGCCAGCCGCAGGTGCGAGCTCGTAGAAGCGAGATAGAAACCGCAGAAGCAGCCAGAGCCGCACGTGCTGAAAACGCATTGTTGCAGTAGATTTGCAGGAGTGGATCAGTAGTCCATTAGTGCAGAGTAAGGCTAGTTGGGTGATGGCTGCATCTGCGATGATTTTTCCGAAGATGCGGAGCCGCAGAAGTGGTCGATCCTCTGCAGGTATGAAAATCGCTGAAGGCAAAACCTTCTGTTAAGTCAGGACTTAAGCATTTTGGGTTCATTTATAGCACTTCTTGCAGCGATTTTTGAGCTGGTTAGAGAGGGGTTTTTGTTAGAATATACGCTTAACGCTAGAGGGAGGGTGAATAGCGTTATAATAAAAAACAATGTAAATTTGCGGAATTAAAATTGCAGGAATAAAGTAAGTGCGGTAAATAAAGAAGTAAGGAGAGAACACACCGAACTTATACTGGTTCACCACAACGTGCGGTTAGTCCAGTCCCCGAGAGACTCTATCGAGTTTTACACTAACTCCGTTAAGCTTACGGGTGCTTAACAAACCGTTACACTTGCTCGTAGATATACACTCTACAAGACTTCAACCTGCTCGAGGATACCTCACCTCAAGACTTCAAGCCAAGGAACTAAACTTTCCTTCTTACAACAAGGGATTAGAACTTCCCTTCAAGTGTATGCAAACACTTAGCACTCAAGACAAGACTCTCTTATAGAGTAGATGTGAGTAAAATTAATACGCTCAAGAACACAACAACTTCGTCAAGAATTTGGCTCTCGAAAACTATGAAATGAATATAAAATGATTGATATGAGAGTATGTGAGCTTAAGCAAGAATGTAAAATTAGTTGTTGTGCTTAAAAGAGTGATTTTGAGGTGTATTTATAGTCCTCAAAGTCACCAAGACCGTTGCTTAATTGCCAATCACTAATTGCTGATTTTGTGCTAGGATAATCGATTATCTGATTTGCATAATCGATTATCTGCAAATCGTTCAAAAATCATATGCAGATTTTATGCAGAATAATCGATTATTCAAACTGCATAATCGATTACCTGATAACGTTTAAAAATCATACGCTGATTTTATGCTAGCATAATCGATTATTGCCTTGTGCATAATCGATTATCTTTCAGCGTTTAAAAATACTTTGGCAACGGTCTTAACATAATCGATTACCTAAAAGACATAATCGATTATGTTGCTGTTTTATCAATTCCGGTTATACACTGTCTTAACATAATCGATTATCAGAAAGGACATAATCGATTATTTTGCTGTTTTGTAAATTCCAGTTTACACTGTCTTAACATAATTGATTATCAGAAAAACATAATCGATTATTTCTGTCCAAATTTGAAAGACATGTTTAAAATTCATTTTGGCTAAAACAAACATGTTTGAAAATCATTTTGTTTTAAATCAAAGATGCATGGTTTGATGAAAATGATTTTACGAGAGAAGCCAAGTCTTGAATCTATTATCGGATCAAGATCACAATATAAAAAGACTCATGTATAACTTTGTTGCTTTACTTGATCTTGTTCTTTGTTTCTCTTGTGCTTGGACTTCGGCATATGTCAATGTTCCATGCGCGTCGGTTTGTCATTTATCAAAACCTACAAAGATGAACACACGTTTAGTTTTAGCGACTTGAGAACGTGTTTCAACAATTTCCCCCTTTTTGATAATGGCAAACCAATATCGGGATATGCATATTAAATAATTGATAATGACAATCCAAGACAAGTATATAAAGATATGAATGAGTTCCCCCTCAATTTATGAATTCCCCCTTAATTTATGCTAATATGTATTAGTGTGCATAGCCCTTATTCTTCCCCCTTTTGACATTAGCAAAAAATAATAAGCTTTTATTGAGGAACCAATATATACATAATAAGGCAAGAAAAAGAGATAAAGTATTATTCAACCGATACAAAAAAATATTATTCATTTTCATTAACATCCGCCTCGGCATCCGGCACTTCTTCCGGAAGAACAACTTGGGCATAGGGATAGCGAACGTGGCCAAAATATCCATGAAGCTCGTGGGATAATCGGGTGACATTTCTATCAATACGATTCATAGATGTTGACAAAGAGGCAAGTTGCTCAGAAATGGTTTGGAGGGAAGCAACGGACGGAGCCTGAGGACAACGTCTTTGAGTTGGAGGAGGAGCCGGATTTTCACCGATATTGGGAAACGAAGATTCTTGAATTTCCCAATGTTTTGTTGCCTTTTTGTGAGGACCGACAGAGGTGTCGATACCAGAGGCTTGAAAAATAGCCATTATGACAAAGGCATAGGGGAGTGGCTTATCGTCCCCAATTGCATCATACATGTGAGTCATGACGAACTGGCACCAATTGATGCGAGCTCCCGTGATAATTGCATGCATGAGTTTTGAATCCTCATGAGAGAGAGTTGTATGATTGAATTTGCGCGGTTTTAGAACGCGGGTGATGAAATAAAAAATTATACGATATTCAAGGAGCATATGCGTGATGGTTGGGCGACGCTGCTCCGGAGTTTGAACAAATTCCCCGATCCCAATTTGGTGGAAAAGGAGTTGTTCGTCAAATAAGGCTCCTTCTTCTCTAGTGTAAAGTGAAATATCTTCCCCATTTCGTGGAAGTTTTGTAAGGAGTTGCTGGTGTTCCTCATTTAAAAGAATTGGAACTCCATTGATGTTTGAGACAAGGTCACCATCTTCGTCCTTCTGTAGATTTGAATAGAAGGCACGAATTAGAGAAGGGTGAATGTAAGGAGATTGAAGATATAGGAAGTCAAAGAGTTGACTTTGCATAAGAATATTTGCCGTTGATGGGGGTGCGCTATCGCGAAGATATCGACTAGTTGAGAAGCGAGGCGGAAGGATTTCTCGACTCTCAAATTTTTCGAGGAATCGAAGGAATTCGGGTTCAGAATCAAACGGCAAATAAGAGCCGTCTTTATAGTAGTGGGAGAGTGGACGAACGACGGAAGAGGAGGCAATTTGTTTGCCGGAACGAGCGCGTTTAGAGTGCTTGCTCGCCATTAGTATGAAGAAATAAGAGCTGTTGCAAAAATTTGAGGGCTTTTGAAGATTGTTTGAAGCTAAGAGTGAAGTTTGAAGTGAGAAATTTGAAGGATGAAAACACCTATTTATAGAATTGAAGAAGTGAGGCATTTATGGAGCAAAAAGCTGCAGATTTATTAAGCCAAACGGTTAAAAACGGTAACAATTTTGAGCTGCTGACCGTTGGTAATCGATTACAGAACTTTGTTAATCGATTATTGCTGCACAGTGTGTTATACGGACTCGGGGAATAATCGATTATTGAACTTTGATAATCGATTATTCTTAGGCAGTGTGATGAAAAACCAAGACGGTAAGAGGAAATCGATTATTCAGTTTTCAACAATCGATTATTTTATAAACACTTGTAAAACTGAACTTTCAATAATCGATTAGTAATGTGGATAATCGATTATTAAACATGATTGCCAGATTCCTGCAAAATCAAAATGTTAGATAATCGATTCTAGTATTAATATAATCGATTAGCTTATTTTTCCAGTAGAATAATGGGAAAACATAAAGGAGTAATAATCGATTATTGACTGAGAAAAATCGATTATTTATCACCAGTGCCCGAGAATTCCCCCTGTCTTTGGGGCGATACCTGCAAAAAAGAGTTAGGCACCTCCGATGCTCAAGTTAGTAATCGTTGAAAAGAAAAATGCAATGCATGTATTAGATCAACGTGGAGTCAAGAATCCCGAGTTCACTACGAATTCGGAAAAAGGACTCTTTCTCTAAAGGCTTTGTGAAGATGTCGGCCAATTGATATTTGGTTTCACCAAACTCAATTTCGACATCACCTTTGAGAACGTGATCTCTTATGAAGTGGTGCCTAATTTCTATGTGTTTCATTCTTGAGTGAAGAACAGGGTTCTTCGTCAAGCTTATGGCGCTAGTATTATCACATCGAAGAGGGATATGATTGATACTAAGACCATAATCCGAGAGTTGTTGTTTCATCCAAAGGATTTGAGCACAACAACTCCCCGCGGCTACATATTCAGCCTCAGTTGTGGATAACGCAACACTTACTTGTTTCTTGCTAAACCAAGAAACTAGAGAGCTACCGAGCAAATGGCAAGTGCCACTAGTGCTCTTGCGGTCCAATTTGCAACCCGCAAAATCAGAATCGGAATAGCCAACAAGTTGGCTTGAAGAACCTTTGGGATACCATAGTCCCACATTTATAGTTCCAACAAGATACTTCATTATCCGTTTTACCGCAGTTAGGTGTGACTCCTTCGGACATGATTGATATCGAGCGCATAAACACACACTAAGCATGATGTCCGGTCTACTTGCAGTAAGATAAAGAAGGGATCCGATCATACCTCGGTATTTCTTGGTGTCTACTTCTTTACCTTTCTCATCCTTGTCAAGATGGTCGGATGTGCTCATTGGAGTGGCCATTGCTTTGGCGTTGCTCATTTCAAAACGATTTAGCAACTCCTTGCAATACTTAGATTGACAAATGAAAGTTCCTTCTTTCATTTGTTTCACTTGCAACCCCAAGAAGAAGTTTAGCTCACCCATCATTGACATTTCGAATTCGCTATTCATTAACTTAGAGAATTCCTCGCATAAAAAATCATTAGTAGCACCAAAAATAATATCATCGACATAAATTTGAACTAATAGAATGTCATTGTTTTTATTTTTGATAAACAGTGTAGTGTTAACTTTCCCCCTTTCGAACTCATTGTCCAAAAGAAATTTGCTTAAGGGCTCGTACCAAGCTCGAGGAGCTTGTTTAAGTCCATATAGCGCTTTCTTAAGCTTGAAGACATGATCGGGAGATTTATAGTCTTCAAAGCCCGGGGGTTGTTCAACGTACACTTCCTCTTGAATAAACCCATTGAGGAAGGCACTCTTGACATCCATTTGAAATAATTTTAAATTCATAGATGATGAAAAAGCAAGTAATAAATGAATGGCTACTATCCGTGCTACGGGTGCATAGGTTTCTTCATAATCAATTCCTTCTTCTTGATTATAACCCTTAGCAACAAGCCTAGCTTTGTTTCTAGTGATTATACCATTTTCATCCAATTTATTTTGAAAACCCCATTTTGTTCCAATTATGGTGTGATTATCGGGTCTTGGCACCAATTCCCAAACTTCATTACGTTTGAATTGGCTAAGCTCCTCTTGCATTGCCAAGGTCCAATGCTCATCCCCAATTGCTTCGGAAATGGTTTTAGGTTCTATTTGAGAAACAAAAGCCATATGTCCTACAGTGTCTTTAAGAAGGTTTCGAGTACTTAACCCTTTCTCGATGTTGCCAATTACCTTGTCGAGAGGATGGTCTTTAGACGTCCTCCAAGCCTTAGGCATCATCGATTCTTCTTCTTGTGGTGGTACTTCTTCCGAAAGTTGTTCCATGACTTCATCTTGAACTTCCTTTGGATTCTCCTTTTGCACCTCGTCTTGAAGATTGATTTTGTTTAAAGCATCTGCAAGATCAACACAAGAATCCTTTCTCGCCAAGCGAGCATCATTTTCACAAAATACTACATGAGGAGATTCCTCAACAGTTTTGGTTCGATTATTGAAAACTCTATATGCTTCGCTACGCGATGAGTAACCAAGAAAATTCCTTCATCTGATTTCGCGTCAAATTTTCCGAAGTTATCTTTTCTGTTGATGTGAATAAAACATTTACAACCGAAGACTCTAAGATGGGAAAGATTTGGTTTCCTTCCCTTATAGAGTTCATAGGGAGTTTTTGTGAGTATCGGTCTTATGACAGCTCTGTTTAAAACATAGCTTGCGGTACTCACGGCATCCGCCCAAAACTTTTTGGAAATCTTAGCCTCATCGAGCATGGTTCAAGCCATCTCTTCGAGACATCGATTTTTACGTTCCACCACTCCATTTAGTTGTGGTGTACGTGGAGCTGAAAAGGTATGTTCAATGCCGAGTTCGTCACAAAAATCCGCGAAGAGATTATGATCGAACTCTCCCCCATGATCACTTCTTATGGAAGTGACGGTTGTGTTCTTTTCATTTTGAACACGTTTAAGAAAACTTTTAAATGCATGAAAGGCATTACTTTTATGAGCAAGAAATAACGTCCATGTGAATCTAGAGTAGTCATCAACAATTACAAAAGCATAAAGATTTTCACCAAGACTTTCAACACGAGATGGTCCAAAAAGATCCATGTGAAGAAGTTGTAAAGGTCTAGTGGTTGAAACAACATTTTTGGATTTAAAAGAGGCTTTTGTTTGTTTCCCTTTTTGACATGAATCACAAGTAGAATCTTTTTCAAATTTCAAGTTTGGAAGACCAATTACTAAATCTTGTGAAACTAGTTTGTTTAAAAGATTCATATTTACATGAGCTACTCTACGATGCCATAACCACATGTCGTCTTCTTTACTCAAAAGGCAATTCACAAAACTTGATGAAGAATTTTCTAGATCAACCATATAGATATTATCCATTCTAATACCACGAAGAATAACTTTAAAATCACTACGACGGATAACTAAGCATTCTTCAGAGTCAAACAATACAAGATTTCCCTTGTCACATAATTGAATTATGCTCAAGAGATTATGTTTAAGACCTTTAACTAGCAAAATATGCTTAATGGAGGAGGCTTCGTCCTTACCGACCGAGCCAATGCCGATAATCTTTCCTTTGTTATTGTCTCCAAAAATAACATTTCCTCCTTCCGTGGGTTTTAGTTGAAGGAATTTTGATGCATCCCCGGTCATATGTTTGGAGCATCCACTATCAAGGTACCAAAGTACACTTGATCCCTTCAAACACACCTACAAAACAAATTAATGAGATTTTGGTACCCAAGCCATTTTGGGTCCTTGTGTGTTAGGTGCAAAATAGTGGTGTGATTGACCTGCAGTGAAATGTCTATGTCTAGTGAAGCATACGGGAGCAATATGTCCAATTTTATTACAATAATGACAAATGACATTCGGATTGTGCATTCTTCTAGGATGATAATAATTTGGGGGTCTAAATTTATTCACTCTATTTATTGGAATATAGTTTTGATGTAGTTTTCGAAAATCTTGTCTAGGTGGTCTATACATGCCAATATTTCTTCTAGCATTCACTCTATTTTTAGGAATATAGTTTTGATGTAGTTTTCCAAAATCTTGTCTAGGTGGTCTATACATGCCAATATTTCTTCTAGCATTTGTTCTAGGATGAGTTGCAATTCTAGGATTACAATTTCTAGGTTGAGTGTTGTCATTTATTTTGTTTTGCCTAAGTTGAGTCTTAGGTGGTTTAGGAATGGACTCAACTTTTTCTTTTGGCTCGTGTTTAAAGCCTATACCGTGCTTAGTGGATTTCCAATTTACAAGCACTTCATTGAGATTTTTGTGTGAAGAATTGAATTTGTGCAAAGTGCTTCTAAGACTTTCTACTTCTTCCTTTAGAGATTTGCAAGAAGTACAATCCTTATTTGAGCTTTCGGGTTTATCGGCGCTTCTTTTGCCATAAAACTTGTTTTCCTCTTTTAATTTCTCATTTTCAAGAGTTAGTTTTTCAAAATCCTTTTCTTTTGAAGAAATATGTTTCTTAAATATTTTATAGATTTAGAAGCGCTAATAAACTCTTAATACAACTCATCAAATGCATCTTGCATTTCTTCTAAGTGAAATAGTTCTTAGAAGTAGTACATACCTCATTTTGAGTTTCTTCGTGTGCCATAAGACACAAGTTTGTGGTCTCGTTTCCTTCTCCATCACTTGACTCGTCTGCGGAGTCGCCTCCTCAAGAGATGTATGCTCTTTGTTTCTTGACGGGTTTCTTCTCCTTTTTGGTATTTGGACAATTTGATTTGATATGCCCGATTTCTCCGCATCCATAGCACTTTAATTGGTCTCCTTGTTGCTTACCTTTTCGTTCATACTTCTTTTGCATGAACTTGTGAAATTTCTTAATAACGAGTCCAAACTCGTTATCTTCGTCTCTTGAATCCTCATTATTTTGAGGTTGAGCCGTGCTTGCTTTAAGGGCGATTCTTCGTTTCCTTTGATCATCCAAAGGAGGGTTAAGAATAGTAGATTCATAGGTTTTGAGATTACCTCTAAGCCCGTCGATTGTGACATTTGTAATGCCGATTGATTCTTGAATAGCGTCGGCTTTGGAGCGCCATTCCGGAGTGAGACTTCGAAGAATTTTACGGACAAGTTCCCTATCCGTGAAGGTCTTCTTGAGAGCATGAAGATCATTAACGATTTTTGAAAATCGTCCGAACATATCATCTATCTTCTCGTTTTCCTTCATATGAAAAAGTTCATATTCATGGGTTAGAAAATCTATTTTAGCTTCTCTTACCTGGTCCGTACCTTCGTAGGTGATTTCCAATTTATCCCACATTTGCTTAGCCGTGGTGCAACATGAGATTTTCCGATAATCATCAGGATTTATAGCACAGTACATCATGTTGATGGCTTTTGCGTTGTTCTCCACCTTTCTAATATCGTCTGCGTCATACTCATCTTCTGATTTTGGCACCATTTCATTTTCTACCTTTTGGGTTGGAATTTGCTCTCCATTCTTGATAATTTTCCACAGTAGAAAATTATTTGATTGGATAAATATTCTCATCGTTTTCTTCCAATAAGTATAGTTTGTGCCATCGAATAGTGGTGGCCTTGTGAAGCATTGTCCTTCACCTAGTCCTGCATAAACGTTACGAGTAGAAGCCATGGATTGTTTCTCTCAAACTGTTAAGTCTTTCGGAGAGTTAGGCTCTGATACCAATTGTTAGAATATACGCTTAACGCTAGAGGGGGGGTGAATAGCGTTATAATAAAAAACAATGTAAATTTGCGGAATTAAAATTGCAGGAATAAAGTAAGTGCGGTAAATAAAGAAGTAAGGAGAGAACACACCGAACTTATACTGGTTCACCACAACGTGTGGTTAATCCAGTTCCCGAGAGACTCTCTCGAGTTTTACACTAACTCCGTTAAGCTTACGGGTGCTTAACAAACCGTTACACTTGCTCGTAGATATACACTCTACAAGACTTCAACCTGCTCGAGGATACCTCACCTCAAGACTTCAAGCCAAGGAACTAAACTTTCCTTCTTACAACAAGGGATTAGAACTTCCCTTCAAGTGTATGCAAACACTTAGCACTCAAGACAAGACTCTCTTATAGATTAGATGTGAGTAAAATTAATACGCTCAAGAACACAACAACTTCGTCAAGAATTTGGCTCTCAAAAACTATGAAATGAATATAAAATGATTGAGATGAGAGTATGTGAGCTTAAGCAAGAATGTAATCAGTTGTTGTGCTTAAAAGAGTGATTTTGAGGTGTATTTATAGTCCTCAAAGTCACCAAGACCGTTGCTTAATTGCCAATCACTAATTGCTGATTTTGTGCTAGGATAATCGATTATCTAATTTGCATAATCGATTATCTGAAAATCGTTCAAAAATCATATGCAGATTTTAAGCAGAATAATCGATTATTCAAACTGCATAATCGATTACCTGATAACGTTTAAAAATCATACGCTGATTTTATGCCAGCATAATCGATTATTTTGCTGTTTAAAAATCATACGCTAAAAATCATACGCTGATTTTACGGCTTGTGCATAATCGATTATCTTTCAGCATTTAAAAATACTTTGGCAATGGTCTTAACATAATCGATTACCTAAAAGACATAATCGATTATGTTGCTGTTTTGTAAATTCCGGTTATACACTGTCTTAACATAATCGATTATCAGAAAGGACATAATCAATTATTTTGCTGTTTTGTAAATTCCGGTTTACACTGTCTTAACATATTCGATTATCAGAAAAACATAATCGATTATTTCTGTCCAGATTTGAAAGACATGTTTAAAATTCATTTTGGCTAAAACAAACATGTTTGAAAATCATTTTGTTTTAAATCAAAGATGCATGGTTTGATGAAAATAATTTTACGAGAGAAGCCAAGTCTTGAATCTATTGTCGGATCAAGATCACAATATAAAACGACTCATGTATAACTTTGTTTCTTTACTTGATCTTGTTCTTTGTTTCTCTTGTGCTCGGACTTCGGCATATGTCAATGTTCCATGCGCTTCGGTTTGTCATTTATCAAAACCTACAAAGATGAACACACGTTTAGTTTTAGCGACTTGAGAACGTGTTTCAACAGTTTTCACTAGCTATTTGAGGTAAGTAATTTCTATCTACTGTAAATTAAATACATCGTTTAGATGAAAGACCTAGGTTTTGACAAAAATAAATTTTAACCATGAAATTTATTATAGAATTGGGTGAAAATAATTTATTTGAGTTCGTGAGGTAATAGGTAATGACTTTCTTAAATCAATTTCGAAATCCAGGCACGTGGAATCGGGGATAAATTTTAGGAACCTTCCAATTTAGGTTGGGTAATTACATAAATAGTTAATCATGAACCTTTGAACAAGTATTGATTAATTTATACAATATTTGACTAGTTTCGGATTATTCGACACCATTTTGAGTCTTTATAGTGAACTTGAGGCCGGAAAGTGAGCTTTCAGACGAGGTAAGTCTCTTGTCTTGTGAGTATGTGATTTTTGCCTCGTTTAAACTACTCTTATAAAAATCTTAGAATTAGATTTGTCTCTTTTATTATTTGATTTTCAAAACTTCATTGTATAATTCTCATGTTTATTTACATTTTTATGTGCATTGTTAATTTATCATAACTCACCTAAAAATACAAAAATATGCATTGCATTGGCTAATAGGACTTAATTTCATATTTTTAGATTAATTAGGTAGTTTTACTAATAGTTTGATTATCAGGTCTAGCTTAGTATAATTAGATAGGTTAAATTAATATTTTTAGGTTTAATTTTAGCTTTAATATTTGAAAAATAAACAAAGGAAAAAGAATTAAAAGAAGTTGGAAAACTGAAGAAAAAGGAAAATAAAGAAGGTCTTTTTTATTTCGGATTTTGGGCCTATTTTAAACAAAAATCTAGCCCAAACCCCTCAAATCCATTTGAATTCGACCAAGGCCCAATTGAATTACCTAGTCCGGTCCAACAGATGACTAAACAACGTCTTTTATTAACCTCTCAATTACGACAGTTGGATCTCATCAATCCAATGGTCCGGAACTAACGATGTTTAAGGGTATAAAAGAGTCGGACCATGCCCTACCCTCCTCCCTTCACAAACCGTCTCCATCACCCCCACTCTCTTCAGAGACGACCCCCCACTGGCTCCGCCCTAGACCGCCGCCGAAAATTGTCTCACCGTGGCGGTGAAGTTTCAACAACCTCCAAATTTACACCACTACACCATCTCAACCTCCTTGTTACAAATCCAACCTTGTTTTCTTTCGAATTATCACCAGACCCCTCGAATCTGCAAAAACATAGTTATAACCTCCGTCGTGTACGGCGGCGCCTGCTCCAAATCTCACCAAAAATACACCTTGAACTTCCCTCATTCCCCTCTTTCCAAAACTCCAAACCCCTTCCCTCGAATCCTTACCAAAGTCTTCGAATTTTGGATCAAAGAATCTGGCCAAAACCTCAACGTACCCAAATGACCCAAATTCACACCCTTTGACTACCGTAACCTGTTAATCCCAAATTTTCAACCCCTTAACTTCGAATCTTCCTCAAACACTTCAAATTTTAGATTGAAATTCAGGTCAGAAACCCTAGTTTTGCCAAATAGGAAGATAATGGGTTCTGGGTCATAATAGCTCTTAATTATGTGTTTTCTCATGAAAACACATAATTAAGGATGATTATAGTCCAAATAATGTCAAGAAAAACCGGCCAGAGTTGGAGCCAGTCAATTTAATGCCAAAAATCAGTAAGTTTTCCTTCTTATTTGACTATGTTTTTTATTTTTCGTTTGTTAATTCTATTTGGCATCATTTTATTTTTAGTTTAGTTTTTGTTTATTGATTTTTCTGTTTGTTAATCCAGTGTTTAGTTCTTGCTCTTTAATTTTCACTTCTACTGATTAGCTTAGTCAAATTTTATTTCTTCGGTTTATCTTTTCAATGTTCTTAGAATTAATGGCAATTCCGTTTGATTCATTGTGTACTTGATTTTGATTCATGGTTTTTTGGTTGTTGATCACACGACATGGATTCTACATTAGTTTCAATTCTTACTTGTTAGTTAATTGTTAATTCACTATTTATAACCTTAGGATATTAGTGTTTCACTAAGTATAAAATCTAGTTCTGATTAATTTGGTTGATTAGTTTAATTGTTAGGAATTCTATTAGTTGTTTGGATATAGCTGAAAATTTTCAGCATTGGTGAGTAATTAACCATGGTCATTTGACCAAGATTATAGGGACTAGGGTTAGTAAGTATAGGGTAGTAATTTTAGACTTGGTTCAAGGGTAATTGGGGTAATTCAAAATAGGGAATCCTGCAAATAACTGAATTGGAAACCTCTAGAACTCTCTAGATGAGGTCCCAATTATAATTTCAGAAGTTTAATAGTCTAACTTGGGCAATAATTCAGTAAATAAGGGACTAAATAGTTAAAATATTGAAAATAAAAGAAGGACTAAAGTGTAAATTGAAAATCTAAATACTGCCATAAGTTATGCCTATAAAAAGGCATGTCCATTGCCTTGTTGAAGAGGTTGGACAAAAAATCTGAAAAAATCCCCATAAGTTTCCAGAAACGTTTTTGGAGTATCCGAAAATTTGAATTTCAAAATCCAAAACCAAATCTGAAATCTTAGAGTTAGAAAGTTTGTATTAGATCTTAGCTCTTCAAAAACCCCAAAAACAACACAAAAACTCCAAAAAAGTACTATTCTATTGAAGTCCCTTAGATCAATTTCAAGTTTCAGCGCCGACATTCGAGTTTCTAGCTTAGATTAAAGATGAAAATGACTTAAACCTTGTGTTTGGCTGCTGAAGTTTTAGAGTTCGTTTTTGGGTTTAACTTCAATTTTGTTTGGGTTCATTCAAGTTCTTTTGGTTGGTTTACTGGGATTGTTTGCGTTAAAAATCTTCCTGGACTGTTCGATATTATTATATCTGGGCATACCATTGATCACAAGCTGATGATTCACTACTGAATTGCGTCTGATGTTCTGATTTTGTATTAGTTGATCCTCACCTTTATTTCATTTTAATTTCATGTATTCTTTAACCTCAAATGATGTGTGAAGAATTGAATCAACGAGTGTGTTCGAATTGCTGAATAAATGACAACTTGCTCATGTTATTTTCATATTTGTTTACTTGTATGCAGATTAGTTTGAATGTTAGATTATACAATAGTAGCATATAGAATTTAAATGATCTAGACCTTCTAAGTATTGTATAATTGGATGTTTTGGACTGGAGTAGTTTTATTTGTTTCATCTTGTTCCATTAATTCAATAATTCTTGTGTAGTTTGAGCCCTGGTAATTCATGAGTATGCGTTACTAGCCTTTACACTCCATCTCAGAATAGTTACAAGCATGAATGTTGTTGAAGAGCTTGGATTCAATTTATGAATTCATAGTTCATCAAAATTTGAAATTGAAGGTCTCGTATGTTATCTGTTATCAGTAAACCTCAGTATGAACTTTAGGTGCTATACAATGTACTAAGTCACCGAGGGCAGCAAAATGGTTAATACGTTGCATTTTTCTATCATTAGGCAAATTCTATAGTTCTCATTTTAGATAATTAGTACATAACAAATTTTGGTTATAGAGGCATGCCTTGATTAAGTTAATTAATATAAAAGCACAGATCATAACCTGAATTGGTTAATCAATCTTTTTGTTACATATAGATCGCATGTTTGTCAGTATCATTTGGCTGTGGGTACAACATTGGTCTTGATTCCAATCGAAGCCTATTTATAATGTTGCGCTTTTGATCTACTAAATTTTGGAATCAAATGCTTGGCTTACAAGTCTGGCCATAATTGATTGTAGTTAGGACCTCTAATTCTTTGTGGGATTTGACGTTTTAAAACTTGAAATATAATTTTAGTCTTTTCCAAGATAAGTAGCAAATTTGAATTAAAGGAGTCTTCAACTAATGGAGATTCTTTTGTTATGATTTGGTCTTGACTTTGGGGCCTGAATTTATTCGAATATTTCATTAATGGTTTATTAACAATGCTAATTAATTAGGTCTTTTAGAGACAATACTTAATAGAAAATAATAGTTTTCTAGGATGGCCCTTAGAATAACACGAGGTGCGCCACACCAAATAAAATCACAAATTGTGTGGCCCTCTTTAATTACTTCTTCAAAAAGGTTTAGAACCCCAGACTTGCCATTTAGCAAATTTTCATGGCCTCCCGCAAAGTGAATAATACACTAGTTGCATTAGGCACGTTCTTTAATAATTTTACCTTCCTAAATTCAGGTGCGCATTAGGTGACCTAAATCCAAATCTCAACGGTGTTAAAGTACTTAAAAATCATGGGTGCATTTATGTGACGTGATTCGAGATGCATTCTAACATTGTTGAAATCTTCCTCAAAAAACAAAAAACTCAATTAAAAGCGGTAAGTAATTTTAAAATTGCACTATAGGACAAACATGTCGTAAAATCAGATAATTTGCCAAATATGATACTTCAAGCGATCGTGCTAGAACCACATAATTCGAGGGTGCCTAACACCTTCCCTCAGGTTAACAGAATTCCTTACTCAAGAATTTTTGGTTCGCAAACTTCGATCGGAAAGTCAAAAGTTTCCTCGATTTTGGATTCAATATAAACCGGTGACTTGGGACACCAAAAGCCAAATCTATCCCAAGTGGCGACAATGAAATAAGTAAATAATCCCATTTCGAATAATGTCACTTTAAATGGAAAAACTCTCGTGTAAATCTATCCCTTCGGGGTGGTATGTAAAAAAGGAGGTGTGACAGCTCTGGCGACTCTGCTGGGGATCGAACCCAGAATCTCTGGTTCAGGTTTCACGAATTCGAGCTTAAAATAGCTATTATACTTGGCTTTATTTATTATATTATTTTCCTACATGTTTCATCCTGACGTGCTAAGTGCATTACCGCTTTGATATTGCCTGAATTGTATATATAAAATAGTTACGAAGCCCTTTTCTTCTCATATTCCGCGATGTGCTCGCTGGTCAAGACTCTTTATTCTGTTAGCATCCTACCTTAAACTAAGAAAGAGGACAAACAAGTTACTAAGTCGGATGGACTTTTGGTTTCCGGTACGTAGCCCCCTCCTCGACTTGAGTTGTCCGTTCGGCTATACAGTCTAGAACATATACCCAGGTTTTGAACCTAGAATAACTCGACTTCATGCCGGATCCCTAGTAGGTACGCTTGCTTGCATCACGTGTATTTGACTTAGGGGACTCAACACAGGGGTTGGGTCCATCTAGGACAGGTCACCTGAAATGAAAAGACTATCCTAATGTATCCTACTTGCTATTTTGTGCATTTGTTTGCCTCAGATATGCATGCTGGCCGGCTTGTAAATAGTGGGAAAGATTTGAAAAAAAAAAGAAAAAAGAGAGAAAAGAATAATAGTGTCAGTGTTAGGGTTAGTCACCTATTTTGAAAAACCCAATACTCAAATGGTACTGAAACTCTGTCAAATCAAGGAAAGAAAAGGAAAGTTTTCAAAAATAGTTTGGTTATGTCGAATCAGCCCGAACTACACCAGTTTGATTCGAACCGGATGTGAGATACGTAGGCAACCCCCGTCGGGTCCAACTTCCCTTTTGAAAAAATAGCCCAAAAACAATATAAAAGAAAAAAAATCCTTTTCTTTTGATATTGTCGGGTGATGCCATTCTTGTTTAAAATAAGCCGAATGTCCCCAAAAGGGCGTCGGAAGGCTGTTTTTGCAAGAACAGCCACCTTGGGCCATTTTCAACGATTAGAAGGCACATCCTTGAAATCTTCTTCCTGAAGTGCTACCGTCATCACCTAAGGTCACTTGTTTGGAACCTCCACGCTGCATCGTGTCTCTAAGGACACCCAAATGGGGATCATCAAATTGTCAATCACGGATACGCTCCAATAATGAAGAACAAGCAACTGTGCAAGCTAACACCTGGCTAGGCTCGAAAATATCCAACCTCACAAGTCGATTGGCCAAGGCCTGAACATCAAAAGTAACTGATCTTTGGTCGACCGGAATATAAGCAAGACTGTCCATGCTGGCTGACTTCCTACTCAACGCGTCGTCCACCATGTTGGCCTTTCCCGGTGATATGAAATGGTAACATCATAATCCTTCAACAACTCCAACCACCTTCTCTGCCTCAAATTCAATTCCTTTTGCTTGAACAAGTGCCGAAGGCTCTTGTGATCGGTGAACACCTCATATGCCACTCCATACAAATGGTGCCTCTAGATCTTTAAGGTGTGAACAATGGCTTCCAACTCTAGATCATGAACCGGATAATTCTTCTCGTGAATTTTCAGCTTCCTCGAAGCATAGGCAATGACCTTGCCATCCTGCATCAACACTGCACCAAGCCCAACACGGGAAGCATCGCAATAGATTGTGTAAGGTCCTAAGCTTGTGGGCAAAACCAACACCGGAGCTGTACTCATGGCTGTCTTGAGCTTCTGGAAGCTCGCCTCACACTCCTCCGACCATCTGAACTGGGCACCCTTCTGGGTCAACCAGGTCATCGGGGCTACAATAGATGAAAACCCCTTCACAGCCCAACGTTAGTAGCCAGCTAAACCCAAGAAACACCATATCTATATAGTTAATGCTGTTCAGGCCAGTTCTTGACTACCTCAATCTTCTTTTGGTCTACCTGAATACCCTCTACTGATACAACATGACCCAGAAATACAACTGAGCTGAACCAGAATTCACACTGCGAGAACTTAGCATATAACTGACTACCCCTCAGATCTGAAGGACCACTCTGAGGTGCTTCTCGTGCTCCTCCTGGCTGCGAGAATATATCAATATATTATCATGAACACTATAATGAATGAATCCAAATAAGGCATGAACACTCGGTTCATCAATTCCATGAAAGTTGTTGGGAAATTGGTCAACACGAATGACATTACCAAGAACTCATAATGCCCGTACCGAGTGCAGAAAGCTGTCTTAGGGACATCAGATGACCTAATCCTTAACTTATGGTTGCCAGGTCGTAAGTCAATCTCAGGAAATACCCTGGAACCCTGAAGTTGATCGTAAAAGTCATCAATCCTCGGCAATGGATACTTATTCTTGATGTTACCTTATTCAATTGCCGGTAAACGACACACATTCTCATTAACACATCCTTATTTTTGACAAATAATACTGACGAACCCCAAGGCGATACACTAGGTCTGATGAAGCCATTCTCCAACAAGTCTTGCAACTGATCCTTCAACTATTTCAACTCTGGCAGGGCCATATGATATGGCGGGATAAAAATGGGTTGAGTACCCGGAACCACATCAATGCCAAAGTCGATATCCTTGTCGGGCGGCATACCCGACAGGACTGAAGAGAACACATCAGGGAACTCTCGAACAATGGGATTAGAATAAATAGTGGGGACCTCATCACTGGAATCACGAACATAAGTCAAAAATCCAAGCACCCCTTCTCGACCATATGTCGAGCCTTCACATATGAGATAACACTGCGAGTGGAATGACTAGGAGTCCCTCTCCACTCTAAACGGGGCAAATATGGTAAGGCTAAGGTTACGGTCTAGGCATGGAAATGCAAGATAGCATGATACGGGGACAACCAATCCATCCCTACTATGACATCAAAGTCGACCACGTCTAAAAGCAAGAAATCAACACGGGTCTCAAGACTCCCAATCACTACAACACAGGAACGAACCTGGTCGACCATGATAGAATCACCCACCGTGTAGACACATAAATAGGAATACTCAGTGCATCACTAGGCATGACCAGGTACGGTGCAAAATAAGATGACACATACGAATACGTTTCCTAGATCAAATAGAACTGAAGCATCTCTATCACAAACCAGAATAGTACCTGTAATGACTGCATTTAATGACTCAGCCTCTGGTCTAGCTGGAAGAACATAACACCGGGGTTGGGCCCCACCTCCTTGAGCCACATCTCTAAGACGCTCAGCTGCTGGCTGGCCTCCACCCCTGGAGGCCTGAGCTCCACCTATATTACCTCTACCTCCACCTCTGGCACCTCTACCCCCGCCTCTAGCCGGTTGGGCAGGCTGTGGAGCATCTGGTGCATGTACCATGGAACGGGAACCCTGCTGTGAAGAACTGCTCGAAGATCAATGTGCCTCGTGTCACCACAAGTAAAACAACTCTCGGCTACTGGGACTGGCGACCCTGGAAACTCGAAAGCGGTGGTGCACTGATAGGTGCTTATGGTGCACTATAAGGCTGCTTATCAGAATAATGCAGCTGAGAACCACAACCACCTAAAGTACCATGAGAAACCTAGAGTGCTTACTGGAAGGGTCTTGGAGGATGACCCTTATCATATGAAACTCTGCCTCCAGATAAGGCACCACTGAACCAGCCTGACTGACGGGGTCTCTTGTCTTCTCTATGACCACCCTCTTGTGGCAATACTATCTCAGTCCTCTGGGCGATCTTGACCACCTCATGAAAAGTGATATCACTCCCCGCCTCGCTAGCCATCTGGATATGAATAGGCTGGATGAGTCCATCAATAAACTGTCTTACTCCCTCCCTCTCAGTGGGGAGTATGACAATAGCATGGCGAGCCAACTCAATAAACCTAGTCTCGTATTAGGTGACTGACATGGACCCCTGATGGAGACGCTCGAACTGCCTTCGATAGGCCTCACGATGTGTGATAGGGAGAAACTTCTCCAGAAATATGTGTGTGAATTGCTCCTAGGTCAAGGCTGGAGACCTTGCAGGTCTAGCTAAACAGAAATCCCTCTACCAAGTTTTGGCGGATCCAGATAGGCGAAATGCAGCAAAATCAACTCCATTGGACTCAACAATACCCATGTTCCAAAGAACCTCATGGAAGCTGTCCAAATAATCTTGAGGGTCCTCAGTGGGTGCACCGTGGAAAGTAGGAGTGAAGAGCTTGGTAAACCTATCCAAACTCCACAAAGCATCGGCGGACATAGCTTCTCCACCGCCGGTCTGAAACAAATACTCCCGGCTGAACTGCCATAACTAGTTGAACCACTGGAATCTGAACCTGGGGGCTACCTACTCCGGAGTACGAGTATCAGGAGTCTGGGCCCCTCCTCTAGCCTAAGAGACGGTTGGTGCTACAGGAAGAAACCCTGCCCGGGTGACGCTTTCCATAAGACCCACTAATCAAACCAGAACATCCTGAAGAACTGGGGTGGCAATGAACCCTTCTGGGACCTAAGCTGGGCCCACCGGAATTGCTGGAGCTGGGGCTAGAACCTTCTCATCGAAATAGACCCGAGGCTCCGCCACTGGTGTTACTTCTCAAGGCTGAGCTCTGCCCCTCTTGCATGGACTTGGCCTTGCCCTCTGCCCCTAGCGGAGGCTTCCTAGGGCTTGGACTGTTGACCGAAAGATGAGGAAACGCAGGTTCTCTCCATATCCGAAAGAACATAGTAGAAAAACAATCAGTATTTGAGAACAGAACCGCACGACAAGAAAGAACAAATGTAAAGTTTTTCCTAACTTTGTAGCCTCTGGGGGATAAATACAGACGTCTCTGTACCGATCCCACAGACTCTACTAAGTTTGTCTGTGGGTTGTGAGACCTATGTAAGTTAGTGCTTTGATACCAACTTGTCACGACCTGGATATTCCAACCTTCGAGGATCGTGATGGCGCCTACTAATGGGAGCTAGGCAAGCCAAATATTAATTACAACTCCTTAACCACATAATCCTTTTTAATATTTATCAACAATAAAATAAAAGCAACGGATTTAACTAAACAAGCGGAAGACTTAATATTAATGAAAACAAATAACAATACGGAAGTTCAACATAGCCTCTACCCAAAATATGGTGTCATATAACTCACGAACTACAAATATTCACTAAATACAACGTCTGAAAGAAAATGTAAATTGTTTTCCTCGAAATATATGAGATACATACTGAAATAAAGATAGAGGAGACGAAGATGCCTGCGGATGCCTGCAAGGCTACCTCGGTGTCTTACTGGACTTAAGCTCACTCCCAGGCTACTGTTGTTGCTCAAAATCTGCTCCGGTATCTGCACAAAAGTGCAGAGTAAAGCATCAGCACAACCGACCCCATGCGCTGGTAAGTGTCTGGCCTAACCCAGCGAAGTAATGACGAGGCTAGGACCAGACTCCAGATAAACCTGTGCAATTACATAATATATGGCGGATGCAACAGCAGGAAATAAACAAGTAAAACTGGGGAGGGAAAACATGCTCTAGGATAGCAAAAATGAACAACATTCTCAGAACTGACAAAGAAACCAACTACAAAGCTTCTAACATGAAATAGAATAGATAAAAACACTTTCACTTTATATGCTAATCTTGTTGCAGGCGTGCAACCAGATCCCATTTCTCAATTTCTCGTGGTAGGCGTACCACCCGATCCCATTTCATCATAACTTATGGTAGGCATACCACCCAATCCTATCTCATCATAATTTGTGGTAGGCGTGCCACCCGCTCCCATTTCATTCAATATCTCGTGGTAAGCATACCACCCTCCCCCATTTCAATCAATATCTTGTGGTAGCTGTACCACCTGATCCCATTTCATCAACATCTTGTGGTAACCGTACCACCCAATCCCATTTCAATCAATATCTTGTGGTAGGCGTACCACCCGATCCCTTCCAACACAATATACAAAATAATCCCGGCAAGGGAACAATACTATGTAATAACTTTCCGGCAAGGAAATACAATAACAACAATTCAAATGCCCCGCCAAGGGAGAGTCAACTATAAAGAATTCTATTCAATTTCTACTCGGCAGAGTTAAAACCAATACTCAATATCAAGGATCATCAATCAAGGCTTTTCACAACTATCAATTTAAGACCCACGGTCATGCTCGACACAAACATATGGATACTCGTCACCATTCCCATACGCCGTACACAACACAAACATGTAGCAAATACGACTCAATTCCTAATCCCTCAAGCTAGGGTTAAACCGAACACTTACCTCGATGCTTTGAACTCAACTCAAGCCTCAATTATAGCTTTATCCTTCGATTCCTCCATGAATCTGCTCGAACCTAGACACAAATTACTTAAATACATCAAAAATTGCTAGATGAATCAATTTGAATGCATAAAAATGAATTTTCCAAAGTTTTGCCCAAAAAAGTCCAAAAATGCCCCCGGGCCCGCATGGTCAAAACCCGAGGTTCGAATCAAAACCCGGTTGCCCATTCACCCACGAACCCACATCTATGAATTGTTTAGAAATTGAACCTCAAGTTGAGGTCCAAATCCCAAATTTTTGAAAAATCTAGGTTATACTCAAAACACCCAATTTCACCCATGGAAACCCTTGATTTTAAGTTGAAAACATGTTAAATAATGTTAAAGAATGAAAGAAATGAGTAAAACCAACTTACAAATGATTTGGAAGAAACCTTGCTCTTGAAATATCGCCCCAAGTAGTTTGTGTTTTGAAAAAATGGTAAAAACTGGTTCAAATTCGACTAAGTATAAAATTTGTTGGGTCACAGATGTGGGAAATGCGAACTGCTATGTTGGCTTGGGAATTGCGAAGATCGGGTTCGCATTTGAGAATCCTTCCAATTTTACCAACTCTCGCATTTGCGAAGGGAAAGGTCGCATTTGTGAACCCCCTACTTTCGCATTTGTGAACGTGTAGATCGCATTTACGATCATTGGCCAAAGTCCCAGAATTCGCATTTGCGAGTTCGCAATTGCGAGATGGTCTTCGCAAATGTGAAGATCACAGAGCTGAGCATACTGGGTTTTTTCAAAGTTCAAAAAGTGCAATTCATGGCCTATCCAAAACTCACTCGAGCCCTCGAGGCTCCAAACTAAATATGCACACAACCTCGAAAACATCCTACAGACTTATCCGTGCAATCAAATCGCCAAAATAACATCATATACATCGAATCAAGCCTCAAAGCTCATGATTCCTTCCAAATTTTCATAAAACATCAAATTTTCATTTTAAGTCTGAAACACGTCAAATGACGTCCATTTTCAACCAAACTTTACAGAAAGCGCTTAAACCGTATATAAGACTTCTACCGAGCGCCAGAACCAAAATACGGGCCTGATACCATAGTCTTTGAATCAAATTTTATTTCGATTTTTGTTAATTATTTCTAGAAAACAATTTCACACAAAAATTCATTTCGTGGGCTTGGGACCTTGGAATTCGATTCTGGGCATATGCCCAACTTCCATATTTTCCTACGGACCCTCCAGGATCGTTAAATTACGTCTTTGGCTCCGTTTACCCAAAATATTGACCGAAGTCAAATATATTCAATTTAATATCAAATTTTAGCATTTTCTCACATAATTCATATTTAAGATTTTCGGCTACGCGGCCCGACTGCGCATGCAAATCAAGGCAACCCTAAATGAGGTTTTCAAGGCCTCGGAAGCACAGAATGAGTAATGAAAAAAGTGATGGCCCTTTGGGTCGTCACAATTTACCACACAAACATAATCTTCTGGATTCATTGATGGTGTGGGTATTATTACCACAGTTTTGATGCAGACCAGTGCGAACGTTTTTCGCCTGTTACAATACTTAAAAAAATGTATGCCAATGTGATTGCATTCTATATTTCTCAAATTGTTTCATCAGTTTTGGCATTACTTGAACACCCATTTCCAACAAGGACAATGCACTTTGTGATCTTTTAACAAACCTCTCTGCCATATGCTTGAATGACATCCGTACCATGGCAGTGATAGGCAATTCACCGGCGGACTTCAAAAACCTATTGAAAGACTCTCATACGTTTGTAGTCAAAATTCTCCATCTTGTACCACCATTCTTATGAAAAGTCCACTTATCAAGCTCATGTCACATCAACCAACGATAAGATTATGGGTCTTCCTACCTAATAAATTTCATCTGCCTCTTGAATTTACACTCTTCATGATATGTTGCAACCATCCACATTAAATCATGTAAGCTCTTATTCGGATGAGCCCGCTAGAAATTGGCCTTCAAGTGCCTAAACACAGTAACGATGGTAGGTATATGGTTCATGTCGTGCATCCAAAGTGTGCATAGAACTTAAAGTACCACCATACCGATCAGATATTAGACAAATACCTGAACTCTGTTTAACAATGTGCTCCTTCAAGTGGTTCAAAAATCATGTCCAAGTCTCTTGACTTTCGTTGGAACAAATAGCAAATGCGAGGGGAAATATACTTCTATTAGCATCTATTACAATGGCGATCAACATCTTAATATCATATTTTTCATAGACGTGAGTGCCGTCTATGGAGATTATCAACCGACAATACATATAAACCATCAATAGCTAGTTTGAATTTCCAGAACATATATCTGAATATAAATTTTGGTATTTTTGGACTCCGCTAAAGCTTTTATTCAACAACAGTACTAGGGTTAAAGTGTTGCAAAGCAGCCATCTACCTGGTTAGAGCGGCAAATGACTTATTCCAATTACCATAAATAATCTCAAACACACGTTTATGTTTGAAAAATGCCTTTCTTTTGGTAATGGTACAACCATATACCTGGTGGACAGATATTATACTATTTAATATTGTATCTTATGAATGATTTTTCGTGTGGAATCAAGACAAGAGAAATCAAGTCAACATTCAATTTAAAATGATTTCTACTAAATGTGCCTATATCACAAGTGTAGGTGCTAATGTATTTACCCACAATCCACATATTTGTTTTTATCTTTCTCGCACGCAACATCCATCTACAAACTTGAAACCATCTATGATAAATAACTTTATATACTCCGGATATGACTCATGAACCTGGATATCACGATACTCTTTTATGTTGTACATTCGCATTTCCCGGTTAAGGCTCACTTTATCAGCAAAAGTCATATTCTTTGACAGCACCATTGGTCTAGATTCATCACATATTATTGTACGAATGTCATCAAGATCCCTCGTGAAGGGATCCATATTCGGCATACTGGGAAACTGATCAAGGTAGGGAATCGTTATTTAGTGAAAGAGAACATGTTACTCGTACACTCTAGGTCTAACGGGAGATGGAGTCTATATATATGGAGCATACTCATTAGTGGTATCATGCTCCCTTGACAAATTAGGTTGCTCATTATCATTCTCATCAGCAAAGAGCGTTTCTTCATCATCGACGCCCTCATTAGGGAATGTTGTATCATCTCCAAAATCATCAGCATTGTTTTCATAATCACTGTCATGTTCCTTACTCTGTGCATCCTGATTAAATATATCATCTTCGGGCAACTGAATAATGACAGGACCTTCAGGTTGCTCGTTTGCACAACCAATAAAATAATGAGTTATATTAACTTTATCTTTTAACTAACAATTCATAATCTGTTGATATCATATGATGCACATTATCAAGTTGTTGATGACTCTTGGATGGACCACCATGATCCAAAACACCAAAATTTAGCATATTTCAACTGTCTGTTGGTTCATAACTTGTAAAATACATATCTGGCCAGTACCCCCTTTAGAATATTTGAGTGTTAGGATGAATATTTTACATAAAAGACATATAAGACAAAGTAAAATTAAAATTTAACACTCAGCGTGTGAATTATGTAAACTTGGGGAGAAATTACATCATCGCTCCTCATTCGCCTGTGGAGATAAGTTTAGATTTGGTAAAATTCTTTCAAATGGAACCTGTTCAGATAAAACTGCTCCAAAAAGACCACTAGAAGATTATGAGATATCCCTATTTAGTGGAATCTCAATATTGCAAATGTCTTCAGACTTGACGTACATTTCTAGCATTTTTATCACAAGAAGTTCTCGGTGTTCAATTCAGAGTCCTCAAAAAATCTTTCAAAATTTCATCGTCTTCGATGTTAAACTTAGCATAACAAGCAACCTCTTGCGGAGTAAGAGAATATGGATATCTTCCGATTACTTTAATATTAACCGAACTTTTCTTCACACTCATTCTTTTGCATATCAACGATATCAATCTATCGTACTCCAATGTAAGTGGAAACTTAGCCATACATTATGGAGAATAATTATAGTGTACTGAATTATTCTCTACGACAACCTCAGCCCCCCTCCCTCCCAAATATAATGCAGCCCTAATTTTTCGCTCTTCAAACGCTATGGCAAAATCCAGAAAAAGTTAAATAAACAAATATTTCATAATGAGTAAAGGAAAATAAAAGGATTCAGAAAACTGAATTTTTTGGAATGGATTTTTCAAGAAAAAAAAAATCTCCTTAAATAAGCAAAAAAAGTTGTGTGGGGTACAGTAATAGGTATAGCGCAGGGGGGACCGGCCTTTATCCGAGGAGAAGAGGTTGGACGCCCCTTCCATCTCCCTTAGCCCTCAGTGGCTGATTATTCAAAGCTTATCTTCTTCCTTGCTCTCTCAAATCCAGCTTTAACCTTTCTATGCTTTTTGACCTCTATTTAATCCATGGCCTTGCAAAGCTTTTATTTATTTATTTGTTGTATCCGCATTTAACGATCTTCTGAAAGAGCTAAGCCAAAGTCGAAGATCTTCTTGACGGCGCCCTCAGTTCGCTGCCCGCGAAAAGATTTAGCATCCGCGGATGTTGATTCTCGAGGGAAAGGCATTGCGAGCTAGTTTGCGGCCGCCTTGTGGTGAGTAATGAGTGTAGATGATGACCTGAGGGTTTGAAATCATAGTGTATCACATTGTGACGCTATTATGAGGTTGGACACGCACTCCATGGTTAGTGTGGGGTCGTATATGTTGAATATTGTGACTCGGTCCAATCTGAAGGATAGGTTGTACTATGTTAGCGATTGCTTCGCATACTATATTGATGATATCTGGCTTGATGCCACGCTTGGGGCCTTGTGCCGACTTGTAGAATCCTTCAGGGATCGTTATCTTAGAATTATCATGACTTGCATATTATTTGAATTAAGTCCAAGTTTAAATACTATTTTTGCAACAAAAAAAATATGTATAGCGAATTAATTAAAGAACTATATATATATGTATATACCGTAGTAAAACTATGTGCTATACCCACCAATTATTATGAATGATCAATTAAGAAGTATAGCACATGGATTACATGCACTGTACCTTAAATATACCTTAAAGGTCAAATATACCGTTAAGGTATAGGCATGCTATCCATGCGCTATTCATAAAATGATCCTCAGTTATTTCTTTTACCTATTTCTATGCTTTGGGTCCAAAAAACTACTCATTTGTTCCGGACTCACACATTAAAAGTTGTGGTTAATTTGTCAAAGTATTTTATGGAATAAACTATAATGATTTAGGCTTTTCTATCAATTATTCTTACTGGAAGCTCCTCCATTTTCCCTTATTAATAATAGTAATAATATCTGTTAGATTTAAATCACTATAATAATAAGCATGTCATTATATTATTTATATTTATATCTAAAAGCATGTCATTAAGTAATAATAAGCATGTCAATAAGTTTATATATATATATATATATATCACTTAAGATTTCAGCAAAACGGTATTATGCAATACAACTGGGGGCAAGATGTATCGCCTCTAATCATAAAGAAAAAAACATTTTGATATGTGAATGAATAAAAAAGCAAATAGATGCTTTTATGCTTGTTTGTTCAAAATAGATGATGCGTGCACGATACTTCTCGATAAAACCAAGAATTTATTTAGGGTGTTGAAATTTAAAATAAGTGAAAAACGTTTTTGATAAAGAATTTTTAATGTGTTGTATATCATTATACACATAAACATAGTGTAATTTTTCAATGAATGATAGTCAGTTAGGAATATAGATTAATCGTCATTGTACAGTTTGAACAAAATAATACTCCAGTAGGTTTCAAGGGGAAAAAGTTTATTTTGTTATGAAAACAATTAAAAAAGAAGAATATTATAGAGAAAGTAGGGAAGAGAATTCTATTGATATGGGATGAATTACAATAGAATAGAACCTTCTATTTATAGGGAGAGAGTGACTTAACCACCAAGTAATAAACCATAGAATCTCTCTAAATATAGACATTCACCATAAAGAGAATTCTATCTATTACACTTCCGCTTGAATATCTATTCAACAGATAGTGTGCCACGTTAAAACCTTAACTAAAATAAAACCTAGTGGAAAATAATTCTAGAGAAGGAAAAAAGTACAAATATCTAACAATACGTCTTTTGGTTGCCTCATTAAAAACCTTGCAGGGAAAACCCAGTGGAACAAAACCTTGGAAGGAAAAAAGAGTACAACGCGTATTAACTCCCCTTGATGAGTGCATCAATTAAATCTTTAAGCATTTGCATTCCAATTTTGCGCACCATCTTCAAAAGATCTCTTGAACGAATTTGTTTCACATTGAAATCATCATTCTTAATAGATATATTGTCTTCATATGATCTTGTTGGAAGTCATTTCAATATCTTCACAAAGAGGTGAAAACTCTTGCTATCATATTACTATGCTTATAGTTATAGCAAGATACATTTGTGCACAAATTGCACTGAGAAAGTGATACTTCAAGATTAAGAATTGTATATGCTTCAAGCAACTTAAATCCTTCATGTATTGTCATATAAGTTAAGTCATATAAGCCATATAATAGACTTTAGATTTGTATCAATTTTTCATGTCATGTAAGACATATAAGATATATAAAGGTGATAGCACACACCATTGTCTTTATACTTTTAAGTGTTTGAACTACAAGTCCAAAACTACTTGTCTTTCATATGAAACCAAATTTTACTTGATTTGTTTCTCTCGACTTAAGCTCCTCATATATGTTTAGCGCTATAATCAATTTTGTCGACAAACCTTTTATATCAGTTTCAACCTTCTTATTTTTCATATGGACATAACATAGCGATCTCTTCATTCACATATTCAGGTACCTGAATCTCTCATATTATTTTATGAAGTGTTATGTCATGTGATCTTCTAGATCACTGGCCTCCTTTATTACGATCATTTTGATCATTTTTTCATCTTCTTTGTCAAGAATTTTATTTGAAACCGATTGTTTATACGTTTTAAATGTACCATAGACTTTGTCCTTTTAAGATAATCGGAACATTTGTAACGAGAATATAGTTACTTTCTTTGAGTTAGCAAATGTGTCTGGCATGATTTGCAATATATTGCAAATGAATTATCCTTTTTATGAACTTCAAGTTCATACTATCTTATTCGAGGATCGAGATGCATAAATAATAATTCATTTCATGTAACTTTTTCTCAACTATTTATCTTGTCTCCCCCTCGTGTAAGAAAAAAACTAACTTGTTTCATCATTCATCTTTGTATGTTATGGTGTTAATCAAAATATACATTGCACATCAATAATAATAATAAGATGAAATTATTTGGTTCCTGACCCCGAACCACTTGAGAGGTGAGAAAATAAAATACTTTCACATATAACGATATCAAACTGATATACAATATTTTATTCTCATAAGCATTTATTTAGCTATTAAGTGGAGACACTCAATAAATTATTTTCTAAACTAACTGTGATGTAAACCAAATTATCAAGATGCACTATCTTGAGTTAAAAATCTGGAAATTATGCTCTAAATTAAATTATTGAGCAAGTTACCTCGCAACTACCATATCGCGTGTTAATAATAATTGCACATGCAACCATCTCATATATTCATCTTATGTGGTATACATGATAGGTGAATGGGCCAAATTCACTTTGATATTTCAGCATTCATGTGATCGATCCCAATTTTAGTTCGTCTATTAATTAATGAGAACAAATAATATAATAGAATTCGTAAGGAACTTTCTAGTTCTTTAATATTTACCCATGTAAATTCT
This sequence comes from Nicotiana benthamiana, assembly GCA_034376525.1. Taxonomy (NCBI): domain Eukaryota; kingdom Viridiplantae; phylum Streptophyta; class Magnoliopsida; order Solanales; family Solanaceae; genus Nicotiana; species Nicotiana benthamiana. The sequence continues at coordinate 81,967,249 of CM067331.1, forward strand.
CTATTATTTTTGCACATCATACTTAAATTGATATGGCTTAACCAATTATGTCAACTGAATAAATTATCAATATTGGTAAACTTCACTTTACACCATGACGTGTGCAATTATTAATAAACTCCAGATTTATTATGATATCGGGTTTTATATCAATAAACATCCACTTTATTGTGGTATTCGTTTGTTTGTGTAATACAAAATGGAGAATAAAGCCGGTAACTTTATATATATATATATATATATATATATATATATATATATATATTATCCCGCTACAAGTTGTAGTAATAGAAGATATTAAATCTTTCCAATATTTATAGTCTCAATATAATCAACTGCTTTCGCATATACTTTGAAAATTGAATAGGCTTCTTTGAGACTTACTAAAACAAAATATCTTATTGGTAATTAATTGTGTTTCTCCAAAATAGTATTGGCTCTTGCAGAGTTCTCAATTAATTTTGCAGTATTACATAATCATCAACATCCATATGGACTATGGTGAATATCTATTTTAAAGAGAAAGTTACACCATTATACTCATGGTCAAAATTATATGTAAGGTCTGTTACTTGTATTTATTTTGGCATACAGTATATACATGACCAATGATCATTCATGTCATACTAATAACATTATTTTCTTATATCATCTCAAACCTCCTTTTAGAGGTAAGTGTATTATGTTCACTACCACTAGCACGTTCATATTCTTCCAAGAATAAATATGCATTTGTAAATCAGATATTGTCAAATTCACATCATGAATGGACCATAATCATCTATATGTGCTTTATAAAATCTCATGTCAAATTGGTGACAAATAATACTTTCACAGAGTGGAAGATTATTTTGAGAATACGTATTGTTCTCATTACCATAATGATTGCGATATAATTTCGTCTATTGCCACGTCCACATCTATTGATCATTCATGATAATAAATTCGTCTTCTTTCAGATGTATTACATACTTCTATCACATTCTCTTAAGGGAATGAGAATGGAGCAAATCCAATGGGACGAGTTTTCATTCTTTGCCGACAATCATGCATGAATTTGATTATTGCAAGGCATAGAAATCTTACCACTTCAGGTGGTTATATTACAAACTCCACTAGAGTTATAATCAAACTTTGTTGTCTTTGCTTGTATATAAAATCAAATTATAGAATTTCAAGAATTTAAAAGAGAAAAATAAAGTAAAATACTTACCTTAAATCCAAATTTAATCATGAATTAAGTTCATAGAACAATTAACAATCATTATTCTCAATTCCAATGCTTCTACGCAGTTGGTTAGAGTCTCGTGTTGATAACGTGTTATGAAACAATAAAAAAAAAAGAATATTGCAGAGGAAGTAGGGAGAGGAAATTCTTATTGATATGTGGTGAATTACAATGAAATAGAACCCTCTATTTACAGGAAAAGAGTGACTTAGCCACTAAGTAATAAATCCTAAAATCTCTCTAAATATAAATATTTACCATAAATAAAATTCTATTTATAATTTATTTTATTTTTTTGGCTTAGAAATGTACTCCAATTAGACTGCACGCACACATTACAATATGCACGTTAACTATCCCCCGCAATGCGGCAAGGGATCCTTTTTTCCTAATAATATACAACCCTACAAACACGAGTTGCAGAAGAGAAATATGTTTTAGCCGGTTGTGTTGACTGTTGATCACATTGTTGATTGAATTAATTTATGTCTACTATTCACAAAGTTGACCGAATATACCAAGTTATATATTTGGCCGATCGACCAATAATAATTATATTTGATAGCTGAATATATAAAATATATATATATATATATATATATATATATATATATATATATAAAACATATATTATATGGATAGGATACATCGATTTGCAATAATACATATGTTTACCGGCTACTGTTAATCTTGGAAGCAGCTATAATGTGTAGCTTCCATATATCTATCCATCATATGTATTTATCATATCTTTCTTAAGGAATCATCGCCCCCACCCACCCCCCCCACATACATACTGCTCTTATATATCAAAAAGAGTTTAACTACGTAAAGCGAATAAAATGAAAAATTCAAAGTTAAATTATTTGACACTGTATCTCTACCTTGTTCCGTTTTGCAGTGGCGGATCTAGGATTTTAAAGGTATGGGTATTCGCCGATAAAAACTTCAAAAGATAGAAAAAATGAACTTACTTATGGATGCTCGCTCAATATTTATCTAAATATTTGTACAGTTCTCTATATAAATTTATTGATATGATTAAAGTTAATGGGTGCTTAAGCACCCACAACTCCCTATGTTCATCCGCCATTGCCAATTTGGCCAACGAACTCTATTTTATATATTTGATTTTAGCTCTTCAACTCTATTTTTTAGCTTCCACTTTAACACAAACGCGAAATCAATGCAAAAATAATAGCGCGTGTGTATACATAAATCTAAGCTGTAATAAATATCCAATTAAATATTGTTACCTGATTTTTTCATTTATGTCAAATAGGTCAATACTAAAATACTCGAACCCGACTATATTTTTTCATCCATTGCTGTCGCATCTTCATTCTCTAAGTTCTAAAGCTTTCATCTGCCGATTTCATACCTGGCTCATTTAGATGAAATAAACCCACAAAAAATATGATCGGGTTTAGGTATTTTAGTATTGATCGTTTGATATGGATGAAAAAATCAGGTGACAATATTTAATTAGAATATTTATTACACTGCAGATTAGTGTATACATAAGCGCTATATTTTTCGCACTGATTTCAATTTTTGTGTTAAAGTGGAACATAAGAAATAAAGTTGGAGGGCCAAAATTGAACAAGGTAGAGATAGAGTGTCAAAATGAAAAATGATGCCAAATTAAACTGGGTCTATATGTATTTGGCTTTGTTTCTAATCGTAGAGAAAACTATTATTCTTTTTGTAATGGATTAATAATAAAAATGTGTTATTTAAATTCAAACGGAAGAAGTATACAACGAGTATGTAGGTAATTTTGTATAAAAATATTAACTGGTAATCTTAAGAGAATGAAAAAGTAATCTTCTTAAAGGTCAAAATACATTGATAGAGCTAAGGTTATAGAAATCACAAATATGCCGTACCAAATCATTTATAATTTGAAAATAGAAAGGAATTGAAGAGAGAGAAGCTCTACCTTCTCTCTACCTTACTTATTTCTGCTTCGTCTTCTCCGCTGCCTCAGCGCACGTTAGTTAAACGTGCGCCGAGGGTGTCCATGGCGAGAGGGAGAAGCCAACCACGGAAAGTTCCTCTGGCACTCATAGACCAAGTTATCTCCAACGAGCTACAACCAGTGTGTGCTGAGAAGCACACGAGTACTGTTCCATTGCCTAACAGTGTTAACACTATTTTACAACATAGTGTTGACACTGTTCCATTGGTCCATGCAACTGCAGATTCAGACTCTATTGAAGCTTCTGAGGCTGTTACACTTGCTTCTAACACTGATAACAGTCCAGATCCTAAAAGTGTACTGGCGATAGATTCGATGGTACAAGGAAATAAGGGTAGTGTCCACATGCAACAACCTCCACAACTAGATGTACCAAAACATATTGCAGAGGAGGAGAAGAAAATTGAAGCACCCAAAGGGTGGGCTAGCCTATTTCAGAGGAATCGCCTTGCTGCTAATGATATGTCTCTGGAGTATATTCCCCCTACAATCATTAATGGTAAACCAGTTGGTCAGCTGGTGAAGGATGAAGTGGAAGAGGAAGAAGGAAAATGGAAGTGTGCCCTAGTTGTATTTGTTCTAGGCAATGGACCAGGGTACAATGCTATGAAACGGTTTATTAACATACACTGGTTTCATGTGCCTGAACCTGATCTATTTTACCATGATGAGGGTTACTATATAGTTAAATTTCAGTCCCTTGATGATGCCAAAGAAGTACTGTGTAGAGGACCATACTCGATTGCTAACAGGCCTATGATTTTGAAACAATGGTCTGCTGATTTTGATTTTAAAGCTGCTTTCCTGACAGAAATCCCCCTGTGGATTAAATTCCCCAATCTACCTATGTCTTGTTGGGGCAGTAGGTCATTGAGTAGAATTGCAAGTGTGTTGGGGAAGCCCATCTTTGCTGATGAATGCACGACCAAGCAAAGTAGAATCTCATATGCTCGTATGCTAATTGAGGTGAATGTATCAAAGGAATTGCCAAGTGAGATTGAACTGCTGGATCCAAATGAAAAGAGTTTTATGCAAGATGCGACATATGATTGGGAACCATCATATTGTGAGAAATGCCTTATGGTGGGACACAATTGTTTGGCTAAACCTGCCCCACCCAACCCCTTACAGAAGACTAAGGTGACACAGGAATGGAGAGTTAAGGCTCCAGCTCCTGTGGTCCAGAGTAGCTAGGAAACCCAACTCCATCAACCAAACAGTGCAAAGAACCAAGTCCTCAAGATGGTGTAGGTGAGATTTTGAACAAGCAGAAATGTGTTTCTACACAGGTGTCTCCAGTCTTTAACATCACAAACTTTCCACCACTATCCCTATTGTGATGTCTAACAGATTTGAAGTTGGAACAGTGAGTTGGGCAGATCACCCCCTAGATGAAGGGGGAACCAGTCATGACCAATGAAGTGGTTATTTTGGAATATAAGGGGTGTAAATAAAAGGTACAAACAGAAGGAAGCTAAAGAATACTTTAGAACCAATAAGTTTGACCTTGTTGGTCTGGTAGAGACAAAGGTTAAACAAAAAAATTCAGAAAGAATATCTAGTTTTTTGTTGCCTAACGGGAGTATAGTAACTAACTACAATGGAGCAGTGAATGGTAGAATATGGATCCTATGGGATCCTACAAAAATTTTGATTTCTGGAGTACAGGAGGAGGCTCAACTCATCCATTGCACTGTCAGGAACCTTAGTGGTGGACTTCTTTGCTGCCTCACAGTGATATATGGCTTCAATGACAGTGATCAGAGAGGGACAATGTGGAAGACTATTCAGAACCTGGCTGTTGGTATAACTGATCCTTGGCTAATTGCAGGAGATTTCAATGTCATACTGTCAAGTAATGATAGACAATCATGCCAACCAGTTAAGAAAGTAGAGACTGTACAGTTTTACAATTGCATACAGCAAGCTGGCCTGGCTGAACTGCCATGGAAAGGGGACTTCTTTACCTAGACCAACAAACAAAGTCGCATTGATAGAGTATGTAGCAGATTGGATAGGGTGTTTGGCAATTATGAATGGATGATGAAATGGAGCCATGTACATACTGTATATGGAGCTCCTTTTATCTCTGATCATAACCCCATGTTATTAACCCTGATAGAAGATACTCATAGTAGGAAGGTACCATTTAGGTTCTACAATGCATGGACTCAAAGTAAAGATTTCCAGTCTTTGATCAAAGCTAACTGGAAAAGCACTGCTCAATGTACCCTGCAAGGGGTGTGGAATAATCTCAAAGCCCTCAAACCAACCTTAAAGTCTCTAAATACTAGAGAGTTTAAGAGCATTACACAGAAGATTGAGAGCAGCAGAAAGGAACTGGAAGCTGTCCAACACCAGATGGCCATGTCATATACAGATGCCTTACAGCTGAGAGAAAAGGACCTGATGCAGCAATTGGAAAAATGGTCTTTGCTTGAAGAATCAGCATTGCAACAAAAATCTAGAGCCAGATGGATCCAGCTTGGAGATTTAAACAACAAATACTTCTCAGCAGTAATGAAGGAGAGAAACCAGTATAAGAGGATTACTGAACTGACCACAGAAGGAGGACTGAAGATAACTGATCCAGCTGACCTACATAAGGAGATTACAGACTTCTATAAATCACTCATGGGTACAGCACCCACTTCACTACCAGCAGTTAACAAATTGTATATGAACAATGGTCCTAGACTCTCAGACCATCAGAGGATAGAACTAGCAGCTGATATCAGTGACACAGAGATCCTAAACAGTTTAAAGGCAATTGGTAATGATAAAGCTCCAGGGATAGATGGATATAATACTATGTTCTTTAAACACATTGGCCTATCATAAGGAAGCAGGTACTGCAAGCAGTCAAGAATTTTTTTGCAACCAGCAAAATGCATAAACCTATAAATTGTGCCACACTCACCCTAATTCCCAAGGTATCTAATCCTCAAACAGTCAAAGAGTTTCGACCAATAGCTTGCTGTTCAGTCTTATACAAAATCATTTCCAAGTTGCTGGCCAACAGACTCCAGAAGGTCATGAGCAGTATCATCTGTAATGCACAGGCAGGCTTTATCCCAGGAAGGAGAATAGCAGATAATGTCATCTTAGCACATGAATTAATAAAGCATTACTCTAGGTCACATATATCTCCCATGTGTATGATCAAAATTGACTTACAGAAGGCTTATGATTCAGTTGAGTGGTGTTACTTACAACAGGTTATGGAAGCTCTGGATTTCCCTACCAGATTTACAAGATGGATTATGGAGTGTGTCCAAACTGTCAGCTACACAGTGGTGGTCAATGGGGAGACAACAGAACCTTTCCAAGCAGCCAAAGGACTGAGACAAGGGGATCCCATATCTCCTTTTCTGTTTGCTATTGTGTAGAATACCTTAGTAGGTCTCTGGTTGAATTGAGACAAGCTAGAGGCTTTGCATTTCATCCTGGTTGTAAAAAACTGGGAATAACTCACTTAAGTTTTGCTGATGACTTATTGCTGTTTGTCAAAGGAGAACCTCACTCTGTAAGTACTATGTTTACTTACTTCTCTCAGTTTACTGCAGCTTCTGGTATGACAGCCAACTTGCATAAGAGTGCTGTCTATTTTGGAGGGGTGAAACCTCAGGATCAGCAGCATATTATTGATCTCCTTGGGTATGTACGTGGAGAACTCCCCTTTAAATATTTGGGAGTACCTTTGGCTACCAAGAAGCTGACTTCTTTTCAATGGCAACCACTGATCGACAAAGTTACTGCCAGGATTACATCCTGGACTGCTAGACACCTATCATATGCTGGTAGAATCCAGTTGGTACAATCAGTTATCTTTGGGACTCAGGCTTACTGGGCTCAACTACTCCTAATACCTTCCAAGATTATAAAACTGCTTGAGGCAATATGCAGATCCTACATCTGGTCTGGCTCAGTTAATATATCAAGAAAGGCATATGTGGCTTGTGAGAAAATCTGTATGCCAAAGTCTGCTGGTGGTTTGAACTTGACTAATCTCTTACTGTGGAACAAAGCTGCTGTTGCAAAACTCAGCTGGGACCTGGCACACAAGAAGGATGCACTATGGGTGAAATGGATTCACACAGTTTATATCAAGCAGAAACAGTTGGAGACCATCACTGTCCCTAAACAGGCTAGTTGGATGGTCCGGAAGATCATTGAAGGCATTGAGCTATTGCAGCAACATCAAATGTTGGATAAATCTGATTGCAGTATAAGAAGGCTCTACTTGCAACAGATTGGAGAAGTACCGAGAGTCATGTGGAAGAACTTAACAATGCAGAATGCTGCTCGACCTAAAGCAATCTTCAACCTATGGCTGCTATTACAAGAAAGACTGCCTACCAAAGATAGGCTGATCAAATGAAACCTGAATGTGACAGACACTTGTGTTATGTGTCAACAAGCTTTGCAATGCAGAGAACACCTATTCCTGGATTGCACTTATGCATCCTAACTGAGAGATCACACACTGCAATGGATTGGAACTAAGCAACCTACTGGTCAAAACTGGCTCCAATTTGTCCAGTGGTTCATTGAGCAATCTAAAGGCAAAACTCCTCGAGCTCATATAGTCAAAATGACATTGACAGAGATGTTTTATGTCTTATGGCTGGAAAGGAATGCGAGAATATTTGGAAACACCTATTGTAACAGTGACAAACTGCTTAGAAATATTGCTTATACTTGTAATGTTAGAGCTCCTCCTAGGCTAAGAGTATTTCTTCAGCATTATCTATTATAATGCTAGTCTTTTGGACAGTATAGGATAGTCATTTTTGCTCCTTTTGATAGCCAGCTGAGTATCAAGCTGGGCTATGAATATGTACGTTAAACACTTTGGTGAATAATACAAAGTTTAATTACCAAAAAAAATACATTGATAGCATCAAAATATCTTTACAGTATTAGTGCATATAGCTTAAACTCGACGTATATGCATTATGTAATATATATTATTTAACTCAAGCTTTTTTGTTCTTACAGTACTCTGTCGGTCTTAATTTATGTTAAAGTTTCACTTTTTGATATTCAATTTTTTAAATTTTGATTGGATATTTGGATATATAATTTAATAAAATTTATATATTTAAAAAATACGTAAAACGTACTATAAATCAAAATAATTAATGATTCAAAAATATTTAAAAGACATATGAAAATTGTACGTTTAAAGAACAACTCGTTTGACTCTCAAAATTCGAATACCTTCACGTAATTTGAGACGGCTAGAGTACTTATTATGAATCTCATCTGTTAACAAGAAGTCGTTATGATGGACATCCCTGCTTTAAATGATCTTATTTCTTGTGGATTTAAAAAGATATTTTCATATAAAAACTGAATTAAAAATAACAAATAATGACAGTATATTGTCGGCCCACTTGCTGGACAACAAGACTCGTGACATTATTTATATTTCGTGAAGTCCATCTTCTGATATACCAATACGTAAATCTGGCAATGACACCTATGGAGTTAGGGGATATTGGAAATGGAAAAGATGTAGAAGAACTGAATAATTCAAATAGTAGTAGTACTAGTGATGGTGTGTTCTTGACTTGGAATGATTTATGGGTTACTGTTTCCAATAGAAAATTAGGTGGCAGCAAAAAAATACTATTACTTGAAGGTTTAACTGGCTATGCTCGCCCTAGTGAGCTCTTGGCTGTCATGGGTCCTTCTGGCTCTGGCAAATCTACTCTTCTCAACGCTTTAGCGGGTAAATATTATTACGGTCAAACTTTTTTATTGCAGTTTTATTTGTTTTCGATATATTTGTTGAGTTGTTATATATTGATGGAATTTGAGGTTCTTGATCTGCTTATATGGTTTTAGACAATCCTAACCACATAAGCTAGCTAACTTCAGGGGTTGGGTTAAGCTCAAGATTATATATATATATATATATATATATATATATATATATATATATATATATATATATATATATATATATATCATGTATGTAAAGGTAAGATCTAAATATATCTTATCCTCCTTAGACCCCATAGGTGGGATTACTTTATGTTTGTTATTAATTGTTCTCTTTTCTAAAAAAAAAAGGAGGGGGGGTGGGGATATTATATTAAATTGTTCAACTAGTTAGCTAGTGTCTTTTCGAAATATTTGTGACTGATCACCTCATGACTACCTCTCAGGGCGATTGAGTTTCAGCACGAGGCAGAGCGGTGATATTCTGATCAATGGTCACAAACAAAAACTTTCTTACGGAACATCTGTAAGATAACTAGCCTTCAGCTAAATTAATATCATTATTATTTAAGTTTTCTTTATATTAATTAACGTCTCCTTAGTCCAAGCTAGTGATGATTTTTAAAATTAGAATTCATCGTATTTTTTCGTACAAAACCAGGCTTACGTGACTCAAGATGAAACGTTGATAGCAACACTAACAGTTAAAGAAGCAGTTTACTACTCAGCACAACTTCAACTACCAGATTTCATGACAAAATCAGAGAAGGAACGACTAGCAGAGAAAAGTATAAAGGAGATGGGGTTACAAGATGCGATGAACACAAGAATTGGAGGAATTAGTGGAGGAGAAAAGAAGAGATTAAGCATTTGCATGGAGATTCTAACGCGACCAAAACTTCTTTTCCTTGACGAACCAAGCAGTGGCCTTGACAGTGCTGCATCTTATTATGTGATGAGCAGAATTTCACGTCAAAGATTTGGAAAAACCATTATTGTATCCATACATCAACCTAGTGCTGAAGTTTTTAACCTCTTTCAAAACCTGTGCCTTTTGTCCTCAGGAAGAATGGTATATTTTGGTCCAGCTAGTGCAGCAATTGAGGTAAAATGCAAGCTATATATATATATATATATATATATATATATATATATATATATATATATATATATATACCCTGTGTCTCTTATCCCTGGGTGATCATCCTCCACTAGCATTTTTTTTTTAGAAAACTCAATTTATTCCGATGTGAATGGCACACATGCTTATATTTCTTAGTTTTAACAAGACTCCTTACGATCGTAATAAATAATAAGTTACTAATAACCGGATTAAACCAAGAAAATAATCCTTCACGTGCAAAATAGAAGATTCCCTTTAAGATAAAATAATTTCATCGAATTGAGTAAAGTTGTATGTGTAATAGCATCTATAATAAGGGGCAGACCAATATTATACTGAGAGGGGTCACGACACCCGTAAAGTTCAACAAAATTTCATGTACACATATATGTGTTCTTATAAACTAGTAATCTATGAGTAATGGACACCCAATTACAAAGTAGATTTTGATTAAATCCAAAAGTACATTATTAATCTTTAAATCTTGAGTTCGCCTTTATTTATAATTCTAGGAATATCAATAAATCTGATTATTGCATGATAGCCTTTTTTAGCTTCTAGGGTTAGGATAACCTTTGTTACTTTCTAGGTTCCATTTCTTAGTTCAAGATCCATCTTACTAAGTGAATAGATTTGTCCTATATATATAATATATGTACATTGAGTAAGCTTGATTGTTCAGCTTTTAATATCTTTCATTTTCTTTTATGATAGTTTTTCGCATCAAATGGTATTCCTTGCCCGCCTCTTCAAAATCCGCCCGACCATTTTCTTAAAACAATAAACAAAGACTTTGATGAGGTAATATACTCTTCCCTTTTCTAAGAGAGAGGCCAACGTTTGCTTTTTATTGATATGTCGTGTCTTCTTCTCATAAATAATTATAGGATATTGAAGAAGGCTCAACTGGAAGAAAACCTACCGAAGAAGTGGTAGATCTTCTCATAAATTCATTTGAGAGCTACCATAAAGTTCAGAATCATGTTGTAGAAATATGTCAACGGGTAAGGAAAAATACCCTGAAGGATTGCTTGTTTGGAATGAGAAAAAACTCTATAACATTCATTAGTATATTATTTTCAGGGTGGTGAAATATTGGAAAAAAGAAGCCATGCCAATTTCACTACACAATGCCTAGTGTTGACAAGGAGGTCAGCTGTGAACATGTTTCGCGATCTTGGATATTATTGGATGCGATTAGCTACTTATATCGCCCTTGCTTTAGGTATTGGCTCCATCTACTATGATGTTGACACGAGCTATCGTTCAATCGAGGTACATACAATATGATCAGGATATAGAATCTTCCAACGAAATTTTAGAAATTTCTTAACAAATTTTCAACTTGATTTGAATATTGATTTATCAGGAAAGAGGTTTTATGGTGGCTTTCATTGTTTCATTTATGACATTTATGGCAATTGGTGGATTCCCTTCATTTGTGGAGGACATGAAGGTATATATCTTCTTTTTCATCTAACATAACTAGCGAATTCTATATTTTATTTTGTATCGTGACTAATTAATTTTAACTACTTCGATAAAAATTGTAGGTATTTCAACGAGAAAATTTGAACGGGCACTATGGATGTTCTGCTTTTGTAATAAGCAACACACTTTCTTCTATACCATACTTGCTATTAAATTCATTGGTTCCAGGTGCCATTGCCTATTTTATTACTGGATTTCAAAGTGGATTTGGCCATTTCAGCTACTTTACTCTGATCCTCTTCATTTGTATGATGATAGTCGAAACCCTAATGATGAACGTTGCAGCAATCGTGCCTAATTTCCTTACGGGAATTATAATAGGTGCAGCAATAGAAGGATTGATGATATTAACAGGTGGTTTTTTTCAATTACCTGATAAATTGCCTAAACCTTTTTGGAAGTACCCATTATACTATATTTCCTTTCAGAAGTATGCTTATCAAGGTATGTTCAAGAATGAATTTGAAGGGTTAAAGTTTACGGATTATCTGAATGGAAATAATCAGACAATGAGTGGAGAAGAAGTGTTAAGAGATAGGTGGCAAGTAGAAATGACATACTCAAAGTGGGAAGATCTTGCCATTTTAGTAGGAACGTTAATTTTGTATCGTTTGGTGTTCTTTCTGATAATCAAGACAAATGAGAAGGTTAAGTGTGCAGTGAAAAGTTCCATATCAGATCTTTCAAACCAAAATAGACAAATCATGGCCAAGTCCGTTGCTGACTCACCTTTCCATGGACTCACTTCACCTGGTGAAATTCCCACCAATAATAATGTGTAAGATATAGTTGTTCAATTCCTTGTGATTTAATGATTTAGTAATACTTCTTGTAACCTTTGAAGGAATGTGAAATGATAATATTACTACACAAATTATATTTCTTATTTCTTAAGATATTAATGGGTTCTCTAGTTCACAAACAAATTATCCAAGGACGAAATACTATACAGTCAAACATTTCTATACCATCATCCTTATACATCAGCTCTTTTCTATAAAAGTCAAATTTTCTAAAAGGAAATCTCATGTTCTATTATAATATATATTTTCTATAACAGCAATGCGCTATAACATCTAAAAATATCCGGAACAAATAAAGTTGTGATAAAGAGGTTTGACAATACAAGGATGGGTCATTTCATTTATTCGGTAGGTATGCAAAGTCAGCCTTTTCCAAAGAAAGACAGGCGTACAATCACTAACATTACTTTTTAATAACCTTTCTTTTAAAAATAAGCTAGAACATAACTACTTTAGTAGTAAATTACTAAAAATCTTTTCAAAAGATGGATGATGCCAAATCAATCCTTTTCTTCGTCAGCTAGTGGAAACAAGTGATTTGCTTCTTAAGCACAAATTATTGTTAAACTTCTCATTTGTAAGCAAGAACGGGCACGAATGCAGGAAGGAAGAAACAGCTACATGGACTTTGTTGGAATACAACATTGTCAAAGGCTAGGAAACTACTTTAGGAAAAGTTGACTAGGAGAACAAAGGGGTTAAATCCATCTGTAGAAAATCAAATAAGTGCGAGTATTTGCTTCAATAACCAATTGAACTTCCTGCTAACTGAAAGTTACCATTATGAACTCTCTTCTGCATTAGCATCTGAAATGAGGCCTTCAAGTTCATCAATAATGGCATCATAGCAAAAAAGGTATTGCTCCTGAAATATACATTAGTAATTTAGTAGAGACATTCAGCGTATAAGTACTTAAAAACTAAAGAGCAAAGATTAATTGAGAATACTGAAACACAGTAGCATAGATACTGAGGTAAGGCATGCCAAAAGAGTAAAAGTGAATATTAGCTGGAAAAATGCAAGATATTCAGTTTGAGTAGAACAAATTGTAAGATTTTTCCTTTCCAATAATCTGAGTGGTTGAGAAGGCCAATGGAAGACTTTAAACATACACATCCATACATCATTGATCGAAGATGGACAAATAAGAACAAAAGGACACTGGGAACTACTCAAGTTGTGGTCGTATTAACAAGATTTAGAGCAGACATATCTCCAACCATTATTCTTTGGATAGTATTATGGATAGCACAGTATGAGCCAGTCCTACCAATACCTGCGCTGAGCAAGAGAATGAGATGTCAGGCTTTAAAAAGGATCAATTACAGAATATTTATAGGCACATTACAGGGAGGGTGATGACAGATACCTTGGACTACAATTGGTCCAAGACTGGGTCAGACACTAGATGTTTGTTTCAGTATTTCACGAACAGCAAGAGTGTTCTTTGGAACTCCATGGTCGGGGCAGTCGGGATATTGAATGTGTAAAACACACAAAGGTGGTTCTTTTGACTGCCACATAGCAAGGAAAAAAGATATATTTCATGCCATCTCTCTCATAATATGTGCAAGAAGTTAACATTTACAATATATAAGGATGGCAACTGAGTGGGAGAATTGGGCAACAGTTCCACACCATCATAGAAACTACTTATAAGACCAAAAGGTACTTCTACTGAAAGCACAAGGTTGAAGAAAGCAGATATCTGATATCATGATATGAAATAAAGCATTTGCAGTGTAAAGCAAAAGATTTAAGTTTTCTTTACTCCAGCCACGAAAATACAACGCCAGAATTGCTTGATGTAGATCCAGTAAGAGATTGTCACAATAACTGTTGTACCAGTTGTGAAGCCTTGTCACACAACCAAATGCTTAATTCTAACCAAGCAAGCTGTTTCCCCCTACAATATGGTAAGAGAAAAACTAGATCTGCTATACAGTCTCCACTACTACCAAGGGGTATAAACAAAAGTAATAAAAACACAAGATGATAAAATGCAAATAACTAAGATTCTAGTTGCCCTCAAGTAAGGAAGAGGGCAAAAGATGTTGTCATCTATCTCAAACAGTTTCCCGCGGCCTTGAAGATTGTCAGAAAAGGACCTAGTGCAGTCAGAAAGGATTTTCCACAGTAGAACAAAGTGCTTCGAAATGGAACTTTCAAAATAGTGAAAGAGGGATGGTGGAATCATCAAAGAATCTTTTTATAATGGTTGCTTAGATTTACATTGGTTATCTAGGATTGCATAGAACTCTTGCAGCAACTAACACAAGGCCTTGAAACCAGACAGAAAACTGGTTTTCAAAACCAAACCTGGGTGGTTTCCAAACCAACTAGTCCTTCTGTTTGGTCCAATATTCTGTTTGGTTTAAAAATCAAACACATGTTTGGTTTTAAAACTAACAGGCCACAGGTTGAACCTAGAGCTAGAGCTGCATCAACCGCTGACTTAAGAGGTTATGGAGAAACAAATATGACACAATAGTATCCAATTGATTGTTAAAGTCATTACTGATGGAAATCATCGTCTAATATTGCAAACTATTCCTCATATGCTGCAATTCCTTCTTATTATTTCTCTCATAAAAAAAGAAGTCCAACTCTTGAGAGAACTTCTGCAAAAAGAGCTATGCATGATCATACAGCTTTAAAGAAGGGTATCCTAGAGGAAAGTACTCATAATACTGGTGCCGAAGTGTAGCAGTCTGGATATGTAAAATGGTGCAGAAAAAAAAAAGGTACATTAGCAACTCTTAGCCTCCATCAACGGAATAGGTAAAATAGTCTTCGGCGGGTCCCATATCCATGCTCAATAACATAATAAGATTCTTCATGCTCTTTTCCTTGAGTACAACACGGACAGAGAATAATTTACTAACCTCAATATGGTTCACCTCCAGACATCGCAAAATCAATGAAGTCTGACTCGTCTTTATCCAGTTCGTGACAATACATATATTGCCAAATCTTCTAGGACCACCATCTGCCTGCAAATAATCCCCACACTTCACCGTCTGCATTGCATTTTTCATACAGAGGAAAGGATGAGATCAGGAAAATGATGCAATCCAGTAAGGCTAAAATTTATTCAGAGGTTAACATGTTTTATGAAGCGACTGAATTGAAAGGACTAGTAGTGTCACTATTTGTGTTATAAATATAATCGAGAATACAGATCACGAAACAAGAAGGTCTCTATCTTCCCTTTTCATTTGGCACAGTGTTATCAAAGACGAAAAGCGCAAAAAAATATTAAGGTCCATTGGGGCTTTAAGCGCAAAGCGCAAATAAAGCGTGGGCTTTAATGGAAAAAGACGCAACGGGAGAAAAAGAAAAAATATGCATGTAGTCCAAGACTAATAATCATTATAAGCATGAATAACAATTAAATGGACAAAGAAATTGAAAAAAAATTCACGAGAAAGTGAAATATCAATTGTTTAAGGTCGTCATTTCAGGATTACACTCATTGGCAAGGAAAAATATGCCTTGTAGCTTTGATGTGACATTAAAGCGCCCACAAAGCGAGGCGAAGCGCTCAACGTGTTTTGAGCCTCGCTTCAGAGCTCAAGCAAGCCTTTGACAACAGTGATTTGGCACAGGAAATTGTTTCTCAGCTGCTCAGGTTAGGAAGATGGAAGGGAATAACAGACCTTATTAGTCTAAATTCCAATTCTAGAAAGGCAGCCAAAACTTTGCATGTTAGACTTTGCTAATCCTTCTGCAGTTCAAATAACCGGAGAACACACTCACGGAATTCTATGCCACCTGCACAAACCCCCCGTGAAACCATTATTTCACTGACATTACTCCAAACATATTGGATTCAGGTGACAAGCCTCTTAAATTGTGATTGGCTCTTCCTAAACAAAAATGAGCACAACCAACAAAATCCAAGTATAACAATTTTGAAACTTGAGAAAGAAGGAGAAAAAGTAAATAAATGAACAAATAGACAAACATACAAACAAACAGACAAGCAATCTCCCAAGCTTATTAGGAGGGACCGAGGAGATCTCGAGCTTTATGCAGTGCTCAAATAGGAACTGCATTTGGAATCTTTCCCAACAGAAGCTGATTCTATAGCAAAAGTTATTCATCTCCAAGCTCTATATTCCTCTCTAAGTCACAAGCTAGAGACCGCATAATACAGTCAGACCTCTCTATAACATCATCCTTATATCACATCACTTCACTGTAAAAACCAAGTTTTATCTGAACCAAATGTCATGTTTTGTTATAATATATGTTCTCTATAACAGCAATTCGCTATAATATACAAAAATATCTGGAACAAAAGATGTTGTTATAGAGAGGTTTGATTGTATCCTTAATATCGTACCCAAAGCCTACTTAAAACCAACTCCATACCCAAGCTCTCAAATAGTTACTACGAGAAACATATCCTACTGAGAAAGATTGACAGTGATGACTATTTTCAAATTGCAATAGACATTAAACCCACCACCTTTGGCTTAATTTGGGGCCCAAAAGGATGTTGTGAAAGAATGCTGGTAGAAAATGAGAAAATAATCTGTAATACCAACCAGTTTGTTCCTTTCTGTATACGTTATTATACACACAGTGGAGTCAGAGTGAAACATAGGTTGCCAAACAAGAAGAAGACTAAGAGCTTTTCTCTACTGTTTCTTTCCCCTCACCCTATCTCACCACTCAAAAGATAGAAGAGTACATAGAAAGACGACAAAACATCTCAAGCAAATATGCAAAAACTGTATCAAAGATACTTGCACCTTTCTGACAGTATAAAAAATGATAGATCTAATTACAACGGATGATGCAGTTCAAAAGATGAAAACGGCAGAGTAGTTGGTAATTTACCAATGAAGCAAATTGTAGATCAGAACCACTGTGGAGGAAAGTACAGGAGAAAGAGTATTGGGTTGTTGATCACTAAAGTCCATGCTCAGATATCTATACTGTCGCTATTACAAAATTCAGAAGCATATAAGAACGAGGCTTATGTACCCAATAATATAACTGGTGGAGAAATGGACAACATGGTCGGTCAGGTGCTGGAGAGCAATAAGATTATCTTCCACGAAGATGAGCTGCCGCCCAAAGGTCTGAATCACAATCGAGCATTGCACATTATAGAATAGTTTGAAGACAAGTTCATTGCTAGGGTCCTGGTTCATAGAGGTTCAAGTTTAAATATTTGTCCACTGGATACCATAAAAAGGTTGGCCAAAGGTTTCCATGAAATACAGATTAGAAGCATGAATGTAAGGGCTTTTAATGGGTCCCAGAGGACCACGATCGAGAAAATCAACCTTTTTCTGTAGATGGGACCAACTTGGTTCGTCGTTGAATTCCAAGTGCTTGACATTCCAGCCTCATATAATCTTTTGTTGGTCCCCACATCGATCCATACTGCTAGATCCGTGCCCTCCACACTACATCAAGTTGTAAAATTCGAATGAAATTGTCAGTAGGTGATTCATGAAGATGGGAGTAATCCCATCTACACTAGTCAAACCATTCCGACCATTAGAAATAGAAGAAGACTAGAAGGGGAAACCTACCATCACATTGAACGGGTCAATGCCAACGAGAAGGATAAGTGGTGGAGTAACAAAATAGAAAGCATACTAGAATGGTCCAGATATGAACCCGAGAAGGAGTTGGGAAAGAATCTCCAAGGTATCACCAAGCCGATACGACTGAAAATTTATGGTACCACCTTTGGGCTCGCATACCAGTATACATGGCAAGAGTATAGGGAGTGGTCGCCTCCATAGCATGGACCATATTACCCTCTTGAGCAACCGGTATCTCGTTTGGAACAAGCTTTCCATCAAGTGGACATAATATGGGGAACTGGTGAAGAAAAAGCACTTGTTGGGGTGAAGGATCTGTATTTGGAAGATGATGATATGGACTGCAGTGCCATAATTAAGGAGGAGGAGGAAGAAGACCTCACCATTCAGACTGTGGCAAAGGGAGCTGCTCTCAGAAACTGGACCGCCACACCATCCCGAGCCCGCCGAGTCCCTGGATAGCTTGGCAAAATTTATAGCTGTTCTTGGCATTTAAATTTTCCAGTAATTTTGTTTTAAGATTTCTGTTTCAAATAAATGCTCGATCCACCAAGCCAAGCTTTTGTTTATATAATTTTCTCAGTTTTAATTAAACATCTCTATCCTTTATCATTATTTATTACTATTTTTATACTTTTTCCTTCTATAGTGTTATTATTACTTTTCGTGATGAACAAATGACTATGACATGTAAGAGGCAACACAATATGAGAATAATTACTCAAAGTAAGAAGATGAGATACCCGAGGAAATTGTCAAGGAAGTTAAGAATGTTGAGAACAATCCTGAGTCCAACCTGTACGAGAGAGAAGCAGTGAATTTGGGAGATGCCGAATCCGTCAAGTAGACTCACATCAACATTCACTTATCACCAACAGAGAAAGAGGAGTACATCTATTTTCTAAAGGAATACGAGGATATCTTCGCATGGTCCTATGACGATATGACCGATTTGAGCACATCTATAGTAGCTCACAAGTTGCCTACCAATCCCATGTGTCCGTCAGTCAAGCAGAAACTCAGAAAATTCAAACCAGACTTGAGTTGGGAGATCAAGGAGGAAGTTACCAAGCAGATAAAAGCCAAGTTTCTCAGGGTGGTTGAGTACCTAACATGGTTAGATAATATTTTGCTAGTTCTAAAGAAAGACGGGAAGGTCCAAGTATGTGTTAATTATCTATATTTAAACAGAGAAAGTCCCAAAGACGACTTCCCGCTGCCAAATATACATATCATGATCGATAATTACAGCAATACTCCAATCCTTTGTAGATTTCCTCGCAGTTTATCACCAAATCAGGATAGATGAAGAAGATGCCGAGAAGACAACTTTTATTACGCCATGGGGTGTATGTTATTACAAGATAATGTCATTCGGTCCAAAGAATGCTACAGCTACTTACATGAGGGACATGAAAACCATCTTCCATGATATGATACACAAGGAGATAGAGGTATATAGAGACAACGTCATTATCAAATCAAGACGGTTGTAGATCACATAGCAGACTTGAGGAAACTCTTTGAGAAGCTCAGGAGGTATAATTTGAAGTTGAATCTCGCGAAGTCTTACTTGGGGTTCCTACAAGAAAGTTATTGGGATTCATTGTTAGTCGCCAAGGGATTGAGCTAGATCCGACTAAAGTCAAAGCTATTCAGGAGCTACCACTACACAAAAGCAAAAAGGACATGATGAGTTTCTTGGGACTACTCAACTACATTAGTTGATTCATAGCACAATCCACAGTAATATGTGAACCCATCTTCTATATTCTGAGGAAGGATGCCGAGAGAAGTTGGACCAAGGATTGTGAGAAAGCTTTCAACAAGATTAAGGAATACATGTCCACACCGCCAGCTCTGGTCCCGCCAGAACCAGGACGAACTTTGCTACTTTATCTATCCGTGTTAGATGGAGCATTCGGATGTGTTTTAGGAAAACATGATGAGACGTGAAGAAAGGAACAATCCATATATTACCCGAGTAAGAAATCTATACCTTATAAAGCATGATATTCTCTGCTTGAACGCACTTGTTGTGCTTTGACGTGGACATCCCAGAAGTTGAGGCATTAGTTATGTGCCTACACTACATATCTCATATCCAGGATGGACCCTCTAAAGTACATATGTCATAAGCCCATACCAATAGGGAAGTTGGCTGAGTGGAAGATACTACTGAGTGAGTTCGACATCGTCTATGAACTCAAAAGGCGGTCAAGGGACAATCATTGGCAGATCACCTCGCTTAAAATCTAGTGGGAGGAGAATATGAACCCTTGAAAACGTATTTTCCTAATGAAGAGATATCATTCGTAGGCGAAGATATTACGGAAGCATAAGATAGTTGGAGGATGTTCTGTGACGGAGCCACAAATTTTAAAGGTGTAGACATTGGAAAAAAAACAAAGCACAAAAATACCATGCATTTGCATTTAGAATTTCTATTAATCTTTTTGGTTAATTAGTTGCTTTAGTAAAATAAAAATCAAAAATTTTGATTTATGTTACCTTGTTTAATTTTTAGCTTTAAATTTTGTTAGTTTTCTTTCAATTTGGTATTTAATTAATTTAATTAATTGTTAATTAGGGCTTAATATAATTTGATAGGTTAGTTTAGTTTTTAAAAGTTATTGTAGGCTTTTATTTTTATTTGTAAAGAAAAAGGAGTTTATTTTTAAAATTTGAAAAAGAAAAAGGAAAGAAACTAAAATAAAGGAATTTAATGTTCTTAATAAAAGACATGAATTTGGGCCAAATCCACCCCAAGCCCAAACTTTCACATTTGAAACCCGTCCAGGCCACATTCCCTGACCCGGTCCAACCTCCCCAGAATCCAAACGACGCCGCCTCGTTTATTTTTTATCAAGACCATCGATCTTATATGACCGGATGGTCCGGAACCTCCTCCCATTTTATATTAAATTGTACAAATGCACCCCCACCCACATATCTCATCTCTCATACCCCTCACACCCTTCAGAGACCAAACTTAATGTCACCCTAAGACCACCGCCTACCGTCTGTCAGAAATCGCATACGGCGGCGATTGGAAGCCAATCATCACCAAATTAACACCAAGTACTCTCCTCCATCTCCACATCCCGAATCCTCACTCCATTCTTCCCAAATCCTTTTTGGAATTGCTTGAATATCAAATCAAAAATAAAACCCTAGCGTCGCCATAATTTTTCCGGTGGCGGTGCCACCTCTAGTCAACTCCAAATCTTTACCACAACTTCCTCTCCGCCTCTACATCCTCAATCCACAACCAGTTTCCTTCAAACCTATCCAAACCCCTTGAATATCGAATCAAAAAACCCTAATTTTATTTGTTCAAGATTCCCTGATTCATGGGGTTCAAATACGAACCAAGATTTGTTTTAACCAAGTTTTCTTTGAAAGCTTTGGCTAATTTGAATTTCGGCTCAATTTTGAGAGACTTAGCTATCCTGGACAGCTCCTGCTCTCTCACCTTTTAAGTCATTTGTTCTGGTTAGTTTCTTTTCTTTCTTTTTTGATCTTCTTTTTTAACTGCTTCTAACGATTCGTCTCTTTTCTTTAGTTAGTAGTAGGTTTGTTGCATGATTCAAATTTAGGTTATTAGTAATTATCAACATAATTAGGGTAATTAGTATCTTAATTTGCATGTTTGCCTTTCTATCAATGGCCTCTCCTTTTGTTTTGTTATAAGTTCTCTTAAATGCCGGAATGGGAAGGTTTATCCATTTGTAGCTTGTAGTCTGTTGAACCAATTTGGGCTTCAAAGGTTTAGGAAGCCCAATGGTTGTTGAACCTGCTGCTGCAGTAGCCCAAAGACCATGGGTCAATTTGACCCATTTGGTAGGCTAAAGTAAAACAGGAGTATGGGGGATAGTTTAGTATTTGGTTGAGAGAATATTTTTGATAACATAAAGGTGAAGTTTCTAGTGAGGGACTTAATCAAATTTCAAAAGTGTAGTGGCTTAGCTTGGCCAACAAGTCAATAATTGGGGGACAACTTGAAAATCAGAGAATTAATTAGGTGTATCTAGGCAAAAATGAAAGTTTGAAAAGGGTCTAAGGGGTAAACCTAACTAATATCTGAAAGATGCCATACTTTCTTGCCTATAAAGGCATATTTTTGCCTTTGAAGGTAGACTTTGAGAGATAAAAAATATATAGAAAGACTTGGATAGAGAAAATCAGAAAATACAAAATCAGCAGCCAATTCTACTTTTCCATAAAATTTTCAGTAAATTTTTTATTCTTGAAACCTCTGCAAAACAATGCTGCTTCATTAATGGAATGAGTTAGTGTTAGTGTATTTTCAAAAGTTTTTATGGGCTAAGCTGTGGTGCGGTTACTGTTCCATTGGAATGGGACTGACTCTGTGGTTTTATCACTGAATCTGGGTTTTGCTTTTGCTGGTATCGAATTCTGCTGTTAGCACTGCTGATCCTTCATTATTTCTTTGTTCCTTCAAGCCCAGGTACAAGTTCTGAATATCTCATGATGTAAGGTTCAATTTGAAGGTGAAATGAAGGCAATGTTATGCCATACGCTGTGACACTTTTATGATGTTCATATTTTGATTGTTTGGTTCATAGTGTAATTTAGTCTAATTCTGTTTAAGTAGCAAATTTTCTCATTATAATTGGTGCTGGACTGTTAGAGTCATGAAACGCTTGGACTTTATTTTGTTATTTCAGCTCTAATGTGGGTTAAGTTTTCTTGCAATTGATGGTTCAAAAAGAGGTTCAGTGTTCTGAGTTCATATTTACTTAATTCATCCATCCCTATGTCCCAAATCAGAGTATCTGCGAGATATGTGTGTCATTGAAGAACTGGAATTCAAGTAATTAATTTATGGTTCAACAAATCTCAAAGTTACGAATTATGTGTGCTTTCATTGTCCTTGGTAAAGTTACTATTAGGATTCAAATGTTGTATAAGGCGCTGGTGATTTAGGTCATTCGAAAGTGATGAAAGAATCTTTATTATTACGCATGTTCAAGTGTTTTAGTTTTTCTGGCAGCTTTTTATCAAATAACTAGTACATTTTGACTGTTGCGTAGTCATAACAGACTTAGATCAAAATGAATGCTAAAATGAATTAGTTTCTGGTTTAGTTAATTTGTGTCTCATAATTCAAATTTGTTAATTAGATCTCAAGTTTACGTGTTAATGTCAATTATGTCTGTATTAACATGTTTTCGGTATGAGCCAGTGGGATCACAGGAACCAGGCCTAGCGAGGGCCCTGTTAGAATCACTGCCCTTTTGTGAGCACATCGTTGGGCCTGGCTTCATTTGGAGCCCAATGGTTCATGCATTGATTTTGCAACCATGTTTGATAGCATTTGATTATCAGTTGGGCCCTTGGTTCATTTATGCTGAGCTGTTCCTTCGTCTGAAATAAGTAGTTCTCCTTGTGTGAATTATTAGTTAGTTGGATGGAAACCTTCAATCACATTTAGTTCTAACTGAACAAGCTCATTAATTAGATTGAGGGTGAGCCATACTAGATAATACAAAATAGTCTATGGCCCTTCAAGACTTAGTTTAAGTACCCCTTTTAATTTAGATTTGAGGTGCACCGTGCCAAACAAAGAAGTGATAATTGCATGGCCACCATTTTAATTCGTTTTTTCTTAATCTTTAGAATTCGAGGCGTGCCGTTTAGCGAACTTTCATGGCCCTAAAGCTTCGTAGTTTCTTTAGGCGCATCATTTAATAATGTTATCTTTCTAACTCGGGTGCGCATTTATGTGACCCAAATACAAATTCCAACGGTGTTAGAATATGTCAAAGACTACGGGCGCAATTATGTGACGTGGTTCAAAATGTGTTTTAATAACGTTGCAAAATTCCTAAATAAATAAAGCGGTTAAAAAGTTAAAATGCACATAGGCTAAAACATGTACTGAAATCAGATAATGAGCTAATATAACAGTTGAGTGACCTTGCTAGAACCACGGAACTCGGGAATGCCTAGCACCTTCTCCCGGGTTAACAGAATTCCTTACCCGAATTTCTGATTCACACACTGTAATACAGATTCAACTCTTTCCTCGACTTAGGATTTAAACCGTTGACTTGGGAAACCATTAATTATCCTAAGTGCTGACTTTGAAATCTTTAAAATAAATAAATCTCATTTCGATTTTCCTTTTATTGAAAAAAACTCCCTTATCTACGCCCTTCACGGGGTGTAGTGTAAAAAATGAGGTGTGACAACAACATGGCATAGTAAGAAGCCTGCATACTAGGGCTTAACATGGCAGTCGACATGAACATTCAGTAGTTGTCGGTGATCGGCGATTCAGATTTTCTAGTGCACCAGGTGCAAGGAGAATAGGCTACCAAGAATTCCAGGATATTTCCATATCTGCACCATGTGCAGGAATTGAAAAGGAGGTTCACAAAGTTAGAATTCCGACATGTGCCCAGAATTTAAATTGAGTTCGCTGACATATTAGCCACCTTGTCATCCATGATACACCATCCAAATAAGAACTATATTGATCACATTCTGGTGAGGATACATAATCAGTCGACATATTATGCTCATGTCGAAGAGGAAGCAGATGGAAAGGCTTGGTTCCATCACATCAAGGAGTACCTATCCAAAGGAGAATACCCGGAGCATGCAAATCATATTCAGAAATGCATGCTCCAGAGATTGTCATATCACTACTTCCATAGCAGAGAGAACTTATACAGAAAAACTACATATTTAGGATTGCTAAGGTGTGTCAAAGCAAAGGAAGCTTCTAGGCTACTCGAGGATTTGCATGCTGGGACATGTGGCACGCACATGAATGATTTTGTTCTGGTCAAGAAGATACTTAGGGAAGGTTTCATTTTGGCTAACCATGGAGATGGATTGTATTCAGTATGTCCGCAAATGCTTTGAATATCAAGTGCATGCCGACATATAAGGGTGCCGCCAAATGAGCTCAACGCAACAAGCTCACCTTGGCCATTTATAACCTGGGGAATGGATGTTATCAGTCCGATCAAGCCACTGCTTCAAACGTACACCGGTTTATTATGTTAGCCATTGATTACTTCACAAAATGGGTAAAAGTTGAATCTTACAAAGCTATAACCAAGAAAGTCATCATAGATTTTGTAAAAGATCATATTGTCTACTGAATCGGAGTTCCTGAATCCATTATTACCGAGAATGCCACCAACCTCAACAGTGATCTGTTGAAAGCTATATGTGAAACTTTCAAAATCAAGCACAAGAATTCCACCACCTACAGACCTCAGATAAATGCAGCCATTGAAGCTGCCAACAACAACATTAAGAAGATACTAAGGAAAATGGTAGAGAATCACAAGAGTGGCATGAGACTTTGCCCTTTGCTCTTTTACGGTACCACACAATAGTTCTCACTTCAACCAGGGCAACACCTTACATGCTAGTTTATGGTACCGAGGCTATCATCCCAGCCGAGGTAGAGCTTCCTTCTTTAAGAGTCCTGTAGGAAGCTGAACACAGCGATGCAGAATGGATAAGGAACCGCTATGAACAATTGGCCCTTATTGATGCAAATATAATGAATACAGTATGTCACGGCCAACTTTATCAGAGTAGAATGTCTAGAGCCTTTAACAAAAGAGTCAAACCGAGACAATTCGCACCCAGATAGCTGGTAGTGAATAAAATCTTACCGCATCAAGATGAAGCAAGAGGAATATTCTCCCAACTGCCAAGGTCCGTAAATGGTTCACAAGGTCCTGCCAGGAGGAGCACTCATACTTGTAGAATTGGATGGAGAAATGTGGCCATAACCAATCAATTCAGACACAGTCAAGACATACTATGCCTAGATCATTTCACATTCCTTTTCTAATCTAATTAAACTACATTTGACCTGATTCTCATTTAAGAGGGGATAGGCAGAATTATGGGTTCGGTCATATCATAATAATATTTCCATTTTACCCAAAATAGAAAATCGGGGCAGAATTTTGAAGAGGGTCCTCAAAATTCTAGAGCAAGTCCAGCCAGCACCATCACATTCCAGGAAGTCAGTAATCAGTCAAGAACTGGGGTAGAATTTTGAGAAGGATTCTCAAAATTCCGAACAAGAATCAACAAGTTCCTCTATCCGTAAATAGTTAAAAATCATCTATCAAACTGGGACAGAATTTTGAGGTAAAAGCTGCAATGCCTTTAGAATATGTCACGGTCACTAGTTCATCAAAAAATATTATTACCTATTATATCAATACGCTTCCAAAATGATTCTATTTTATCAATAAATGCATATTTTTGAGAATTCTATTTTTCATAACAATCAGGTGCTACCTAGGGGAACTCGAATGGGTTTCCAAAGCGGAGCAAAGCAAGACCAGTAGACAGAACTAAAACCCCTTCATAAAACCTACTATTTCTTTGAACGCATGCACATTTAGTGTAACGGTAGCATTCGTAAAACATGTATATGCAAAGTAAATTCATCATCCATCCTGCTATCGAACACTGAATATATCCTAGCTAAGACATACTCTACCATTATCTATTATTCTCTCTTTGCATGAGTCTGATCTCTGACTCTATATTTGTATGAGTCTAATCCTTGACTCCATACTTGCATGAGTCTAATCCTAGACTACATACTTGCATGAGTCTAATACCTAACTCCTTACTTGCACGAGTCTAATCCTTGACTCTGTACTTGCATGAATCTAATCCTTGACTCTGTACTTGCATGAGTCTAATCCTTGACTCCATACTTGCATGAGTCTTGGCCCTGACTCCATATTTTCATGAGTCTAATCCTTGACTCCATATTTGCATGTGTCTAATTCTAGAATCCATACTTACAAGAGTCTAAGCCCTGATTCCATACTTGCATGAGTCTAATCCTTGACTCCATACTTGTATGAGTTAATCCCGGACTCCATACTTGCATGAGGCTAATCCTTGACTCCATACTTGCATGAGTCTACTCCCTACTTGCATGAGTCTAATCCTTGACTCCATATTTGAATGAGTCTAAGCCCTAACTCCATACCTACATAAGGCTAAGCTCTACCTTCCATTTGCATGGGACTAAGTCTTATCCCGAAGCTTGCATGAGGCTAAGCCCTACCTCCATTTTGTATAAGGCTAAGCATTGTCTTCTCTTTGCATGAGGTTGATCCTTGACTCCATACCTGCATGAGTCTAAGCCCTGACTCCACATTTTCATGAGGCTAATCCTTGTCTCTGCATTTGCATAAGTCTAATCCCTGTCTCCCCACCTTGCATGGGACTAAGTGTTGTCCCTCTTTGCACCAATATTACTCTATTTTATGTTACTATCTACCATCTTTTCAATTGGGCTAAGCTTTGCCCTCTACTTCGCAAGGTTAAACCTTATCTTGTTACATCATATAATTGCATATCATGGGCTGCAACATCGCCAACCTGTCCAAAGGCGTCGTAGTCTAAAGATACCATCCTCATAGCCAGAAGACACCATGCCATAGCCTAAGGATCCCTCAAATTTGCATATCATTATTCAAATGTGTCAAGCTTTGGAGGCACCATTTTCGTGGCACAAGAACACTATTTAATGGCCTGTGAATCCCTTACTAAACAATTCATGGCCCAGGACATCATGGTCTAAGGACGTTATCTTTAACAGTCCGAAGTCAACCTTCACTGTCCAAAGAGAATCTGCATCATGTTTAAATTTTTGCAAATATATTTGTAGCATCTTTTATCTGCAGGAAACTAGTGAGAAACCACTACCCTAGAAAGAGCATTCTCTCTTTAGTTCCTTCCAGTCGTCTCAAGCCTTAACCTCTCATCATAGCCGTTTCCCCATCTCGTGTCCGTTGTTGCGACAATTTCATCGGCACACCCTGCAGGTGAATCCAAAGCCATAAATGGCCTCATTCCTGTAAGACCAAAGATATGTAAGCAACCTAAAAACTAGATTTCAGCCTTCGTCTTTTCAAATATCCCATCCGATCAAAATTGGCCATCATTTCTTTACCCGAAAACTCTTTCATCCTTCCTGGGTAAAGAGAGAAAGTTGTTGATACCCAAATATTTCCTAGAATATTTTAATATGCATATATACCTTCAAAATAGCATATATAAGATAAGGTTTTTTTATTTTTCCATAATTTAAAAGGGTCAAATTGATATATTTTCTCCCCTTTTTTTCATAAAATTCTCAATAATTATTTCCAAAATTACTATTATGACGTTTTACTCATTTGGTCTCTATATTGAGTCAAAGTCTGACTATTCTATTTTTCATGCATTTTTATAATTACATTTAATATTTTTAAGCTAAATTACATATAATTGCAATGTTAGCCCATTTTAAGGTATAATTAGATTTTATATGCATAAAATTGGTCCTTTTAGAATGTTAATTATGTATTTTAAATCATTTTGGCACCTTCAATTATTTTCAGAAATTACTGATTATTTTTTATAAAATAAAATGGGGAAAGTGGCTATTTAAATATAGCCAAATTTGGCTATCAATTGTAGCAAAATCGGACCCCTCCCCAACCCAATTTTCCTATTAAATAACCCAACCTAGACCCAATTACCTCCCCCCCCCCCACCCGAACCAAGCCATTTTAATTCCTGGCTGTTGATTTTTTGATCCACTCATTCCTCCTTTCCTTTTTAATTTCAAAGGTATCCCTAACCCTAATCACTTTTCTAATTTCGCCGCCCTCAAACTCTCTTATGTCCTCTCTTTTCTCTTAACCTAACCCTTGACTCTGTCAATCGCCTCCTTCTCCAGTTATCTCCGGCGACCGCCTTTCAACCCCAAGCCTCCAATGGGTCTCTCGTCGCCTTGCTCATCATCTCGAAGGCCTTCAAGGGTCTTGGTCCATGTCGGTTTGGACCTAGGATTTCTGTTTCTATTGTTCGAGGCTTCTCTGGTGTGACTTCGGGTAAATCACACTATATATGATACGATCGGTGATGTTTGCAACAGGTATTTTCGTTCCTATTTGGGTTTCCTTTGAAACCCTAACTCTCGTTTGCACCTCTTAAGATCTGTGTTATTTTTTTTAACACTTAGGGTTTGTTTCTTCCTATGATTTACACTATTCTCGAACTTCTTTTGAAAAATCTTCAACATTAAACCATTTTACTTTATTTAAAATTGTGGTTTTCTCGAAGTTCCTTTTGCACTTGTTTTGATTTTTTCCTTTATAATTAAACCTCCTTCCTCACTTATTTTGACCGATCCTATGTTCCTACTGTTTTTATTAACTCGACTCTATTAAAAGCCGTAATTTTTAGACCTTCTTTGCTTTGGTTCTGTGTGTTAGCCATGACTACTTGATTTTGATAAGTGTGTGTTAGTTACCATGCTTTGAATGAGTTTTCTACTGAGTCTTTAGCCTACTCATGTCATTTCTGTATGATTGTGTTCATTTTGTTTGTTCATCTATTGCTTTTTTTTGTCGATATGGCTGACCTTTCATGTTTGCTAAGCATGTTCATTTGTCTCTATTTATATGTTGAAAATACAGAATCATGACTCCCCATTGATTGATTTTGATTTCCTTAATTGATGGTGATTGAAAGATTTTCTTTTAAAATCCTAAAAGCTTTACCTCGTCTGTTTAAGCTAACTGATTTCATTACCATATTTGTTATGATACTTTATTTCTATTGAGTCGTGTCCTTTATAAAGGTTATATGAATTTAGTCCTAATTGATTACTCTATGTTTACCGAACCTTGATTCATTCCTTGTTTAGTCATGTACTGATTTTTATTCTTGCCTTATATGATACTAAATCTTCCTGTTTGATTTGATTCTCTTAACTCAGGGGAGTACTTCCTTGATTCTCTAACTTATTGATTCAGATGAGTTCTTGAGTTATTATAATACCATGATTCTTACCTTATTTCACTACCTACTTTTAACTATAAATACCCTAAGTCTCTCATTAACAGGGGACGAACACTTAGTTTTTTCAAGAACTACTTCTCTTACTAAAAATCTCTGCTCTCTCTTTCTCTTGTGATATTTGCTACTATTAGCCAGCTGCAATCCAAGGCTAATCATCTATGCTCTTTGGTTCTTTCATTCTGCTTTCTTCTATCTTCACTGATATGTCCTAGCTTTGATTTAAAGCTCCAACAACTATATTCTTCTCTTATTGTTTCAGTTTCGTTTATTTCTAGCATGCTTCTACTTATGGTTATGTTGTGAAACTTATAGTTATGTTACATTATTAGCATTCTACTATGTCTCACTTTCCCTTTAGATTAATGTATTCTCCTATGTGTTTCAAAGCATTCCTTATTAGTTGCCTTTTACTTCTTGTGTGCTTATCATCCTATGCATCCCTAAATCCCTATCACCCCGTCTATGTGTTTGTATTGCCCCTAACTGGTTTTTGATTATGCCAGTGTTAACTATTGCTGAGCATTTCCAAACCAATCTTAAGACCCTTGCTGGGTTATACAACCAAATATCTATGTATCCCCAAACTCCTGTGTGACTATTGAATTCATTTGGATTCTGAAAATAGATGTGTGTGATCTTTTTTTTATGGTGTTTAAGTTGGTTTACTGCTCCAACTTCTTTTCAAACAATCTCTGTTGCTTTACTATTTGCTTTCAAAATAGTTCCTAATACAGTCCTTAATAACCATTTTCAACTTGTGTACTTCACTTCCACTTTACTCTTAGCCAATAAGTTCTTCCACCTCTAGTATGTGTATTGCCTTGGGATACTCTTGAGAGACCTCTGAACTCTAGCATACTGAGGCTGAACTTTCCACACTGTAATGGCTCAATTCTTGGTTGCTAAGTCTAGGTGTAAGCATGGTCCGGGTCCTTTAGACCCTTAGGGAACTTTAATATACCTAGACTCTAATTTGTCTACGGAATTGAGGCTTATGAGACCATTGGAGGCTTTGGGAAACTTGGGCCTAATTGAAGGCTCCCAATAGAATAGCTTCTTGATTTTTTAATCTCATTTATTTATTCATTCATTGGCCTATAATAATTTGAAAACAGATATTTAGGGTATTTAGTAAAAGGGTGGGTAGATGTATACTTTATGGGGTGATATGGGTAGAAATCTTGCTCTTAGGGTCTTACTTTTAAAAATTTGCCTGCTTTACTCAATAGAAAACATGCTCATAGGTTTGCTCTTTTGAATCTGATTGCTTTTTCCTAATAGAAATCATGCCTATAAGATTTCACTTCTAATTTCGTTTGCATCAAATAGAAATTACGCCTATAGGATTTCACTTCTAATGTCGTTTGCATCAAGTAGAAATCATGTTCCTAAGGTTCAGCAATTTTTCATGTTAGAAAACATATTTATAGGTTCCAAACAATCAAGTCTTAAATAAATTCAAATATAGATGCCATGCCTGTAGGATTCGATTCTGATTCAGTTCTAATAGGTCTTTCTGTATACTGTTGCAAATCGACTAAAATCAGAAATATGCCTAGACATCATGCCAATAGGGATATATACTCGCAGTTCTGTCAGATAATTTTATTTAGCCTAATAAATTAATTTCATTACGCCTAGTTCACTTCTAAAGCTGGTCTTGTTAAGCATTGATATTTCCTGAAACAAGTGCTTTCAAAATTTCGTTAATCTCATTAGACACCAAGCTTATGTAAGACCCCATGAAAAATTCTACTCAAAAACTCGAGATCTCGTAGTGCCAAATTAGGAATATGTATTAGAAATGCATAAAATTCTTCACGTCTCGCAAGCTCGCCGCGGTTCAGACCCTTTAAACTGATCTATGCAAGTCAAGGAAAAATATTTTTCAAAAAAGTGTGATTCTGTGGTCCAATATGCGATAGAATAATAGCTATGCGGACCGCACAGTCGCTGTAGAATGAAGCAGTGCGTTGGTAAATTTTGAGGCCAAGTATGCAGCCACTTATGCGATAAATAATCAATATGCAGGCCGCATAATCATTACATAATCCTCTTGGGATTTTGTATGGGATAGTTCTGCGGTGCAATATGAGATCATAGAATAGGTATGCGGACCACTTTTCTGACGCATACCTAAGTAGTGTGTTTAGGTTTTGGGACCATTTCTGAGCTCCATTTTATGAGCCGCATGTCAGGTATGCGATCGTAGATTTCATCGGGGCTCCTATTTTCTAACTTTTAAAACCCGACCCCAATCAATTAAAGACACTCTGTTAGACTATTTTTCTGTTATTTCACTATGTATAGATTGAGAGGGGAGGTTCTAGAGAGAGAGAGAGAGAGAGAGAGAGAGAGAGAGGGGAGATCTTCATCAAGTCCCCACTCAAACCTTGCCCCAAATTATTAAAGATTGTCAAGTGAAATTGTTAGGTCTTCATCCTAAGAGGTAAGAACTTGTATCTTCACCTATAATTTTGAAATTTCTATTAAAATAAGTGATTAGCAAGTGACTTCATGAGTAAGGCTGATAATCTTGCACGCATAAAAGATAGTGGGGCATAGGGAGGTTGTGAACCAAAAGGATAGCAATTGTGGTATAGGATGACAAAAACCCCTCACAAAAGGGTCCTAGAATCACTATGCACACTTAGTGCTTGTTAATATGCTCAAATGAGCTAGAATCCTAATCATGTCTCTGATTCTTCATTCGATTTGCAATTCTTATAAAATAGATTAATGTGTTAAGAGTCCCGGGATTTATTATAAAGATTTAAGGAAAACTCCATTGAGGCATGTATGGTTAAACCCCCCTCCCTTTAGAAATTGAGCTTCCATGGGTCCTGTGTAAATGTTGTAAGTTCGAAACGTGATTGATGCAGTACCTATTATATTAAGTGAATTAATGTTATGCAAATGTATGTGGTAGGTACTTCTTCATGTGTTTAATGTGTTATTCTTTGTAAATGGAAGATGTGTGGAGAACATGATCTATGTGCTAAATACCTATATGTCATGCCAAGGTTACTTTAGGACTGATATGCCAAACTTGACGAATTCCTCTCTATGTTTATGACTTAAATTGCTTTTGTATGTGCCTATGATCTTATGTGGCAAAGTAAATATTGAAAATGGGAAAAATATGAAACTTAAGTTATGGAAAGTGTAAATTATGGCCCCAAGTGCGGGTAAACTAATACATGCGTTACAAAAGATTAGACTGAGATGAATAATGGAAAATGGTAACATCTCGAGGAGACGGCTTAGCCGATGGGGCCATGATCGTACGTCATGATATATACACATGGTAGTAATGTATTGATGATTGAAACTGGAAAATGTGAATGAAATAATGGTAACATCTCGGGGATACGGCTTAGCCGATCGATCCGTGATCGAACTCCGCTCAAGGAAGCAGTAGAAATGTGGATAATGATGCTACAGTGTAGGATTCTCCAATCTATAATTTCAGAAATTATGTGAAGATTATGTGAACCTCCTTATATTATTGACATGGTGCTTATTTGAAACTTTGTTGTCTTTACGATTTCCTCTTTACTCTTGTATGGTTGTTCTTTCTAACATGAAGGTGTTTAGTTATACATACTAGTTCTATTCCATGGTACTAATGTCCCTTTTACCAGGGGCTCTACATTTATTTTAAATGAATGTAGGTGGCTCCATAGTGGATAGTGCCGAGCAGCATAGTGTACCATCCTCCTCTCGAAGTCATGGTGAGCCCCTTTTTCCTTCAAGGGGTTATGTTGTACATCTTTTGTTATGAAATTTACTTTTTAGGTATAGCAAGGCCTTGTTGCCGGCATGTCATTATTGTCTGTTATATCCTCAGAGGCTTCGTAGACATTGTGTGGGTTATGTACTGGCATTGGATAGGTCAATGAACCATGTTGTATCTTTGTACTTTAGATCTTCTAAACTATAACAGTATGAATTATTGAAAGATTAACCATGGTTTAAGGGTTGTGGCATTAAATTGGTTTAACAATGTGAATGTTCAAATTTTACTATTGCCTAGATAAATGATAGCGTGGTTCCCTTAATTGTATTGATTTGGGGTTGAAAGTTATTAATTTGGCTTGCTCTGTTGGGGTTCACTCGATTGAGTGCCGGTTTCACCTTTCGAGGTTGGGGTGTGACAGCTTATAGGTTTGAAGGAGTCTATGTCGCAAACCTGTTTGTTTCTGTATTAATATAGACATAGTATACTGCATATAGGCAAGCCTTAGGGTATTTTCAAAAACTGTATTTCCCTGAAGTTGTCTCTGTCGTCTAACATTTCTTATTCGGATAACTTTTAAAAGAATCCCTAGGCAACTTCTGGGTTATAACTTCTGAGTATAAAAGTTTGGCTTGTTTCTGCATAGTCACTTTGAAATCATGCTTTAGGATTTTGATTAATAAAGACCTTAACTGTGTTTGAGTCGTGATGCTTGTATGTTTATTTGAGGAGGAAACTGTAAGACTCTTATCTACTCCCATTATGTGAAATTCCTACATGTTTTGATTGTCTCCTTAGAGTTTTTTCCTTTCTAAACCTTAGGGGTACGTTTAGAATTACCTATAGGTAGAGGTCCTAACTCCCTCCGGGACCATTAAGAAGGGACGGGCAACAACAATAATAGAAATCAGAGATCAAACACTCGCTTTACATGACCAATAAGGGGATGAGAAAGGTAGACATGAGATATAATGACTATGCATTAATACCACGTGTAACCCCTTATTGAGGAGTGTCTACCGAATATTGCGTGGGATGATCCTATAGGACAAACAACCTAGGACCCCTCTTTACTAAATCCTCTATTTATTTAAACCTTTGTCTTTTACAACTTGTTCGAACCTTTATCTTACCACATGAACTATCCAACGTGCTATACTTGCAACTTATCTGATTCAACAATTTATATGGACTAATGTGTGAATATAAGTTTGACGGGGACCCATAGTTGTGGACTAAGAGGGGTGCCTAACACCTTCCCCTCGAGGTTACTTCGAGCCCTTACCTTAATCTCTGGTAATGCAAACCAACTCAAGAGTTAATCACTCTGGTTACCCTAACGCACCATAATCCAGTAGGTGGCGACTCTTCAAATACCCAATTCCCCAAAAAAAAGGAGTCATTACACCCCGTGAATGTCAAAGCCTGGACTTCTCACCGCGAGGGAAGAAAAAGGGTGGTGCGACAGTATTTAGATGGAAAGATATATGAAACTACCTATAAAACGAGAGTGCTTTAAAACCAACTTTTTAATCCTCATCGACATATTGTTCCTCGTCCGAGAATTCTTCGTCCTCACTTGTTTGAGCTTCATCAGTTGATTCTTCATCCTCATTTTCTATAATTGTTACTTCATTTATATCAACTTCTTCCAATATGGGTTCGGGATGTTCCAAATTATTTTCTAACTGATCGTCAACTAATTCGTGAATACTGGAGATATCGTTTTGATATGCAACATCTAACACATTGTCGACTTCCACCCGACCGACATGCTTAGTTTTTATTATAACTCACCAATCGAACTTATTCCACCTCAATGGATAAAGAGCATAATACACTTTCCTAATATTATGTGCACTTATGATAGGATCATAGCGATCATACTTCCTCGTATGTTTAACCTTATCTATGTTGTATTGGTTGTGTATTCTTGTACCTTTTATTGGATTTGGGTCAAACCATCACTTGCTTCTAAAGAGTATCAATTTATTATATGGCCAACCTATATATATATTCTAGTTCTATTATTTCTTTGATCACACCATAATAATCAATATCTCCTACTTGGTTTCCATCACCACCTTGAACCCACACCCCGATGTTGTTACTGTTTTTATTTTTAGAGCAATTCTCTGTATGCAACTTATAACCATTCACTACGTACTTAGACATTGTTATGACCTGAAGTTCCGGTCTCTACGATGTATCTTTCAAAAATTGATTTATACCATTATTTGGATTATTTACGTATATAGTGTTAAAAGAATTTCATAAGTTAGCATAACTTATAAACAATATTTACCTACATAGTATTAGAATATTATCAGGATAAACTTACAAACTGTTTGAACCACTATCAAATCTCGTATATACAGCATCATGTCAAAATTGACCCACAAAGTGATTGTGACACATCACTCGAGTTCTTTTAGGGATAGACTTGTGAAAGATCCTAATTAGTATATATAGTTTATCATCAAATATATCTATTTATAAATTGATTCATCGACTTATAACTTACGTAGATGCATCATTGAATATTAAAGCAAAACATTTGACCTATATATATATATATATATATATATATATATATATATATATATATATAACACGCTTCGTTGTACTACTTTAACTACATATGTATCATGGTATAATATATGTTAGTGCATTCACTTGTATATATATATAACACGCTTCGTTGTACTACTTTAACTACATATGTATCATGGTATAATATATGTTAGTGCATTCACTTGTATTACAAAAGTATTAACGGATTACATTTATATTATTTAGATAGTAAATATAAAAGTGATTCATAATTTTGACTAATGTTGACCTAATAACCGGCCAACTTTGGTCGGTTATTTTTCAGAAATTAAAATATACCGACCAAGCCGGTAAATGCTTCCCCTGCATTAACCGGCCAAAGTTGGTCGGTAAATTTAAATAAAAATTCTTTAAATTTTATAAAATATTTTAAATAATAATATAACTATTAAAATTTATAAACTTGGATCCATTACCAACCAAGTTGGTCAGTAATGTGAAAGTTTCTTTGACTAAGCAAGTCTGACCAGGTCGGTCAACTTGTTGACCAATTTATCGACCAACTTTGGTCAGTATTACTTTTTTCAGTTTTCGTCCAAGCTGGACAATTTTTGGTCACTTTTTTGACCGATTAACGTTGGTTGAAAAATTTTGGTCGGCTTTTTTTACGTATTTCTAGTAGTGAAAGGTACAAAGAATTACGAAAAAAATTAGGAAGGTAACAAGACCCCGCAAAAGTAAGATATGATTTATGCATTATCCCATAAAAGAACTTCAAATTATACAAAATCCTAAATTTGTAACTTCATATGCAATTTCTAAAATGTATTCTCAAGTGGAAAATTTTTATAGTATTTTTTACAATGCCAACATGATTTCAATGGTAGCCCCAAAATCGTTCCCCGTGAGATACCATCAATCGTAAAAGTTGATTTTAGGCTTAACTTTTCATGGTCGTGTAGAATATAGTTGTATTTGTTAACCATTAAGCTAAAGAATTAATCTTTTAATTCTAACTCAAACTAAAACTATGTTTGTGTACCGTGTGTTAATGACTCATACCCATTTTCTGCCATTTTAGGATTGGCCTAGCAAACATAGTTTCAGTCTTTTTTAAGATTTTGACATTTTTTTCAGATTCGACGATTCTTCATATAGTACGAGTTAAGATAGATGTTATTAGGCTAAATATGTACGGAAATATTTAAAGTTGAAACAAATTTTCATTTAGACACTTGAACTTAAGGTGTTTCTAATGAGTACGTACATTACATCAACTTTGTTCCAATTAGGCACTTCTTGCCGAGTTAGCACATAAAGTGAGTTTTACCCAATACAGGAGTGTGAAAGACCAAAAAATAGATTTTTCTTCGTCTTTTTATCTTTTTTATTTCCTTCTTCTTCTTCTTTATGTCCACCACAATTTTCATTATTGCTTCCTCCACTTTTACCATTGTTGTGCCTCTACCATTGATTTAGCTCGAAAGTTCGAACCAATCCTTCTTCTTCACACCAAAAAGCAGCTGCCAGCCCCTTCTTCAAACAACCAGCTGCCACCAAGCTCCCCCCTCCTCACCATCAAATCCTCTACCACCCTCCTCTATAACTCCCATCGCCGTACCCTTCTTTTTCACCCTACCCATTTCCGGCCGTCACTCATCTCCGGGAGCATCCCTCATTTGATAATTCTTCATTTCAAATCGAAACACCATTAATGTGGTCTTTATAAAGCTTGAAAGTTTAAAATGAGTTACTTGATTTGATGAAAAATTGAAAAACTAATATTGAGGTTATCTTCGAGTCTTGGTAGGGAAATTAGTTGAAGTTATAACAAATTTGGAGGAGTTCTCCTGAAATTTTTGATTAAAATTATGATTTGAACAAAAATAGAGATAAAGATAGTGAAGAACATCAAGAACAATGATTTCAAGAACACCAATGTGTCCTTTTTTTTGTCTTTTCTTTTGTTAATAATGTGTCATTTTCTGATTAGGTGTAAATTAAGTTTTTCTGTTTCTTTTTTAGAAAGTTATTTTATTTTATTGACCAAATGGATTTTAAAATAGTTTTTTTCTTATTTTCTTAACTCAAAATAATATATATTCTTTTTTATGTGTCATTCGCCACGTCAGCCGCGAGTGTATTTTGCACTTTGTAAGTTTGTTTAATTGTTAAAAAAGTGCTTAATTGGAACAAGTTTAGTGTAATGTAGGTGCTCAATAGGAACAACCTTCAGTTTAGGTGTTTAAATGAAAAATGGTGCCAACTTTAAGTGTCTCCAAATATATTCCACCATGGTATTATTTGTCTTAAACAACAACAACAAACAACAACAACAACAACAACAACAACAACCCAGTATATTTCCACGAGTGGGGTCTGGGGAGGGTAATATGTATGCAGACCTTACCTCTACCCGAGGGGCAGAGAGGCTATTTCCAGGAGACCCTCGGCTCAAGAAGGAAACAAGTGACAGAAATAAGTTACGATATATTAGTACTAGCAATAAACTCAAAATAAAGAACATAAAATACACAACATAACACCAAAAAATATAAAATAACAAAATAACAACAATATAAGGAATATAGGAAATACGAGAAAAAGGAAAGTATACTAATATCTAGAATTTAAAGCCCTGCATCAGTAGCTGACCAATGGCATCCTAAGCCTAACTCCTAACTGTCTAGTCACACTCTAGCGTGTTGTAGAAATATTTCCAACTTCCCTCTAACCTACAACCTTAATGCTCGACCTCCACAATCCCCTGTCAAGGGCCATGTCCTCGGTAATCCTAAAGTCGCGTCATGTCCTGCCTGATCACCTCTCCCCAATACTTCTGAGGTCTCCCTCTACCTCTTCCCGTGCCCCCACCGCTAGTTGCTCACAACTTCTCACCGGTGCATCAGTTCTCCTCCTCTGAATGTGCCTGAACCATTTGATTCTTGCTTATCGCATCTCATCCTTCATGGGCGCCACGCCCACCCTCTCTCGAATATCTTTATTCTTAATCTTATCCATCCTTGTATGCCCACACATCCACCTCAACATCCTCATCTCTTCTACTTGCATCTTCTAGGTGTGTGAGTTCTTAATCGGCCAACACTCAGTCCCACACAACAT
Organism: Nicotiana benthamiana; assembly: GCA_034376525.1. Taxonomy (NCBI): domain Eukaryota; kingdom Viridiplantae; phylum Streptophyta; class Magnoliopsida; order Solanales; family Solanaceae; genus Nicotiana; species Nicotiana benthamiana. The sequence continues at coordinate 82,006,468 of CM067331.1, forward strand.
GGCTGGTCTAACCACAGCTCTGTAAAACTTACCATTTAGTAACGGTGGCCCTTTCTTGTCATACATGACTCCCGTTTCTAACCTCCATTTCATCCACCCTACCCTTATACAGTGTGTGATATCTACATCGATCTCCCCAGTCCCCTGAATAACTGACCTAAGGTACTTGAAACTACCCCTCTAAGGGATGGCTCGAGAGTCAAGCCTCACTTCCATTCCCACGTCTGTCGGCTCGGGCCCAAAATTTGCACATGAGATATTCTGTCTTCGTCCTGCTCAACCTGAAACCTTTAGACTCAAGGGTCTGTCTCCAACCTCTAGCTTCTCATTGACATTGCGTCTTGTCTCGTCAATTCGGACTATATCATCAGCAAATAGCATATGCCATGGAACCTACCCTTGAATATTGTGCGTTATGGCATCCATCACCAGGGCAAATAGGAAAGGGATGAACGCATACCCTTGGTCCAACCCCATATCAATTGAAAAATGCCGGAGTCACCTCCTACTGTTCTAACCCAAGTCTCAGCTCCATCATATAGGCAATCGGGACCCCTTTAACCTCTAAGCATCTCCATAAGACCTCCCTAGGAACCCTATCGTACGCTTCTCTAGATCGATAAACACCATGTAAAGATCCTTTTTCTTATCCCTATATTGTTCCACCATCCTCCTAATAAGGTGGATAGCTTATGTGGTAGATCGTCCCTAGCATGAACCCAAACTGGTTGTCTGGAATGGACACCGTCCCTCGCACCCTCATTTCTACCACTCTCTCCTAGACTTTCATAGTATGACTCAGTAGTTTGATATCCTTATAGTTGTTACAGCTCTGAATATCGCCTTTGTTCTTATATAACGGGACCATTTTACTCCACCTCCACTCTTCAGGCATCCTATTAGTCTTGAATATAATATTAAATAACCCAGTAAGCCATTCTAAGTCTGCTCTGCCCACACCCCCTCCTCCCCCCCCCCCCAAAGTTCAACCGGAATTTAGTCTGGTCCGGTAGCTTTGCCGCTCCTCATTTACGCGTTTCCTCCATGACCTCATCGACCTCAATGTCCCTACAATCACTTATCTCATGTGGGTTGTCGGCATTTCACAAATTGCCTAATATAATATCTTGATCCCCTTCTCCATTCAGAAGTTTATGAAAGTAGGTCTGCTATCTCCTCTTAATCTGGTCATCCCCCATCAAGACTTAACCATCATCATCTTTTATACACCTCACTTGGTCTAGATCCCGAGCCGTCCTCTCTCTCACCTTAGCGAGTCGGAATAGCTTCTTCTCCCCGCCTTTATTCCCTAGCTCCTCATACAGACGAGCAAAAGCCGCCGTCTTAGCCTCCGTAACTACCATCTTTGCCTCCCTCCTAGCACCCTTGTATCTCTTACTATTCGCTCTCTTCTCCTCTTCTCCACTGCTCCCTACTAACCTTATTGCATGTCTTAAACAGTAGATCAAAAAGCTTTCCTAATCTCCTTTTTTCTGGTTCTCGTTGAGTTGTAGCATGAAATAATATGAAATTTGGCTCTGCTAATGTAACAATTATACTTTCATGCAAAAGTATTAGTAATAACTACTATGAACTAGTTTGATTTCTTAGGACACCTTAATTAAATTATATACGCACCAGACAACAACTTCCTTCCTAGACAGCTAGAATGCTGCATGTGCGAGTTGTGACAGAGCTAAGTGCGTTTAAGGAGTTACTTAATTAAATCTCCTTGCTCAAAAAATTACATTATATATTTGTAAAAAGCGATCAGTTCTTTTGATCTTGTTCGGGCTTGGAAAAGCTTTGTTTTTCAATTTCAGAAGTTACGGTATATATATATATATATATATATATATATATATATATATATATATATATATATATTGTTAAACCTTCTTTGATAGTTAAGTGTAATGTTGTATTTTTTTGAATGGCTCCCTCATTACGTGTGAGACAATAACCAATAACAAATTTAGTGCAATCCCATAAACGGAGTTTTGGGAAAAGATTTATCTGAATCTGTCCATGCGCCAATTGTGTTATTTAGCATGACGGATTGATAAATGAGGTAAAAATATATACTATCACTTACCATGGTTAACTGATATTATGCATTTAATTGGACAAAATACAAAATTGGCTGGTCTGTCGGCGGTCGGCTAAAACAAATACCTTTCGCTAGTCAAAAAATATATAAAATATGTATACATATAATACACAAATAAGCATATACTTTATCCGCTATTATTTTTGAAAGTGGCTAAAAATACATATTTCTCCATTTAATTTGGCGCCTAAATTGGGTCTGGATAAGTAGTAGTAGTTACTTTTCATGTGAGAAGAACTTGGTCATTGCGTGGAAACTGCAGGTTGGACTATTCCACATGATAGGGTCAAAGAAGACGATTCAAGCGTACAACTTGTCCAACACGTATGACCAATGCCCTGTATAAACACCAAAAAATCATGCAAATCCAATAAACAAGATATTCAACAATAGCAATATCTACACAAGAGAAGAGAGGAAAATGAGTGATCAAACAACAACCTATCTGAATCTACCACTCTCAATCTTGGAAAATATTCTCTCAAACCTATCACCAAAAACAGTTTTCATTTGCAGGAGTGTTTGCAAGTCTTGGTTAAACCTAATTTCACTCCCTGAATTTTCCAAACTTCATCTCTCAAAATCCCATGCTAACCTCTTTATCTACTTTTCTCAGAGTTACTGGAGTGAACTTTCAACAAGTGTTTTCAAGTTTATAAATTTTGAAGATACACCTCATTATCGCAATCTCATTTATGAACCAAATCTTGACCTCGACATGAAACCCAACTTTCCAGATGCTGGTTTCTCTTTAGTTGGCTCAATCCATGGTTTTGTTTGCCTATTTCATATGCACTGTGATAGTGGTCTTGACGATGTTTATATTTTCAATCCAACTACTCGAGAGTATATCACTCTTCCTGAGTTTAAAGGGCTAAGAAAGTATCCAAATTTAGTCACTTATGGCTTTGGGTTAGATCCTGTAGGAATGGAATACAAAGTGGTAAGAATTTATCAAGTAAAAACTGGTGATCCTGAAAAAGGATCATATTACACGTCGGAAGTTCAAGTGTACACTCTTGGGACAGGGTCGTGGAGAAGTACAAGCAGTGTCAAGCTATGTTTTGGATGTCGAGAGTTTGATGCATATTTGAATGGAAAGCTTTATTGGTTTGTTGGAGATGCTGATGGAAATGAGTCGATCTGTTTCATTGATATGCAGGACGAGACATGTCACACCTTTTCCACTGCTCCTGGATTTAGCAAAGAAAACTGCCCTAATCTTCTAAATCTCGGAGTGTTGGGAAATCATCTTTGCGTATGTGACAATAACGCAGAAAGTCATCTTGATGTATGGGTGATGAAGGAATATGGAGTGACAAGTTCTTGGAGCAAAGAGATTGTCATAAACATAACCCCAGAATGGAATTGGATTTGCTACCAAATGATACATGTCTTGAAAGTTTTCCACGATGGAGAGATCTTGTTTCAGTGGTGGGAAGATGTCTTGTTTACATATCATCCTGAGAAGAAAACTTTGACCAAAATCGAGTATTTTAGTGGTAACTACTGTAATTTCTGTGCCTCTACTCACATCTCAAACTTACTCTCACTCAAGAATTTTGGCACGGAAGTTGTCCACACTTTGTAAAGCAACTTTGGTAGAACAATTGTGGGGGTGGTGGTGGGGGGGGGGGGGGGGAATACACTAAAAAGAAGGATATAATCTGGGTTTAATAGAAACAATTCGTGTTTATTGCATTACAAAAATCATTTTCAAGCCATTCATCCCATGGCACTGTATGTATGGAAACACAGTGAAATTGAAGACAGTTCATCTAAATTAAGACAAGAGGGGAATGAACTACACTTCAAAGGAATCAAGAATAGCCTCTAGAGTTTTCTGTGATGAAGACCACTGTTTGTCATTGGCACTGACCACAAAGAGGACGACAGTATTTCCCTTAGCCGTTGCCTTTGCTAGGTTGTGCGATCCAGTAAGGGCATATGGAGTTTCAAGAACATACTTGTAATACTGCAAGCACAAAAGACAGAATATTCTCTTCATCAGGAGGTTTAAACAGCAACTGTTGCAGATAACAGGAAGACCAAATGCATAGAAATACATTAATCTATGGAATACTTAGAAAACAGAACGAGAAATGTATACTTTTAGCCACTCTCAAAAATAATAGCCGACAATATATATATTTTTTGTATAATACACATGATATATTTATACACTTTTTGGCTAGAGAATGCAATAAGTTTCGGCCGACCAGCCAATTTTATATTTTGCCAAAACAAACAGGAGTCTCGAGCAGCATACTTTTTTGGCAGATCTAACAATCATGTTCCCCATAAAATTACATGATTAAGAACACACACAGAAACCATTATCTTGGACCTAGATTTTGATTTTTCTTTTAAGGAAATACATATATGCTCTAAAAAACAACCAACAACAATCCCCCAGTGGAGTAGAATGTATGCAGCCTGACATACCCTTAAAGAAAAGCTGAAGAAGCATTTACAGCAAGTAATAACAATACAAGCTATTAAGAAAACATTTGCTAAATCAGGCTGTTGCTTATTGTCGGGGCAGCAGATACAATCTGTGGATAATTTTCTTCAAGCCATTTTAACCGCTGAGATTTTGAAGTACCATCTAAATTCTAAGCACCTTAGTAAGGACTCATTTCCTTCCATTTTTCGGTAATAGCTTTGACTAAACTATCAGAGACAAGGTCGCGTGCCATGTCAGTCCTCTTATGTGTTGGAAATAAGGCAGGAAGATAAGGGGGAAAAGATTACTTTTTCAATATGATATAAATGGTTGAGAAAAGAAAAGGACTGTCACCGTTAGATCACCACGTTTCTCTATAGAAGTCTCAAGGAGTTCATCTGGATCCAATGTGTTTCCTGTGACAAAAGGACCAAGAGAAGCAATGACTTTCTCAGGGGTCCCAATGTCTTCAATAGTTGCATTAGGTTTGTTTGTGAGACGGATCAAAGGAGAAGCCACCACTTGAACTTTACCCTGTTTTTCATCTTCAAACTTCACCTCCACCCACGGCTCTGCACATTTGGGTTGGCAATAATTTCCAGATAATATGTTAGCCACACGAGTTTGTTTCCAGGTTGGAGGAAGAATAAACGTGTAAGGCTGCACATTTCCTGCAACCAACTAAATATAAAGCATCATAAGCATCTACAGGAAATAAATGTAGAAAAAGAAAAGGACAATTTTAGCTAAATAATAAGCTTCATAAGCATATCAAGAAGAAATGAGATAAACTAAACAGAAGGAAAAAAAAGTACTAGAAATGATGTTTTAATAAAGAAATTGGCATAGGCCACACGCAGATAAGAAAAGAAATGCAAATATAGAAAGCACTCTGATTGCACTATCATTTCTGAAATTGCTCATTTCTCAGCAAGGGTGTGGTCCGCACCACAAAAGAGATACAACGTTATTGTCAACACCATTTATTTGTCCAAAAAACTACAAAAACATCATATGGCAGAATACTTTACTCAGAAAATAATTTGAGCAGCAACAAAATGCAAGGTTACATGGACTCGGATCCTTTTGACCAAATAATGCATTATACTAGATAATGCATTATATCATAGCTCCACAGTGTCAATCCATTGTCATAGTTTAGGTTTTACACAAATTCTCCCAGACATGTGTTGCTTGCCTGTTTTAGATCTGAATCCTAAACCAAGTAGAGATTAATTTTCCTTTCTGACTACACTCTACTTTCTCAATGGATCTTGTAACTAGTATTTTAGATACGAGTATTAAATCATTTTAGGCTTGGGCTTTAACTTAGGCAACTTCCAAAATACGGGTAACTAGGCACCTAAAGTCTATCAAAGAATATCAAAGAATTAGAGACTCGTCTTCCGGATCCACTTAACTTTGCCTAAGCTTCTAGTTCTAATACAATCAACATTCTTAAAGATTAATGAGCTTGTTATCAAGATATTGCTTACAGAAGCTTCGAGCAAAATAGCAGGCGATATTTCACAAATTACTTCAAAATGCTTTGCTTATATCTTCAGGTGCAAAACTATTAAAAACAACAGTTGAAATACAAGTCCTGTATATGCTGAAGTGCTGAACTTGAACATGCTGAGATTGAGCATTTTAGAGGATAGAGGTAGTTCATCCACAGTAGAAATAGCCAAATACTTTGCTTCCATATTGAGCAAATCTGCCTTAGATAAATCTAGATATAAAAAGCCAATAGTTTTACAAATACAAGTTTGTTAGGATAAAGTGATACAACATATATTTATGAGCTTGCATCTCAAACCACATAAATGTTTGGGTTGCTATAAATCATGAGTAAAATGGTTAAATTGTTTGTATATATATATAGAAATGTATCATTCCTTCTCGAACAGTCTTACATCACATAAACTGGGACAGACGGAGTGGTTAAAAGATTAATCAAAACTATGAACCTTTTCCTGACCCTGGAGTGACAATTCCTTCCCAAAATTCAGAAAGAATGTGGTACCGTTAGTCCAAATACATAGTTGAGGAAAAATTAAGACAATACGAAATTACCCCCCAAAAAAAAAAAAACCAAATTTGAAGAGTCTACATAATACCGGCACGAAGAGCAGGAGTATCTTTAGGAGTGGCTTTGAAGAGAACAAAAGAAGGATCAGTAGGAGAAGGAGGCAGGTAAGAACCAACTGCAACTTCTCGAGCAATGGAAGGCGGAGGAGGAGGGGATAAGACCAGTGGCATTACACAAAGTCCAACATTCATCAAATCTCTTCTTGATAATGATAGGTCTATGTTGTTTTTCTTCAAACTTTGCTGGGTTTTAGCAGATGTGAATAACGGTGGATTTGAATTTGAGAAGATGGAGGACAATGGCTTCACTGAAGAAAGCGCCATTTGTGTTGTGTGTGAGTGTGTGGAGAAACGCCTGGGGGAGTGGTTATTAGGCGGTTGGGGTTCCCGCTTTTATCCATTTGGGATGAGATCTGACTCGGCCGCGTGTATCTTTGTGCTTTTCGGCCATTTTATTTGGTTCTGAAAAACAAAAACATGTTACATACATAGTGAATTGAAATTTATTTTATTATAGATAAAAGAAATTGATGTATAGGCTGCTATTGCAAGCTGCTGTATAAGTTGTTACTGTACCGATATAAATAATTTTTTACTGAGATTAATGTTTATTCATAATGGAGTACTAAAAGGATAAGCTTATTGTACCAGATATAGATAATCTTCTATTTGGGATAATGATTATCCATAATGGAGTACTGAAAAGATAAGCTCATTGACCCTGTATGGATAATCTTTTACTGGGATAATGTTTATTCATATCGGCGTATCGAACAGGTAAGCTTATTATACCCGGTATGAATAATCTTCTACCGAGGGTAATATTTATCCATAACGGAGTATCAAAAGGATAAGCTTATTATACCCGATATGGATAATATTCTATCGAAGATAATGTTTATCCATAACCGGGTACCGAAATGATACGCTTTTTACGAGGCTTATTTCCAATAGAGTACTAAATAGATAATCATATTTACGACGGAGTCCCATATGAATAATCTACTTCAGGAAGCTTATTTACAATGGAGTACTAAATGAACATCCATAATATAATATATTTATAACACTCCCCCTTGGATATTCATTAAAAGATAATGTGCCTCAATAAAAACCTTATAAGGAAAATTCCATGGGAAAAAACTTTAGTAAGGAGAAAAGAGTGCATCGCGTATTTTACTCCCCCTGATGAAAACCTTATTTCAAATATTTGAGTCTACGCATTCCAATCTTGTATACCATCTTCTCAAAATTTGAAGTTGGCAAAGATTTAGTGAATAAGTTTGTTGGATTATCACTTGAACGAATTTGTTGCACATCAATGTCACTATTTTTCTGAAAGCGTATGTGTAGAATAATTTTGGTGAAATGTGCTTTGTTCTGTCTCCTTTTATAAATCCTTCCTTCAATTGGGTTATGCACGTAGCATTGTCTTCGTAATGAATCTTTTCTTACATTCCAAACCATATTTTCTCGAATAAAATGAATTACTGATATCAACCATACGCATTCTCTACTTGCTTCATGAATAACTATTATCTCAACATGATTTGAAGAAGCAGCAACAATAGATTGCTTTGTGGAGCGCCATGATATGACAATACCAACATGTGTAAACACGTACACGGATTGAGATCGAGATTTATGGGGATCAAATAAATAACTTGCATTTGCATAACCAACAAAACCTGCACTATTTTTGTTAGCATAAAACAAACCCATATCAAGAGTTCCCTTTAAATATCGCAATATATGCTTAAACCTATTCCAATGTCTTTGTGTAGAAGGAGAACTGCATCTTACTAGTAAATTAATAGAAAATGCTATGTCAGGTCTTGTAGCATTAGCAAGATATATTAGTGCACCAATTGCACTGAGATAGGGTACTTCGGGACCAAGGAGTTCCTTATTCTCTTCTGGAAGTCGGAAAAAATCCTTATTCACTTCAAGTGATCGAACAATCATTAGTGTACTCAATAGGTGCATTTTGTCCATGTAAAATCGTTTTAAGATTCTTTCTGTCTATGCAAATTGATGGATAAAGATCCTGTTTGTTAAATTTTCAATTTGCAGACCAAGACAAAATTTTGTCTTTTGGAAGATCTTTCATCTCAAATTCTTTCTTAAGATATTCAATTACCTTTTGGAGCTCTTCTTGAGTTCCAACAAGATTTATATCATCAACATAAATAGCAAGTATAACAAATTTTGATGCTATTTTTTTCTTTATAAAAATACATGGATAAATAATACCATTTATGTAACATTCTTTCGCAAATATTTACTAAGGCGATTATACCACATGTGCCCTGACTGCTTTAAACCGTAAAAAGATCTTTGTAATCTAATTAAATACATTTTCTGAGGTTTTGAATTCGCTTCAAGAATTTTAAATCCTTCAGGAATTTTCGTATGAATTTCATTATCAAGTGAACTGAACAGATAAAATGTAACTACATCCATTCGATGTATTTCAAGTTTTTCATGTACTGCTAAACTGATGAGATATCGAAATATTTGGCATCCATAACGGGTGAATATGTTTCATCAAAATCTACTCCAGGTCATTGTGTGAATCCTTGTGCAACAACGCGAGCTTTGTATCTTTCAACTTCATTTTTATCATTTTGTTTTCACATAAAACCCCATTTATGACCAACTAGTTTCATACCAGTAGCTGTTTGAACTACTGGTCCAAAGACTTCTCTTTTGGCCAGTGACTTTAATTTTAATTGAATTGCCTCTTGCCATTTTAGCCAATCAGATCTTTGTCGATATTCTTTAACAGATCGAGGTTCAAGATCCTCACTATCTTGCATAATATCATGTGCAACATCATATGCAAAAATGTTATCCATAACTATTTCAAAACGATTTAAATTAATCCCATCACCGGTCGAACTTATTAAAAGTTCCTCACTCACATGAGCTTCGGGTTCATTGATCTCTTCAAGAATCTCAAAATTAATCAAATTTTGGGTCTCTTCAGGAGATCCCATCATAATATCGTTTTGATCATTTGACGATTTTCTTTTTCGAGGATTTCGATCCTTAGAACCTAAAGGCCTACCATGCTTCTGGCATGCTTTAGGTTCACCAGCTCTCATGCTAGTAGATAGTCTTACTGGGACATCAATTCAGATAGGCATATTCTCTGCATGGATATCTGACTTAGTTTATTCATTTCAAATCAGCAAATGCGTCTAACATTTGCTTTGCTATATTCTATAAATGGATGATCTTTTGGACCTCTTGATTACATATAGGGGTATGTGGATAAAAGTGAGATAATAATGAAACTTCCCATACAATTTCTCTTTTGATTTCCTTTTTCTCTTTCCCTAATTGTGTAAAATTTATTTCATCACACCGATAATCTGCAAATTGAGCAGTAAATAAATCAAGATATCGAATAATAGAGGGTGATTCAAACTCAACATATATTCTTATCCTTCATTGTGGTCCCATCTTACTGCATTATGGTGGTGCTACTGGCACATATACAGCACATCCGAAAATTTATATATGGGTAATATTTGGTTCATGACCAAAAACTAATTGTGACGAAGAATACTTATTATAATGTGTCGGTTTGAGATGTATAAGTGATGTTGCTAAGATAGAATGATCCCAAAGAGTAGTGGGCAATTTTGATTTCATAAGTAGTGGTCTTGCTATCAATTGTAGTCTTTTAATAAATGACTCTGTAAGGTCATTTTGAGTATAAACATAAGCTATATGATGTTCAACTTTTATCCCAATCGATAGAAAATAATCATCAAAAGCTTGAGATGAGAATTCTCCAGTATTGTCAAGGCGATTAGCCTTTATATGATAATATGGGAATTGTGCCCTTAATAGAATTATTTGGGCTAATAGCTTTGCAAACGCCAGGTTGCGAGATGATAGTAGGCACACATGATACCATCTTGAAGATGCATCAACTAGGACCATAAAATATCTAAACAACCCACTTGGTAGGTGAATAGGCCCACACATATCCCCATGAATACACTCTAAAAAGGCAGGGGATTCAATGCCAACCTTCGTTGGTGATGGTCTGTCTAGTGATCATTTTTCCTTGATAACAAATATCACAAGAAAATTTGTCATTTGTAAGAATCTTCAGGTTCTTTAATTAATGTCCACTCGAATTTTTAGTAATTCGTTTCGTCATCATTGATCCAGGATGACCCAAACGGTCATGCCAAAGCACACAAGTATTTTAATCCGTAAAATTTTGGTTTACAATAGAGTGTGCTTCGATTATACTAATTTTTAAATAGTATAAGCTAGAAGATAAAGTTGGTTACTTTTCTGTAATGTATCTCTGGCCAGAAATATTTTTTCTAATACAAAGATATTCCATGTTCATTTCATCTATTGTCTCAATATGATACCAATTTCGGCGGATATCTATAAAACTCACAAGTTTCTTCGGGACTCGGAGGAGAACAACGCATTGTCTATAATAAGTTTTGTTCCCTTAGACAGAAATATAATGGCTCTTCCGGAGCCTTCAATCAAACTTATAGTACAAGAAATTATTGAGACATTTGCTTTTTCCTTATGCAAAATAAGAATAAATATTTCCAATCCTTGAATATGGCATGAATTGTTCCACTATCAATAACACAAATATCTTCATAATTTATCTTTGATCCAAACATAATTTGAGAATTATCCATATTCTTCAAAATGACATAAATAAAATAAATTATAGTAAACATCATCATCAAAGCATAAATTTTATTTATATACAACTATTATATAACCATACTATTTATTACAAATAATAAAAATTAAAATATTTACATTTCTACAGATTCACTACCGATTACATGAATTGTTTCTCCTCTGGGAGTGCAAAGTAATAAGCCACATCCAAATGTATGAAGTTTAAATTATCTTCAAAAATAAAGTTTGTTTCATTATTTATCTCTGTCTTCTTCAGAGAGGCTTGATAAAGCTCAATGAGGTGCTTTGTCGTACGACAGGTACGTGACCAGTGCCCTTTTCCTCCACATCTGTAGCATGTATTTTCTGCATTAGGTGCTTGCACCGCTTCATTCTTTCTTTCCTTCCTTTTCCACTGCTGGTGGTAATGAGGGTTCTTTGGTGCATTATTATTACCATGATTAGAGTTTTTTCCCCGACCACGGCCATGACCATGACCGGGGTCACAACCTCTTCTACGTTTAACCTAGTGGAAGTTCGTCTCATTCACTTTAGGAAATGGACAAGAACCATTAGGTCGCTTTCATGGTTTTTCATTAATAGCCTATTATGTGTCTCGACTACAAGAAGATGTGAGATAAATTTTCCGAGGAGCTTCTTTGCCACATGACACGAAAGAGAGGAACTGCTAGTCATTAAGCATGAAAAAAAATGATTCTGACTTCTTCTCACTCAACTTCCTTAGAGAACTCGATAGAATACTTTTTAAATCCCATCTCTCGATATTGTTGCTACAGGAGCATATTCGAGGCATGAAAAGTGGTGAAAGTTTTCTCCAACATATCATGATCAGTAATATTATTACCATACAATTTCAATTAGAAAATAATTCTGAATATAGCAGAATTATACTCACTGATAGATTTAAAATCTTGAGTGCAATCGTATCGTTCCTGTGGAAGAATAATCATCTTCAGGTGGTCATATCTATCTTTCAAATTATTTCACAGTATGACTGGATCTTTAATAGTGAGATATTCCATTTTTAGGTCCTCATCAAGGTGGTGGTGCTGGAATATCATCGCATTGGCACGGCTTGGTTTGATACCTAATTTTTATCCTTGATGGTGTCTGCCAGACCCATCGCATCAAGATAAATTTCAGCATCAAGCACTCAAGACATGTAAGTTTTACCCGATATACTACAAATTCAAGTTTAGAAAGATTTGACATTATTTAGAAAAAGAATGTTCGTACCTCAGATACTTTCAAAGTATTTGCTCGAGATGGCAGAGTCTCGTGCTGATAACGTGTTATAAAATAAAGATTGTAAACTAAAGACAAGTATAGAGAGAAACGGATATATTTTTCAAATTCAAACTTATGTACATAATGAACTGAAACCTCTTCTATTTATAGAATACAGGAAGCTGGTGTGTAAGCTGCTACTATACTTGATATGGATAATCTTCTACTTGGGGTAATGTTTATCCATAACGAAGTACTGAAATGATAAGCTTATTTTACCCTGTATGGATAAGTAATGTTTATCTATAATGGAGTATCGAAAGGATAAGTTTATTATATACGACATGTATAATCTTCTATCATGGATAATGTTTATCCAAAAAGGATAAACTTATTATAAATGGTATGGATAATATTCTACCGAAGGTAATATTTATCCATAACCGGGTACCGAAGTGATAAACTTATTCAGGAAGCTTATTTCCAATAGAGTGTTAAATAGATAAACATATTTACAGCGGAGTCTAATATAGAAAATCTTCTTCAGGAAGCTTATTTACAATGGATTACTAAATTAATATCTATAATATAATATATTTATAACGAAACATGAATACTCAAAATACTTATTTTTAAAATTTTTTTATGTTATATAGAATAATAAAATTGTTTAATTCTAAGATATCAAATTATATTCGTATTCAACCAATTAAAGTTTTTATAAAGCTAATACAAGACATTTTTTATTTCTCCGGTTCCAAGTTAACAAGAGCTTTTTAAGTTATATATTACTTTTTCGGTTATTTTATATGTAATAATAAATATATAAAAGTATGGCTGCTTTAGAAAAGTAATTTTACAAGGAATCTACTATTATAATGACGAATAATGTTGTTATAGGTCAAATGTCGGTTTTGAAAGATAAAATATAGAATAAAAATTCAATTCTAAAGAATATGTATCCGTCAAAGTGAAATATAATTATAAAAGGTGACTACTATAGAAAGGTGGAATGGATGCGCATTTGATTTTTCGGTTTGGCTTTGCATTATTCTTTTCGATTTTGAAAATATGGTATCCAATTCGAACCAAAATAAATTTATTTTCATTCGATTTTTTCCTTTTTGGTTAGATTTTTTCAATTTGTTTTTTCGGCTATTCAGTTTACATAAGAAACTACGAAACCAAGTAGTTCAAATATAAATGTATATTTATAGAATATTTTCCACCAACAGCAAAGTCATGAAGAAACTCTGAGTAATCCTATAATAGTACCAACCAGGGACATGTCCTTTTGTCGGAAACACATACTGGTATTTCCATACATAAATTTGTACTGAATATCGTCCTACTACTTGACCAAAAAAAATCTACCAATTGATTGACTACATTAAGGCTACAGAAAGAAATCCTAATCTATCTATAAGGCAAGCAACATAACATGATTTTGCATGTTCCTAGCAAAACATAATATATCACAAAATTAGCATCTACCACAAATTTAAGGCCCTATATTAGCAATTGCCGAGAGGCATCAGCACATGGCTTCGCCTTAGGCGGTCCTCTTGTATATCAATTTATCCATGAAAAGTCTCTATATTTCTTGTTTCTGTTCTTCTAGAGAAACAACGATCCGAAGTACTAAGAAACTCATCAAGATGGCCTGGAGATGGCGGAAGTTCGCGGCCATACAGAGAAAGAGGATTTCACTTCCAAGTAACATCAGTGATGCACACAGTAATAGTACATCTTCATCCTCTATAGCTGGAAAAGGCCATTTTGTAGTATACATAATCGACCAAAGGTGCTTTGCGCTTTCTTTGGCTTATCTTGAAAATGAGGTCATTAGTCAATGATTAGACCTGTCTGAAGAAGAGTTTGGGCTGCCAAGTGGCAGCCCTATTATGTTACCATGTAATTCAATCACCATGGATTGCATCATTCCTCTGATCAAGAAAGGTTTAGCAGCTGCAGATCTACACAATACATTGTTTCTATCAATATCTTCATGTTGCTGTTCAGCCAATTCATTGCACCAAGATTGGGAAAACTAACAGCTTCTTGTTTGTTAAGTCACGATTATCATCTTTTGTAAATGAGAGCTCAATACAGATTGTATAGCAGGTGAATAGTAGGCAATTGAAATCATGTTTTACAAATGGAATAATGCTGAAAAGTAATCTGATTTACAGCTTTCAGTTTTCAACTTGCTTGGTGTTTAAGAACATCTATTATTCGCAACCTTTGGCTGGCACTATCAATAGGAACTTATTGCTAAAGGGTGCAATCAACAGAAAAAACTTATAGATGAATGAATCATGCATGTGCAAGTCTTAAAACATGAAAAGAAACTCAAAAGAGTTCAAATAAAGCGAACACTTAAACTACATTTTAAGTTTTGAAGATAAAGCAAGCCTTGAGCAGCACCCGCTATGATGAAAATGGTCTCTGCCAATCTAACAAACTCTTTAGTAGGATCTTCCAAAAGCAGATAACATGACATAAGGTAAAGACACTACTTATCAAGATCAAGAGTTATGTAAGCTGATTATTAGTAATCTTTTAATGGTTTAAACCAAAGAGGAAGAAATCCAAATTCATGTTAGGCTATCCTCCTCGATAAACACATGCTCTTCTTCATGTATACAACATCAGAGAACTCACTAGTCCACTAGAATTGTGACAATGAGTACAAGTTCATTCATTTAACTATAGAAGCCCTAGACTAGATGTTCTTGGCTTGACTATCACTTCCAGACATCCTCCTATCCAGAAACTTTTCATTCTCCTTTTTTGTCTGAAGTATATTATGAAGCTAATCCTTTAATTTTCTCTTAAATATTTGATTCTCTTCTGTAACGATCCGACCGATTATTTTGAGCTCTTGCATGATGTTCAATAATTTGAGGCTATGAGCAGCTTCATTTAAGGTATTAGACTCGTATGCATGGTCAGAATTGAGTTTCGGGAAGTTTAGAGTTAATTTGAAAAGAGAATTTCTCATTTCGGAAGCTTTAAGTTGAAAGAATTAACTAGGATTGGATTTTTGAATAAACCACCCTCAAAATCAAGATTTGAGGGTTCTAGCAGATTTGTATGATGATTTCGGACTTGGGAGTATGCCCGGATCGGGTTTTGGATGACCTAGGAGCGTTTTGGCGCATATTGTGGAAGTTAGTATTTTGGAAGAAACTTCATAAGTTTGGGTTAAAGTGTATTTTAGTGTTATCGATATTTGTTTGGGATTCCGAGTCTAGGAGTAGCTCGGTATGGTGTTCTGGTATTGTGAGCGCGATCGGAAGTGAATTCGGAGGTCCCTGGGTCGCTTTAGAATCACTTAGCTAAAGATAGAAATTTGCAGGTTTTTGAGACGTTGACCGGAAGTGGACTTTTTGATATTAGCATCGAAATCCAATTTTGGAAGTTGGAGTAGGTTTGTAAAGCCAAATATGACTTGTGCACAAAATTTGAGGTTAATCGGACGTGATTTGATATGCTTAAATATCGAAAGTCGAAGTTTGAAACATTAAAGTTCATTACGCTGGATTGGAGGTCGATTCATGATTTTAGTTGTTTGATATAATTTAAGGCCTTAAGCAAGTCCATAATGTGTTTTGGAACTGGTTGACATGATTAAATGGGGTCCTGGGGGCCTCGAGTGGATTTCGGGTGGTTAACGGATCGAGTTGGAACTTGAAGGATGAGCTGAAGGGGTCTGGTTGTTGGTATAACTCCTTCTGCGGAGGGTTCACCACAAAAGCGGCCGCGCAGAAGTGAGGAAGGAACCGCAAAAGTGGTTAGAAGTAAAAGAGTCAAAGGCCACAAGTGCGAAGTAATTCCCGCACATGCTGTAATCGCAGATGCGGTTAGTACGGTACAAAAGCTAAAATGGATGGCTAGGCTAGGACCCGCAGATGCGGTCATTTTGTCGAAGATGTGGCATTGCACCTGCAAAAGGAGAAGCACGGATATGGAAGTTGAAGACTGGGAGGAAGACTGCAGGAGCGGCTGTTGGTCCGCACCTGCAGGACCGCAGGTGCAAAAGGACTTGAGGCAGTGAGTTTTCTTTAAAAAATCAAGTTTAGGCCCATTTCCACCCATTTTCACTTCGGGTTGGGCGATTTTAGAGCTTTTGGAAGAGAGATTTTCTTCATCTATGTCAAGCTTTGGAGCTTCGTTCATCGTTTGAGCCTTCAAAATAACATGGAATGTCGATTATGGATCTTCAAGGCGATGTGAGTATCCTTTCTAACCTTGTAAAAGGGATTTGTCCCTATAGGTGAATTAATTGGATTTTTGCTCCTAGTTGTGGGGGATACGTATGCACAAGGTGACGAGAGTCCGTGCATAGCTACTATTATGTTTAAGTTGAGTAATCTAGGACCCAAAAGCATGCTATACTTGGAATATTTGTGAGCTTTTTGATAGTTTGAATTGCTTAAATCATATCGAATTAGTAAATGAATTTCTACAAAGATTAAACTTTATTTTTGTTGAATTGTTAAAAGAGAATTGGCCTTTTTTTTGGATAACTAATCCCTGATGAATTCTTGATTGACCGATTGTTGTGTTAAATTTAAATGACCGCGTCGCATGTATGATTCGCGAGCGGGGTAATAGATACATCTATGGTTTATGCCATTCGATCCTCTGGCCCTGCACAGTTTAAATATTATTGGATCGGGCCGTACATCCTCGACATAATTTGTGCATGCTTGTATTGCATGCCTTGGGATTTATAGATGTTGGTAATTACTCTCCCAGACTTGAGATACATGTATAAATGATGAAAAATGAATTTGGAAATCTGCTATTAATAGAAGAATTGCATACTTTCTTCACTCCATTGAATTAATATCAGGTTCATCAAAAATCTCCAATTTACTATATTATTTATATATCATTACAGGACCACTACTAAGTATCGAAGCCGATCTCACGTCTCTACTTCTTCGAAATTAGATAGGATACTCATTGGGTACATATTGTTTTCATACTCATACTACACTTCTATGTATTTTTGTTGCATAGGCACATACGTCTCTAGTGGCCTAGTGGGAGGAGCAGCCTGGTTGATGCGGAGACTTAGGTGAGCTGCACTTCTCGAGACGACCTGCAGCCAGCAAGTCTCTTTCAGATTACTGTATTTATTTTCTGTCCTATAATGTATTCCGAATGGTTGGTGGATTAAATTATTTCTTAGAAATTGCTCACGCACTTGTGACACGGGGTTTTGGATAGTTATGTGGTATTTTGTATTGACTTCTTGACAAGCATATTTAAATTGAACTGAGTATCTTTCATTAGTAAAAATTGAATAGAAATTAGAGTTTTCGAAATTGTTTAAATGAGAATTTAATTAAGTCTTTATGGTTGGCTTTCGTGACAGTGGTGTCTGGTGCCATCACAACCCTTGGTGGATTTTGGGTCGTGACAACATGGTCTCAGAGTACTAGGCTCACTTAGGTATCACGAGTCATGAGCAAGTCTAGTAGAGTCTCACAGATCGGTATAAAAACATATGTATTTATCTTCGAGAGGCTACAAGGCTGTTAGGAGTACTTCTCTTCTTGATTCCTCTTTGTGCGATTTTATTCCTTGAGGCTTATGCCCTTGTTTCCTTCCTACTCAATCTTATGTGATGCAAACCGCTGGTTATAAATCGAGAATTGAAGGATTGTAATGGTACTACGGATATGGTACGGGATGTTTCTCCCTGCGGGATTTTTTGAGTTATTATCGTCTCCTTGTGGAAGGATATTTTGTCATTTTAGCTTAGTAGCAGTACTTCTGAGAGCTTTGAGGCTAGGCACAAGTTTCCATGATTCTTATGAATGATTGTTTCGTAATGTTGATATGATGGTAGGATGTTTACCTACACGTTGGGGCAGTGAATGACTTGAAGGGAGGTTTACTCAATGAATGATCTAGAGATTCGGTATTGTATTTTATTCCTGGCAAGGGAAAGGCAATCGGGCTAAGAATGTTTTGATTTGGGTTGATGGGGTAACGAGGCTTGTTAATTGCAAGTGGATAGAAATTTCATCGGTGTTGAGGTCGTCGTACCTATTGAATGTACTAAGTTTGATGGTGGTCTGATCTTCTACAATTCGCACTTGAAGTAGGATATTATGAGAAAATATTGAAGAAGCGACTGTCAGAGATTGCGGGGCGCAATGTTTTAGGATTGAATAAATGTTTTTAATGTCAATGGCAGGAAAGATGATCCTCGGAAAGGTGTAAAGTTAACGGCGATCTGTTGGTTCAGGTGCTATTTAGATGGGTTTGGATCTAAGGCATCAGTGAACAACAAAGAATGAGGAAAGACATGTGGAAAGTGTCAAGCAGTGGTTAAAATTTCTAGAAGTCCAGGTATAAGAAGCGAAGGTCGAGTGGTCGACTAAAAGGGTGAGTTTCGCCAAAGTGGGAGAGTGCGAAGTTTCATGTGGGCTTGTGGTAGGAGGACCATGCACCTTAAGTAGATTTTGGAGTGATTTGGAAATTTTAATGATTGGTGATTTGGGCCTATGGATTAATTTGAAGTATGGACTATTATGCGGTATGAGATTTGATATAATGGACCTGCTTTAGATGAAGAAGGTACAACCTAACTTTGAATTAGAAGGATGTCGTCGTAATTCAATTGACGCCCGCAAGAAGTGAATGGACTGGTGCAGCTAGAGAGTGAGCCCGGACTCAGGATGGGTCATTGTTGTTGTAGTGGTTGTACCTTGTGTAGTGGCATTGGAAAATTTCGGAGAATGATTTCCACAGGGGGTTATTCCCTGTGAGCAGGTTAGAGGTCGCATGGTTTGCGAAGCATTTACGAAGAATTCTACTAGCCATATGGTAAAGAGATCGGTCATGTGAACATGGTTGATGATTTAGAGTATAAAAATGGGTTTTACAGAAAGATTTCGAGAATTTTGCCAGTTGATTGCGCAAGGATATATCAATAAGAGATAAAGAATCTTGGTGCGTCCTAGATCTTTGCAATAGTGGATTCAAGCTAAGTGGGAGAGTCTCACCGCCTACGATTTGGGTTGTATGGTTATCCCTTTGTGAGGTTTCGGGTTATCGGCGTATTGGTAGGTTATTTCAGTAATGGGAAAAGAGCATAAGTGATAATTTGAGCAAAGGAATTGTTAAAGATGTGGTATGGTTGGCCTTATTGGTTCACGCTCAAACTTGGGGAAAGATTCAGGATTTATGCTTTGTATAGAGGTGATATACAAGGAAAGTGATACTGCCTGGTACTTCAGAGAGGGTATTCTTGTACTAGAAGAATCATGGAGTTGATTATATTCGGGGCCCAGTCAGAGCGGGATGCTCTCAATAACGGTCCTAGGGAATTCAAAGGGTTAAAGAATGGTGCCTAATGATTTCGAGCCTATAGGTGCAGTTAAGAATCAAGTTTTTGTAGCAGCTTATGAGAAGAGGTCTAGAATGTTCTATGATGTTTTGACATGTAGTGTAGCAATTGGGAGGTATGAAATGGTTTGTGGGGTTTGAGACAGCATGGTCTCGTGATTCATGGTCACTCGGGATAAGTGCGGATGGAGTGTGTTATGTGTTGAATGGAGTTATTATTTCTAAGGAATTCAAGGATAAATTGGAAGGAGGTAGACTAGTTAGCCATAGTTGAATTGGCATATTGGTGGTAGTAATCAGTTCTTTCAGCAAATTATGCAAGTGATTTATGGCGGTACGTGGGAGGCTTGTCGGCCATCGTAATTGATGTTATTCAGGAGTATTCTAATGTTATGGCTTGTTATGTGTAGGCGGATCTCGGAAGGCTATGGTGGCTTAGACAACTACTTAGAGATTTATATATTGTACGGTTATGAGAATTCACCTGCATGTTGTGATGGTTCTATTGGAATGGGTTAAGTAAAAAGTTTTCATATGATGGAGTGTTGTTCTATTAGTGGTTCCAGAGTTATAATAAAAATCGTGCCCTATCGTGTATTAGCTTGTTGGGTGCAGTGAGAGGTACGAAATTGGAAGTGATGATCAAGGTTGCAGTTCGGTGCTGAAAAGGGAAGTCACGAGCTCAGAATGAGTAGGAAAGGAGTTTCGATGTTTAAAGTAAGTTGGTATTGCCTTCAGCGTCACCTGAGATCTTTTTGTGAAAAAGGATTTGCATCTTGGTTAAGGATTCTTGGTCGCTTTTTGGTGTTAGTGTGGCCAGTGGTTTGGATGTACAAACTTGTTATCTGTCACGAGAAGGTTGTGTAAGTGTGACATGTAGTCACTTGATTGGTTGAAGAGTTAAACCAAGTATGAAGATTGTGGTAATATCGTTGATTCGAGATTGATGCCTAGAGGGCACTCGATTTATTGGGTTGTGTACTGTGGATGATTACTCCACTTATGATGGTTGTTATGTGTTATGAGAAAAAAGGGAGTTATTATGGACCCTAGAAAGTTTATCAGCCTAGTTCAGTGCGATCAGAATCAGCTTGAGGTTTGTGGATTGATTCAAATGTGAATATAGGCTCTATATCAGGCCAGATGTGTTAATTTCAATAGTACGCTCATTATGGAAGAGTAGTCAGGGTGTTATTTTATCGTCAGTTATTACATGTAATGATATATTGCACCATGTGAGTTGTGAGATGGCTTGGTGAATTTCTTATGTGTTGAGATTCCATATAGTGATGATGTTACATGAGAAAAACGGTTATTGAGATCCAGATCGTATATCGCACCTCAGTTATGCTTGAGTTTTGTAGCTTATTGTGTTATATGTCCCCTCGGGGGTGGTATTATGAACTTAGCGCACTTGTGACCTATATATAGTATTTTGTTATAATGAGCAATTTAGCTCGACGTTCATCTCCCTAGGTGAGTGTTATGTGTGGATCGAGTGGCATGCATCCATGGGTATGTTATTTGGATCGACTTGCGGGCTGCAACAGTGCGATGTTGAATATAGTTTTCATACTTCATCTTATGTGTGTTTTGTTTCCCATTTTTCTGAGGAAACATTCATATCAGTTGCGCGAGTTAAGTAGTTCCTTGTAGTGTTTGTTTCCCTTTGTATCCCATTCGAATTGGTGGCATGTTGGCACATTGTGGCACTATATGAGACTTTTGATCATGTCCGAAGTGGCTTATATCTTGAGCAATTCGTACTAGGTGAGGCGAGAGAATTGGATTTAAGATCAGTGCAATCTGATTATATGAAGTATATTAAAGAGCAAAGACCATTATTTGGTTCAGTATGAGGTGAGGGTTCTTGTCAGGAGTACAGACCCGATGATTAGTCAATTCGGCAGTCGGTTATAAATTTCTATACATCTCTTCCATCGTGGTGGTATTGTAAGAATTAGATTAAGACCTATGTTGGTCATGAGGTGTAATGGAAGCATCGGATTTGTGGAATTTTTAATTATTCGATTAGAGAATATTATTTTTGTCCTATGAGTAAAGTTGTGCAAGCTGTATATTCAGCTAAGGTACGCATTTATGTTTTAGTCCTGTGTGTAGTTATTCATATGGTAAGCGTATGTTGGAAACAGTCCTGGCAGATAATTTCGGATGTTGGAATTGAGCTCTATGGCTTATTTGCTTAAGTGAAAAAGTATATCTTCAGATTTATCGAGCTAGGGTGCCGAACTGAGTTTGTAGTAGCACGGGTAGGTGCTCGATGTGTTAAGAAGTTATTTCAGACAAGTCCGACACAGTTCTTCGCACGTTCGAGGACGAACGTATGTTGAAGTGGGAGAGAATGTAACGATCCAACTAGCCATTTTGAGCTCTAGCGCGCCATTCAGCAGTTTGAGGTCATGAGCTGCTTCATTTCAGGTATTATGACTTGTACCCGTGGTCGGAATTGATTTTTGGGAAATTCTGAGTTGATTTGGAAAGAGAATTTCTCATTTTGGAAGCTTTAAGTCGAAAGAATTAACTAGGATAGGATTTTTGAGTAAACGACCTCAAATACGTATTCGAGGTTCTACTAGGTTTGTATATTGATTTCAGACTCGGACGTATGCCTGAATCAGGTTTTGGATGACCCGGGAGCGCTTTGGTGCATTTTTGTGGAAGTTAGCATTTTGGAAGAAATTTCATAAGTTTGGGTTTCAGTACATTTTAGTGTTATCGATGTCCATTTGAGACTCCGATTTAGGAGTAGCTCCGTATGGTGATTCTGGTGTTGGAAGCGCGATCGGAAGTGAATTCGGAGGTTCGTGTGTCATTTTGGAGTCACTTGGCTAAAGATTGAAATTTGAAGGTTTTTGAGAAGTTTGACCGGAAGTGGACTTTTTGAATTGGGGTTGGAATCCAATTCCGGAAGTTGGAGTAGGTCTGTAATGCCGAATATGACTTGTGTGCAAAATTTGAGGTCAAGTAGACGTGATATGATAGGCTTAAACATCAAAAATTGAAGTTTGAAATTTTAAAGTTCATTAAGCTTGGATTGGAGCTTGATTTGTGATTTAACCATTGTTTGATATGATTTAGGGCCTCTAGCAATTCCATAATGTGTTTTGGGGCGATACTGGATCCTGAGGTACTGGATCATCATGCTCCACCCCTTCTTCATGTTCCACCCGGGGTACTAGAACCCCATTTGTAGGTTTACCCTTCCTTTTCTGAGTTGAAGCCTTTTTAGTTCTGCCTTGAGCCACAATAGTAGCAATAGTTTCTTGAGCAGCATCCTGAGTGTCGGTGTCAGATTTGCGAGTACGAGCCATTTCTGCAAGTTTTTGAGCAATGAAACAAATACATTAGCTAATTTCTTAGAGGTAGGATCTACTGCACGATCTAAAGTATGACAAAAATGAGATTTTTCCTAAATACTTGTAGCCTGTTGTTTATATGTATGGCGTGCTTCATACCAATAAACAAGACTCTGCTAACACGGCTTCATAGACCCCTAGGACTCCATAAACCTAAGGTTCTGATACCAAGTTTGTCACTACCCATTTTATGAACAAGCCGATACCGGCACTCGATCATCAAACATGACCGAGCGAACCATCTCTGCTTATCAAATCTATTATAGCTCCAAACTTTATATGTAACAAGGCAATACTCTAACCAAAATACTTTTGATTAATTCAAATATTTAAATAAATCAACTCCAAAACTTTATTTGTAGTAACTACTAAATTACTGCTACGTTACTATAAGATAACATCTGCATCTCAACCCAATGACTATGTATATGAAGCCTCTTCGAATAAACTGATACACTGCTCAGGACATGAGATTTCTTGGATAGTTCTCTAAGTAACTAAGAAATAACTAAATAAAGATGGCTTTATGGAATACTCAAACAAAAACGGAGCTCACCACTAGCACTGGAAGAGAAGGAAGTCCTAAGTCGTAGCCTGCTCGCCTGCAAATCCGGATCCTACATTGTACCGGAGACCAACTTAGGTTCCCAAAAGAGAACGTTTGTACCATCCATTGTACTCAGTGAGTCTCAACAATAGGCGGTAAAACTTTAATAATATATACATTATGAGCAAAGGTTCTAAATGCATGTAAAACATAAAGCTTATAAGAATAATCCTAAATAATTGCATAATAGCAATTATGAATATTCTAAAAGAAATTCTTTTCCTTTTTTCTTTCTTTCTTTTAAAAAAATACTTCACTTTGTACTTTGGGTGTTACAACTATCCTGAATTAATTTTGTCTCAAACACCGTGTGATCAGCACGGGTTCAATCCCAAACTGATCGAATAGGCCTAATCCACGAGGTGCCACTCGCTTCATGGTTCTCAGCGCTCGTGTATCATACCTTAGCATGGCTAAGTAATTTCTCAGCAACGACACCCTCAGCTCGTGTGATCCCTACTTTGGCACAAGTAGTTTCAGGAAGTCAACGCCTTGGTCAGCACCCTCGGCCTAGACGATGACCCCTTCTCAGAATAAAGGATACTCCCAAAAATCTCTTTTTCTAAAACTTATTCGTGTGACTTTTCAACTCTAAATCTTTCAAACATACTTATTCTAAAAATTTTGAATGTAAGGTATGTAATAAGAATGAAATAAGCATTCAAAACTATTTCTAAATATTCTTGCTTTTTCATGATTTTTCAACATGAAAATGGCATATAAGAATAACACAAAAATCTGAAAATTTATGCACATATTTACTCTTTTAGCCAATTCATCAAACACCTTGTATGCATACTTTTGTGAGCTAAACCACTTTGGTAAAGGTATATATCAACTCACCTCAAAACTTCTCGAGCCAATACGTAGGCCCCAGTCCAATTTATAACCGTCAAACAATTGATTCTACAACAATCAGTGCATTTTAATTAATTTCAAAGTTTCACACCTAAACATGGGATTTACTATTAACACAGAGAAAGAAGGGAATTAACTATTCAATTCTTACTTATTACTATTGTGAGGGTAATTGAGAATAGGGAATTTTATATACCTAAGTTCAAGAATAAGTGAGTTATGAAGAACCCTAGGTTTTCGTTGCCTGCGTGCCCTGCTTCGTGAGAGAATAGAACTACTGTTATGTTCTTTTTTCGTGTCTTTGGCTCTCTACTTTCATGTTGGCAGCCTTTTTGTTTAAGGCTTGAAGAGCCTTTATTTTTCAAGTGCCCATTTTATGGACACTTGAACTTAGCGTGCTTGTGACCGATATTCGCTATTTTGTTATGATGAGCAATTTAGCTCGATGTTCATCTCCCTAGGTGAGTGTTATGTGGGATCGGGTGGCACACCGCCATGGGTATGTTATTTGGATCGAGTTGCGGGCCGCAACAGTGTGATGTTGAATATAGTTTTCATACTTCATCTTATGTGTGTTTTGTTTCCCATTTTTCTGAGGAAAAATTCATATCAGTTGCGCGAGTTAAGTAGTTCCTTCTAGCGTTTGTTTCCCTTTGTATCCCGTTCGAATTGATGGCATGTTGGCACATTGTGGCACCATATGGAACTTTTGATCATGTCCAAGGTGGCTTATTTCTTGAGCAATTCGTACTAGGCGAGGCGAGATCATTGGATTTAGGATCAATGCAATCTGATTATATGAAGTATATTAAGGAAGAAAGACCATTGTTTGGTTCAGTATGAGGTGAGGGTTTTTGTCAGGAGTACAGACCCGATGATTTGTCGATTCGGCAGTCGCATATGAATTTCTATACAACTCTTCTGTTGTGGAGGTATTATAAGAATTAGAACAAGACCTATGTAGGTTATGAGGTGTAATGGGAGCATCGAATTTGTGGAATTTTTACTTATTCAGTCAGAGAATATTATTGTGGTCTTGTGAGTAAAGTGGTGCAAGCTGTGTATTCAGCTAAGGTACGCATCAATGTTTTGGTGTTGCGTATAGTTATTGATACGGTGAGCGTATGTTGGAAACAGGCCTGAAAGATAATTTCGAATGTTAGAATTGAGCTCTATGGCTTATTTGCTTAGGTGTAAAAGGATATCTTAGATTTATTGAGCTAGGTTGCCCAGATGAGTTGTAGTAGTACGGGTAGGTGCTCGAGGTGTTAAGCACTGATTTAAGACAACTCTGGCACAATTCTTAGCACGTTTAAGGATGAACGTATGTTTAAGTGGGAGAGAATGTGACGACCCGACTAGTCATTTTGAGCTCTAGCGCGCCATTCAGCAGTTTGAGGTCATGAGCAGCTTCATTTAAGGTATTATGACTTGTACACGGGGTCGAAATTGAACTTCAGGAAATTCAAATTTGATTTGGAAGGATAATTTCTCATTTTGAAAGCTTTAAGTAGAAAGAATTAACTAGGATTGGATTTTTCAGTAAATGACCTCGAAATCAAGATTCGAGGGTTCCAGCAGGTTCGTATGATGATTTCGGACGTGTGCATATGCCAGGGTTGGGTTTTGGATGACCCGGGAGCGTTTTGGTGCATATTGTGGAAGTTAGCATTTTGGAAGAAATTTCATAAGTTTGGGTTGAAGTGCATTTTAGTGTTATCAATGTCCATTTGAAATTCCGGTTTGGGAGTAGCACCGTATGGTGATTAAAGTGTTTGGAGCATGATCGGAAGTGAACTCAGAGGTCCGTGGGTCATTTTGTAGTCACTTGGCTAAAGATTGAAATTTGAAGGTTTTTGAGAAGTTTGACCGGAAGTAGACTTTTTGAATTAGGGTTGGAATCCAATTCTGGAAGTTGGAGTAGGTCTGCAATGCCGAATATGACTTTGTGCAAAATTTGAGGTCAATTAGACGTGATTTGATAGGCTTAAACATCGAAAGTTGAAGTTTGAAATTTTAAAGTTCATTAAGCTTGGATTGGAGCTTGATTTGTGATTTAACCATTGTTTGATATGATTTAGGGCCTCTAGCAAGTCCATAATGTGTTTTGGGGCTGGTTGGCATGGTTGATAGGGGTCCCGTGGGCCTCTGGTGAATTTCGGGTGGTTAACGTATCGAATAGGAACTTGAAGGATGAGCTGAAGGGTTTAGCTGATGGTATAACTGCTTCTGTGGAGGGTTCACCTCAGAAGCGTCCCCGTAGAAGCGAGGAAGGGAAATGCAGAAGCGGTTAGAAGTGAAGGAGTCAGAGGCCGCAGGTGCAAAGCAATTCCCGCACCTGCGTGATCGTAGATGCGGTTAGTGTGGCACGGAAGCGGAAATAGACGGCTAGGCTTGGACCGCAGATGCGGTCAATTTGCCACAAATGCGGCATCGCACCTACAGAAGGAGAAGCACAGATGCAAAAGTTAAAGGCATGGAGGAAGACTGCATGAGCGGCTCTTGATCCACGCCTGCGAGACCATATAAGTGGTTAGTAGACCGCATGTGCGAAAGGACTGGAGGTAGTGAGCTATCTTTAAAAAATCAAGTTTAGGCTCATTTTCACCCATTTTCACTTCGAGTTGGGTGATTTTGGAGCTTTTGGAAGAGAGATTTTCTTCATCAATGTCAAGATTTGGAGCTTTGTTCATCGATTCGAGTCTTCGGATGAACATGGAATGCCGATTATGAATCTTCGGTAGTTGAATTAATTGGATTTGTGCTCCTATATGTGGGGGCTACATACACACGAGATGACGAGAGTCCATGGCGTAGCTACTAATATGTTTCAATCCGGGTAGTCTAGGACCCAAAACCATGCTATACTTGGAATATTTGTGATCTTATTGACAATTTGAATTGCTTAAATCACATCGAATTAGTAAATGAATTTTTAAAAAGATTAAACTTCATTTTCTTGGATGGTTAAAAGAGAATTGACTTTTCCTTGGATAATTGTTCCCTAATAAATTCTTGATTGACTGATTGTTGTGTTTATTCATATTTGACCGCATCACATGTATGATTCGCGAGCAGGGTAATAGATGCATATATGGTTACGCGCCATTCGACCCTCTGGCAGTGCACAGTTTAAATATAGTTGGATTGGGCCGTATATCCTCAGCATGATTTGCACATGCTTGTATTGCTTGCCTTGAGATTTATAGATGTTGGTAATTGCTCTCCCTGACTTGAGATACATGTATAAATGATGAAATATAAATTTGGAAATATGCTATTAATGAAAGAATTTCTTACTTGCTTTATTCAATTGAATTAATATCATGTTCATAAAAATTCCTGATTTACTATATTATTGATATCACATTACCGGACCACCACTAAGTGTTGAAGTCGAGACTTTGAGTTTGTAGGGGATCAAGAATTTGTTCTCAATGAATAGGGGATCAAGCCCGTACGTAGTTCTTAATTTACATATATTACAAACCAATGTTCTATAATCAATCTATCTATCTAATAATGTCAGTTACAGAAGTGTCCCACGAGTTCTAGCCTTTTGTTTCTTCAGACTCTGCATCATTGTTCTACAATCAAATCGCGAATGTGTGGCTGTCTTGAATGCTGTCTTTCGAAACAGGTTATTATTCGCGATGAAGCGGTCTAAACTGACAAAGCTGTTGAGTGTGCTTGGAATTTCACCTGATAATTTGTTATGTGAAATATCCATTTCCTTGAGATTTATTAACTTTCCCATTTCAGCTGGCAAGGAACCGCTCAAAGAATTGTTCGCTAAGGTCAAAGAAATTGAAAGTGAAAAAAGACCAGCAAGCTCCTTTGGTATGGAACCAACAAGATTATTTCCTGTAAGGTTTAGTACTGATAAACTGGTACACTGTCCGAGCTCCGGAGGTATGTTCCCTTCTAGTTCATTATCCTCAATGTGTAAAGTTGTTAGAGATGTCAAGTTACCAAAAGAAGATGGAATAATTCCTGAAAACTTGTTTCCATTCATTTCCAATCCTTGTAGGTGTCGAAGCTTACATAAGGACTCAGGAACACTGCCACTGAAGTTGTTATTATCAAGCGATAAACGCGTCAAATTGACAAGATTTCCTAGTCCAGCAGGAACAGAACCAACTATCCTATTATAACCAAGACCAAATATTTCAAGTCTCGTGGAAAGTTTACCGATGCTTTTAGGCAGTTTGCCGCCCAAGAAATTGTCCTCAAAGCTTAAAACTTGAAGACTTGTACAGTTAACTAAGAATTCAAGAAACCTCAAATCCTCATTCATGTTGTTCCCAAGACTATTGATCTCAAAATTGATCCTGTACAACCACAGCAATTGTCCTAAACTTGTAGGAACGTTTCCAATGAGGTTATTTTGAGACAATTCAATAACACTAAGTTTTGAAGCATTTGATAAAGAAACTGAAAACATACAGAATATCGGAGGAATTTTAGAGAGAGAAAGTAGAGAGAAGGGAGAGGATCAAAGAGTCTCGAACAAGAGACTGTAAAATGTCTCTGATAAAAATGAGTGCCTCGGTACAGACAAACGACCCCTGACCCCTTATATCAAATGACCCCTTTACATATGTGGCCTATTTACATGCCATAGCCTAATTACAGGAATAGCCTATTTACACAATTGACCTAACTACAAAAGTATACAAAATATACAAACAAATTACAAGAATAGCCTAATTGTAGAAATAGCCTATTAGGCTCAGATATGACTCCTACAATGACCAAAATGGTCCACAATTGAGTATTATCATCATAGCCAAGTTATACATCTCAACACCCCCCCCCCCCTCAAGTTGAAGGGGGGAAACCACCTTCAACTTGGACAAAATAGGAGAAAGAGCAGTCCCAGATAATGCCTTCGTCAACGGATCAGCCAGCTGTTGTGAAGTGGAAACATGTGAAAGTTTTAGGAAACCATTGCGTATTAAAGTACGAACATAATGACAATCCACCTCAATATGCTTAGTGCGTTCATGGAAAACTGGATTATTAGCAATGTGGACAGCAGCCTGACTATCAAAAAACACAGAAATAGGAGATGGAACAGATACCCCAAGATCAGCAAGCAAACGAGAGAGCCAAGTAAGTTCAGCAGTAACCTTGCTCAAAGCCCTATACTCAGCTTCAGCAGAAGAAAGAGATACAACAGGTTGTTTTTTCGATTTCCAACTGATCAAACTGCCACCCAACAAAACACAGAAGCCAGTAACAGATCGTCGAGTGTCAGGGCAAGCTGCCCAATCACTATCAGAGAACCCAGTCAAAGAGTAATCAGCAACATCAGAGTAAAAAAGACCCAAAGAGGAAGTGCCCTTAAGATACCTCAAAACATGCATAGCAGCAGACATATGGGGAACTCTTGGGGATTTAAGGTACTGACTCAGATGTTGCACGGCAAAGCATATATCAGGTCGAGTATGGGTTAAAAACAATAATTTGCCAACAAGACTCCTGAACTGATCAGGAGCGGGCAAAAGATCACCAGAATCAGCATGTAGTTTAAAAGAAATGTCCAGAGGGGAAACAACAGGAGAAACAGAGGCACAGTCGAAAGCATGCAACAAATCATGAGTATACTTATGCTGATTCAGATGAATCCCACCAGGGACATGTTTAACCTCAAGACCCAAAAAATAATTCAATGACCCCAAATCCTTGATTTTGAAAGTATCATCCAAGAAGGCCTTTAAGCCAGCAATCTCATCACAGTCAACCCCAGTAACAATGATGTCATCCACATACACAGCCACCACAACAAGGGAATCAGGATTACCTTTTAAGAACAAGGAATAATCATTCAAAGAGTGCCTGTAACCTCTAGAGTGAAGAGCAGAGGACAGCTTAGCATACCACTGCCGGGAGGCCTGCCTGAGCCCATATAAAGACTTCTTTAGTTTACAAACCAAAGGAAGAGAAGAAGAAGGAGAAGAAGAAGAATCAGAAACCACCAAACCTGGAGGAAGTTTCATATAAACTTCCTCATCCAAATCACCATGGAGGAAAGCATTGTTAACATCAAGCTGAAACAAGGGCCAATGGTTCTTAACAGCCACTGCAAGTAGGCATTTCACTGAAGTCATCTTGACAACAGGAGAAAATGTGTCTGTAAAGTCCACACCCTCAACCTGTGTATCACCTCTGATAACCAACCTTGCCTTATACCTTTCAATAGAGCCATCAGATTTATATTTGATCTTGTAAACCCACTTACAGCCAATAGGTTTCTTACCAGGAGGAAGATGCACAATGTCCCAAGTATGGTTAGCATCCAATGCATCAAATTCCTTCCTCATGGCATCCTGCCAAGCTGGTACAGAGGCAGCTTGAGAGTAAAACATAGGTTCAGATTCCAAATTGGAGGAAGAGGAGCCAGAGAAGGCTGGAAGCTGGCAAACATAGTCTTTGAGGTAGGAAGGAGGAATATGTTGTCCGGTGGATTTTCTGGGCAAGGACACAGGCTGAGATAGAGGTAGAGCAGGAGGAGGAACATCAGGATTGAAAAAGGGAGAAGGAATGGATATAGGAGAGGCAGGAGAAGGACTAGGAGGAGAAGAAGAGGAAGAATCAGTGGAAGTTGGTAGCAGGGAAGGACGGTCAAGAATATCATCAGAAAATGGAACAGGTGGAGGAGGAGAGGAAGAGGGAGGTGCAGTTTTAAAGGGAAAGTGAGTTTCATGAAAGACAACATCTCTAGACACAAAACATTTCTTAGAATTCAAATCATACAGTTTGTAGCCTTTCTTACCAAAAGGATAACCAATAAAAACACAAGAGTGAGCTCTGGGCTTCAGTTTGTCCCTATGAGGAATAGGGACAGCAGCATAAGCTAAACAACCAAAAGCTTTTAGGTGAGAATAAGAAGGGGGAGAACCATGCAATAATTCATGAGGTGTTTTGTAATGAAGTACTCTGGATGGCAATCTATTAAGGATGTATGTGGCAGTTAGCAAACAATCACCCCAAAAGGATATAGGCAAACCAGACTGAAAAAGAAGAGCTCGACAAGTTTCAAGTGAAGATCTGTGCTTTCTCTCAACAACCCCATTCTGTTGGGGAGAATGAGGGCAAGTTGTTTGATGCACAATCCCAAGCTGATTAAAAAAAGAAATCCCTTCAGCACTGGAACCCAGTTCCAGGGCATTATCACTCCTCACAACCTGGACAATGGAGTTGAATTGAGTTTGAGCATAAGAAATGAAGGATTTAAGGAGAGGGAAGGCATTACTTTTAGAACCCATTAAATGTGTCCAGGTGGCCCTAGAAAAGTCATCAACTATGATGAGAAAATATTTACTACCAAAGGAAGTAGGGGTGTGGTAAGGACCCCAAGTATCCACATGTATAAGTTGGAAGGGTTTAGTAGTGGTAATGCTACTATCAGGAAAAGGTAGTCTGGTTTGTTTAGCCATAGGACAAATAGTGCAGGGAAAAGGTTGTTTAGCAGCAAGAGAAACAGGTAAGCCAGAAACATGTTTCATATTAACAAAAGAAGTGTGTGCTAATCTCAAATGCCAAATATAGTTCATATCAGCAGTGTCAGCATTATTACAACAGGAAAATTGTATAATTGAGCTAAAATGTTTGCCATCAGAAACAACATCATCATTGCAAACAGGTGAAACACTATGCTCAGGAGTAGAAGAAGACTTGGAAGAGGCAGAAGAGGGAGGAGGTGACCAAGAGTACTTGTACAGACCAGCCTCCTCTTTACCAAGATCCAGAAGCCTCTTCAGAGAAAGGTCCTGTAACAGGTAAAGAAGGCATGAGGTTGGTGTAAACAAAACCAGACAATTCAATTGTTTCATCAATTTATGAACAGAAATCAAATTATGTTTGAAAGAAGGAACCAGGAGCACATTGTGAAGGGTAAGGGAAGAAGTCAATGCAAATGATCCTGTACAAGTAACCTTCACCTTATAGCCATTAGGTAGGGAAACAAGGTAAGGGATAGTTAAGGGTATAATGTCAAAAAGTAGATTTTTATCATAAGTCATGTGATTGGAAGCCCCTGAATCAATGATCCAGGTAGCAGAGTTTATGTTTGCAAGCATGCACAACTTGGAATCAGAAACAAGACTCTCAGACATCAAAGTACCAGCAAAATTAGCAGAACTCATGGGAGAAGGAGCTTGATCACTAGTAGAAAGAGTCTGTTGAATTAAGCTCACAATCTGATCACATTGCTATCTGCTCAACCCTGGTATCACATGTTGACTGGCAATAGGATCCCCTAGAGGAACAGACAGACTTGAATTTCCTGTATCAGCAGACATACAATCAGTACTAGTGGAAAGATGAGCAGCAGATTTCCTTCCCTTGGTGTAAGAATTGCTTTGAGGAAAACCATGGAGCTTGAAACACTTATCAATTAAGTGTCCAGACTTCTTGCAATATCTGCAAAACAAGTTTCCTCTATTTTGCTCAAAATTGACTTTAGGTCTGAAGTTGGAACCAGACAATTTACCCTGGCTGAACCCAGCAGGGGGCCTGTCAGTGTGAGTGTTAAAAGACATGGAGTCTGGACTCATATGAGAAACAAACTTGACTTGTCTTTGTTTTTCATCATTGAGCACAATATTATAAACACTGTCAAGGGAAGGAAAGTGCTGCATCATTAACAAATTACTCCTTACACCCAAATATGTCTCATTCAGTCCCATGAGGAACTGGTAAATCTTGTTCTCATCATCTTCCTCAATAATACCATTCTTAGCAGCACAAGTGCACTTCTGTCCATGGTTTGGGACCATTGTCCCCAATTCATCCCACAAACTCTTGAGTTTGTTGAAGTATGAGGCTACATCAAGGGAACCTTGGGATGTCTGAGAGAGTTCCCGTTTAAGCTCAAAGATTTTGGTTTTATTGGGGGTACCATATCTCTTCTCAAGTTGAGACCACATGCTTTGAGCAGTGTCAGAATATTGAACACTATCAGCTATTTGAGATGACACAGAAGAAGTTAACCATGACATAACGAGCATGTTACATCTATCCCACAACCTCTGTAAACTCACATTATTATTAGGTCTGGAAAATGAACCATCAATGAAACAAATCTTATTTTTAGCAGATAAGGCCATAGTCATTTTACGCTTCCATCCTCCATAACCACTTCCTGAGAAAGGAGTGGGGACTAAACATGCACCAGGGACATCAGAAGAATGCACAAATAAGGGATTGGAAGGGTCAATAGGACCAAAGTTAGCACCAGAACTACCAGCATTCATGTTAGCAGCCATGCTCAACAAATGAAGCAAACCTTTTGTAAAATATCACCAAAACAATATTCACAATCTACACGGTCAGTATTCACAACTCAAAGAATCTATTCACAGCTAGAATCAAACAATCACATATACAGTCAAAGAATCACAACCAGAGAATAGGAACGAGGTTACCGTCCTTCTTCGCAACCGGAGAAGTTCGGCCTTTAACAATAGGCAAAACCCTAGGTGTGAGCCCTAGGAATAACCGTCAAAACTTTACCACAAACGCCGACAATGTTGTCACAACACCACGGATGATAACCAAAACCACAGCAAAATGAGTATCAAACCA
This sequence comes from Nicotiana benthamiana, assembly GCA_034376525.1. Taxonomy (NCBI): domain Eukaryota; kingdom Viridiplantae; phylum Streptophyta; class Magnoliopsida; order Solanales; family Solanaceae; genus Nicotiana; species Nicotiana benthamiana. The sequence continues at coordinate 82,040,844 of CM067331.1, forward strand.
CCGGATGGCAACCAAACACTCGATTTGACCACCAGAAAACCCTAGAGGTTGAAACTCACCGCAAAATCTCCGAAACCTTCACAATAAACGATTGAACGGTTCAGTACAGAAGGAACAAACGTAGATCGTGAAGATAGAGGCACCGAAGAACCCTAATAGGGTTGAAAACATCATCGATCTTTTCGATCTCAAAAAAAACCCAAATTTTGATCAGAAAATAGTTCGAATGAACTATTGATTCACAAAACAACGTCACCGGATCATTGTACCTGCTCTGATACCATGAAAACATACAGAATATCGGAGGAATTTTAGAGAGAGAAAGTAGAGAGAAGGGAGAGGATCGAAGAGTCTCGAAGAAGAGACTGTAAAATGTCTCTGATAAAAATGAGTGCCTCGGTACAGACAAACGACCCCTGACCCCTTATATCAAATGACCCCTTTACATATGTGGCCTATTTACATGCCATAGCCTAATTACAGGAATAGCCTATTTACACAATTGACCTAACTACAAAAGTATACAAAATATACAAACAAATTACAAGAATAGCCTAATTGTAGAAATAGCCTATTAGGCTCAGATATGACTCCTACAATGACCAAAATGGTCCACAATTGAGTATTATCATCATAGCCAAGTTATACATCTCAACAGAAACGGGAATCGATCCAGTGAAGTTGTTCAGATCAGCAGCAAACACCTCAAGATTTGGAAGAGTTAGGCCTATATCTGATGGAAGCTCTCCATACAACAAGTTTTGAGTAACAGAGAAATAGTAAAGAGAAGAAATATTGAAAACAGATTGAGGAATTGTACCATTCAGCTGATTTCCATAAACTTGGAAGATTTGCAAGTTTGACAAACGGCCAGTATCTTGAGGTATTGGTCCTTGAAGATTGTTAATGGCAAGGGAAAGACCACGAAGCGACGAAAAGTTTCCAATCCAAGATGGGATACTTCCAGTGAGATTGTTGCTTCCAAATCCTAAATAATTCAACTTTGAAAGTGAAATGAGTTGATCAGGTACTTTACCAACAAGCCTATTATATTCTAGAGCAAGTGATGTAAGTTGTTTACAGTAAGTGAGATTAGAAGGAATGGTTCCAGTAAAAGAATTCCAAGCGAGATTGAGATGTTGCAGCTGAAGGAGGTTGCCAATTTCCGTAGGGATTCACCATAGAAACTATTATTTCTAAGATTTATGGATGTGAGAAACGTGAGATTCCCAATAGAAGACGGTATAGAGCCAACGAGTTTTTGTGATCTCAAGTCAAGAATCATGATTCTTTGAATGGAGGGGTTGCATGTTATGCCTGTCCAATTGCAGTAATGGAGAGAATTATTCCCAGAAGCCATTACTTGTTCATCACCTTTAAATTCCATGCCTGAGACAGCCATACACATAACAAGAATTGAGCAATGGAAGTATGATAGTACTAACCATTTGGAATTTTGACAAGACTCTTCCATTATTTGTTCAATAAGACAATTTTTCTTCTTGCTTCAACTTAAAAATTGAAGCTGGTGATGAGATTCTCTCTTTGTTTGAATTCTTGTTTGACTAGTAAATACTACCATTAAAAGATATTTTCTTGTTCAGTTGAGCTAAATGTGAGGAGTTGCTTTCAGTCTACTTCCTTGAATACTGTTGTTAAGTTTTACTCGTCAACTATATTAAAATTATATTTTTACTTTTGCTCGTTTATTTTTTCAAATCAAGAAAAGACATTTTTTGTTTATGTTATCTCCTTATTATTAACTACTCATTTCCCAAATTATTTTTCAAGATCTTTTGAAATTTTAGCTTTATTATAGGTAAAATTGTGAAGTACTTCAGTATTATTTTTATTTTATTAAAGGGAATGCAAAATTAGCAACCAATAGTAATCAGAAGGAGTACAATAATGGAAAGCAATAAATAGAAATTTTATTGTATGTCTCACACAATTGATATTAGTTGTCTCATGCTCTTTTAGTCTCATAAATTTTAGGACCTCAATCTTTTACTTCTGATTCTACAAAATTATAAGACAAAAAAGATACTTTCTCCGTTCTAATTTATGTGAACCTGTTTGACTGGTACAGAGTTTAAGAAATAAATGAAGACTTTTGAAATTTGTGATCCTAAATAAATCAAAAAGGGCCAATGATAAAAACTTCTCATTAAAGATAAAATTGTAATTTTAAATTAAATTGTTGCTAAATTTAGGAAAAAGTCATTTTTTTTAGAACATACCAAAAAAAAATAGTTTCATATAAACTGAAACAAAAGGTGTATCACACCCAACTAGTGTAAGTTATAAGATACAGAATAAAATTTTTCAAAAATAAATATCTCTATGATATTACCTACCTGACTGACTTACTAAAAAAGAAAATAAATCATTCAATACGAAACGAAGAGAGTAATTTTTCGATTTGTTGGGTTTGCATTTATTGGCATACAAACTTTGCGGATGCCTATTGGTCCTAAGAGGACAATAATCGCAAAGGATATTAGTTTCTTGTGAAATCTTGAGAGCACAGCACAGGAAAATGAGAATTACACTCATGATCTTGTGCTTTCGTATTCATAATAAGTGATTCATTTATTTTAGATTTATTTATTAAGAAAATACAAAATTTTAAATAAAAATAATTAATAAGACTAAATTATTTTTAATTAAATATTGCATTATAATTTAATGTAAGGAGTAAAAAAAACTTATTAGGAATATGTACATTAGGGTATTTTTAAAAAAACAAATTAAATTTTTTCTTGATTAAATAAATGAACACTAAATTTGAACCCAAATAAAAAGACAAATTAGTCACTTATTGTGAACGGAGAAAGCAAATCAATATAAATTAGATAAATGCATATTTTTAGTTGTTCCTAAAAATAATAGCCAATAATATATATATTCAACCGACCGACTATTTTTATATTTTGCTAAATAAATTAAAGAAAGTCATGGGTGGTTAGTGGTTACGCATCCTTTTCAAGGGTTCGATACGTCATTTTAAACATTAAATATAACTAGATGTATTTAAGTCCGTGTCTATACAACTACAACTACTATCCAGTATAGTCCCACAAAGTGGAGTCTGGGGAGGGTAATATGTAGATGAGCCTTACCCCTACCCGAAAGGGCAGAGAGACTGTTTCCAATCGACCCTCGGCTCAGTGAAGGAAAGGAACAACAAACACAAAACAACAACAAAAGAGCATTAGTAGCTTCAACAGAAATAGCGTAAATAATTATCTAAACATAAGAATCATAAATAAAATAGCATGCAATAATATCAGACAGTAACTACCCTAATTAACTACCATAAGGGAGACACAATCCAATACACAAATCATCTATGGATAGCCCTGCCAAGCCTCACCCAACCCGGGTGAGGAGTACGAAAAACTCTAGGGGCCCCTATCCTACAACCCTTATACTAGACCTCCAGACTTTCCTATCAAGGGCCATGTCCTCAAAAACTCGCATTCTAGACATATCATGCCTAATCACCTCTCCCCAATACCTCTAAGGCCTCCCTCTGCCTCGCCGTGCGCCGACCATCGCCAGTCGCTCACAACTCCTCACCGGGGCATCAGGACTTCTCCTTCGTACATGCCCGAACCACCTCAGTCTCGCTTCTCGCATCTTCTCATCCACTGGGGCCACCCCCACCTTCTCTCGAATAACTTCATTCTTAATCCTATCTAACCTGGTGAGCCCGCACATCCACCTGAGCATCCTCATCTCCGCAATCTTCATCTTCTGAACATGAGAGTTCTTCACTGGCCAGCACTCCGCCCCATACAACATGGCCGGTCTAACATTAGCTCTACTAAATTTCCCCTTGAGTTTCTGTGGAACTTTCTTGTCACAAAGGACTCCTAATGCCAGCCTCCACTTTGACCACCCCGCTCCTATACGATGAGTGACGTCCCCGTGAATCTCTCTGTCCTCCTGAATCACCGACCCAAGATATTTGACACTGTCCCTCTTGGCGATGACCCGAGATCCAATCATCACGTCCTTGGCTACTTCGCTCGGCTCGGCGCTAATCTTGCACTCCAGGTATTCTGTCTTAGATCTGCTTATTCTGAAACCCTTAGACTCGAGAGCCTGTCTCCATACCTCTAACCTCTCATTAACACCGACCCTCGTCTCGTCTATCAAGACTATGTCATTAGCAAATAGCATACAGCAAGGCACATTCCCTTGAATATGTCGGGTAAGAGCATCCATCACCAAGGCAAATAAGAGAGGGCTAAGCGCCGATCCTTGATGGAGCCCCATAACCACTGGAAAATGGTCAGAGTCGTCACCCACCGTCTTAACCCTAGTCTTAGCTCCATCGTACATGTCTTTAATTACTCTGATGTAGGCTTCTGGCACGCTCTTCTCCTCCAAGCACCTCCATAGCACCTCCATTGGGACCTTGTCATACGCCTTCTCCAAGTCGATAAGCACCATATGCATGTCCTTCTTCTTATCCCTGAACTGCTCCACCAGCCTCCTGACAAGGTCGATAGCTTCTGTAGTGGAGCGACCCGCCATGAAACCGAACTGGTTCACAGATATAGATGTCATATCCCTCACCTGCGCCTCATTCACCCGCTCCCAGACCTTCATGGTATGACTTATTAATTTGATACCCCTATAGTTGTTGCAGCACTGGATGTCACCTTTGTTCTTGTACAAGGGCACCACTGTACTCCGCCTCCACTCCTCCGGCATCTTTTTGGTCCTGAAGATTTCATTGAACAACCTGGAGAGCCACTCCACTACTGACCTACCCATGTATTTCCAGAACTCTACCGGGATCTCGTCAGGCTCGGTCGCTCGACCCCTACTCATCCTACACAAAGCCCCCATGACCTCCTCCGCCCTAATGCGCCTGCAGTACCCAAGGTGTCTATGTTTCTCTGAGTTCCCCAACGCCCCTAGCTCTATGTTACGATCCCCCTTATCGTTAAGTAAGTCTCGAAAGTATGTTTGCCACCTCTACTTGACTTGAGACTCTCCCATCAGAACTCTACCATCCTCGCCCTTGATGTACCTAATTTGGTAAAGATCACGCGCCTTCCTTTCCCTTTCTTTAGCTAACCGGAATAACTTCCTGTCCCCGCCTTTCTCCCTTAATTCCTCGTACATGCAACCAAACGCCGCGTTTTTGGCTTCCGTAACCGCCATCTTTTCTTCTTTCCTCGCCGCCTTGTAGATCTCCCTGTTCGTTCTCCGTTCTTCCTCGCTTGTGCTCCATGCCATCTTAGCAAACGCCGCCTTCTTCACCTCCACTTTTCCTTGGACTACATCGTTCCACCACCAGTCACCCTGATGTTTGCCTGAATAGCCCTTTGCTACCCCGAGCATATCCCGTGCTACCTCTCTAACCAAGTTCGTCATCTCTGACCATATAACATCCGCTTCCCCAGAACTTCTCCAAGCTCCGCCCTCAGCTAACCTCCTCTCCAACTCCTGTGCTTTCTCCTTATTCAAAACACCCCATCTAATCCGCGGTTGTACCCGAGCACCCCTCCTCTTCCTCTTCACCCAGAGACCGACATCCATCACTAGGAGTCTATGAAGAGTCGAAAGGGACTCTCCCGGAATAACCTTACAGTCCTTGCACATACCCCTATCGCTCCTTCAGAGGAGGAGGTCATCAATCTGAGTCCTCGCCGCCGAACTCTTGAAGGTGACCAAATGCTCATCTCTCTTCTGAAATGTCGAGTTCGCAATCAAAAGCTCAGAAGCCCTGGCAAAATCAAGCAATGACGTGCCTCCACCGTTCCTAACCCCAAAGCCGAAGCCACCGTGCACCTCACCATAACCACCAGCGTCAGCCCCAATATGACCATTAAAGTCCCCTCTAATAACTAACTTCTCAGATTGGGGAATACTACTCACCATATCATTCAAGTGCTCCCAAAAGCGCCTTTTAACCTACTCGTCTAAGCCCGGTTGCGGCGCATAAGCACTGATGATGTTGAGGACGCAACCCCCAATAACTAACTTAATACACATTAACCTATCATTCACTCGCCTAACCTCGACCACAGACTCCCTTAGATCCCTATCAACAAAGATGCTCACTCCATTCTTACCTCACACGACCCCAGAATACCACAACTTAAATCCGTCTGCATTCCTCGCCTTCGACCCTTTCCACCTAGTCTCCTGGACACAGGCTATGTTAACCCTCCTCTTCTGAAGAACATTCGCCAACTCAATGGACTTACCCGTCAGAGTGCCTACGTTCCACGACCCGATCCTTAATCTATGAGCGTCCGCTACCCTCTTCCCACCCTTGCCTCCAGCCTACCCGCAGAACCTCTCCCAGCCCCCCTGCTCGCCCCTGCCCCCACCCCTGCCCCCCGAGGACATGACCTTACTCTATCATCTCCCGTCACGGCCACTATCCCCAACCGATTACGTAAAACAGTGATGCACCCACGTACTACAACGTAAGTCCTTGTCTATGTTACAGAAAAATAATATTTTTTTGATCTAAAATAAATAATTTTTTGGTTATTTCACCTATATTAAGAAATTTATCTTTTTATATTAATTAGTAATAAAAATGACCATATTAACATTTAATGTCTTTTCACATAAACACTCCGAACACATACTTTAATATTAATTACTCCACGGACAATAGAGGAAAAAATAATTAATTCATTCTTGAAATTTGAAAAAATCACTTATTTTGGATTACAATAAAAAAACTAAATCACTTATTTTCGACCGAAGAAAGTATGACTAATTATATCGGTATAATATAATTTAGCATTGTTGAATAATTAGTATGATAATCCAGAAGTTTTAGCCTACTCCTTTAGTTAAACTTTTTTCTTCTTAAAGCATAGATGCACCTTCCTACTCAATTAATGTACATTCCAGTTGACCAAAAAAAAAACAATTTGTTTAAACAGACTGTCGGATACAATTTGTTTATAGCATTTGCTACTACATGCATCTTTGTTACTAAGAGCAAATTGTAACTTTTTCTTAACTGAAAAAAGAAAAAGTGTCTCGATCACACATAAGAAAATATTAAGTGATTTTAGAGAGATCAAGCTTTCGGTAAATGCGGATTCATTCTTATTTATCATTAAAATAAATAACAATTAAATTTAAACGCGATTTTAAAAATATGTAAATTGATTCAACAAAGACAAGAAGGGTTGCTTTGATTGTAAGCAACCCCCACTTCCAACCAAGAGGTTGTGAGTTCGAGTCTCCCTAAGAGCAAGGTGGAAAGTTCTTGGAGGGAAGGACGCCGATGATCTATTTGAAATAGCCTCTCTACCACAAGGCAGAGATATAGTCTGGGTACACACTATCCTCCCCAGACCATACTAAGTGGGATTATACTGAGTTGTTGTTGTTGTTGTTGATTGATTCAACACAAATAATCAAAACATTACATGAATGAGTTAAAGACATCATGAATAATCAAACCAGTCGTGACGCTATGGCTAACTTGAACTTAGATTGAGCGATAGTTTTTTCCCTCGGTTGGGTCTTGGGTTCGAAGCCAATCAAGAACAAAGAACAGAAGTAAAAGAAAAAAATTTCTGTAGCAGAGAAATAATTGTGTAGTGCATTGGTATGCGTGTTACCATGTCCCTTATTGAAATAAAAGGTTCCCGTTTATATAGTAGGAGAGTTTCATCCCTAGTACAATTTTAAAAAAGATAAAGATCATCCTTTCTTGTCAATTGCTGATTGCTCTCGACGCCGGGCGAGTTATGCGCCGTGATATCCGGTGTTGTGCGTATATCATGGCCCTCTATCAATTGTGTGTAGCTGTTACCATGCTTTCCGAGGTCTCTGGGCTCGTTCTAGATTGGGGGAGGTGCTGTCTTATTAGGCTCGGTGGCGAGCACTTCGTTCGGGCCTTGATGCGAGAAGTTTCCAAGTTCAATTCCGATATCATGTAGCCATATCCTAGCTTCATTTGACACAACGGGAAATTGGGATATACATTAGCCCCGATCTTACCCGTATACAAATAGTCTCCTTGTTTCTCGGAGAGTAGATTTGCAGAAATGACAAGAAATAATAGATGAACCCAGGTTCCTTCCTTCATATGTTATAATCGAGATGACGGATAAGACAAAATATCCAATCAATCACGTTGTACGGATTTCAGATATGCGTTCGCCATGGGGTGGTCGCCTTCGAATATGAATCATCACTTATTAATTACATTTTTTCCTATAAAAGCTTTGACCTTTTATACCTCTTTCACTTTCTGACCCTAGATTTTACCCTTTGAATTTTCTAACGGCTCTCAACTTTTTCCAATCTTCATATCTTCATCTTTTATCTTCAAATCTTCATACTTATTCTTAGATTTCTACCCACATCTTCATCCTACCTTTAAACCTTCATACTGTTTTCTTTAACCTCCATGATTGTTTCTTCAAACTTTCGTACTTTTCCTTCAAATCTTCATATTATTCCTTCAAATCTTCATACTTCCATGATTAAGATGGCTAAAACTTCCAAATCAGTTCCTCATCAGGCTGCCCTTCATCTTCTCACCCGATCAATAATATCGAGGTGGCCTCTCCCGAGGTGGGTGATGCAAATCCCCCATGAAGAGATTTATCCCCGGGGCCTATTCAATCGGCGATGACATTAAGGTCTAGAAGGCCTCAACAAAACAAGACCGGGAGCAAAGGATATGAGAAATACATATGATCCTTTATTGAAGAGACCCTTCCTATAGTCCGAGAGGAGTGTAAATAGGAAGGCAAATACGTAGTTGTTCCCAGTCCTTAGGACGATATTACTACTCATGTAGAGGGGTAAGTGTTTACACTTACCGCTTCATGATGGGCCTGATAGACCTAGTAGTCCTGGCCTTTTGTAAGAGGTACGAGGTGTGCCTCGGGAAAATCCACCAGCCCATTTGGAGCATCTCAATGCCCAGAAAATAGTGGACACCTCAATGCCCAGAAAATAGTGCAAAGACCCAAGGTCTTTGATTCTGAATTGGTCATCCAGGAATAACTTGAGGGCAGAAAGTTCAGCAACATTATTACCAGTGATAATAATGTCATCCACATACACAGCCAGAACCACAAGACAACCAGGCTAGCCCTTGACAAATAAAGAGTAGTCATTCAAATAATGGACATAGCCTCTGGAGTATAGAGCATGAGACAATTTGGCATACCACTGCCTGGAAGCCTTTCTCAATCCATAAAGGGATTTCTGTAGCTTGCACACAAGAGGTGCAGAAACAGAAGGATCAGAAGAGGCAGAAACACACAAACCTGGAGGAAGCTTCATATAGACCTCCTCATCAAGGTCACCATGCAAGAAGGCATTATTAACATCAAGTTGAAAAAGACTCCAATGTTTCTTAACAGCCACAACAATCAAGCATTTAACAGTAGACATCTTGACCACATGAGAAAATGTTTCTGTGAAATCAACACCTTTAATTTGAGTGTCACCCCTAATGACAAGCCTAGCCTTGTATCTTTCAACACTACCATCAGCCTTGTATTTAATTTTATAAACCCATTTGCAGCCTATGGGCTTCTTACCAGACGGAAGTGGAACAATATCCCAAGTATGGTTGGCATCCAACGCCTCAAACTCCTTGCTCATGACATCCTGCCATGTTGGGACTAATGCATCTTGAGAATAATAGAGGGGTTCAGATTCCAAAGTAGAAGAGGATGAGGAAGAGCCAGAGAAGGAAGGTAAGTGGCAAACAAAATCATTGAGATAAGAGGGAGGATTATGTTGCCTGCCAGATCTTCTGTGTCCAGTAGGGGCAGTAGAGGAAGAAATAACATGAGGAGAATGATCAGGATTGAAAGAAGTAGTGGGGGCAGGATGATTAAGAGCAGAAAGAGGGGAGGAAGGAAGGGAAGAGGAAACAGGACTGGAGTCAGAAGGAAAAGAAGCAGGAGGAGAAGGACAAAGGGGAACAGGTAGATCAATTTCAGAACAGGGAAGCTCAGGGGAAGGAACAAAAGGAGAAGGAAAAGCAGAAGGACTAGAGGGTGTTGGAAACACGTTCTCAATGCGATATACTAAACGTGTATTCTTTTGTAGGTTTTGATGAATGACAAACAAAGCACAAATTGATATATGACGGAGTTCAAGTACAAGAGCACAAATGTTAAGATTGAAGCTCAAGAAGTTGTTTTTAATTGTTATTATTGAGTTATTCTTAAATGTGATCTTGATCCTATAACTTGACTCCATAACATGGCTTCTCTCATAAAACTATTTTCCAAAATCATGCATACTTATTTCTGTATCAAATAATTTCAAATGATGCATATTTACATTAGACAAAATGTTTTCTAAACATGCCTCAAAATCTGGGCTAAAATAATCGATTATGAACTTATGATAATCGATTGTTTCTGAGCCAAGACTGCATGACAATCGATTATGAACTAATGGTAATCGATTGTGAGTAAGACAGTGAACATCAGGTTTTTCCAAATCTGCATGATAATCGATTGTGATCAAATGCCAATCGATTGTTGTTGAGGTAAAGTTTTTCAATACTCAAAATAATCGATTATGAACTAATGGTGATCGATTATGTTGAGACAATGTCTTTCAGTGATTTTAAATTTAATTAAGTAATCGATTATGTCTTTAGATAATCGATTATCACTGAGACAGTAAGTTTTATGATTTTCAGAAAATAACAAGTAATCGATTATGTCTTTAGATAATCGATTATCACTGAGACAGTAAGTTTTATGATTTTCAGAAAATAACAAGTAATCGATTATGGCTTTAAATAATCGATTATCACTGAGACAGTAAGTTTCATGATTTTCAGAAAATAACAAGTAATCGATTGTTGCAAAGGACAATCGATTGTTGAAGCTGACCGTTGTCAAATGATTTTCAAATACCTCAAAGTAATCGATTATTGGCTTTCATATAATCGATGTTTTGCTTAAAATCTGGAAATGATTTTTAGAACGTTGCTGAGGTAATCGATTATAGATTTTATATAATCGATGTTTTGCTTAAAATCCGGAAATGATTTTTAGAACGTTGCCAATATAATCGATTATGGATTTGGTGTAATCGATTATCTGTTTTTGAATTTTGCCAGTAATCGATTATGGATTGTAAGTAATCGATTATTAAGCGTAAAATCTGGGATTGATTTTTGATCTGACTGGCAGATAATCGATTGTTCGGTCTTGACAATCGATTATCACTGAGTAAATTCAGCAATTCTTAATTGGCAATTAGACAACGGTAAGACCAAGTTTTGCACCTATAAATACAGCTTCAACTCAGTGTTTTACACACAACAACATACACTAACTGATCATTACATTGCTTTAAGCTTTCATTCAATTGTTCATCATTTTCTACTCATTTCATAAAGCTTTTGAGAGCCATATTATTGTTCAAAGTTGTTGTGATCTTGAGCGTATTATTTTACTCATATCTACTCATCAAGGAGTACCTTTGTTAAGTGAGTGTTCAAGTATTTCAAATACTTGTAAGAGAATTTTGATTCTCTTGTGTTGAGGAACTTGTGCTTCCTCTATTGAAGTCTTTGGGATTGTATCCCCGAGCAAGTGAAGTCTTTGGGATTGTATCCCCGAGCAAGTGAAGTCTTTGGGATTGTATCCCCGAGCAAGTGAAGTCTTTGGGATTGTATCCCCGAGCAAGTGAAGTCTTTGGGATTGTATCCCCGAGCAAGTGAAGTCTTTGGGATTGTATCCCCGAGCAAGTGAAGTCTTTGGGATTGTATCCCCGAGCAAGTGAAGTCTTTGGGATTGTATCCCCGAGCAAGTGAAGTCTTTGAGGTGAGGAACCTCCGAGCAAGTGAAGTCTTTGAGATTGTATCTCCGAGCAACTGTAAAGGTTTGTTAAGCACCCGTAAGCTTGACAAGTTAGTAGAAAATCTCGAGAGAGTCTCTCGGGGACTGGACTAACTACTGTTGTGGCCAACCAGGATATATCCTTGTGTAAGTTATTTTTATTGCACTTATTTACTTCCTGTAAAATTTAAATTCCGCAAGAAAACGCTAAATTTCATTAAAACGCTATTCACCCCCCCTCTAGCGTAGAGCGTTATTTCTAACAATTGGTATCAGAGCCCAACTCTCTGAAAAACTTAACAGTTTGACAGAACCATCCATGGCTTCTACTCTAGATTTTTTTGCAGGAATAGGTGAAGGTGAATGCGACACGTCGCCTCCAAAATTGGGTGAAAACAACTACTCAGTTTGGAAAGAACGAATGAGAGTTTTTACGATAGCAAACGACCTCTATCTATGGCAAATCATCAAGCATGGAAATCAAATGACGACAAAAGTTGGGAAAGCCAAGGTAAGTGAATACAACACTAATGCGATAAATATGTTGTATAAATCCTTGAACCAGGAAATCTGGCGAAAAATCTCCCACTACAAAACTGCTAAGGAAATGTGGGATAAGCTTGAAGAAATTCATGAAAGAACATCTCAAGTGGAAAAATGCTCAAATGATGAATCAAATATCAGATGTCTGATGGCCGACAAAGGAAACAACGAAGAAGAGGTAAGTATCTCTAATTCTCACTCGTTCAAAGAATTACAAAATGCATATGAAGATTTGTATGGTGAATTTGGTAATGCTGTCAAAATGATTAGAGATTTGAAGAAATCACTTTCCCAGCAAGAATTAGATTTTCAGAAAAATCTCTCTTTAAAAGAAAAGGATTTTGAAGAACGTCTCTTATTGAAAGAAAAAGAGTTCAAAAATCAACTTTCTTTAAAACAAAAAGTTTTTGAAAATCTGTCTCTTGATAACGAGAATCTTGTAAAAGAAAATCAGTTTTTGCAAAATGATAGTGTAGAACTTAGACAAGTCATTAAGACTATGCATGAAGCTTCTTATATTGATAAATGCTCTACTTGTACTTCCTGCGACTCTTTGAAGTTAGAAAACGCAGAACTTAGGAAAACTTTAGAATCACTTAGTGTAAACGTTCCTAAGACTGTTGAGGAAAAGGAAACGTCTAAGATTAATCAACGGCATAAAAGCAAAAATCACATTAGAAATTTTACTGCTCCACCTAGAAATAACTCTAGGGCTGTAAACGAGTCTAGGACAAATTCCTTTAGACCACCTAGACACTACGCTAGGATGTATGAAAACAAGTCTAGGGCTAATAATTCTAGAACACCTAGATACAATTCTAGAAATTGGTACAATGAGTCTAGAATTAACCACTTTAGATCACCTAGAAAGAATTCTAGGATGATTGTTAACGAATCTAGGATAAATCACCCTAGACAACCTAGAAATGATTCTAGAAATTTCAACGCATCTAGGAATGACTATAGATCACCCAGAACGTATTTTGCTCCACCTAGACACAGGCACAATCCGAACGCAACATGTCATTACTGCAATCGTATAGGTCACATTGCACCGATGTGTTTCGCAAGCATAGAGACTTCTCGTATGACTATAATCATTATTTGTCTAACCCCCAAGGACCCAAGATGGCATGGGTACCTAAAGAATATTAAATTGTTTTGTAGGTGTGCTTGAAGGGATCAAGTGTACTATGGTACCTTGATAGTGGATGCTCCAAACATATGACGGGAGATGAATCCAAATTCCTTCAACTAGAGCACAAAGAAGGAGGAAACGTCATTTTCGGCGACAACAATAAAGGAAAAATAATCGGCATCGGATCGGTTGGTAAGGAAGAAAACTCCTCTATTAAACATATATTGCTTGTGAAAGGATTGAAGCATAATCTCTTGAGCATAAGCCAATTATGTGACAAGGGAAATCTTGCTCTATTTGATTCGGATGAATGTCTTTTGTTTAGACGTAGTGACTTCAAGATCATACTGCGTGGTTTTAGAATTGATAATATCTATATGGTTGATCTTACAAACTCCTCTCCCGAATATGTTGATTGCTTAATGAGCAAAGAGGATAATACTTGGTTGTGGCATCGTAGATTAGCACACATGAACATGCATCTTTTAAATAAATTGCTTTCTCAAAACTTAGTAGTTGGTCTTCCCAATTTAAAGTTTGAAAATGATTCTATGTGTGATTCTTGTCAAAAAGGGAAGCAAACCAAAGCATCTTTTAAATCCAAAAATATTGTTTCAACTTCTAGACCTTTACAATTACTTCATATGGATTTATTTGGACCTTCTCGTATTGAAAGTCTAGGAAGAAATAAATATGCTTTTGTAATTGTTGATGACTTTTCTAGATTTACATGGACGTTATTTCTTGCAAATAAAAGCGATGCTTTTCAAAATTTCAAGTATTTTCTTAAACGTGTTCAAAACGAAAAGGAATCTACCGTCACTTCAATTAGAAGTGATCATGGGGGAGAGTTTGATCACAATCTCTTTGCGGATTTTTGTGACGAACTCGGAATCGAGCATACCTTTTCCGCTCCACGTACACCACAACAAAATGGGGTGGTGGAAAGGAAAAATAGGTGTCTCGAAGAGATGGCAAGAACCATGCTCGACGAAGCTAAGATTCCCAAACATTTTTGGGCGGACGCCGTGAGTACCGCTTGCTATGTTTTAAATAGAGTAGCAATTCGACCGATACTCTTGAAAACCCCATATGAACTGTATAAGGGTAGAAAACCCAATATTTCCCACTTACGTGTTTTTGGTTGTAAATGTTTTGTTCATAATAACGGCAAAGACCAATTAGGTAAATTTGATGCAAAATCGGATGAAGCTATTTTCATTGGTTATTCCTCACGTAGTAAAGCATATAGGGTCTTTAACAAAAGAACCCAAATTGTGGAGGAATCCCCACATGTTGTGTTTTCCGAAGATAATGCTCGCTTGGCGAGAAAGGATTGTGGTTTTGATCTTGCAGATATCTTGAGTAATTTGAAAAACAAAATACATGAAGAACTGCCAAAGGAAAACAATGATGAAATTATAGAACAATCAACGGAAGAAGCTCCACAATTGGAAAGTGAAACAAAAGAACAAAAGGAATGGAGGACGATCAAAGATCACCCTCTTGATCAAGTAATCGGCGATGTTGGAGGAAAGGTAAGTACTCGAAACTCCCTTAAAAACACCTTAGAACTTACTGCTTTTGTTTCTCAAATTGAACCCAAAACCATCTCTGAAACAATTGGGGATGAATTTTGGACCTTGGCAATGCAAGAGGAGCTTAACCAATTCGAACGAAATGACGTTTGGGATTTGGTGCCAAGACCCGAAGATCATACCATAATTGGTACGAAATGGGTTTTTCGCAACAAACTAGATGAAAATGGTATAATCACTAGAAACAAAGCTAGGCTTGTGGCTCAAGGCTACAATCAAGAAGAAGGTATTGATTATGAGGAGACTTATGCTCCAGTAGCTAGATTAGAAGCTATTCGCTTATTGCTTGCTTTCGCTTCCTCTATGAATTTTGTCTTATATCAAATGGATGTGAAAAGTGCGTTTTTAAATGGTTTTATTGAAGAAGAAGTTTATGTCAAACAACCCCCTGGTTTTGAAAACTTTAAATATCCCAATCATGTTTTCAAACTCAAAAAGGCTCTCTATGGTTTAAAACAAGCTCCCCGAGCTTGGTATGATAGGTTGAGTAAATTTCTTTTGAAAAATGATTTCATTAGGGGAAAAGTTGACACAACTCTCTTTGTCAAACACAAAAACAATGATATTTTATTAGTTCAAATATATGTAGATGACATTATATTTGGTGCCACTAACAATGCTTTATGCAAGGAATTTTCCAATCTAATGACTAGCGAATTTGAGATGTCTATGATGGGGGAATTAACCTTCTTTTTGGGACTACAAGTAAAACAAATGAAGGAAGGTACATTCATTTGCCAAGCCAAATATTGCAAAGAATTGCTTAAACGCTTTGATATGAACAATGCAAAAGAAATGGCAACTCCCATGAGCACATCCGATCATCTAGACAAAGATGAAAAAGGTAAGGAAGTCGACACCAAAAAATATCGAGGTATGATTGGCTCTCTACTTTATCTTACTGCTAGTCGTCCGGACATCATGTTTAGCGTGTGCTTATGCGCTCGTTATCAATCATGTCCGAAGGAGTCTCACCTTTCGGCGGTAAAACGAATTTTACGGTATCTTGTTGGTACCTCAAATGTGGGTCTATGGTACCCCAAAGGCTCTTCATGCCAACTCATTGGCTATTCCGATTCTGATTTTGCTGGATGCAAATTGGACCGCAAGAGCACTAGTGGCACTTGCCATTTGCTCGGTAGCTCTCTCGTTTCTTGGTTTAGCAAGACACAAGTAAGTGTTGCGTTGTCCACAACCGAGGCTGAATATGTAGCCGCGGGGAGTTGTTGCGCTCAAATCCTATGGATGAAACAACAACTCTTGGACTATGGCCTAAGACTTGATCAAAATTCCTCTTAGATGTGATAAAACTAGTGCCATATGCTTGACAAAGAACCTCGTTCTTCATTCGCGAACAAAACACATTGAAGTTAGACATCATTTTATTAGAGATCACGTTCTCAAAGGCGATGTCGAAATTGAATTTGTTGAAACTAAAAGCCAATTGGCAGACATCTTTACAAAGCCTTTGGATAAAGAGTCCTTCTTCCGAATTCGCAATGAACTCGGGATCCTTGACTCCACATTGATCTAAGTCATGCATTGCATTTTTTTTCTTTTCTAACTTGAGCATCGGAGGCGTCTAACTTCTTTTTGCAGGTATCGCCCTACAGAAAAAGAAAATTTTATTTGGGCAAACCGCAAATCATCGGACATATAATCGATTATCCCGTATCAATAATCAATTGTCACCCCTTTAATTTTCAATAAATAAACCTTGTTTTGTTTCGTCTTTGTGTATCTTTCCTTACTATTTTTTGCTAATGGCAAAAGGGGGAAGATAACGGGATAACGGGTATGCACCACCTCTAAATCGCTTAGTTGCTTATAAGCTTAAATTGAGGGGGAACTCTTAAATTGAGGGGGAACAAGAACAAATATGCATACTTGTTACTTGTCTTGAATCTTCAATATTATTTGTCAAAATTGCATATCCCGCTTAATGTTTGCCATTATCAAAAAGGGGGAAATTGTTGGAAACACGTTCTCAATGCGATATACTAAACGTGTATCTTTTGTAGGTTTTGATGAATGACAAACAAAGAACAAATTGATATATGACGGAGTTCAAGTACAAGAGCACAAATGTTAAGATTGAAGCTCAAGACGTTGTTTTTAATTGTTATTATTGAGTTATTCTTAAATGTGATCTTGATCCTATAACTTGACTCCATAACATGGCTTCTCTCATAAAACTATTTTCCAAAATCATGCATACTTATTTCTGTATCAAATAATTTCAAATGATGCATATTTACATTAGACAAAATGTTTTCTAAACATGCCTCAAAATCTGGGCTAAAATAATCGATTATGAACTTATGATAATCGATTGTTTCTGAGCCAAGACTGCATGACAATCGATTATGAACTAATGGTAATCGATTGTGAGTAAGACAGTGAACATCAGGTTTTTCCAAATCTGCATGATAATCGATTGTGATCAAATGCCAATCGATTGTTGTTGAGGTAAAGTTTTTCAATACTCAAAATAATCGATTATGAACTAATGGTGATCGATTATGTTGAGACAATGTCTTTCAGTGATTTTAAATTTAATTAAGTAATCAATTATGTCTTTAGATAATCGATTATCACTGAGACAGTAAGTTTTATGATTTTCAGAAAATAACAAGTAATCGATTATGTCTTTAGATAATCGATTATCACTGAGACAGTAAGTTTTATGATTTTCAGAAAATAACAAGTAATCGATTATGGCTTTAAATAATCGATTATTACTGAGATAGTAAGTTTCATGATTTTCAGAAAATAACAAGTAATCGATTGTTGCAAAGGACAATCGATTGTTGAAGCTGACCGTTGTCAAATGATTTTCAAATACCTCAAAGTAATCGATTATTGGCTTTCATATAATCGATGTTTTGCTTAAAATCTGGAAATGATTTTTAGAACGTTGCTGAGGTAATCGATTATAGATTTTATATAATCGATGTTTTGCTTAAAATCCGGAAATGATTTTTAGAACGTTGCCAATATAATCGATTATGGATTTGGTGTAATCGATTATCTGTTTTTGAATTTTGCCAGTAATCGATTATGGATTGTAAGTAATCGATTATTAAGCGTAAAATCTGGGATTGATTTTTGATCTGACTGGCAGATAATCGATTGTTCGGTCTTGACAATCGATTATCACTGAGTAAATTCAGCAATTCTTAATTGGCAATTAGACAACGGTAAGACCAAGTTTTGCACCTATAAATACAGCTTCAACTCAGTGTTTTACACACAACAACATACACTAACTGATCATTACATTGCTTTAAGCTTTCATTCAATTGTTCATCATTTTCTACTCATTTCATAAAGCTTTTGAGAGCCATATTATTGTTCAAAGTTGTTGTGATCTTGAGCGTATTATTTTACTCATATCTACTCATCAAGGAGTACCTTTGTTAAGTGAGTGTTCAAGTATTTCAAATACTTGTAAGAGAATTTTGATTCTCTTGTGTTGAGGAACTTGTGCTTCCTCTATTGAAGTCTTTGGGATTGTATCCCTGAGCAAGTGAAGTCTTTGGGATTGTATCCCCGAGCAAGTGAAGTCTTTGGGATTGTATCCCCGAGCAAGTGAAGTCTTTGGGATTGTATCCCCGAGCAAGTGAAGTCTTTGGGATTGTATCCCCGAGCAAGTGAAGTCTTTGGGATTGTATCCCCGAGTAAGTGAAGTCTTTGAGGTGAGGAACCTCCGAGCAAGTGAAGTCTTTGAGATTGTATCTCCGAGCAACTGTAAAGGTTTGTTAAGCACCCGTAAACTTGACAAGTTAGTAGAAAATCTCGAGAGAGTCTCTCGGGGACTGGACTAACCACTGTTGTGGCCAACCAGGATATATCCTTGTGTAAGTTATTTTTATTGCACTTATTTACTTCCTGTAAAATTTAAATTCCGCAAGAAAACGCTAAATTTCATTAAAACGCTATTCACCCCCCCTCTAGCGTAGAGCGTTATTTCTAACAGAGGGAACATCAGAAGCAGAGTCAAAAGGAAAGCATGTTTCATGATAAATAACATCCCTGGACACAAAACACTTCTTAGTAGTTAGGTCATATAGCGTGTAACCCTTTTTGGCAAAGGGATATCCCAGAAAAACACAAGAAATAGCTCTAGGTTTCAGCTTATCTCTTTGTGGGATTGGAACAGTGGCATAGGCAAGACAGCCAAATGCCCTTAAATGTGAATAAGGAGGGGCCTTGCCATACAATATTTCATAAGGAGATTTGTTGTGAAGGATTCTGGATGGAATCCTATTAAGAAGGTAGGTGGCAGTCAATAAACAGTCCCCCCAAAAATGAATAGGTAATTTGAATTGGAAAAGTAAAGCTCTGCATGCTTCAAGGAGGGTCCTATATTTTCTTTCTACAACACCATTTTGTTGAGGAGTGTGGGGACAGGTAGTTTGATGAATAATGCCCTGTTGGTTGAAGAAAGAAATACCAGCAAGACTAGACCCCAATTCCAAAGCCTTATCACTTCTGATAGTTTGTACAGTAGCATTAAATTGAGTCTTAACCTACACAAAAAGGACTTAAGAAGGCTGAAAGCATTGCTTTTAGACCCCAGTAAATGTGTCCAGGTTGCTCTAGAAAAATCATCAACTATAGTAAGAAAGTATCTTGAGCCAGAAGAGGTAGGTGTGTGATAAGGGCCCCAAGTGTCTACAAGAATCAGTTGGAAAGGTCTACAGGTACTGATTGAACTGTCATGAGAAGGAAGTCTAGTTTGCTTAGCCATGGGACAAATAGAACAAGGAAATGGTTGTTTGGAAGCAAAAGGAAAAGACAAAGGAGAAATGTGTTTCATGCTTGCAAATGGAATGTGAGCCAGTCCTAAGTGCCAAATGTAATTCATGTCATTTGCATCAGGTTTATTATTACAAATGGAACTATTTACATTGGAATTCAAAACAACAGAATTAAGGTCATACGAACAAACAGGAGTACAAGAATCAGAAATGGAGCATACAGAAGTAGAGGAACAACGATAAACAGAAGAAGGTGAAGAGGGCACCCAAGAAAATTTGTACAGACTAGCCTCCTCTTTACCAAGATCCAGAGGCTTCTTCAGAGAAGGGGCCTGTAACATGTGAAGGAAACAGGAAGTTGCAGTAAACATGACAATATAGTGCAACTGTTTTACTAGTTTGTGGACAGAAATTAAATTGTGTTTGAAAGAGGGAACAAACACTACATTATGAAAAGTGATGGAGGGAGTTAAAGCAAAAGATCCTGTGGAAGTCACTTTTACTTTATATCCATTAGGAAGAGTTACAAGATAAGGCACAAGCAAAGGTGTGATATAAAAGAGCAAGTTCTGATTAGATGTCATACGATCAGAAGCCCCTGAATCTATTATCCAGGAGACAGAAGCAATATGAGTAAGTAGACAGAGTTTGGAATCATAAATATGACTCTCAGTAAGCATAGTACCAGCAAAGTTGGCAGCACACATGGGAGGAGAGGTCTGAGCAGGAGAAGTCTGAGCAGTGGAGTCACCAAATTTGGACTGTTGCAGCTGATTCATCAATTGATCATAATGTTGCCTGCTCAATCCAGGGATTACAGAATCATGTCCATCCACATGTTGGATAGATGAATTACCCTCAATGTGATTTCCAGAAGCATGAGAATTGAGTCCATCAGAAGAAGGGAAGGAGGTGAAATCAACACCAGTGGTTACATGGGCAGTAGTAGTTCTCTTCCCTTTGTTAAACCTGATGCTTTGAGGAAATCCATGAAGTTTGTAACTCTTATCAATTAAGTGCCCAGAATTCTTGCAATATCTATAGAAGAGAGGTCCTCTGGATTGATCAAAAGTAACTCTCTGGGCATACTGTCTGAGAGGAGAAGAGTTGGGCAATGCAACTTGACTGAAAGAAGGTGTAGAAGTTTTGTGTGTTTTGACACTGAAGGACATAGAGTCAGGATTGAACTGGGAAATAGACTGAACTTGTCTTTGTTTTTCATCATTGAGGAGAATGTTATAAACACTGTCAAGATTAGGAGGAGGCTGCATCATCAGCAAGTTTCTCCTCATCCCCATATATGTCTCATTAAGGCCTATGAGGAATTGAAACACCTTATTCTCCTCATCCTCCTTTATGATGCCAGGTTTGGCATCATAAATACATCTCTGGCCATGATTTGTGCATACTGCTCTTAACTCATCCCATAACTCTTTGAGTTTGTTAAAATAGGATGCTATATCTAGAGGTCCTTGAGAAGAATGAGAGAGTTCTCTTTTAAGTTCAAAAATTTTGGTCCTATTGGTTGTGCCATATCTGGCTTCGAGTTGTGCCCATATACTCTGTGCAGTCTTAGAATATTGCACACTCTCAGCTATTTGAGGAGACAGAGATGCAGTCAACCAGGAAATTACCATATTATTGCATCTGTCCCATAATTTCTGTTCTGCCAAGTTAGTATTTGGTCTAGGACAGGTACCGTCAACCAAACCAATTTTGTTCTTAGCGGACAAGGCAACTATCATCTTCCTCTTCCAACCCCCATAACCACTACCCGAAAAGGAAAACACCAGGAACATCAGAAGAGTAAACAAAGAGAGGGCTTGTAGGATCAATAGGTGAGGGATTAGTAGGGTTCATATTTGTCATCAGAAACAGAACAACAATGATGAGAGGAAATTGATTCAATAAATGTAAACTACACGATACAACAAATTTTCCAGAAAAAAAAACACATGCAAGCTCTAATCGAGAGTGAAAATAGGGTTACCCGACTTCTACGCTATCGGAGAAGAACGACCATCAAAATTTTAGAGAAAACCCTAGCTTTCAGAGAAAACCCTAGCTTTTAGAGAAACCGTTGGAATCAAACATGAGAGGTGTCGAAAGTTCACCCTAAACACCGGCGCTTGAAGAAGCAACAACAATCCACAAGAAACTGAAATCATCTCCGATTCTCAAAAAAAATCCAGAATCACCTCCAACAAGTCGAAAAATCCATAAATTACCACCGATAATTCAATAAAATTGAACCGGAAGAACCGAGAAGAGAAATAATACATCCGAGAAGGAGAACCATGCTCTGATACCATATAAACATGGAGGATCGGATATGAAGAAGAAGAGAGAGAGAGAGAGATTGAGAGAGAGAGAGAGAGAGAGAGAGAGAGAGAGAGAGAGAGAGAAATAATCTGCTTTCTGAATTGATAAAATTGAACAAATGAAAATAACTGTGTCTTTCTAGAATACTCTGACCCTATATCGAATAGGTCAGACTTTACAAACGGACTGGGCCAAAACAGACCCGAAACTAAAACAGGCCCAAAATAAAATAGTAACCCAATGTGCAGTATACATACAATATACAATAATGATACAATAAAAATACAACAATTATTAATGCATGTGTTTAGGCTTAGAAGCTAAGTTGTCTTTTAGCTCAACAATAACCCATGATGATTGAATCACATGGTAATGTAATAGGGCCATTACTTGGCAGCCCAAACTCTTCTTCAGACATGCTTAAAAGTTGCATTTTCAAGATACGCCAAAGGAATGACAAATGTAATATTGATTACTCAGTGATATATTATGTTTTGCTGGTAAAAGATAAACTTATAGCCGAGGGTCTATCAGAAACAGTCTCTCTGCCCTTCCGGGTAGGGATAAGGCTGCGTACATCCTACCCTCCCCAGACCCCACTTGTGGGATTACACTGGGTTGTTGGTACAAGATAAACTCAGGTTAAGCTGCCTGCCTCGTCAGATAAATAGGAGTTCCTTAAGAATTAGTTGCAAGATCTGGGATTGCTTTCTGTAGCCTCCTTGCAGTTAATCAATTTACTTTCCTGTCTCCCGGGGTTGGGTGAGGCTTGGCAGGGCTATCCATAGATGATTTGTGTATTGGATTGTGTCTCCCTTACAGTAGTTATTTTTGGTAGTTAGTGTTTGATATTATTGCATGTTATTTTATTTATGGTTCTTATGTTTAGATAATTATATACGCTATTTCTGCTGGAGTTACTAATGCTCTTTTGTTTTGTTATTGTTTTTGTTTTTGTTTTTCCTTTCCTTCACTGAGCCGAGGGTCGATTGGAAACAGCCTCTCTGCCCTTTCGGGTAGGGTTAAGGCCCGTCTACACATTACCCTCCCCAGACCCCACTTTGTGTGACTATACTGGGTAGTCGTCGTTGTTGTTGTTGTTAGGTGTTTATGCACTGGCTGATACTATGACACGATTACTTAGAGTTCCTTCATGATTGTTTTATCTTTCAGGCACAGATGTTCTCGAGCCCAGTTAGCTGCTGCTTCCAATTGTTTTTTTTAGTAAACAACTGCATTTTATTACAACATAACATGTCCCAAATGTTGAAAAGAGAGTACTGCATCAGTTACAACCCAACTTGATAAAAACAGAATCTCAAGAAGCCATATGTAAGAGCGAAATAGAAAATTTATCTAGATTACGAGCTAGCACATTCTAAGTTCTAGGAATATATATAATGTTGATACCTTCAAAAGAGCTCATCAACTTCTTATGCAACATTTGTACCAACATTCTTTGTATTCGATAGTATATAAACCTTTGACCAACCTTTAGTAACGCTCTTTCCAAAGCCTCGCGAATTGCTTGTGCTTCAGCAGTTATGTCCTTTCCTACAAATTGAATAGGGGTGCCAACGGCATGACGCAAATCCATAGCTGCCATTCCTATGCTTGCCCTTTTCTTTTCCACTTGTAAACCTGCATCTGTGAAAACAACAATCCTATCTTCAGCCCGAATGATATTTTCATCATTGATCCTATTAGTTATACAAGTCAACACAATGTGAAGCTAGAAAAACATCGGCATATTCACGTAAATCAAACAAAGCCTTGTTAATAAGCTGCTTCCGAATGTTTGAGAATGTAACTGAATCCTGCAATTTCTCAGCCGATAAAACCAAAACCAGGTCTCAACAGATGCTTGCAATATGGAAAAACTATATCTAGACATAGCATGCGCTATTTCAGTTAGCTCATAACTTTGACGTAAACAAGAAATAATATCTGGATCAATTGTCACACAAACCACCTGACAGAATCAAGTGATCTAAGTAAACTGGACTAAGTAATGGAATCAAGTAGGAACATTTAGAATGGTGCATTTATGTAGACTTACAAGATCATAGTTCTACAGCATACACATATTGATATGAAGAGTAAATCAAGAATCAAATTCAAAAAACTTATGGAGCATATAAAATAAGATCTTTGTGCAAATCCAGTTATCTGCATTGTTTGTATTTCTCTTTTCTTTTGTGACACCTCTCTCTATGGGTTAAAAAGAGTTACAAGTATCACTGGTATATTTGCAACTATTTTGCGCTTCCTTTAGACTGGGTGGGGTTGGCTGCATCAAAACAAGGTTATGTAATTTGTGGGGTCCAGCCCACTTATTAAGGATGAAAACTTCTTCCTTGGTTCTTCATTTTCAATATAGGCAGCAGTAGCCCACGTTTTCTTTGTCTGTCAAAGAAAGTAGGCAGCAGAATATTGAAATGTCAAATTAAGTTGACAATGTTTTGCCAATAAATTGAGAGAAAGAAAAAGAGTAAGGTTTCACAGATAGGGTATAAGAAAATAGTCTGTGAGGAAAATAGATAGTGAGCGATATTGTAGCAAGGTGGAATATCAAAAGAGGGTTATTTCTTTTCAGTGTTGTAGTGGTCTTTGGAGTATTTTACTCGGACCTACAAAGTGTAAAAATTCCTTACTATAATGATATCAGTTGCTCCTCTCAGAGCCGTGGTTTTTCCCTTATTCAGAAGGGTTTTCCACGTAAAAACCTTGGTGTCATTGTTACTCTTTTATTCTTGTTAATTACCGTATCTCGGTGCTACATTATTATTCCGCTTTTATTACCGTGAATATTATTTTGGTAGGGGGTTTATTCCCAACAACTGGTATCAGAGCACAAGTTCTGCTCGTTCACTAAAATACCATTCACTGTCGGTAGTACTATACTCGGTGAAAAATAAAAATGTCCGGAGTAAAGTACGAGGTAGCTAAATTCAACGGAGATAACGGTTTTTCGACATGGCAAAGAAGGATGAGGGATCTGCTCATCCAACAAGGATTACACAAGATACTAGTTGGTAATGCCAAAAAGCCTGATACCATGAAAGTTGAGGATTGGGCTGACTTGGATGAAAGAGTTGCTAGTGCAATCAGGTTGCACTTATCGGATGATGTGGTAAATAACATCATTGATGAAGACACTGCACGTGGAATTTGGACAAGGTTGGAAAGCCTATACATGTCCAAAACACTGTCAAATAAATTGTACCTGAAGAAGCAGTTATACACCCTACACATGGGTGAAGGTATGAATATTTTATCGCATTTAAATGTGTTTAACGGATTAATCACACAGCTTGCCAACCTCAGAGTAAAAATCGAGGAGGAAGATAAATCCATCTTGCTATTGAACTCGTTGCCATCTTCGTACAATAATCTGGCAACAACCATCCTGCACGGTAAGAATACTATTGAGTTGAAAGATGTCACATCGGCTCTTTTACTCAATGAGAAGATGAGAAAGAAGCATGAAAATCAAGGACAGGCTCTTATCACAGAAGGTAGAGGCAAAAGTTATCAAAGGAGTTCGAGCAACTATGGTAGATTCGGAGCTCGTGGAAAGTCAAAGAATCGATCCAAAACAAAAGCTAGAAATTTCTACAACTGTGATCAACCTGGTCACTTCAAAAGAGATTGCCCAAATCCAAGGAAGGGCAAATGTGAAACTAGTGGCCAGAAGAATGACGACAACACAGCTGCCATGGTGCAAAACAATGACAATGTTGTCCTCTTTATAAATGAGGAAGAGGAATGCATCCACCTGTCAGGTCCAGAGTCGAAATGGGTGGTTGACACAGCGGCATCTTACCATGCCACACCGGTAAGAGATCTTTTTATTAGATATGTAGCAGGTGATTTCGGCACCGTGAGAATGGGTAACACGAGTTACTCAAAGATTGCGGGGATTGGTGACATTTGTACCAAGAAATGTCAGATGCACATTGGTTCTAGATGATGTGCGACATGTACCTGATTTGCGAATGAACTTGATCTCGGGAATTGCTTTGGACCGAGATAGATACGAGAACTATTTTGCAAATCAAAAGTGGAGACTCACCAAGGGATCATTGGTGATTGCAAAGGGAGTTGCTCGTGGCACGTTGTACCGGACAAATGCATAAATATGCCAAGGTGAATTGAATGCGGCACATGATGAGATTTCTGCAGATTTGTGGCATAAAAGAATGAGTCATATGAGCGAGAAGGGATTGCTGATTCTGGACAAGAAATCACTTATTTCTTATGCCAAAGGTACAACAATAAAACCCTGTGACTACTGTTTATTTGGTAAGCAGCATAGAGTTTCATTTCAGACATCGTCTAGAAGTAAATTGAATAACTTGATTTAGTATATTCTGATGTTTGTGGCCCAATGGAAATTGAATCAATGGGCGGTAACAAATATTTTGTTACTTTTATTGATGATGCTTCACGAAAATTGTGGGTTTATATTTTGAAAACCAAAGATCAGGTGTTTCAAGTTTTCCAGAAGTTCCATGCTCTAGTAGAAAGGGAGACAGGTCAAAAGCTAAAGCGTCTCTGAAGTGACAATGGAGGTGAGTACACTTCAAGGGAATTTGAAGAGTACTGTTCAAGTCATGGGATCAGACATGAAAAGACACTTCCTGGAACCCCACAGCACAATGGTGTAGCAGAGAGGATGAACCGCACTATTGTGGAGAAGGTGAGAAGCGTTCTCAGAATGGCTAAATTACCAAAGTCATTCTGGGAGAAGCAGTTCAAACAACATGTTACCTGATCAATAGGAGTCCATCAGTTCCATTGGCATTTTACATCCCAGAGAGAGTTTGGACCAATAAGGAGGTGTCCTATTCGCATCTGAAGGTGTTCGGTTGCAGAGCTTTTGCACATGTACCAAAAAAACAGAGAACAAAGCTGGATGATAAATATGTTCCTTGCATATTTATAGGATATGGAGATGAAGAGTTCGGGTATAGATTGTGGGATCCTGTAAAGAAGAAGGTCATCAGAAGCAGAGATGTAGTCTTCCGAGAAAGTGAAGTTGGACTTGCTGCCGATATGTCAGAAAAGGCGAAGAATGATATAATTCCTAACCTTGTTACTATTCCTTCTACTTCTAACAATCCCACAACTGTATAAAGTACGACCGACGAGGTTGCCGAGCAGGGGGAGCAACCTGGTGATGTTATTGAGCAGGGGGAGCAACTTGATGAAGGTGTCGAGGAAGTGGAGCACCCCAATCAGGAAGAAGAACAACCTCAACCTCTGAGGAGATCGGAGAGGCCAAGGGTAGAGTCATGCAGGTACCCTTCCACAGAGTATGTCCTCATCAATGATGAGGGGGAGCCAGAAAGTCTTAAGGAGGTGATGTCCCATCCAGAAAAGAACCAGTGGATGAAAGCTATGCAAGAAGAGATGGAATCTCTACAGAAAAATGGTACGTACAAGCTGGTTGAACTTCCAAAGGGTAAAAGACCACTCAAATGCAAATGGGTCTTTAAACTCAAGAAAGATGGAAAGGGCAAGCTGGTCAGATACAAAGCTCGATTGGTGGTTAAAGGCTTCGAATAGAAGAAAGTTATTGATTTTGATGAAATTTTCTCACCTGTTGTCAAAATGACTTCTATTCGAACAATTTTGAGCTTAGCAGCTAGCCTAGATCTTGAAGTGGAGCAGTTGGATGTGAAAACTGCATTTCTTCATGGAGATTTGAAAGAAGAGATTTATATGGAGTAGCCATAAGGATTTGAAGTAGCTGGAAAGAAACACATGGTGTGTAAATTGAATAAGAGTCTTTAGGGATTAAAACAGGCACCAAGGCAGTGGTACATGAAGTTTGACTCATTCATGAAAAGTCAAACATACATAAAGACCTATTCTGATCCATGTGTATACTTCAAAATATTTTCTGTGAATAATTTTATTATATTGTTGTTGTATGTGGATGACATGTTAATTGTAGGAAAAGACAAGGGGTTGATAGCAAAGTTGAAGGGAGATCTGTCCAAGTCATTTGATATGAAGGACTTGGGCCCAGCACAACAAATTCTAGGGATGAAGATAGTTCGAGAGAGAACAAGTAGAAAGTTGTGGCTATCTCAGGAGAAGTACATTGAACGTGTACTAGAATGCTTCAACATTAAGAATGCTAAGCCAGTCAGCACACCTCTTGCTAGTCATCTAAAATTGAGCAAAAAGATGTGTCCTACAACAGAGAAGGAGAAAGGGAATATGGCTAGAGTTCCTTATTCTTCAGCAGTCGGAAGCTTGATGTATGTAATGGTATGTACTAAACCTGATATTGCTCACGCAATTGGTGTTGTCAGCAGGTTTCTTGAAAATCCTAGAAAGGAACATTAGGAAGAAGTCAAGTGGATACTCAGGTACCTGAGAGGCACCACGGGAGATTGTTTGTGCTTTGGAGGATCTGATCCAATCTTGAAGGGCTATACAAATGCTGATATGGCAGGTGACATTGACAACAGAAAATCCACTACTAGATATTTGTTTACATTTTCAGGGGGAGCTATATCATGGCAGTTGAGGTTGCAGAAGTGTGTTGCACTCTCTACAACTGAAGCGAAATATATTTCCACTACTGAAGCTGGCAAAGAGTTGGTATGGCTCAAACGGTTCCTTCAAGAGCTTGGATTGCATCAGAAGGAGTATGTCGTTTATTGTGATAGTCAAAGTGCAATAGACCTTAGTAGGAACTCTATGTACCTTGCAAGGACCAAACACATAGATGTGAGATATTACTAGATTCGTGAGAAAGTGGCGGACGAATCTTTACATGTCAAAAAGATTCACACAAGCGAAAATCTTGCGGATATGCTGGCCAAAGTGATATCAAGAGACAAGTTTGAGCTATGCAAAGAACTTGTCTGCATACACTCAAACTAGAAACTGTCGTGTTATTTCCTCAAGATAAATGGGACTGGAGGGGGAGATTTGTGGGATCCAGCCCACTTATTAAGGAAGAAAACTTCTTCCTTGCTTCTTCATTTTCAATATAGGCAGCAGCAGCCCATGTTTTCTTTGCTTGTCAAAGAAAGTAGGCAGCAATATTGAAATGTCAAATTAAGTTGGCAATGTTTTGCCTATAAAATGAGAGCTTCGGCTCTCATTTTTTACACCAACAGAAAGAAAGAAAAAGAGTAAGGTTTCATAGACATGGTATTAGAAAATAGTCTGTGAGGAAAATAGATAGCGAGCGATATTGTAGTGAGGTGGAATATCAAAAGAAGGTTATTTCTTTTGAGTGTTGTAGTGGTCTTTGGAGTATTTTACTCGGACCTACAAAGTGTATAAATTCCTTACTATAGTGATATCAGTTGCTCCTCTTAGGGCCGTGGTTTTTTCCCTTATTCAGAAGGGTTTTCCATGTAAAAATTTTGGTGTCATTGTTACTCTTTTATTCTTGTCAATTACCATATCTCGGTACTACATTATTATTCCGCGTTTATTACCGTGAATATTATTTTTGTAGGGGGTTTATTCTCAACATAATTCCCTCTCTCCATCTCAATTTTTGATCTCTTTCCATTTTAGACGTCTCAAAACAGTTTAATTCCATCTCATTAATAGCGTTGTTCTATTCAACTTTCAAGAATTCAAATTGAACTCAATCTTAATGTGATGTTTTCTTCATGGCATGTAATCATGAAGAAAATCCCATCTGCATGAGCAGATAAGCAGCATCACATGGTCTTGACTTTCAAGTCAAACTTAATATATGACGGAGAAGTCAATTCTTCACTTGAAGGCCACAAACAAATTGTGGATGATGCTAGTTTTAACGGATCGATCGAGACGAAAGATAATTTCCTTCTTTTCCTCAATCTGCTAGACAACAGAATGGACCAATCAGTTCTGGTGTCAAAGTCCTCTTGTTAGTTACTCTCACCCAGGTCCATTGGTCACATATCAGCAATTGCCAACAGGCATCAGCAAACGGATTTGCCTTGGCTTGTTGGTAGCAAACATCATCTTCAAATCAGAGCCTATCACCAGCCTCTTCTATAAATATTTTCACTTCCATAAGCTTTTTCAACCTCAGGGAGGAGTCTGATCAATTCGGCATACACCAAAGGTCTCCAAATTTCTACGTTTAATTTACTTTCTTGTTTCCAATCTTCTAGAGAAAAGACAATAGTCAACACTAAGAAACTCTTCAAGATGGCAGAAATTTGTGGCCATGCAGAGGAAGAGGATTCCACTTCCAAGAAATGATTGTGATGCAGACAGTTGCTGAACATCTTCATCTTCTATAGCCGAAGAAGGCCATTTTGTGGTTTACACAAAAGGCGCTTCGCGATTCCTTTATCTTATCTTGAAAATGAGGTTATTAGGCAACTTATAAGCATTGCTGAAGAAGTTTGGGCTGCCAATTGATGGTCCTATTACATTACCATGCGATTCAGCCTTCACGGACAATATCATTTTGCTAATCTAGAGAGGTATAGCTGTTGCAGATCTTCATAATAACGCATTGTTCCTCTTGATTACTTCATGTTGCTGTCCAGCTTCTTTTTTGCACCAAGAATGGAATAACCAGCAGCTTCTTGTTTATTAAGTCATAGTCATCATCTTTAGTAAATTTGTACTTCAAAGTTGATTTTATAGCAGACAAAAGTTAGGCATGTATTACAGATGGATAGAGCATAGATGAAAATTAGTTTTCAGTTTTCAACTTAGTGATCTGGAATTTTTTTCTCATTTACTTAATTCCATACGTCCTGGCGCAGATGTTCTTGGCTTGACTGCCACTTCCAATCCTACCCGGGAGATGTCTCTGTCATATAGGCTCTTACAAGTCATTCACACTAGAAAAGTAGATTCGTAATAGATTGTTCAGAATTGCCTTCCTTTCTTCCTTATCGTCTTAAGTATTTCAAGAAGTTATTCTAGTTCGACTATTTGTTCAGCTAAGATCGAACATCCAACATCCAAGTAGAATATAGAACATCCAACATCTAAAATAGTTAACAAAAGGTGCAGCGCAGAAATTTGGAAACACCCGAATTGCAGAAAAGCAGATATATCGAAACCTAGCAGATGAATCATATTAACGAAACTCAATTAGATAATCATGTATATTGCACTATCAGCTTCCATTTTTTGCCTGGAAAAATAGATGACAATATGACAAAAATCCAAAGATGAACAAAAGACATGCTTCGGAATGTTTCATACAACTTTCTAACTTTCAAGATGCAATGAAAAATTCATGAATCTGTAACAGAGCTCACAATTTGAAATTGGAGTAGCATTGCACAATGAACAATGGAAAAGAATCATTTTATTGAGGCATCTATCACAAAACTGATGCCACTCATCAATGGCCAAAACACACATACAAGTAGTCGGGCTATATATATATATGTTATGAAACAATAAAAGAAGAAGAATATTGCATAGAAAAATAGAGAGAGAATTTTTATTAATTTTGGGATCTATTATAATAGAACAGAACTCCTGTATTTATTGGAGAAAAGTGACTTAGTCACCAAATAACAAACCCTAGAAATCTATCTAGAATATAAACATTCACCTTAAATAAAATTCTATTTATAACAGTCCCCCTTGAATGTCTATTTACTAGATAATGTGTCTCATTAACATTTTCATCTATACCCGCTTTTTGTTTCACGTTTTAACTTGTGTCCGCTTTGAAAAAAAAATTGCAAACCGTACCCTCTTTTTCACATAACTTCAGCATACAGGGCTGAAGTAGCAAAGGCAATCACGCAAAACTTCAGCATTCTAGTAGACGAGCCTGAAGTTCAATGAGAATATAGTTAATACGAGCATTTGCAATGAGAATATAGTTACTTTCTTTCGGTAAGCAAATACGTTTTGCATGCTTGACAATATATTGCAGAAGAATTATCCTTTATGAACTTCAAGTTCATATTATTTTATTCGAGGATCTAGATGCACAAATGATAATTCATTCTACGTAACTTTTTCTCAACTATATATTATGTCTCTCCCTCATGTTAGAAAAACTAACTTGTGTTCTCAACTTTGGAAATCCATCTTTGTGTGTTATGGTGTTAATCAAAATATACATCGCACATCAATAATAATAAAATTGAATTATTTGGTTCCTGACCCTGAACCACTTTGAGAGGAGAATTTAATATACTTTCATATATAACATATATTGAACTGATATAGATAACTTTATTCTCACAAGCAATAGTTTAGCTATTAAGTGGAGATACTTAATAAATCATTTTGCTAAACCAACTGTGATGTAAACCAGCTTATCAAGATGAACTTTCTTGAGTGAAAAATCTGGAAATTATGTTCTAAATCAAATTACTGAGCAAGTTACCTCACAAACACCACGTTGGGGGTTAATAATTGTCGCACATGTAACTATCTCAAAGATGTATCTTATGTGGTATACATGGCAAGTGAATGAGCTCGTATTCACATTTTGATATTTCCAACATTCATGGGATTCAATCCCAATTTTAGTTGGTCTATTAATTAATAAGAACAAATAATGTAAGAGAATTCGTAAAGAACTTTCTAGTTCTTCAAATTTACCCATGTGAATTCTCTTTTATTTTTGTACATCATACTTAAATTGATATGACTAAACCAGCTATGCTAACTGGATATCAATAAACTCCAAGTTTATTATGATATGAGTTTATATCAATAAATTTCTACTTTATTGTGGTTCTTTTATTTGTGTAGTACAAACTCGAGAATAAAGCAGGTAACTTTTCACATATATATTACCCCACCACAAGTTGTAGTAATAGAATATATTAAATTTTCTTTATTTATAGTCTCAATATAACCAATCGCTTTGACGAATACTTGAGAAACTGAATATGTTTGTTTGAGACTTACTACGACACAATAAATTAACATAATAATCAATTGTATTCCTCCAAAATAGTAATTATTGGCTCTTCCAAAGCTCTCAATTAATTTTGTACTACCATAAATTCATCAACATTCATGTGGTGAATATCTCTTTTAAAGAGAAAGTTATACTATTATGGTTATGGTCAAAATCATATGCAAGATATGTTTCTTGCATTAATATTATTCTTTAGTAAGTACATTACCAAAATATTTTGGAATGCCATAAGTACATGACCAATGACCATTCATGCCATAATAATGACATTATTTTCTTATATCATCTCAAATCTCCTTCTAGAGGTAAGTGTGATATATTTACTACCACTATCATATTCATATTTTTACAAAAATGAATATGTATTCATAAATCAGATGTTGTCACATTCACATTATGAATGGACCATAATCATCTATATGCGCTTTATAAAATCTCATGTCAAATTTATGACAAATATTACTTTCACAGTGTGCAAAATTATTTTGAGAATTCTTATTATCCTCATTATTACAATGATGACGATTATAATTTCATCTATTTCCACGTCCACATCCATTGATACCTTCATGGCAAAAATTTTATATTCTTTTAGACTTATCACATATTGTTATCACATTCTATTAAGGGAATGAGAATGGAGCAAATTCAATGGGACGGGTTTTCACTTCTTGTGCTCACGATCACAGATGACTTTGATCATGGCAAGACATAGAAATTTTACCATTTCGAATGGTATTTCTTACTAAGTCCATTATAGTTATAATCAAATTTTTTTTTTTTTTTGCTTGTATTTAAAATCGAATTATAGAGTAAAAGAAAAATTAAGACAAAATACATACCTTAAATTCGGAATTTAATCATGAAGGAAGTTCATGGAACAATTAACTACCATTAGGCTCAATCCCAAAGCTTCTACCCAATTGGTTGGAGTCTCGTGCTGATAATGTGTTATAAAATAATAAAAGAAGAAGAATATTGCAAAGAAAAGTATGGAGAGAAAATTCTTATTGATTTTGGGATCAATTACAATAGAATAGAATCCTTCTATTAAACCATGACTGATCTTTCTATTTATATACTTCCTCTTATACAAAATAAGTAATTTTTTGGATGTTTTCACATAAATTAAGAGATTCACAATTTAATATTAATTAGTAATAAAATTGACTATATTAACCTTTACTATCTTACATAAATACTCATAATACATATTCCAACACTATTTACTCCAAGGACGACAATATAGGAAAAAAATAATTAATTTATTCTTAAAATCTGGAAAAATTATTTATTTAAATCACAAAAAGTCACTTATTTTGAATTGAAAGGAGTAATAGATTAACTTTAATTCTACTATCTTTCAATTGGCCATAATTTCATAATCTGGTTTGTCCTCAAACTTACCACTGGATATACACCTATTGGGTTTTCCTCAAATTTACCACATGGATGTACCCCTTAACTTTTTCTGTGTGCGTAAACAATAAAAATGCCAATTATTTTATACCAAATGAGAGTAAGGTCATTTTATTTATTTATTTTTATATTAATGAAAACTAAAGAATAAACATTAAAGCATATATAGCAACTCTCCTTAATAGGATTATTATTTCTAAATCTCATTTTTACACATTAATTACTAGAGGTAAATACTCTTAACTCAAAGTTCAAAGGTCTGTCTAAACGTCTAGTAATGTCAATGCCTCTTTGATTTTTTTCCTGGGTAATAATTCAAAACACCGAAGCTATTTTCGTTGAGTGTTCCGATTGAAAGAGGAAGAGACACAACTCAAATATCAGCAAAGAAATAGATTCCCCTTCTCGGATAGGGAAGAGAACAAAAATGGACTACATATGGTAGTCGTGGTTGTTTTGAAGATTTTACGTGATGGAGTGAATTCTTCTATCATATTATATTTTTTCTGGCGGACCCTCGCCCCCTCCCCTCCCCCCTCCCAGACAGTTATTATGAACTCAAAAAATAAAAATTGGAATAGCGTTGATAAGAAGAATGAGCCGGTAAAAAAAAGTGAATCTTTTCATATTTTTTATAATTATATAATAATCTAAAATAGAAAATAATTTCTTATTATTATATATATGCCAACTTAACAAGCAACCCTTCTTCTTGATATGAGGGGTGAAGACAAAGATTTCTTTTTTATGACTTGGCTTCTTCAACTAAGATAAACACCAATTTCTTCATATCACATATTAAAGCAGTTGAGATAATACTTATCTACCCACGTAAATTCTACCAAAGAAAATAAATTAGACATGACAAAGGGCAATGTCTTAAACTTGAGACAATAGTTTAACATTTGTTGGATAGACTTCAGCTTTGAGATTGGAAGCAAAAGCCTTATTAGCGAGCACAATGTTTACTGCTTCAGTTGGATGCAAGCCATCAAAATAAACATATTCATTCCTCTTTGAACAAACATTTCCTCCCATTTTGCACAAAGTTCCAGTTCCACCCACTTCACAACAAGGGTTCTTGGTATCACCAAAACCTATGTATAAAAATTAAACAAATATTATGTCAACTTTTTTTTTTTCTTTACAATTGTGGTGCTAATATAGGTATTTGATAACTTTATCCAAAAAGTTTAGAAAAATTAAAAGAAATCACTTAATACGCTTATCTTATTGGCATTTTATGTCACGAGTTTGTTAAAATTAAACTGTAACTTTTGGAAAATTATAGAATAGTGTAGAATATTATAGAAGTTAGGAGAGATATTTCTAAATTAGTGTATGTGATAAAAATATCTAGATATTTTGTAAGAAAAGTGTGGAGTATTCTAGAAGATGAATCTCCACCGTAGGATTAAATAGATCATGACCGTCCATTGAGGAGGTGGAAAGTCTATATATATCCACCCCTTCCTCCACATTTGTATCATCCAAAAAAAAAAATCCAAGTCTTCTTGAGTTAATAAAGTATTCTCCAAGTTATTCAAGTAAGTCTTCCACTTTCTTAGTCTAGTATTTTTGGAGCTATATTTTCTTCTTCGTTCTTCTTCAATTGTGGTTGTGAGTCTTGGGCTAGTGAAGCATAATTCACTACTCTAAGAAAGCAATTTTCGGAATTTGGGAAGTTGTTTTTCTTCACATGGTATCAGAGCTACAAGGGTGTTAGCTTGGAATCTTGTCAAGTCACTCTTGGTGAAGAAGTTCGTTGGCGTTCCAAAAATGGATTCAAGTGGAAGAGTTGTCGGCCTTGGAATTGAGGTGCTTAATCAATCCAATTACAAGGTATGGAAGTCTTGCATGGAATCTTATCTTCTTGGAGAAGATTTATGGGAGGTTGTTGGTGGAGACAACAAGGTTGCCCCTACACCCATGGATACTAATGTCGATGCCGTAAAGAAGTGGAGGACTTCAAACGCAAAGGCGGAATTCGTGTTGAAGAGATCAATCTCTCACGATCTATTTGATCACATTGTTGGGTGTAAGTCTGCATCTCAGATTTGGGATACTCTAAGTGCATTGCTTAACAAGAAGAACGTTGCTCGGCTGCAATACTTAGAGAATGAGTTGGCACGAACTACTCAAGGTGAGCTCTCAATCTCCGAATTTTTCTTAAAAATTAAAAATATTTGTTCGGAAATTTCTGCTCTTGATCCGGAGGAACCTATTTCGGAGGCTCGAATGAAAAGGAATATTATTCGAGGATTAAACAAAGAATATATTCCTTTTGTCACTTCTATTCAGGGGTGGGCTAATCAACCCTCTCTTGTTGAGTTTGAGAATCTTCTCTCTTCTCAAGAGTCTCTAGCAAAACAAATGGCTGGAGTCTCCTTATCCTTTCAAGGTGACGCCTTATTCTCTGGAAAGAAGAAAGTCTATAGACCAGAGAAGAAGAATGAAAGAGAGAGAAGAAAAGATGAAGGGGGAGAGCCACCAAAGAGTGCCAACGGGAAAAGAAGCACTATTCGATGCTATCGGTGTAACTTGCCTGGACACATCAAGAAGAATTGTAAGGTGAAGCTAAAGGGAGGAAATGTTGCTGATAAAGCAGAACAAACCGAAGAGAATTGGGGTGGTTGCTTCTCAACGGAAACTACCTCGGTAAATGCTTACGCTAGCATCAACTTCAAGGATGACTGGATCGTGGATTCTGGTTGCGGTCATCACCTTACCGGAGATGACTCAAAGTTCACATCTCTTCAGAAACATAAAGGTAATGAAGCTATTCTCACCGCGGATAATACCGTTTATCCGGTAGAAAAGGAGGGTACAATCATTCTCAACAATGGCGGATATCCTATCACTATGAAGAGTGTGTATCATGTACCTGGGATGAGGAAGAATCTTTTCTCAGTGGCTAACGCTGTGGATGCTGGGCACTATGTTCTGTTCGAGCCAAATGGAGTGAAGTTCTTCCGAAATATCACTAAGGTGGAAGGAGATGTCGTTCACACCGGTAAGCGAGTTAAAGATTTATTTGTTTTGTCAGCATCTACATCTTATGTTGACAAGATGAGCACGAATGATAATGCATCACTTTGGCATGCTAGACTGGGACACCTTAATATGGATAAGTTAAAAGTCATGGTAAACAAAAATTTGGTTGATGGTTTGCCTCATATTACTACTTTTGGTAGTGGAACATTATGCGAAGGGTGTCAATATGGTAAGGCGCATCGTCTTCCATTTGATAGATCCCAAACAAGATATGAGGCACCACTAGAACTCATTCACAGTGATGTGATGGGTCCTACACGTACACCTACCTTCTCTGGTTATCGCTATATGGTGGTATTTGTTGATGATTACACACGATATACTTGGGTATATTTCGTGGTGCAAAAATCTAAAGTATTTTCCAGATTCTTGGAGTTCAAGGAGAAGGTCGAAGGTGAGTTTCAGAGGAAGATAAAACGGCTGAGGACTGATAATGGGGCAGAATATACTTCCCGGGAGTTTAATCAATTCTGCTCGAGGCAGGGAATACGAAGGCAGCTCACATGTGCAGACACTTCTCAGCAAAATGGCATTGCAGAGAGGAAGATTCGACATCTTACTAAGACATGTAAGAGCTGGTTATATGCTGAACATTTGCCCAAAGTTCTTTGGGCTGAAGGTATGGCTTGTGCGGCATATGTGATTAATCGGGTACCACTCAGTCTGATTAATATGAAGTCCCCTTACGAAATGCTCTACAACGAGAAGCCAAATGTGAAAGACTTTAAGGTCTTTGGATCGATCTGCTACGTCCACATTCCAGATTCACAAAGAACTAAACTAGATGCTAAGGCAAGGAAGTGCATCTTCATCAGTTATGATGAAAGGAAGAAAGGTTGGAAATGCATGGATCCCGAGACAGGCAAGTGTAAAGTATCTCGGGATGTAGTATTTGATGAAATCACTTCCTACTACAGTCCCGGTGGTGTTCTTGGAGATGCTCCTTCACCAGCTATAGAACATGAAGAGATGCCCGTAAGTTTTCCGGTGACTTCTTCAGCTCCTTGCTCTAATATTTCATCATCGCCATCATCACCAATGACGTATAATAGTACGTCATCTTCCGAAGCAAGAGATTCTGGTGATAGGGGGAGCAAGGTTACTTCTCGCGTGGATGAACAAAGGGAAAATATCAACCTGGAGGAGACAAATGGTCAAAGAACAACTCGATATGGAAGGAAAGTCATCAAACCTATTCGCTACCGAGATGGAAACATGGTAAGCATCTATCATTGCTTCAGTGCCGGTCCTATTTATGAAAATGAGCCTTCTTCTTATAATGAAGCAAAAGGTGTTAAGGAATGGGAAGAAGCTATGAATGAGGAGATGCACGCACTTGTGAAAAATGAAACTTGGGATCTTGTGCCAAAGCCCAAGGATGTGAAGCCGGTATCTTGCAAGTGGGTGTATAAACTAAAGAAGAAGGCAGATGGGAGCATTGATAGATATAAAGCAAGGCTGGTTGCACGAGGATTCTCTCAAGTTTATGGAGAAGACTATGAGGAGACTTTTAGCCCAGTGGCGAAGATGACATCAGTTCGAGTTGTGATCTCCTTGGTGGCATCACTTGGGTGGAAGCTATGTCAGCTTGGCGAGATTGATAAGGATATCTACATGGAACAACCTTTGGGCTACATTTCTCCTACTCATCCAGACTATGTATGCAAGCTGAAGAAAGCGCTTTATGGACTCAAGCAAGCTCCCAGAGCATGGTACGGAAAGATTGCTGAATACTTGCAATTTTGTGGCTATCTTGCATCAGACTCAGATTCTAGCCTGTTCGTGAAGAAGCAAGGTACGCTCCACATGATTGTGCTACTATATGTGGATGATATGATTATTACAGGTAATAACAAACAGGAGGTTGCAAAACTGCGAGCTGAACTCTCGATCAGATTTGAAATGAAAGATTTGGGAGAGCTTAGTCACTTTCTTGGTTTGGAAGTGAAATATGTGAAAGATGGAATATTTCTTTCACAAGAAAGCTATGCGAGGAAGCTTGTGGACAGGTTTGGAATAAACACAAGTAAGCATTGCTCTACTCCTCTTGAGCCTAACATAAAAATTAGGCGTGATGAAGGAAAGCTTTTACCAGATCCACGTCCTTATCGGGCTCTAGTTGGTAGCTTGATCTACTTGACTATTACAAGGCCAGACATTTCATTTTCTGTTGGACTTGTTAGTCGCTATATGCAAAAGCCACGGAAACCTCACTTTGAAGCGGCGAAGCGCATATTGAAATACGTGAAGTCAACATATGACATGGGACTTCTTTACAAGAAAGGAGCTGATTTTTCACTACTTGGGTTCACTGATGCTGATCTAGGAGGTGACTTAGATAATAGAAGATCAACTTCCGGTTATGTATTCTCCTGTGGTTCAGCATGTGTTTCTTGGTGCAGTAAAAAGCAAGACTCGGTCTCGCTCTCTACTACTGAAGCGGAATACAAGGCTTCTACTCTTGCTGCTCAGGAATGCACGTGGCTTCGTCGGCTTGTTGGGGATGTATTCTCACCAATTCATAAGCCTACAAAACTTCTTGGTGACAATCAAAGCGCTATAAAGTTGGCTACTAATCCGGTGTTTCACGCAAGAACAAAACATATTGAGATTGCGCATCATTTCATCCGAGAGAAGGTTCTAGATGGTACCATTGAAGCATTGGAGGTTCGGAGTAATGATAACGTTGCAGACATCTTTACAAAGTCTCTTTCCAAAGGACCATTCGAGGATCTCCGTGGCGAGCTTGGACTTGTCTCCAAAAGTTCACTTTAAGGGGGGGTGTTAAAATTAAACTGTAACTTTTGGAAAATTATAGAATAGTGTAGAATATTATAGAAGTTAGGAGAGATATTTCTAGATTAGTGTAGGTGATAAAAATATCTAGATATTTTGTAAGAAAAGTGTGGAGTATTCTAGAAGATGAATCTCCACCGTAGGATTAAATAGATCATGACCGTCCATTGAGGAGGTGGAAAGCCTATATATATCCACCCCTTCCTCCACATTTGTATCATCCAAAAAAAAAATCCAAGTCTTCTTGAGTTAATAAAGTATTCTCCAAGTTATTCAAGTAAGTCTTCCACTTTCTTAGTTCTAGTATTTTTGGAGCTATATTTTCTTCTTCGTTCTTCTTCAATTGTGGTTGTGAGTCTTGGGCTAGTGAAGCATATAATTCACTACTCTAAGAAAGCAATTTCCGGAATTTGGGAAGTTGTTTTTCTTCACAGACTTGTGCCTGTCTTATTTATATTTGAAATGTACTTTATAGGAAGTGGGGGTCAAAATGTCTTATTTACAAGCCTTTCATTTTGTAGAACAATATTTATTGGTAATATTGTGACTCTACTATACTTGTATAAATACAATTAAAAAAGAATTACTCTCTCCATTTTATATTAAATGAGCTACTTTTTTTAATCTGTTCCAAATAAATGATACATTTCTAAATTTGGAAATAATTCAACTTTAAGCTCTTCACTTTACCCTTTTTGCCTTAATGAGAAGCTTTTATAGCCACACAAATCGTATGACATGCCAAACTTTTTACCCCTTAAACTTTTAAGACCACGAGTTTTAAAAGTCTTTTTTTTTTCTTATACTCGGTGCCGAGTCAAACTAGCTCAAACAATATGAAATAGAGAGAGTATTAATTGCCTATATCATAAAAAAATGAATATTTTTATTTCGATTCTGTGTGTTGGTTTTGGGGGGGGGGGGGGGGGGGGGGTATTCTATGCTCATAGTCATAGGCATTAATCTAAAGCTTATAAATTGTAAAAATCTAGAAAACAAAGAGAGTAAGGGAGTGAAAATGAATGCTGACCTTTAGGAGTAGGATTTTGTAAGATATCCATAATGACCTTGTAAGCATTGACAAAGACAAGTTTAGAACCAGGCATTTCAAGCCTCATGGAATCAACCAAACTCCTCAAGTTAACATTGAAGAGAAGTGCAGCTCTATTCAGACTTTCTACGCAGCCAGCTGTGGTCATGGGATTTCTAGCCCTAGCCATTGGGCTGCACCCATTGGGATATAATGCCATGAGAACAATTTTCCTAGCACCCATATTATACAACCTCTGCAAAAAAATATGAAAATAATACTTATAATGTCACGAAAACAAATTTGGAGCAACGGTAAAGTTATTTTTGTATAATCTATAGGTTAGGGCGTATGTAGTGTAATAAGAATATGTTCAATTGAATCCATAATTTTCTATACGGAGTAAAAATTCATTAAAATTGAAAAAAAAAGTACACCATTTGTTTCATATTGTTTGACATAGTTTGACTCGGCACGGAGTTTAAGAAAAAAGAAGAATATTTTTGAAACTTGTAATCTTAAAAATTTATGGGGTAAAAAGTTTATGAGGCCATACCATTTGTGTGGCTATAAAAGTTTTTAATTAACACCAAAAATGGTAAAATGAAGAGTTTAAAGTTGAATTATTACCAAATTTAGAAATGTGTCTTTTATTTTTAAACAGACTAAAAATGAAAGTAGGTCATTCAATATGAAACAGGGGGAGAGTAATAAATATGAATCCATAACTTTCAAAATATAATGAATTAAATGCTTAAAAACTTAAAAGTTGAACCAATAGAGTTCAAATTCTAGATCTGTTTCTATTGTATGTCATAGATTCGAGTCGTGAAAGCAGTCACTAATGTTTGTACTAGGGTACATCTCTTCTTTAACGGTGCGACCATTTCGCAAACCTTGCATAAATATAGAGTGTTTTGTGCACCGGGTACTCTTTTTTGCTTATTCATTGGCTCTAGTCAGAATAGTTTTAGTTCAAGATCCACCAAATTTTAGTCCAGATTAGTCGGAATCATAATGCGTGTATTGAATATCAACAA
Source organism: Nicotiana benthamiana (assembly GCA_034376525.1). Lineage (NCBI taxonomy): Eukaryota > Viridiplantae > Streptophyta > Magnoliopsida > Solanales > Solanaceae > Nicotiana > Nicotiana benthamiana. The sequence goes on from CM067331.1 coordinate 82,083,260, forward strand.
CAACAACAACCCAGTATAATCCTACTTAGTGGGGTCTGGGGAGGATAGTGTGTACGCAGCTCTTACCACTACCCTGGGATAGAGAATATCGGGCGAGAAATAATAATTTGAAAAAAAGCTACTCAGAGGTAGTCAAACAAGCATTGAAATGAAGGAGATGAAAATGACAAAAATATCATGAAAGCATAGTTTAAATGCATACCTTGAGTTGGTGAGAGAGTGTAGTGGTCAAATTAGCAGTGAAATCTTGAAGACTGACATTGCTGTTGGTTAAGCCCAGGAAGTAGTTGAGTGAGTAGTCATTTCCTCCACTTCCCACCACAAACAAGTAATCCTTCAGTGATTCATTGCTTTTGCAACTTAGCTGCTGCTCCAACTCTGGCAATGTCACATTCTCAAAGTTCCTTATTTGTTTATTTAAACTAATCACCTCCCCCTGATAAATTAATTTTAGAAAAAAAAATATTATTCGTTTTTGTCTCATTTTACATGATACTATTAGTTCTATCATTTAAAGGGTCAGATATTCTTTTATTACGACCTTTAAAATAATTTTTTAATCATTGAAACTCTTAACAATTGGGCTTTTCTTATGAACTCATTGAAGCCAGAAAGGAATATTCATTTTTGGTGAGGCAAACCTCTCACAGTCACATTCTTGCCCAATTATAGTAGCCTAAGAATTTGGTAACATTTAAGAAAAATTTGATTGTGAGAGGTCAGGATGTTGGTAACATATTAGGATATTACTAACTGAAATGGAGAAAGAGAGTAATTAAAGGGTATTGTATCAGATTAAGGGACCATATATAGTAGATGAAAGTTTCAAATTCAGGGGTTATATCCCTTTATTTATTTATTTATAATATAATCACATTTATGCTCTAACATTTCATGAATATTCTTTTAATTGTCTCATTTTCAGTTGCTATGTGTAGGGTTCCAAACCCTATCTACTAATAGAAATAAAAGAGAAAGTTAAACCTTACTCTTGACAGGTTGCTTGCTTTTTGTCAACCATTCTGCGTTAGTGAATATGAAAAACAAATTGAGATTGATTATTAATGATGGAAGCAGGTTTAGGACATAGTATGCTTGGCAAGAGTAGATTCGGCTGTATATTGAGTTGTCCCACATCGGAGGGATTTGAGGTTCTTGATTTCCTTATATGGTTTGGGCAATCCTCACCTCATAAGCTAGCTTTTGGGGTTGAGTTAGGCTCAAGGTCCATTCTTTTTATGGTATCAGAGCCAGGCCCGTCCCAATTATTGTTACCGATGTTGGGCCCCCATTTATGTTGTCCACGATCCAGAGATCTGGGCGTGAGGGGGATGTTGAGTTGTCCCACGTCGGAGGGATTTGAGGTCTTTGGTCTCCTTATCTGGTTTGGACAATCCTCAACTCATAAGCTAGCTTTTGGGGTTGAGTTAAGCCCAAGGTCAATTCTTTTCGGTCACGGATACTATAATATTTAATATAAATTTATTATTGCTCATTTAATACGAGATCTTATACTAATATTTAACTATTTTTTGGAACTTTTGCCAGAAGTTTTCGAGTGCCGATGCCCCTCATAGTGAGTATCCGCCTCTGATGTTTGGTATGCTATTTTTAACATGTCAACTGTCGTCGTTTTACGCTTAATATACTATCTCCTATTAATAACATTATTTGTCTTTTAAAATGTTTGTACACCACCTTAATTAAAAGACTTTTAATAATCTCTAATCATAAGAATTACTTGTTTAACTACCCGTTATCTCACTCTTAAATATTTTATTTAATTAATACTCCACTAATTATTGGAACACTAAGGGTAAATTTGAAGGTAAAAGAAACTTTGTGTCTCTAAAACCATCAAATATTTTGGAAAGAATTTGCAAAAACAATTAATATCTGAGACCGTAGGAAGTATTATTTTGATGAACTAATATGATGTTTACGCAATAGCAATTAATAAGGTAAGGCGTGTTCACTTAAGTTGAAACCAGATTGGCTCTACCTATTCATACAAGTCGCACCACTAGAACTCATTCACAGTGATGTGATGGGTCCTACACGTACACCTACCTTCTCTGGTTATCGCTATATGGTGGTATTTGTTGATGATTACACACGATATACTTGGGTATATTTCGTGGTGCAAAAATCTAAAGTATTTTCCAGATTCTTGGAGTTCAAGGAGAAGGTCGAAGGTGAGTTTCAGAGGAAGATAAAACGGCTGAGGACTGATAATGGGGCAGAATATACTTCCCGGGAGTTTAATCAATTCTGCTCGAGGCAGGGAATACGAAGGCAGCTCACATGTGCAGACACTTCTCAGCAAAATGGCATTGCAGAGAGGAAGATTCGACATCTTACTAAGACATGTAAGAGCTGGTTATATGCTGAACATTTGCCCAAAGTTCTTTGGGCTGAAGGTATGGCTTGTGCGGCATATGTGATTAATCGGGTACCACTCAGTCTGATTAATATGAAGTCCCCTTACGAAATGCTCTACAACGAGAAGCCAAATGTGAAAGACTTTAAGGTCTTTGGATCGATCTGCTACGTCCACATTCCAGATTCACAAAGAACTAAACTAGATGCTAAGGCAAGGAAGTGCATCTTCATCAGTTATGATGAAAGGAAGAAAGGTTGGAAATGCATGGATCCCGAGACAGGCAAGTGTAAAGTATCTCGGGATGTAGTATTTGATGAAATCACTTCCTACTACAGTCCCGGTGGTGTTCTTGGAGATGCTCCTTCACCAGCTATAGAACATGAAGAGATGCCCGTAAGTTTTCCGGTGACTTCTTCAGCTCCTTGCTCTAATATTTCATCATCGCCATCATCACCAATGACGTATAATAGTACGTCATCTTCCGAAGCAAGAGATTCTGGTGATAGGGGGAGCAAGGTTACTTCTCGCGTGGATGAACAAAGGGAAAATATCAACCTGGAGGAGACAAATGGTCAAAGAACAACTCGATATGGAAGGAAAGTCATCAAACCTATTCGCTACCGAGATGGAAACATGGTAAGCATCTATCATTGCTTCAGTGCCGGTCCTATTTATGAAAATGAGCCTTCTTCTTATAATGAAGCAAAAGGTGTTAAGGAATGGGAAGAAGCTATGAATGAGGAGATGCACGCACTTGTGAAAAATGAAACTTGGGATCTTGTGCCAAAGCCCAAGGATGTGAAGCCGGTATCTTGCAAGTGGGTGTATAAACTAAAGAAGAAGGCAGATGGGAGCATTGATAGATATAAAGCAAGGCTGGTTGCACGAGGATTCTCTCAAGTTTATGGAGAAGACTATGAGGAGACTTTTAGCCCAGTGGCGAAGATGACATCAGTTCGAGTTGTGATCTCCTTGGTGGCATCACTTGGGTGGAAGCTATGTCAGCTTGGCGAGATTGATAAGGATATCTACATGGAACAACCTTTGGGCTACATTTCTCCTACTCATCCAGACTATGTATGCAAGCTGAAGAAAGCGCTTTATGGACTCAAGCAAGCTCCCAGAGCATGGTACGGAAAGATTGCTGAATACTTGCAATTTTGTGGCTATCTTGCATCAGACTCAGATTCTAGCCTGTTCGTGAAGAAGCAAGGTACGCTCCACATGATTGTGCTACTATATGTGGATGATATGATTATTACAGGTAATAACAAACAGGAGGTTGCAAAACTGCGAGCTGAACTCTCGATCAGATTTGAAATGAAAGATTTGGGAGAGCTTAGTCACTTTCTTGGTTTGGAAGTGAAATATGTGAAAGATGGAATATTTCTTTCACAAGAAAGCTATGCGAGGAAGCTTGTGGACAGGTTTGGAATAAACACAAGTAAGCATTGCTCTACTCCTCTTGAGCCTAACATAAAAATTAGGCGTGATGAAGGAAAGCTTTTACCAGATCCACGTCCTTATCGGGCTCTAGTTGGTAGCTTGATCTACTTGACTATTACAAGGCCAGACATTTCATTTTCTGTTGGACTTGTTAGTCGCTATATGCAAAAGCCACGGAAACCTCACTTTGAAGCGGCGAAGCGCATATTGAAATACGTGAAGTCAACATATGACATGGGACTTCTTTACAAGAAAGGAGCTGATTTTTCACTACTTGGGTTCACTGATGCTGATCTAGGAGGTGACTTAGATAATAGAAGATCAACTTCCGGTTATGTATTCTCCTGTGGTTCAGCATGTGTTTCTTGGTGCAGTAAAAAGCAAGACTCGGTCTCGCTCTCTACTACTGAAGCGGAATACAAGGCTTCTACTCTTGCTGCTCAGGAATGCACGTGGCTTCGTCGGCTTGTTGGGGATGTATTCTCACCAATTCATAAGCCTACAAAACTTCTTGGTGACAATCAAAGCGCTATAAAGTTGGCTACTAATCCGGTGTTTCACGCAAGAACAAAACATATTGAGATTGCGCATCATTTCATCCGAGAGAAGGTTCTAGATGGTACCATTGAAGCATTGGAGGTTCGGAGTAATGATAACGTTGCAGACATCTTTACAAAGTCTCTTTCCAAAGGACCATTCGAGGATCTCCGTGGCGAGCTTGGACTTGTCTCCAAAAGTTCACTTTAAGGGGGGGTGTTAAAATTAAACTGTAACTTTTGGAAAATTATAGAATAGTGTAGAATATTATAGAAGTTAGGAGAGATATTTCTAGATTAGTGTAGGTGATAAAAATATCTAGATATTTTGTAAGAAAAGTGTGGAGTATTCTAGAAGATGAATCTCCACCGTAGGATTAAATAGATCATGACCGTCCATTGAGGAGGTGGAAAGCCTATATATATCCACCCCTTCCTCCACATTTGTATCATCCAAAAAAAAAATCCAAGTCTTCTTGAGTTAATAAAGTATTCTCCAAGTTATTCAAGTAAGTCTTCCACTTTCTTAGTTCTAGTATTTTTGGAGCTATATTTTCTTCTTCGTTCTTCTTCAATTGTGGTTGTGAGTCTTGGGCTAGTGAAGCATATAATTCACTACTCTAAGAAAGCAATTTCCGGAATTTGGGAAGTTGTTTTTCTTCACAGACTTGTGCCTGTCTTATTTATATTTGAAATGTACTTTATAGGAAGTGGGGGTCAAAATGTCTTATTTACAAGCCTTTCATTTTGTAGAACAATATTTATTGGTAATATTGTGACTCTACTATACTTGTATAAATACAATTAAAAAAGAATTACTCTCTCCATTTTATATTAAATGAGCTACTTTTTTTAATCTGTTCCAAATAAATGATACATTTCTAAATTTGGAAATAATTCAACTTTAAGCTCTTCACTTTACCCTTTTTGCCTTAATGAGAAGCTTTTATAGCCACACAAATCGTATGACATGCCAAACTTTTTACCCCTTAAACTTTTAAGACCACGAGTTTTAAAAGTCTTCTTTTTTTTTTCTTATACTCGGTGCCGAGTCAAACTAGCTCAAACAATATGAAATAGAGAGAGTATTAATTGCCTATATCATAAAAAAATGAATATTTTTATTTCGATTCTGTGTGTTGGTTTTGGGGGGGGGGGGGGGTATTCTATGCTCATAGTCATAGGCATTAATCTAAAGCTTATAAATTGTAAAAATCTAGAAAACAAAGAGAGTAAGGGAGTGAAAATGAATGCTGACCTTTAGGAGTAGGATTTTGTAAGATATCCATAATGACCTTGTAAGCATTGACAAAGACAAGTTTAGAACCAGGCATTTCAAGCCTCATGGAATCAACCAAACTCCTCAAGTTAACATTGAAGAGAAGTGCAGCTCTATTCAGACTTTCTACGCAGCCAGCTGTGGTCATGGGATTTCTAGCCCTAGCCATTGGGCTGCACCCATTGGGATATAATGCCATGAGAACAATTTTCCTAGCACCCATATTATACAACCTCTGCAAAAAAATATGAAAATAATACTTATAATGTCACGAAAACAAATTTGGAGCAACGGTAAAGTTATTTTTGTATAATCTATAGGTTAGGGCGTATGTAGTGTAATAAGAATATGTTCAATTGAATCCATAATTTTCTATACGGAGTAAAAATTCATTAAAATTGAAAAAAAAAGTACACCATTTGTTTCATATTGTTTGACATAGTTTGACTCGGCACGGAGTTTAAGAAAAAAGAAGAATATTTTTGAAACTTGTAATCTTAAAAATTTATGGGGTAAAAAGTTTATGAGGCCATACCATTTGTGTGGCTATAAAAGTTTTTAATTAACACCAAAAATGGTAAAATGAAGAGTTTAAAGTTGAATTATTACCAAATTTAGAAATGTGTCTTTTATTTTTAAACAGACTAAAAATGAAAGTAGGTCATTCAATATGAAACAGGGGGAGAGTAATAAATATGAATCCATAACTTTCAAAATATAATGAATTAAATGCTTAAAAACTTAAAAGTTGAACCAATAGAGTTCAAATTCTAGATCTGTTTCTATTGTATGTCATAGATTCGAGTCGTGAAAGCAGTCACTAATGTTTGTACTAGGGTACATCTCTTCTTTAACGGTGCGACCATTTCGCAAACCTTGCATAAATATAGAGTGTTTTGTGCACCGGGTACTCTTTTTTGCTTATTCATTGGCTCTAGTCAGAATAGTTTTAGTTCAAGATCCACCAAATTTTAGTCCAGATTAGTCGGAATCATAATGCGTGTATTGAATATCAACAACAACAACAACCCAGTATAATCCTACTTAGTGGGGTCTGGGGAGGATAGTGTGTACGCAGCTCTTACCACTACCCTGGGATAGAGAATATCGGGCGAGAAATAATAATTTGAAAAAAAGCTACTCAGAGGTAGTCAAACAAGCATTGAAATGAAGGAGATGAAAATGACAAAAATATCATGAAAGCATAGTTTAAATGCATACCTTGAGTTGGTGAGAGAGTGTAGTGGTCAAATTAGCAGTGAAATCTTGAAGACTGACATTGCTGTTGGTTAAGCCCAGGAAGTAGTTGAGTGAGTAGTCATTTCCTCCACTTCCCACCACAAACAAGTAATCCTTCAGTGATTCATTGCTTTTGCAACTTAGCTGCTGCTCCAACTCTGGCAATGTCACATTCTCAAAGTTCCTTATTTGTTTATTTAAACTAATCACCTCCCCCTGATAAATTAATTTTAGAAAAAAAAATATTATTCGTTTTTGTCTCATTTTACATGATACTATTAGTTCTATCATTTAAAGGGTCAGATATTCTTTTATTACGACCTTTAAAATAATTTTTTAATCATTGAAACTCTTAACAATTGGGCTTTTCTTATGAACTCATTGAAGCCAGAAAGGAATATTCATTTTTGGTGAGGCAAACCTCTCACAGTCACATTCTTGCCCAATTATAGTAGCCTAAGAATTTGGTAACATTTAAGAAAAATTTGATTGTGAGAGGTCAGGATGTTGGTAACATATTAGGATATTACTAACTGAAATGGAGAAAGAGAGTAATTAAAGGGTATTGTATCAGATTAAGGGACCATATATAGTAGATGAAAGTTTCAAATTCAGGGGTTATATCCCTTTATTTATTTATTTATAATATAATCACATTTATGCTCTAACATTTCATGAATATTCTTTTAATTGTCTCATTTTCAGTTGCTATGTGTAGGGTTCCAAACCCTATCTACTAATAGAAATAAAAGAGAAAGTTAAACCTTACTCTTGACAGGTTGCTTGCTTTTTGTCAACCATTCTGCGTTAGTGAATATGAAAAACAAATTGAGATTGATTATTAATGATGGAAGCAGGTTTAGGACATAGTATGCTTGGCAAGAGTAGATTCGGCTGTATATTGAGTTGTCCCACATCGGAGGGATTTGAGGTTCTTGATTTCCTTATATGGTTTGGGCAATCCTCACCTCATAAGCTAGCTTTTGGGGTTGAGTTAGGCTCAAGGTCCATTCTTTTTATGGTATCAGAGCCAGGCCCGTCCCAATTATTGTTACCGATGTTGGGCCCCCATTTATGTTGTCCACGATCCAGAGATCTGGGCGTGAGGGGGATGTTGAGTTGTCCCACGTCGGAGGGATTTGAGGTCTTTGGTCTCCTTATCTGGTTTGGACAATCCTCAACTCATAAGCTAGCTTTTGGGGTTGAGTTAAGCCCAAGGTCAATTCTTTTCGGTCACGGATACTATAATATTTAATATAAATTTATTATTGCTCATTTAATACGAGATCTTATACTAATATTTAACTATTTTTTGGAACTTTTGCCAGAAGTTTTCGAGTGCCGATGCCCCTCATAGTGAGTATCCGCCTCTGATGTTTGGTATGCTATTTTTAACATGTCAACTGTCGTCGTTTTACGCTTAATATACTATCTCCTATTAATAACATTATTTGTCTTTTAAAATGTTTGTACACCACCTTAATTAAAAGACTTTTAATAATCTCTAATCATAAGAATTACTTGTTTAACTACCCGTTATCTCACTCTTAAATATTTTATTTAATTAATACTCCACTAATTATTGGAACACTAAGGGTAAATTTGAAGGTAAAAGAAACTTTGTGTCTCTAAAACCATCAAATATTTTGGAAAGAATTTGCAAAAACAATTAATATCTGAGACCGTAGGAAGTATTATTTTGATGAACTAATATGATGTTTACGCAATAGCAATTAATAAGGTAAGGCGTGTTCACTTAAGTTGAAACCAGATTGGCTCTACCTATTCATACAAGTCGCACCAGGCAAACCTAGTGCGACAAGTTCTAACTAAGGATACTACTAGTGAGGGGAATAGATCCTGACTCTTCCACGTGAAAACCACTTACATAACCAACTTAGTCAGGGCAAATCGTGTAAGGATGATAATTATCTTTCTCTAACTATTTCTTGAAAACAAGAAACAAGAAATTAAAAGAAAATTGAACTACTTACAGCAACAGCACCAGTATTATCAAGAATGCCAGAACCTCCAGAAGCAAAGTTGACACCATTAACAATCTTACTTCCTTTAGTTTCAGGATCATTGAAATTTGGAATATAAACAGGAAGCTTTAGATGTTCACCAATAATGTCAATTACATTTTTGCCATTTGTGAATCTTCCAGAAGGCCCTAATAAAGGAATATCTATTCCATATGGCAAGTAATTTGCCTTAGCCAGTGAGTTTACAAGAAAATTGTTATTCCCATTATCAACTAAAGAACTTCCAAACACAAACATTCCTTGAATTTTAGTACACTCATTTGCTGTAAATTTGCACTCACAGCTGCATGGAGAAAGAAAAGCAAAGAAAAAGAAGCTTAAGATAAGAACAAGAAATGGAGTTTTTGTCTCTAGAGCCATGTTGGTAAACTTTTTTTTTTTTTTTTTTTTTTTTGCGAAGTGTAATTGGTGTTTTCGTAATGAGTCTAAGGTACAGTACCTTGTCTTCTTATATAGAAGTTATTTAATGCTGCTGAATGTCAACAAAGAAAAGAAAAAAGAATTGATGAAAAAAATGTGTATTGCACTAAGTAATAGAAAAAATAATATTGTATAGTTGCTCCTAAGATAATAATCAAACAATATATATATATTTTGTATATAATATATTATACACAAAAATTATAAAAAATTTATATACTTTTCCGGTTATTGAATATAAATAATTTTTGATGTGGGCTAAAAATACTAATATTTCACTAAAAAATTAGGATGAACAAGAAAATTTGACTGGTTCTGCTTTGGATAGGTACGAAATAAATACAACTATCATATACTAATATGTTATTAAAAACGTTTTGAAGTGTAGGATGACTCTCATTTTACAAATTATTTATTAGAACAAGACAGAAAAAACATTAAATTATTTTAAGATAGTTATTACATTTTTGAAAAATGTATATAGTATAATTTTCACTCAATTGTGTTACGGCAGCGAGCTAATCAGGCTTGTTTTGTCAAAAGAATCTCCATTTTCCTCTTCAGTAAACAGACAACAAGCGTTCCAGTCCATAATTTTGGGCAAAGATAACTTCGCCTGTGGTCCAAATTATTTATATTTGATAGTCGTAAAATTATATAAAAATTATATATATATATATATATATTTATTTATTTATTTCGACTATTATTTTGAGAAAAACTATAGAGTATCAGTTTCATTTTTTTCTATATCTTTTAAGTTCAAATTCAATGGTTTCCTTTGTTATTCGTTGACAAAGCTAGTATGGGTTTCTAGTCCTCCTCATCAACAATAATAGTTATTTAAAAAGAAAGTATTGACTTATTCCAGAACGGTGGGTAAACAGTTGAACAATTGTTTGTTACATTGAAGTTAGTGCGATATTTCTAGATTATCATGGGTCTATTGAAATTAACACTAGAACTTGATTGGCTGTTCAAAAGTTTGATTGATATTTTTTCATAAATTTAATGAGAAAACCTCTTGGATGAAATAAACTATAGTACAACAATAATAACCCAATATAATCCTATTTAATGAGGTTTGGGGAGGATAGTATGTAGACAGATCTTACCCTTACTCTTGGGTAGAGAGGTTGTTTCCAAATAAACGTCCGGCATCCTTCTCTCCAAAAACTTTCCACTTTGCTCTTGGAGAGACTCGAACTCACAATACCTCTCGGTCGGAAATGGGGGTTGCTTACCATCAGAGCAATCCTTTTATCTAAAAATAAACTATAGTATTATTGGAAATATTAGTGACAGAATGGCAATAATAAATTTGTGGTACGCAGTTGACCAATATATGTCAAGTTGCACCTCTCTTAGGAAAAAAGTATAACGGTTCAATAGCATTTATTGTAACAAAACAAAATTAGGATATTGGAAATCAGAGGGGGTCGTAGGAGTATTGGAAACGTCCATCGCCATCTTCTCAAAATATTATTAAAAAGATATATTAAAAAAAGCGCTAAGGTAAAACGTCAACTTGTAACAATTAATACAATTTTGAGACAATTTAAAATAAAAAAACAAGACATAAAATTTTAATAAGTATATAGTATTTGTTTGTATAAAAATAACACCGCATGAGTGAGCTATATTATATTTTTTAGTAGTTGTCTTAAAGTGGTGATTGCTGTCATAATTATTACACTTCAATCTAAACAAGTGGTTGATAAAACATATTAAATTACAAATTCCTATTAAAAGATATTGTAACTTTTTCATATTAAGACAAGTTCTTTTTTTTTTTGGTATTAAAAAAAATATATGTATGCTTTGACCGCATTTATATATATTTTGTAAAACAATTCAAGAAAAATCGTGTAAATATTGTCATATTTTTGTAACTAAAAGGAAAAGCCCTTATTTAATAGTCGTCTTCCGATAACAACAACCCAGTATATAATCTCATTTAATGGGGTCTGAGAGAATAGCATGTACCTTACCCCTACCCTGGGGTAGAAAGACTGTATCTAAATAGAACCCCGACATCTTTCTCTCGAAAAATTTTCCACTTTGCTCTTGAGAAAATCCGAACTCACAACCTCTTAGTTGGAAGTGAATGTTGCTTCTGTTAACAACCAGTAATATTAATATTCTGATATTTGGGTCCCTTGGGACTGGGTAGGACATTAATGTCAACATATAAATTTACCAGGAAAAGGCCCCATACTTATTGCAGATATAACAAGTAAGAGACAGTTTTAAGAGAAGATACACGACAATGAAAATGACAGTGGAGTAGCTTTTTTTTTTTTCAATCCCTTAGGCAAGCGTCTAGGATTAGTTTTATATTAATAACAAAAAAAAATACAACAATTAGGAAAAGTAAAATAAGAAGGACAATAGTATCGATCTTGTTACCCATATAACAAAACTGCGCTAAACCTTACCTGACAAATCCTATTGAGGCCAAAATAGCCTCATCTACTAGCAAGCATGTAAGAAAAAAGAACTTGCACGGACCAAATATTGTATGATCATCACAGAATTTATAACATATTCTGTGATGATATTATATATGATAATACTTAATAAATGGAAGACTAAAATGAGAATAGAATTAAATTGTTGTCCCTTCTGGGCCAAACTTGTGAAATTTTGAAATTGTAATTCTTTGACATCACTGTTACAATTCTTCAAAAGGATTTCAAAATTCATGACTTCTTTTTTGACCGGCTGGACGTTGTGGATGTAGTTGGTGCAGCCTGCTTTTGTTTCGAAGCTCTCATCGGAAGTCTCCTACCAATTGCTTCATTGCTCACCTTGTCGTCCCAATTATTCTTTCTTGTGTGATGCTTCTTGTTAAGTCCATTTGTGCATGGGTGTTAAGTCTCCCTGTTTCGCTGCATTTGCGCGGCATTCTTGCAAAATTGTATCCTCTTCTCTTTCTTTATATATATAAATTGCTACATATATATTTGATGCTTTTACCTTCATTACAGACAAATTCGAAATTTAAATTCAGCGAATTTGCAACAAGTTGTATAAAACATATTAATATACACACAAACACGTTTTGTCAGGGTTTGTAAAATCTTCACAAACTGGTTTTTGAATATCAATCATCCATTCACGGAGTTCTTGGAAGTGACTCTAAAATAATGGGAGACTCGTGAAAATTGAAAATCTGACTTCTTCTTTTCACTTTGTAATGTAATTGTGTTTGTAGACTAAAACAACTTCAAAACAAATCTTCAGACCAAACATAACAGTTAATCTGATCTGAAAGATCTCTTACATAATTTTCTATTTAACAATTCGTTGTCCCAAGCTCAACTAATTCAAGTTCTCGATGAACAAATCGCTCTCTGCCAAAAGGTTTTTTATTTTCAGACTCAAAATCCGAGGCCTCTAGTAAAGGGTAGAGGGGTCCAAACTATTCGACAACCCCCTCGAGGGTAAGTCCAGATGAACAGTAGCACCACACTGAATTACTCTTACAAAGATGACACTCATCAATTCTAATGAGAGCTAGCGGTAACAAAACAGGTATATTCTCTCCAGCCATTGTTTTATTTTATCCTCTTTGATTCATTTAACATTTTTCTGTTGATTCTCTCGTTATCGGTTATTTGATCTTTGCTGGATTCTACCGTGCCAAATGTTAAAATAGTTATGTAATAGAAGTAAATAATCCTAATCTCATATGTATTAAGAGTATGATATGTTATATATATGGCTCATTGTATTGTGTTTAATGTATGTCATAATATCAATAATATTTTCTCCCGTACTTTCTCACATGCCTCTCGTGTTTTTGGGAGCACTTGTTTTGTTTATAACTTAGCCCCTGGGAAAGATAAGTTAGCTCCTCGTACTCTCAAGTGTGTCTTCCTTGGTTATTCTCGTGCTCAGAAGGGATATCGTTGTTACTCACCTGATTTTCGTAGGTATTTTATGTCCTCTGACGTTATTTTTTTGAGTCTAAACCTTTCTTTACCTCTTCTGACCATTCGGACTACCTTGATATATCTGAGGATTTACCTATTACGACATTTAAGGAGTCTACTATAGCTCCTCATTCACCTTCCGCCACCGAAGTCTTACCGAGTTTATTATAGCTCATCATTCACATTCCGCTACAGAAGTGTTACCCATTCCCACCGTTAGGGAGTCTAGTATGGCTCCTCCTAGACTCCCTTCCACAGGAACACCACTCTTAACACATCATCGTCGTCTGTACCCAGCGTCAGGCCCAGCTGATTCACGTCTTGCACCTGACCCTGCTCTTACTGCCGACTTGTCTCTTCCTAGTACACGGTTGCACTTCGGAAAGGTATACGAACCACCCTTAATCCTAATCCCGATTATGTCGGTTTGAGTTATACCCTATTATGCTTTTCTATCTTCTTTGTCATTTGTTTCCATCCCTAAGTCTACAGGTGAAGCATTGTCTCATTCAAGGTAGCGACAGGCTATGTTTGACGAAATGTCTATTTTACATACGACGGTATTTGGGAGCTCGTCCCTCTTCCTTCGGGTAAATCTACTGTTGGTTGTCGTTGGGTGTATGCAGTCAAGGTTGGTCCGGATGGTAAGGTTGATCGTCTTAAGGCTCGTTCTGTTTCCAAGGGTATACTCAGATCTTTAGGCTCGATTACATTGATACCTTCTCTCTCGTGGCTAAGATAACATCAGTCCGCCTTTTTCTATCCATGGCTATTGTTCGTCATTGGCCCCTCCATCAGCTGGACATTAAGAATGCTTTTTTTATATGATGATCTTGAGGATGAAGTTTATATGGAGCAACCACCTGGGTTTGTTGCTCAGGGGAAATCTCGTGGCCTTGTATGTCGCTTGTGCCGGTCACTTTATAGTCTAAAGCAGTCTCATCGAGCCTGGTTTGGTAAGTTCAACACAGTTATCTAGGAATTTGGCATGATTCGGAGTGAAGCTGATCACTCTGTTGTATTCTATCGACTTCTGCTTCGAGTCTCTGTATTTATCTGGTGGTCTATGTTGACGACATTGGTATTACCGGCTATGACCAAGATGATATTACTAAATTGAAGCAACATCTCTTTCAACACTTTTAGACTAAGGATCTGGGCAAACTAAAGTATTTTATGGGTATTGAGATCGCTCAATCTAGCTCAGGTATTCTGATCTCACAACGAAAGTATGCCTTAGATATTCTTGAGGAGACAGGAATAACAGGTTGTATACCTGTTGACACTCTGATGGATCCAAATTCTAAACTTCTACCAGGACAAGGAGAGCCTCTTAGTGGTCCTGCAAGATATAGACGGTTGGTTGGTAAATTAAATTACCTTACAGTGACAAGACTTGACATTTTCTTTTCTGTGAGTGTTGTGAGTCAGTTTATGAATTCTCCGTGCGATAGTCATTGAGATGCGGTTATTCGCATTCTTCGGTATATAAAATCAGCTTCAGACAAAGGTCTATTGTTTGAGGATCGAGGCCATGAGCAGATCGTTAGATACTTAGATGTTGATTGGGCAGGATCACCTTCTGATAGACGTTCTACGTCTGGATATTGTGTCTTAGTAAGAGAAAATTTGGTATCCTGGACGAGCAAGAAACAGAATGTGGTTGCCCGGTCTAGTCCAGAAGCAGAATATCGAGCGATGGTTATGGCAACATGTGAGATAATTTGGATCAAACAGTTGCTCAAAGAGTTGAAATTTGGTGAGATAAGTCAGATGGGGCTTGTATGTGATAATCAAGTTGCTCTTCATATTGCGTCAAATCCAGTATTCCATGAGAGAACTAAACACATAGAGATTTAGCTGTCACTTTGTCAGCGAAAACATACTCTTGGGAGATATTGCTACAAAGCTTGTGAAGTCGAATGATCAGCTTGCAGATATTTTCCTCGTATTAATTACATATTTAACAAGCTTGGTACATATGATCTATATGCACCAGCTTAAGGGGGAGTGTTAGAATAGTTATGTAAATAGGATAACATTGATCCCATATGTATTAGGAGTAGGACATGCTATATATATATATTGACGGGGACGTCACTCATCGTATTGGAGTGGGGTGGTCAAAGTGGAGACTTGCATCAGGAGTCCTGTGTGACAAGAAAGTTCCTCAGAAACTCAAGGGAAAATATTATAGAGTTGTGGTTAGACCTGCCATGTTGTATGGGGCGGAGTGCTGGCCAGTGAAGAACTCTCATGTTCAGAGAATGAAGGTTGCGGAGATAAGGATGCTCAGGTGGATATGCGGGCTCACTAGGTTAGATAAGATTAAGAATGAAGTTATTCGAGAGATGGTGGGGGTGGCCCCGGTGGATGAGAAGATGCGAGAAGCGAGGCTGAGGTGGTTCGGGCATGTGCAGAGGAGAAGTCCTGATGCCCCGGTGAGGAGTTGTGAGCGGCTGGCGATGGTCGGCGTTCGGCGAGGCAGAGGAGGCCTAAGAGGTATTGGGGAGAGGTGATTAGGCACGACATGGCTAAAATGCGGGTTTCCGAGGACATGGCCTTTGATAGGAAAATATGGAGGTCTAGTATTAGGGTTGTAGGATAAGGGCCCCTAGAGTTTTTCGTACTCCTCACCCGGGGTTGGATGAGGCTTGGCAGGGCTATCTATAGATGATTTGTGCATTGGATTGTATCTCCCTTATGGCAGATATTTATGGTAGTTACTGTCTGATATATTTGCATGTTATTTTATTTATCGTTCTTATGTTTAGCTAATTATTTACGCTATTTCTACTGGAGTTACTAATGCTCTTTTGTTTTTGTTTTTCCTTTTCCTTCACTGAGCCGAGGGTCGATTGGGAACAGCCTCTCTGCCCTTTCGGGTAGGGGTAAGGCCTATTTACATATTACCCTCCCCAGACCCCACTTTGTGGGACTATACTGGGTAGTTGTTGTATATATATATATATATATATATGAATATAACTCATTGTATCTTGTTTAATATATGTCAATAATATCAATAATATTTTCTCCCATACTTTCTCACACCAAATATAACAGTAACATACACCAAAAGGAAAACTCAAAACCATGAACTCAACAAATGAATTAATAGGAATTTTGTCTTACAGCCAAAAAATATAACCATAAGCAGCTTCAGCTGCTATCTTTTCTCCCTTACATCGCTAATAGTACTCAGAGCTACTAAAGGGCTTTACATAATGAGTCATAGACATGACAAAAACTTTGGTATATACTGCAAGCTAGAAATGAACCTAAAGAATAAAACCATCCCCATGAATTTGCTTAAAATAATCGCAGAAATAAGAGGGGAATATATATCTAGGAGCTCAGGCGACAAGCAACTATGTACAGAAAGTAATGATTGTAACCACTTAAAAAGGAAGAGAAGTCAGGCGGTAAAACCATTTTGTTTCTCTTGGGCAGTAGAATTAGCATCAGATGATGGATACTCTTCATGTTCCCCTTCACCATTTGACTTAGGTTGATCAGAATCACCGTCAGACTCCGCCTGTGGTGAAGCAATACCGCTTGTTATGCCGTAAGGTTTACAAGGATTTGAAGAATTTTGGGAGCACCAATGGTCCGGAACACTTAAGAAATGCGTGTCGATGAACTTCCTGAATCTCTTGTAGTACTCTTTTGGGGAGACGATAGTAGGAAGCTGATTCTTGGGAACCACGAGCGAAGATTTGACCCAATTCTCAAGCTGCTTGTCCCATGTATATTGCCTGAGATAGTCGATGATGCCACAAACAAGTTCACAGCGTTGGCTATCCACTCCCACAAGTAGAGAGTAGTCCATCACATTGATTGACTGCAAATCAACAAATAGTAGCTGTTTAGAGGGTAATCCTATTAACTTCAGGGGTTGCATGATTATAAGAGGAGTTTCGATGCTAATCGATTAACTTTGGAGATTGCATGATTATAAGAAGCAGAAGTGACTTTTATTTGGATGCTTTTAAGTTTTGTGGATATTATTAGGTTAGCAGTTTGACCTCCAACTTACCCTGAGGAAAGTACAGTCATTCCATACAGCCCGTTGTAAATCCCTCTTTGATCTCGTACCAACATATAAAGGAGAAACATTCATGTCGTTAACAAAGTTTTGGTCCAGAAGAACGTCTCCTGCACCATTTCCAGCTGAACTAAATCGAGCATGCAAAGCGCCTTTCAGATCATATTGCCGAGTAGTACTTCTATTAAATGAAAGGTTCTCCATCACCATGAGATCGTGTCTTGTCTCTTTGCCACCTCTTGGCCTTACATTGACCTGCAAAACATAAATAGAGAGCGTCAAAGAAGGAAGTGTCTACTGTGCTAACAGTCGGAAAAGAGAAGTGACTACAACAGATTAATTAACCTGATAAATGCCAAGAATTTTTGCAAGGCAGGTTTGATTCCTCTTCTCATAGCACTGATCCATGTACTCAAAATATCGAGTAGCAAACTTCAAGAATGAGTCAAATTCTGCTCTTTTAATTTCCTTGATGATAAACCGATCATCAACTGTTTTTGCAAACAAAGATTTACTTTTCCCACCTTTTGCATCCCAGCTCCTACACCTACTTAAGGAAGCAATATAATCAACTTCTGAAGTACACCATCGATCTCGTAAACGACGAAATTGGCTGGCATAGAGACAGAGGACTGAGTATTTGTACTTTCCAGTTAATTTACCCAAACCCATGGAGACTTCTGGGTGAACCGTGAAAGAAACCGATGAATTTAACAAATCTAAACCCCCATCTAAACTTGTTGTGCGTGATTCCTCTGAAATGTTTGAAGAGTGAAACCGTGTTAAATCCAATGAACCAGTTGAAGACAAATGTGGAGAAGCTACAGAGAATATCCGCATTACGCCTTGTGAACTCTCATATGCCTTAGCATCAGTTCCTCTATCTTTTCTGCCATCGCCGCCAAGATCTTCACTTTCAATGGGCAAATCCTTCAGCAAGGCCAAAGCACAAGCAATTATGCTGGAAAATTCATCTTCGTAATCAGACACAATGAACTTATCACTTCCAAGGGGAATGTGCAGCTTTGCACCCTCATTCGTAACAAATTTATAAGTGGTAGATTCTACATCATGGTTTGTGATAGAACCTAATTTCGGCAGGTGACCTCTCTGGAGATCCTCCAGGTATTGGTGCCAAATTTCAGAGAACGGAGTCCACCACCCTTGATCATTCTCTGTGTTGGAAAACATTGAGGACAGGGATCTACTCTGGGAATGGTTAAAATCATGGGCAGCTCCAGCATCAGCATCAACGATGATTTGTTTGTCCGTCTCCAATTGAATGGATGAAGGAAGATTGAGCTGTAAGTTACTTTCATTACCAAAAAGGCAGTGATCAGAGAGATCAGAGTTCACTGTCACATCCTGAACGGATACTTCATTCCCATTTACTTTAGCTGCAGTTGTCGACTCAGCACCATCACTAAAAGCAGATAAAGCTGATGGTTCATCTTGTCTACAATCATGCGTATCAACACAGATTTTTTTAATGGGAAAACCATCTGCTTCTGCAGATGATTCAACATTCGACTTCAGATGATGGTCAGCATCCGAAACATCACAACTTCCTCCAGTAGTTTTGGTCCTACTGTTATTCTCTGCACAAGAGCCTTCAACTAGCTTGCTTTTCAGATCAGCAACATCTTCCAATGCGCTGTCATCTCTTTCCGGATATATTTTCGCGCCATTACTGTCTCCTTTAACACTGCCTTTCTCTTGTTGCTCCCAGTCATTGATAGTATTGATACTTGGCAGTGTATCAACCTTCTGGTCAACAGATTTGGGGTCAGCTGCTGTACAATCAGATAGCAATGAATGAAGACGGCGATCCCACACACAGGACTCGAGCAAAAGTTCCAGCCGTATTCTATTTAACGTTAGAAGTTTAAATATGACGACGTCCTGATTTTCATCCAAAGCAGCATTTTGAATATCAATCTGACATTGAATATAGATCAGTAGAAGCAAAATAAGATTTAGATATGCTTAATAAATATCTAGTCAAATGAAATGTAAATGAGTTCATTGAAGAAAGGCAGTAGCTTTTGAAATAGCTGCAGGGTCAAACATGCACATGAAAATTATTCACAAAAACCTGAATGCTGGTTCTCATCAACCAGAAAATTAGAAAGCGTAAGAGCGAACAACTCTTATTGCATGTACTTGTATGTAATTGACATCTGTTAACATTACTGTAACCAAGGTTATCAATATCATTTGCTCACATAGGTCTTAAGGCTGTATGTACCAAGTTATACCATGGAACAAAAGTCTTAAGGCTGTATGTACCAAGTTATACTGTGGAACAAACGTATCATCTAACACGAAAAAAATGGAAGGGGAACTTAGAATCAGAATGACATTCTATCACATCAACGTTGATCAAACAAATCGCTATAGGAACAAGTATTATGAAAATGGCAGCATAAAGGTGCTAACCTCAAATTGAGTTCTCTCTTCCTTCAACATTTTCTCAATTTCAGAAAATTTTCTCATTGATCCCTGAAGATTTAGTACCGTTCCAACAAAACGAGGCTCTATTGCCTTCAAAGCTTTTTCTACATCAAGAAACATTGTGCTCCCTTTCTTGTACACCTAGTTGAGGAAGAAAGAAAATCTGAAGTCAATAGAAACTTGCAACAGGTCATATAAAAGTCTTATTGTGTAAAAAGCAGCCAGAGCCCACTTGTGGGACTACACTGGGTATGTTGTTGTTATATTGTGTAAAAAGCAGCAAGACTCATAGAAAACATACATCTTCAAGTTCCTTCTTAAGAAACTCTCCATTGACAGAACTGCTAAACTCCAGCTTTTCTGGAGGAAGAGACACGGAATAGGTAGTAATGGTTGAGTACTTAAACATAGCAACCATATGCCCTAATCTGCACATGCAGAAAAATGACATGAATATCTTCAAACAGGAAAGATAAAATATGACAAAAGCACCAAAAACAAAATCCCTATATAACTACGCATCGCATACGATTCGACTTAAATCTCGAGTAATGTCAAATGGAAATTTTTCATAGAGATAACGAAAAAGCTATCAGAAGGAATTGCTGTTAGATCCGCATGTATGAAAATAATAGACACTTCAAGAATAATTAAAGCCAAAAGTGACCATACCCAAAGAAGTAGAGGAAATCCCTGTGCAAAGAATGACCACAGCCAGACGACAGTCTATTAAACAAAGAGGTATTTGAGAAGCTGAGCTCCAAGAATTTTCCAAATGAAAAACCACGCGAACCAGTGGATACTAAAACTCTTTTCGTTGATTTTGAGCTACCAGTTTGAAACTTGCATCTACCACAACGACTCCACATCCAAATCTTCCCTTCACTTTCACCTGGAAGCCCCTTGTCCGTTGGAAGTGAACGAACTTGAATTGCAAGTAGCTTATTGTAATGTGCATAATAGAAAATGTGATCTTCTGGGGATCCATCACAATTCGTACATGGGAGTTTCTGTACAACAGAGATCTTCCGTTAACAATTTAAAACAAATGCTGCAGTCTAGAGAAAAGTATCAATTGATAATGAAGAACTCCATGCTCAATCTGAAAAAATTGGTCCGAATAACCAATGACACTGTTAGCAGAGAGGCATAACACCATGATTTTATTTCAACCAGATCATTAAGCATCTTTTGATGATGTACTCAGCAAAATGACCGCCAATCTTTCAAAACAAAATTGTTAGGTCAAACTGAAAACTACAATCACAGAACAAAAAGGGTTCAAGTGGAGAGTGTTGAGTTCTATGCACCTGACTTAGCAAATTATGTTGCAAAAATTTTCCAAGGGGAATATCAAAATTTTGGTAGAACTTTATGCGAGAAAAATGACTATGGGCACACATAGTCCCTCTTGAAGCATTCCGGCTTGATATCAGAACCAAAATACTATCAGTATCTGTTGATGATGTAACACCATTCCCCAAATGCCCTTGGTCTTCACGCTCTTTACCAGATACCGAAGACTCTCCCTGGCTCATTATTGGAGTATGCAACTGCTCTTTTTCAGATGCCATCTCTTCATCGGAGCTAGTAGCTTTCTGATCGGTATCACTTTGATTAACCACCTCAGTAGCATAAGGAACTCGAATATCAGCTTGTTCCTGATCATCTTTGTTGGCTCCATTATCACTGAAACATGAGGGCATGGATTGACCAGAGGTGGAGAAGAGAGGAAACTTGTCCCCCATAACCTTATTCAGAGAGGCTGAGAGAGATGACAAACTAGAAAGAACAACTGGGTCATATGGCTCAAATGACCGAGGATCGCCTTGTGCTTCTACGTTATGACTTACTTCTTGATTGAAGCCATTGGATATTGGGACATCAATTGAACAGGAAGAATTTGTCGCAGCAACAAGAATTTCTTGTTCAGCACTAGGAGATGGGGTTTCATCAGTAACTATTGAATTCACCTCCTGGCTAACAGGAATAGTCGAGAACATTGCTTTTTGATCAAGAAGGAAAGAAGTCTCGAGGATTAAATTATATGCCATGATCACTGCCAGGCGTACCACACATTTAATCTTCTTCAGTTCATCACTGTTAGCTCCCATTAACAAAATCTGCCCAAAAAGTCACTGTCAGAGGTATAGACGTAACTGTTCAACACATAGT
The DNA here is from genome assembly GCA_034376525.1 of Nicotiana benthamiana. NCBI lineage: Eukaryota > Viridiplantae > Streptophyta > Magnoliopsida > Solanales > Solanaceae > Nicotiana > Nicotiana benthamiana. The sequence continues at coordinate 82,105,223 of CM067331.1, forward strand.
AGACAAGGGAAAGAAAGAATCACTAGGTATCAATCCTCTATAACTTACCACAAAGAAAGATGACACAAGTTCGGAAGGCAAAGATATGAATCAGTGAATATCAATATAATACTAAACAAAAATGGAGCAATGAACCAGAAAAAGACCATTTTCAGATAAACACCTTAGCTCCTTTCCTCATATTTAGAGTCAGCAGGCAGCTGAAGTTCCAAAAGCAATAGTAGCTTGACTATTTGTTGGTATATGAGGTAAGTCAATAAACTGCATGACCTATGTCAGTTCTTTTCACGATAATTCATAAGATTGTGGTATTGTCATATTTTTGTTATCTCTTGAGCAATGAAACAACAATGGAACTCATGTCCCAACTATCAATAATCCCTATTATGATATTCTGTGTTACTAAAACAAACATATGACTCACCGTGCATCCCAGATGAGTAGGACAGCCCTCAATAAACATCAGTGTTTTGCTAGGCCTTTTTCCACCATCGGCAGAAGTGTCATGTTCCTCTACAAACCTTTGGAAATGAAAGGAATCACACTGTCTGAGCTTGTGGCCAGCCAAGATTTCAGAAGATAATGTTGGTGAAACAGTGCAAAGAGAAACTCTCTCCAGGCGGTGCTTTTTCATATCAAAGACTAGTGTCCATCCTTTCTTAAGGATAGACTCTTGTATGTCACGAGAAACAGTTTCCTCTACTAATATCACATTTGGCTGGTACCTCTCTAGGATTTCAATGATAGACTTCACCACATTGTCTTTCTCCTGTCATTATTAATTGACAAAGAACACACGATCAAAGACTAGAATAGCTTCCCTTTTTTTTATCTCACACATTAAGGGAGTTTCTTGTTTACCTCTTTCATTGCATGAAATGATGACAATTCACTTGAAGAGAGACCTACGGCACCCTCAATCAACAGCAACCTAGCTTTTTCAAACTTAGTTGGCATATGCTTATGAGCAGCATGCTTTTTGAAGACCAGGCCTCTGATAAATTGACTATAAAAATGACAAGTTACAACGTAAGTCTGGGTCCCCCTTTCGCCTTAAATTTAGTCTTAGATAACAAACATACAGATAAAGAGAAGAATGCAAATTGTATAGTATTTTAAAGGTAAGTTCAAAATTAGAGGTAATGTTACTCTCTGAGAAACTTGGAGATTTTAAAAGAATAAAAATGGTCCCATATAACCTATGAAATGATACAACATTCAGAAATTTAAGAAGATGGGACTCCACTTTAGGACAACCCAAAAAGGTAAATATTTGTGATATGAATAACTAAATTTAAACAGATATTCAATCACAGATATTAGTGAAGGCATGGCAGAGGAAATCAAATAATGAGTAGGGTCAATAACATTCAGTGGCAACTGCTACCCCCAACTTAATAAGTAGAGAACAAATATCAAACTCTGGGAAACACATAGCCCGCACAAATATCAAACTCTGGGAAACACATAGCCCGCCACTTTGACAGTCCAAGAGCTAAACTGAAGGAAGAAAGGAAATTAGGAAAAATCAATAGAGGTGATACACATAGTTGTTCCATAATACCTTTGGCTGGGAGAACCAGTTTTTATGCATTTTATCTTCACATATCTATTAGGATCCATAGCCTTTCCTTCAGCAGAATCAGGCTTCACAAATGAAGCAGCTTCCCAAGACAAGGAGGTGACTATATCAACCCAATTGTCACACGCTGATGAGTCGACACCAAAAGACTTAAGAAGGTCATTAACAAGGGACTTAAGCTTCCCATTCATCACTTCTTCCAATGCCTTCTGCTTTTCCTCTTTAAATTTGTAGCTCCACGAACCTTCTTCTCCGGGGCTTATTAAAGAAGTTGGCTTGCCCCAGATCAGGTCATCACCACATTCATCATCATCGTAATTAGCCACGCTGTCTTCCATATCATCATCACAACATTCTGGTTCTGGGGGCTCCCAGAACTGATCCAGTTCATAACTAGAAGAGATTCCAGATTCATCATCATCATCCCCTTCAAATTTTCTACTTTTAGTTTCATTACAACTACCATTCATGAGCTCTGCATCCCTTCTTGTGTGCATGGTGGAACAGGACTCCTCTTGACTGCTGTCTGTGCTACATTCATCAATATAAAACCTGAAAAGATCAAACCAAAATTAAAACCATAACAACATGAGTTAGAAAATTCTTCATTTCCCAAGGAAAAAAAGACAGGCATCTTAAGCTCAACATAAATAGATATTAACATAACTAAATTACAACTAACCTCCCATCTGAGCTTGCATCACCTGAAAAGCCACCTGAATGGTAGGAGAAATAAGGGACCAACATGAGGTAATGATAAAGAAAATGAAAATGACGGTCCAAATTATGAGATAAAGAAAGGAGAGCATACTGTAAAGAAAGAGCTGTTACTGCTACACAATGAAGCAGACAGGCTTATCAAACAAGTTGTATTATCTTACATTTTGCCACAAATTTGGGATAACGTACCAGAATTTCCACCCTCAAATTGCACAGAATTCTCATTTTCTAGTTTCTTCATGCTTCAACTCAATCTTGTCAGAGCACCAGAGCAGTAACACGTATTACATCTGATCCCAGGAAGATTTCAACCTGCAGATTTGCAGTGATATTTCTTTCAAATGAAAAAGACCACATTTCTTGTGATAAGCATAAAGAAATATACTTTGTTCTTAATACATGAGGCTTTCACTGTTAGATATAAATTGAATCATCCCCTTAGATTGACTAACAACAACAACAACAAACCCAGTAAATTTTCACAAGCGAGTTCTGGGAGACTAGTGTGTACGTAGACCTTACCCCTACCCTAAGAGGGCAAAGAGGTTGTTTTTGATAAACCCTCGGCTAAAGACGTTCGTCATTGACGTTGGCGTCGTATGAGCCTGGCTGAACCAAAAGGCATGGCCAAGTCCAAGACGAGCACGACCGTCATATCCCCTTAGATTGATTAGTTGTATATTTGGGATAAAGGAAAAAGGGCAAGTCATCCTATTAACCCATTCTACAATCAAGGATGAGTTTCCCAACGGTCCCTCATCCTATCTAACACTCAGATCAAACATACTAATAAACATATAGCGACTGAAGAACTCATCATCCATATGAAAGATTCCAAACTATCTTAGTCAACAAGTATCAACTGATGCCTCTTCTCAATCATCTATCAAGGTAATTATGTTTTTCATATAAAGTTGCTAGAAACCTTTAAGCATCAGAATCAGTATTCGAAATTGTCTTACAAAATCAGGGAGCAGTTAACAAAGTATCCAACTTTTCAATTTTCATTGTCAAATCAATAAATTGTTAAAAAGTTGGACCTTCAAGAGAAGATTATCTCTCCTCAAAATTTTCTGAACAGCTTAAACTGTTCAACTCAGAAAGTAATACTTCTCCTTCTTAAGTCACTGATTAAGAGAACCAGTCCTTTAGCTACAGCTACCAAAATAGTGAAAGAAAGTTCTAGTCATCAACAACAGAAATAAATTGCCGAACAAGTCATCAACTTATGATGCAACAACAATATCAACTATGTCTCAATCGCAAACAGTGGGAAAAAAAAACAAATAAGTAGGTCTATCTGCTGATTAACAAGGCAGCAAATCTTTCCAAGAAATGACTCAATTTAAAGAGGATAAGAAGATTACGAGATCATGACTTCTCAAAGCCATTGTTTAGCTCCAAAGAATAATCAGCAACACAGATACCACTAATAAGTAAGTTACAACCATTAAATTTATCCATAAAATCACTCAATTTAAACAGTGTAACAGTATAATTAAGCTCATACAGAAGAAGATTTCAACTCTTGATTTCACAAACGAGCTTTCCTTTTTGATTTAACAAACAATCAGCAAAAATAAATATCAGTAGAAACGAGTTAAATAGTTTAAACTTTTCCTATAAATTAAAAAAGCAAAGCAGATAGCATAAGAAATGAAGTGACAAAGATTCTCTTTTTATGACTTACAGTTAAAGCAACCCAGATATGATGATCTCCAAATCAAATCAAGAACATATCAAATCCTCAAAAGCACTTCCAACCCGCCTATTATTTTTCAAAGGGTTAGCCAAAACTGAAAATCTTGAATTTAGGAGAGAGTAAAAAGAACAGAGGAAGAGAGAGAATTGAGTTGAATTGGAGACAGAAGAATGAAATAAGTTGGAGAAAGAAGTAGACTTTTTGCCCGTACGTAGGTCCCACTAAGTGGTTTGCTGCTAAATTTCATGCTCTCTTCAATTGCAATACTATTATATATATAAGGCCAAGAAAAATTCAGTTTGGATATTGACATAATAATTAAAAGAAAAAGTCAGATATTACTTGTACCAGAAATTTGATTTCGAAAATGAAGAGACAAAATGTATATACATACTGCATACATAATACATTGTATATACAACTGTTTTTTTTTTTTAAATAGTGCAAATGGTATTTACTTGTTCACATTGGTTTTTAACTTGCTACATATGGATATACATTTGGATTTGATTGGTTGTTGGAGATTTTGCAAATTATTGGCTTATTTTCCCTACATTGTTACTATAACCCACTTAATTTTAAATTTGAAAAAATTAATACTGTATAGTTGCTTTAGAATTAATAGTTATATACAAATACTTTTATGACAATTAAATATAAATATTTTCGATCGCACGCTAAAAATAAATTTTTTGCCCTTAAAATTTGATATTTTTCTCTTTATTTATTCCCTTTTTAATGTTTAGAGTGTGGATAAAGCCCATGAATAATGAAAAGTAAAGGTGAAAGAGGAATTCCAAGAAACACGGAATAGTCTTTCTTAGACGGCTTTGTTGTCCCACTAATGGAGACAATATATGTTTTAAATTTTAATGGATTGTTATAGAGTAAATCACTATGTTACGCATTAATTTTTACCATCTTTAATTATTATTATTATTATTACTCACAGTAATTACGAATGGGAATTACTAGCATTCATTGTTTATATCAATAAATGAATGGAAAACATATTTTTTTAATATATACACATTGTATTAATTTGTAACTAAGTATTAATTTGTACATTGGGTAAAAAATAATTCAGTGATCACACTTATTCCGAAATTTTTGAAAAAGAAAAGATTTTTGAAAGTCAAGCTCAAGTTTTGATTAGGAGATTTCTCATATAAATGTTCATTTGGAAGATAAACATCCGATTTTTAAAAAAACTATCACTATCTTTTATTTTTTTTTTAAACTAAAGAAATTTACATCAAATAATAAATTGATCCAGTTGTTTAAATTTGACTGTATAATAAGTACTATAAATAGATGATCTCTATTATATTCAATATGGATATATTTGATAAAAGAATCGAGTTCATATCTAAATGCAGTATATATTTAACAACTTTAAAGAATATTTGGGATATAATTGGATTCATATTTGACCAGAAAAAAATAGGATTCATATCTAATGCATTCAATATTTAACTATTTTAGTTTGTCATAGTTATTCACAAACTAATTAGAGTTGAGATTCGAGCTAAGTAAGATATATACTTATACTAATTTGTTTTTAGCATCTAATTAAGATTAGTGGATTGTATTTGTTAAGTATGGTGTTTATCAAATAGTAGAAATAGAAAAATATAAATAAAAAATTTATTTGAGAAAAATGAAAGAACAAAACTTATATAAGTCTCAAAATTAATTTTGATTGAACATATCATAAAGACAAATTGAAGTACCCTCTTTATTAAATGGACCATAGTGCAGAATATACAGCTCATGTAACAACAACACAAACAAATTTCAACCAATTGACAAAAGACGTGTTATTAGGTGTCAACTACACAAATATTTTTTGGTTAAAAACTGCACTTAATTGAGATAAGCACCAAACATTTGCTTAAATAATCAAATTAGGTGCTGAAGTGTTGCAAAAATATGTCGTATCTGTAGCAGTGACAAACGGGCAGATTAAATTGAATTTTGGTGGAATGAAAATGAATTGGACAAACTACTATTAATATGTAAGTTAGTTTTTATATTTTCATTGGATAAAAATACAAGAATTTAAGAGCGTAGTGACTTAATATTTACGGATAAAATCCAAGAAATTCATATACCGATTCTTGAATGCTCATTATGGTAGAATATTCATGTGGGATTTTCTCAGATTTCACACATGTGATACATGTTCCTTCTATTTTTCCAAGTAAAGCTCTTCGCATCGCAATGCCTATTGTGTTGCCTTGGCCTTTCATAAGTGGAGACAGAATAAAGCGTCCATAATAAAGGCGTTTACTGTCTGTTCTTGATTCAACACACTTTCACTGTAGTGTCCGAGTAGATACTGTTACTTTCTCTCAAACCATAGTACTATTATTTGATTAGATCATCGAATCTTTTATTTCTCTTGAGATTTCTTCAATGTTCAGTTCTACACACGACTTTTTTCGGAGGTCTACAGCCACTATGTGGCATAGGAGTTACATCCCGTACGAAAGTTAATAGCATACCACTTCGACGAATAGCTCGTAATGTTGCAATCTTTACCAATGCTTTTCAGGAAAAATACTTATCACTAATATACCGTTTCTTTTATTTTATGTCGTATATTTATTGTTTGTGAGTTTATTCTAATAATTAAATAGGTCTCAAGACATAAAAATTGTAATTATTGGAAAAAATTTATATTTGGAGTTAAGTTGAAAAATAGTTACTGAAGTTTAAATTATACTTAAACATGTATTTTATCTGAAAAATATTTTAGTTCTCTGAGAGAGACAAATTTTTTTGGAAATTTTAAAAAGTGGTCAAAGCCACTTTTTTTTGTTTTTGGAAAACTCATTTTCAAAAAAAATTCAAATATTTGTATATTTTAGAAGAAAGAGTAGGTGAAAGAAAATTATAGACAAACGGGGACCAAGAAAGTTAGATTGAAATGTAATATAAGTATTCTTAATTAAAATGGCAACAAGATATGTTTTTGTTGTTTTTATTTAAAAAAAGGGGTAAATGAAAAGGCAATTGACGGTGGGGGGTTGTTCAGCTAAATCATTGTCGTATCGGTTCACGGACAGCCAGTCCTCGGACTAGCCGCAAAGCGACTCAACTTCTAAGTTATTTTCCCCCTTTAGTTTTTATTTACCTTTTATTTTAAGTTAATAATTATGTTGTTCCAGTCAATTTTTCACATGTAATAATTTTATCCATCACTTGATATCTTAACCTTCACTGGAATTCATTTGGGAAATAAACGAAATAATAATACAATGTCGAGTTACGGTTATCAACAAAAATAAAAGAACAACAAAAACATGAATATTTTAACATGAAAACTTCTTTTGAATAAGGAAAAAATTCACGAGTCGCAGAGGAACAAAGTAATCTGCTATAAAGAGAAATTTGTACTACTTAGTCTCGAGTAAATACTCCAAGGACACTATACACTCAAAAGAAATAACACTATTTAAAGATTACCACCTCACTACAATATCGCTCACACTCTCTATTTTCCCTCACAGACTACACCACTTTTGAATGCCTCACACTGCTCTTTAACTTTCAAATATATTTCCTCTGAGTTTGTGTGTATAAAATGAGAGTTGAAGCTCTCCTTGTATAGAAAAGATGGCTACCCCAATTAACAAATCGGAAAATTGGATCTTACTTTACAACTTGCGGTATGCAATTTCCAATGCAAATTGGTTGCCAGCTCTAAGACTTGTCTTTGCCATCAGTAGATTTCCCTTCTTTTTTTTATATATTGATGGATGTGGATCCCATCAATCTCGTCCTCCAGACCCATTCATCAGAAAAAGATAACACCAGGGTTGCTAGTTTGAGTGTATGCTGACAAGTTTTTTGTATAGCTCGAACTTGTCTCTTGGTACCATCTTGATCAGCATATCTGCTAGAACTTGCAGAGATTCACTCTATACCTTTTCTCGTATCCAGTGACATCACACATCAATTCTAGGACACATCTTTTTGATTCACTTCAGATGACTACAAGAGGTGTGTCGACTTGCTTAGCACTCTTTATATTGAAGCGTTCTAGTATACGTTCAATGTACTTCTCCTGAGACAACCACAACTTTCTGCTTGTTTGCTCTCGAACAATCTTCATTCTCAGAATTTGTTGTGATGGGCCTCAGTCCTTTTTATCAAATGACTTAGACAAATCTTTCTTCAACTCTGCAATTTGCTCCTTGTTTTGTCCTATAACTAACATGCCATCCATATACAACAACAAAATAATAAAGTTATTGTCAGAAAATCTTTTGAAGCATACGCATGGATCAGAATATGTCTTTATGTAAGTTTGACTTTTCATGAATGAGTCAAACTTCATGTACCATTTCTATAGGGGTAAAATATGCTATGTCAAGTGACCGCCTAAAAAAATGACACATGGAACCTAAGGCGAGGGATAGTCAGAACCAAAGATAATTGTCCTGTTTGATACCGAAAAGAATGACACTCATAAAAGAGGCAATAAATATATTTTGTACGGTATTATTTAATAAAAAATATTCCACAATACTTAATATATTGCTCTTTACAAAAGGATATATCGGTCATGCCTGCTATTACACACTCTTCAATTGCTCTCATAATTGGTATTGAAAAGTAGCTTGATCCTAGGTCTTTATTCCCTAAATTTAACTACTAGTAAGCTCCATTATTATTGTAAGATGTGACTTTTCCTTGAAAACTCACAATATAGTTGATTAAAAGCTTTATCCAATTTTATGTTCTCGTTCTTTAGTTTCATCACTGTTGTGCCTAAATTACTATTTTTCGTGATTTCATCTTCATTCAAGGCTAAGTATTGCATATTTCTATAATTATTTCATTATCCCAGGATCAAATTAATTTACTTGCCTAGAAACTATGTATAATTTAATTGTACTATTTTGCGGATAAACAATTTGGCGCACATCGTGGGGGCCTATACAGACATGCAATTAAGTTGATCCTTGCCTATTTTACTAACATGTTTTGATTATTTGTCTTAAAAAATCATAAGAAATGGCAGATAACGGTGTTAACAACACACATAATCTTGAGGTTTGAGGAGACCAATCTCATTTTGAGGATTCAATCAGTGATACCCACAATGAGGGGAATGCCGATCCACAATAGGCGGTACCCACGACATGTTCGGGAGGCAACTCTCGATGATGCTGAAAATGAGCATGTTGTTGATACGGTAAGGGTCTTACAAGAGCGATCTCATCCAAGTCACATCTCTATTTGAGGTTATAAAATGGTCGATGCAATAGTAATACCTAACAAAGAGTCGGGGTCTAATTCGACAAGGAGCTGTATATGGGATTTCAAAGTATAGATTGTAGTGTATGAGTATGACCTATCTCAATTTACATTTTCACAAATTGGTGTTTGTTCTATGTTTATTTTGATCTATGATTGCAAGATGATTAATTGAAACTAAGAAATTATTTTTGTTGTTATTTTTCAAATGATATAAAAGGCCTAAGGCTATAACCTTCACCTGGGTGGTTGCGTAACAGGTTGTAAACTTAAAAGCTTATTTTATTGGTTGGGGTGTATTATAGCTATCAACACTTGAGTAGCCATTCAGTACCTCTTAGTAAGAGAGTGGGTTTCCCCAATTTGGATTTCTCAAGTCCAAATGGGTATCGAACAAAACAGTTGATATAAAGCTCAAGTCGGATTTTACTATCTCTATGTTCAACCCTTTAATTGCGACTATCAATCTTTTGAATTACCTAATTTCTTGTTAGCAAAAATTTTTCTAGACTAAGTCTCTATTTCTCAATTAGAGACCATGTCAAATAGGCATGAAGTAATGTTTTAACCATTAATTATACAATTAAAATCAAGAACAAGGCCAAATAATAAACAACCAACAATAAACAAGCAATAAATCAAACACCGATTAGGATTACACTCTAGGATTGTGTTACAAACCTAGAGAAAATCTAGCTACTCATGCTTAAGATAGAAGAAATAGAAGAAGAAATGATAATTAAACCAATATTGATAATTAAAAGGATGAAATCTATATTCAAAAATCTCAAAATAGCAAAAAACTACTAAAGAGGGTAAAGAAAAACGTCTATTGTGGCTGCTGATGTCAACACTTGACCTAAAAAAAGCAAAAACTACTATGGAGTTCTTGCTCAGGTGTATTGCACTTGACTTTCACGATAGACAACATACTCCTTTAGATGCAATCCAAGCTCTTGAAGGAGTCGTTTCTGCCATTTCATCTCCTTGCCAGCTTCAGTAGCGATTGTATTCTACTTCAGTTATAGAGAATGCAGCAGCCTCGAGCCCTCGACTACCATGATATAACACCCCATGAATATGTAAATAAATATCCAGTAGTGGATTTTCTATTATCATTTTCACCTGCCATAGCATCATCTATATAACCCTTCAAGATTGATCAGATCCTCCAAAGCATAAACAATCTCCATCGGTACCTCTCAAGTACCTGAGTATCCACTTGGCTCTTCTCAGTGTTCTTTTCTAGGATTTTCAAGAAACTCGATGACAACACCAACTGCGTGAGCAATATCAGGTCTAATGCATACCATTGCATACATCAAACTTTCAATCGCATAGGAATAAGGAACTTTCCAATGCTCTCCTTTTCTTCCATTGTTGTAGGACACATCTTCTTGCTTCACTTCAGATTACTTGTAAGAGGTCAGCTGACTGCTTAGCACTCTTTATGTTGAAGTATTCCAGTACACGTCCAATGTACGTCTCCTGAGACACCCATAACTTTTTGCTTGTTTGCTCTCGAACAATCTTCATTCCTAGAATTTGTTGTGCTGGGCCCAAGTCCTTTATATCAAATGACTTGGACAAATATCTCTTCAACTTTTCAATCAGCTCTTGATTTGTCCTATGATTAACATTTCATCTACATACAATAACAAAATAATAAAGTTGTTGTCAGAAAATCTTTTGAAGTATACATATAGATCTGAATACATCTTTATGTAAGTTTGACTTTTTATGAATGAGTCAAACTTCATGTATCACTTGTATAGGGTAAAATATGCTATGTCAGGTGGACACTTAAAAAATGACACGTGGAATCTAAGGCGAGGGAAAGTCAGAACCGATGGCAATTATCCCATTTGGTACCAAAAGGAATGACATTCATAAAGAGGCAATAAATATCCTTTGCCCGATAGAATTAATAAAGAATATTTCAGATTACTTAATACATTGTCCATTACAAAAGAATATGGGATTCATACCTTCCGTTACACACTCTTCAATGGCCCTTATAATTGGTATTGAAGAGTGGCTTGATTTTAGGTCCTTATTTCCCATATGTAACTATGAATAGTGAGCTCTATTACCATTGTAAGACACGACTTTTTCTAGAAAACTCACGCTATAATTGATTAAATGCTTTATCCAATTTTACTTTCTTATTCTTTAGTTTCATCACTATTGTGTATTTTTCGTGATTTCATCTTCATTTCAAGGCTAAGTATTGCATATTTTATTAATTATTTCATTATCTCAAGATCAAATTAATTTACTTTTCTAAAAATCATGTATAAATTTAACTATACTATTTTACAGGTAAATAGTTTGGCGCATACCGTGAGGCCTAGACAGCCGTACAATTAAGTTGATGCTTGCCTATTTCGCTAACTTGTTTTGATTATTTTTCTTAGAAAAAATCTTAAGAAATGGCAGATGACGCTGTTAAAAACACACACAATTCTAAGGTTTGAGGAGATAAACCTCACTTCGAGGACTCAATCAGTGACATCCACAATGAGGGGAACGATGCCATGCCGGTCCACGATAGGCGGTACCTATAAAATGTTCGGGAGGAAACTCCCGATGATGCTAAAAAAGAGCATGTTGTTGATACGGTAAGGATTTTACAATATGCTCTCGTCCAAGTCACACCTCTATTTGAGTTTATGAAATGGTCGATGCAATAATAATACCCAACAAAGAGTTAGGACTGACTTCCACAGGGTGATATACGTGAGATGTAGGAGTATAGATTGCAGTGTAGAGTATGAACTATCTTAATTTAAACTTCCATAAATTACTGTTTGTTCTATGTCTATTTTAATCTAAGATTACAAGATGAATAACTTAAACTAATAAATTTTTTTAGTTGTTATTTTTCAAATACTATAAAAGGCCTAGGGCTATGACCTTTACCTAGGTGTTTGCCTAATGAGTTGTAAACTTTAAAGCTTATTTTATTGGTAGCGGTGTATTATAGCTATCAACACTCGAGTACCCGCTCAATATCTCTCAGTAAGAGAGTGGTTTTTCCCAATTTGACTTTCTCAAGTCCAAATATGTATTTAACAAAACAGTTGATAGAAAGCTCAAGTCAGGTTTTACTATCTCTAGGTTTAACCCTTTAATTGGGACAATCAATCTCATGAATTACCTAATTTATTGTTAGCTAAGCTTTCCTAGACTAAATCTCTCTTTCTCAAGTAGAGACCAAGTCAAATAGACATGAACCAATGTTTGCAATCATTATTTCTATCATTAAAAGCAATAACAAGGCTAAATAATAAACATCCAACCATAAACAAGAAATAATTCAAACACCCATTAGGACTACACTCTTGGAATGGGTAACCCTAGAGAAAATCTAGGTACTCATGCTTAATATAGAAGAAATAGAAGAAGAAATGATAATTAAACCCATATTGATAGTTAAAATGATGAAATCCATATTCAAAAATCTCAAAACAGCAAAAACTACTAAACAGGGTAAAGAAAACCGTCTATTGTGGTTCTTGCTGTCAAAACTTGACCTAAAAAATAAAACTCTATTGCTTATACAAAGCTAAAAATTTTTGACAAAAATGCCCTTCGGAGGTTCTGCGGTCGCACAATTCCATGTGCAGTCCGCACGTTGCTTCAACCTGACAGGATTGGAATCTCGGGGCTGCATAATTTTGAACTGTGGCCACACCTCTCTCTTTTTGCAGTCCGCACATTTTTGAGTGCGGCCGCACATGGCTTTTTTGTGGACCGCACAATTGTTACTATGACCACATAACTGATCTTCTGTTGTTATATAATAATTGTGCAGTCCACACTTCTGTTGAACTTGAGATGTAGGTTTTCTGAACTTTTGCTCTTGCCCAACTTCTTGTGACGACCCAAAAAGTCATCACCTATTTTAATTAATTTTGTGCTTCCGAGGCCTCGAAAACCTCATTTAAAGTTGCTTCGATTTGTGTGCGCAGCCCAGGCGCGTAATGCGAAAGCTTGAATATGAAATTCTGTGAAAAATGCTAAGTTTTGATATTAGAATGAATAAATTTGACTTTGGTCAAATTTTTGTGTAAACGGATCCGGACCCTTGATTTGACGGTCCCGGAGGGTTTGTAGGAAAATATAGGGCGTATTCCCGGAATCGAATTCCAAGGTCCCGATCTCGAGAAATAAATTTTTAAAATAAATTAATTTTCTGAAATTGATAAGGAAGAGTTGAAATGATATTTGATTGGAATATGTTTGTATCGGGCCCGTATCTTGGTTCTGGGGCTCGATACAGGTGTTATATATGAACTAAGATATTTTTATGAAGTTTGGTTAAAATCGGACGTCGTTTGATGTGTTTCGGACTCGAAATTACAAAATTTATAATTTGATGAAGTTTTGGAAAAATGATTTGAATTTGAGGTTTAAATTGTTGATAATGATGTTAGTTAGGCAATTTGATCGCACGGTTAAGTTCGCATGATGTTGTTGAGTTAGTACATGTGTTTGGGTAGGAGCCCCGAGGGTTCCGGAGTGTTTTGGAGTATATTTCGAAGTGGTTTTTGACTTGGAAAGATTGCAGAAATCTGTAACAGGTGCCCAGGCCTACTGGTCTTTGCGATCGCATAGTCACTCTCGCGACCGTGTAATGTAAAATGGGGACAAGGGATTTTTGTTCAACACGAACGCGAGGTAAGGACTGCGAACGCGGAGCATTGGGGGGTTGCAATATGCGAATGCGGCCCATGTCTCGCGAACACGACCCACGTCTCGCGAACGTGTAAGGTAAATGGGGGCTGGTATGGAGTCTATCTTTTTCATTTACACGAATGCATTCCTAGGCCCGCGAATGTGAAGGCCAGGGGAGCCAACCCTTCGGGAATACGTAAGAGGTATCGCGATCGCATAAGCCTGTGTAAGGCTGATTTTCGCGAACACGGGGGACCCATCGCGAACGCGATGAAGGTCTGCCCAGCGATTAAAAACAGTAGCTTAACCGAGAATTTTTTAAATTTCATAACTTCTTCCTCTTAACTTAAATTAGGCGATTTTTGAAAGAGGATTTCACCACAAACTCATAGGTATGTAATCTAAGACTAGTTTTCTTCCATTTCCATCAACATCTATAGAATTTCTAGGCCTAAAACATGTGATTTAAGGTAGAAAATTGGGTATTTGGGTAGAGTTAAGGCTTTTTATATTTTCTTGATCTAGACCTAATTTTGGGGTCGAATTTGAACGCAAATTATATATTCAGGCTTGTGGGTGAATGGGTGATTTGAATTTGGTTCGAACCTCGTGTTTGGACCAAGCAGGACCGGGGTCGAGTTTTTGAGTTTTGGAAAATATGATGGAGAAGTTATAATTAGGCATTGGGTTCGTGTTGTTTAGTAATTATTTATGTACTGAAGTCATTTATGTATAAATACAATTGAGTTGGAGCCGAATTCGAAAGGAAAGGCGGTTATTGAGGATTGAATTGGCCGTGAAAGTTTGAGGTAAGTGTTTTCTCTAACCCTAGCTTGAGGGATTAGAAGTTGAGTCCTATTTGCTAATTGATTCTTGTTGAGTATGACGTATAGGCATGCTGAGGAGTATCTATACGTTGGTGTCGAGCAAGACCTTAAGTCATAAAGTGATAGTTGTTGTGTTCTTAAATGACATTTTAAATGCTTTAAATTGATGACTCTTGATTGAGTGGAGATTTAGTTTATTCTCATGGACTTTATTTATGCTTGAGTACTGGTATTAATTGAGCTAAGTAAGAGTTGAGCTAGGATTTGGTTATAGCCAATTCTCCCTTGCCGCGATGGTTGTTTTTATATTGTTATTCCCTTGCCGGAAAATTATTATTATGTTGCTTTTGTTTTCCTTATCAAAAATTTTATTGTGGCTTTGTGTTGAATTGCAATAGGATGGGGTGGTACACCTACCACATGATATTGATAAAATGAGAACGGGTGGTACGCCTACC
This sequence comes from Nicotiana benthamiana, assembly GCA_034376525.1. Classification (NCBI taxonomy): domain Eukaryota; kingdom Viridiplantae; phylum Streptophyta; class Magnoliopsida; order Solanales; family Solanaceae; genus Nicotiana; species Nicotiana benthamiana. The sequence goes on from CM067331.1 coordinate 82,120,460, forward strand.
ACAAGTTATTGGTTGAAATGAGATCGGGTGGTACGCCTACCACATGATATTCATGAAATGGGAGCGGGTGGTATTCCTACCAAAAGTTATTGATTGAAATGGGATCGGGTGGTATGCCTACCACAAGATATTAATGAAATGGGTGTGGGTAGTATGCCTACCACGAGTTGTGATGAAATGGGAGCGGGTGGTACGCCTACCACGAGTTATGATGAAATGGGAGCGGGTGGTACCCCTACCAAAATATTTTAATGAAATGGGAGGGGGTGGTATGCCAATCATGGAAACATTGAGAAATGGGATCGGGTTGCACGCCTACAACGAGATGAGTGCTGATAGCAAAATCTGCTTTTATTTCACTTATCCGTGTTAGAGTTAAACTGTTGATTTTCCATTATTATTCTTTGAAGTCCTATATTATCTACTATCCCCGAAGCATATTTCCCTCCCCTTAAAATGTTTATTATTGTTTTATTTTTCCGCTGTATATGAATATAACTACATAGATTTATATGGTAGTCTTGTCTAACCTCGTCACTACTTCGCCGGGATTAGGCAAGGCACTTACCAACACATGAGGTCGGTTGTGGTGTTACTACTCTATGCTCTTTTGCACAGATCCAGGTGTCGGAGCAGCTTACAGTGCGTAGTAGTAGATCGGGAGCCGACCTTCTGTCCACAAGACTCCGAGGTAGCCTTGCTGGCGTCCGCAGGCCCGACATCTCTTCTATCAGTTTTCATGTTCTGTTGACATTTGTATTCAAGACAGACTATGTCCTTTATTTCAAAATCTTATTTGTAGTAATCCTAGACAGTCCGTGTATAGTTGTGACACCAAGTGCTTGGTAGTGACATGTATTTGGTTATCTAGACGCTGCTCCTATTTTTAGTTAAGACTTCCGCTAAATTTTACTTTTTGTTGTCTTTTAATGTCTTATTCATCAATTATTTAATTGTTTAATCATGTATCAAAGGATATGGGTTAATATATGCAAGGTTCTTCCACGAGTAGGCACCATCATGACCCCCGAAGGTGGGAATTCCGGGTCGTGACAAGTTGGCATTAGATCTCTAGGCTGCATAGGTCTCATAACTTACAGACAAGCTTAGTAGAGTCTGAGGGATTGGTACAGAGACGTCTGTATTTATCCCCAGAGGCTACAGAGTAAGGAAAAGTTTCACATTTGTTCTTTCTTGTTGTGCGATTGGTTTCTCAATGCTAATTGAATTTCTACCTTATTCTTCAATAGATGGCGAGAACACGTGATTACTCATCTTGTTATCAGTAGTCCAAGCCCCAGGCAGGTCCCACTAGAGGCCGAGGCCGAGGCTGAGCTCGTGTTAGAGGTCGAGGTAGGGGCAGAGCTCAGCCCCAAGCAGCAACACCAATGGAGGAGCCTCAAGTTGACTTTCACGAGGAGGTTCCGCTCCCAGCCCCAACAGTTTTGGTGGGCCCAACTCAGGTCCCAAAGGGGTTTATTTCCACTCCAGTTCTTGAGGACGCTCTGGTTCGATTAGTGGGATTTATGGAGAGTGTCACCCAAAAGTGTTTGCCTCATGTAGCACCAACCACTTCTCAGGCTAGAGGAGGAGCCCAAACTTCTGCTACTCATACTCCGGAGCAGGTAGCTCCCCCAATTTAGACTCCAGCAGTTCAGCCAGTTAGGTCAGCTCAGTCGGGTCTAGTATCCCAGGCCAGTGATGGAGCAACTATGTCTGCCGATGCTTTGTTGAGATTAGATAGGTTCACCAAGCTCTTCACTTCTACATTCAACGGTGAATCTACCGATGATCCCTAAGACTATCTTCACAGTTGCCACGAGGTTCTTTGGAACATGGGTATTGTTGAGACCAATGGGGTTGATTTCGCTATATTTCGATTGTCTGGATCCACCAAGACTTGGTGGAGGGAATATTATTTAGCTAGACCAGCAGGATCTCCAGCCTTGACCTGGGAGTAGTTCACACATATATTTCTGGAGAAGTTTTCCCCTATTACATAGTGAGAGGCCTACCGGCTGCAGCTCGAACGTCTTTAGCAAGGATCCATGATAGTCACCCAGTACGAGACTAGGTTTATTGATTTGGCCCACCATGCTCTTGGTATACTTCCCACTGAGAAGGAGAGAGTGAGACAATTTATTGATGGACTCATTCAGCTATCCATCTCCATATGGCTAGAGAGGCTAGGAGCGAGATATCTTTTCAAGAGGTGGCCAATGTGGCCCGGAGGATTGAGATGGTATTGGCACAAGGGGTTGGTCATAAGGTACACAAGAGAACCCGTTAGTCAGGTAGGTTCAGTGGTGCCTCGTCTAGAGGTAGAGATTCGTATGGGGTCATCCTCTTAGGCCCTTTTAGTCGGCTCTTCAGGTTTCTCACGATGCTAATGGTAACCGTGGCCTTCAGACGCAGTAATCCGATCATCAGTCGTTTAGTGCACCACCAACACTTATTAGTGCACCACCGCTTTAGATTTTATCGGGTCGTCAGCCCCAACAGCTAAGGGCTTGTTTTCCTTATGGCATCACAAGGCATATTTCTAGGTATTGCCCTTGCGCGCTAAGTGGCTTTCAACATCAGAGTTCTCATACCATGGTTCAGGCACTAGGTGTTCCACAGCCCGCCCAGCTAGCTAGAGGTAGGGGTTCAGGTGCTAGAGGTGGAGGTAGAGGTCATAGAGGTAGAGCTTAGACCGCCAGAGGTGGAGGCCAGCAAGTAGCGGGCTGACCTAGAGAGGTAGATCAGAGTGGTACGGCCCAACCGCGATGTTATGCTGTTTAGTCCAGGCTCGAGGTAGAGGCTTAAGATGAGTTAATACATGTACGGTTCTGGTTTGTGATAAAGATGCTTCATTGTTGTATGGTCTGGGGTTTACGTATTCGTATGTGTCATCTTTTTTTGCCCCATATTTGAAAATGCCTAGTGATGCATTGGGTATTCCTGTTTATGTTTCTATACCATTGGGTGACTCTATTATGGTCGATCGAGTCCATCGTTCTTGTGTTGTGGTCATTGGGGGTCTTGAGACTCGTGTAGATTTGTTGCTTTAAAACATGATTGATTTCGGCATTATATTGGCGATGGAATGGTTATTACCTTCTCACGCTATCTTGAACTGCCATGCCAAGACTGTGACCTTAGCTTTACCGGGTACGCCTCATTTAGAGTGTAAAGAGACTCCTGGTCATTCTACTTGCAGTGTTATATTGTATGTGAAGGCTCCGCATATGGTCGAGAAGGGGTGTTTGGCCTATTTAGCATATGTTCGTGATTTGAGTGTTGTGGTTCCCTCCATTTATTATGTGCCCGTTATTTGTTAGCTTCCTGATGTTTTCCTTTCAGACCTACCAGGTATGCTACTCGATAGGGATATTGACTTCTACATTGATTAGGTTACAGGCACTCAGCCCATTTTTATTCTCCCACATCATACGACCACGCCTTTCATGAAGGAGTTAAAGGAACAGTTTTAGGATTTTCTTGAGAAGGGTTTCATTAGACCCAATATCTCACATTGGGGTGCGTCGGTGTTATTTTCAAGAAGAAGGATGGGTCAATGAGAATATGTATTGATTACTTACAATTGAAAAAGGTAACAACCAAGAATAAGTAACCGCGACCGAGGATTGATGATTTGTTCGACCAGCTTCAGGGTGCCAGGGTATTTCACCAAGATGGACTTGCGATCTGTCTACCACTAGTTGAGGATTAGGGCATCCGATGTCCCTAAGACAGCTTCCCGCACTCGGTACGACCATTATGAGTTCTTGGTTATGTCATTCGGGTTGACAAATTGCCCCAACAACTTTCATGGACTTGATGAACCGAGTGTTCAGGCCTTATTTGGATTTATTCGTGATAGTTCTCATTGATGATATATTGATATATTCCCGCAGCCAGGAGTAACACGAGTAGCACCTTATAGTGGTTCTTTAGACTAAGGGATAGTCAGTTGTATGCTAAGTTCTCAAAGTGTGAATTCTTTGTAGGTTCAGTTGCATTTCTAGGTCATGGTGTATCAGCAGAAGGTATCCAGGTGGACCCAAAGAAGATTGAAGTAGTCAAGAGCTAGCCTTGACCAGCATCAGCTACAAAGATTTGGAGTTTTTTAGGGTTGGCGGGCTACTATCGATGGTTCGTAGAGGGGTTTTCATCTATTGCATCCCTGATGACCAGAATTACCTAGAAGAGTGCCCAGTTCAGATGGTCGGATGAGGGTGAGGAGAGCTTTCAGAAGCTCAAGACAGCGGCACCGGTATCGATTTTGCCCAAGGTTCAGGGCCTTATACAGTCTTTTGTGATGCTTCCCATGTTGGGCTTAGAGAAGTGTTGATTCAGGATGGAAAAGTTATTGCCTATGCTTCGAGGTAGTTGAAGATTCATGAGAAGAACTATTCGGTTCATGATTTGGAGTTGGCAGCCATAGTGCACCGCATTGAAGATTTGGAGGCATTATCTGTATGGCGTGGCATGTGAGGTGTTCACAGGTCACAAAAGACTTCAGTACTTATTCAAGCAAAAGGAGTTGAATTTGAGGTAGAGAAGGTGGTTGGAGTTGTTGAAGGATTAAGATATCACCATTCTATATCATCCGGGGAAGGCCAATGTAGTGGCCGATGCATTGAGTAGGAAGTCAGCCAGTATGTGCTGTCTTGCTTATATTCTGGTCAGCGAGAGGCCGCTTACTTTGGATGTTTATGCCTTAGCCAATCGGTTCGTGAGACTGGATGTTTCTGAGCACAGTCGTGTGTTAGCTTGCACGGTCAGTCATTCTTTATTATTGGAGCATATTCGTGATCAGCAATATGATGATCCCAATTTGTGTATCCTCAAAGACACGATGCAGCGCGGAGGTGCCAGACATGTTACCTTAGATGATGGAGTTTTGACATTGCACGGCCGAGTATGCGTGCTTAATGTGGATGGGATCCGAGATTTGATTTGGATGAGGCCCATAGCTCCCGGTACTCTATTCATCTGGGCGTTATGAAGATGTATAAGGATTTGCAGCAGCATTATTGGTGGCGTAGAATGAAGAAGGGTAGCGTAGCATATGTGGCTCGTTGTTTGAATTTTTAGTAAGTTAAGTACCAGCATCAGGGACCTGGTGGTTTATTTCAGAGGATTGAGCTTCCCGAGTGGAAGTGGGAACGGATCAATATGGACTTTGTTATTGGACTTCCACTGGCTCAGAAGAAGTTCGATGCGATATGGGTCATTGTTGATAGGCTGACCAGGTTAGCCCATTTCATTCTTGTGGCAGTCTCATATTCTTCTAAGAGGTTAGCTGAGATCTATAATCGAGAGATTGTTCGCCTTCATGGTGTGCCCGTATCTACTTTTTCGGACTGGGGTACGCAATTTACCTCATGCTTCTGGAGAGCAATTTAGCAAGAGTTAGGCACATGGGTTGAGTTGAGCACAACATTTCATCCCCAGACGGACGATCAGTCCTAGAGGACTATTCAAATTTTGGAGGATATGCTCCACACTTGTGGTGTTGACTTTGGAGGCTTGTGGGATCAGTTATTTCCTTTTGCAGAGTTTGCCTACATAAATAGTTACCAGTCGAGTATTCAGATGGCTCCTTATGAGCCTTTATATGGTAGGTGATGTCGTTCTCCGATTGGATGGTTTGAGCCGGGAGAGACTCGGTTGCTGGGTACAAATTTGGTTCAAGAGGCCTTGGACAAGGTGAGGATCATTCAAGATAGTCTTCATTTAGCTCAGTCTAGGCAAAAAAGCTATGCAGACCGCAAGGTCCAAGAGGTGGCTTTTATGGTTTGTGAGCGGGTATTGCTCCGAGTGCCGCCTATAAAGGGCGTAATGAGGTTTGGGAAGAAGGGAAAGCTTAGCCCTAGGTTCATTGGTTTGTTTGAGATTCTTGATCGACTGGGAGAGGTGACTTATAGACTTGCATTACCGCTGAGCTTGTCAGCCGTGCATCTAGTGTTTCATGTGTCCATGCTTAGGAGGTATCATGGAGCCCACGTGTTAGATTTCAGCACTGTCCAATTGGACAAGGACTTGTATTATGAGGAGGAGCCGGTGGCTATTCTAGACTGGTAGGTTCGTTAGTTGAGATACAAGAGTTTCCCTTATGTCAGTGTTCAGTGGAGAGGCCAGCCTTCTCAGGCATCAACCTGGGAGTTCGAGTCCAATACACGGAGTCGTTATCCTTATCTTTCCCTGACTCAGGTACTTTCTTCTTCTGTCCGTTCGAGGATGAACGGTTGCATTAGAGGTGGAAAATGTGACGACCCAAAAGGTCATCACCTATTTTAATTAATTCATTGCTTCCAAGGCCTCAAAAAACTCATTTAGAGCTGTCTTAATTTGCGTGCACTGTCCGTACACATAGCCAGAATGCTTGAATATGAAATTATATTAAAAATGCTAATTTTTTTATATTAAAATGATTAAATTTGACTTTGTCAACTTTTTGGGTAAACAAAGCAGGACTCGTGATTTGACGGTTCCAGAGGGTCTGCAAGAAAATATAAGACTTGGGCTTATGCCCAGAATCGAATTCCAAGGTCCCGAGCCTGAGAAATGAATTTTTAAATGAATTTTTTTAAATTGTTAAAGAATAATTGAAATGATATTCGATTGGGACGTGTTGGTATCGGGCTCGAATCTTGGTTCCAGCGCCCGATACATGTCTTCTATGTGAATTAAGATATTTCTATGAAGTTTGGTTAAAATCGAATGTCGTTTGATGTGTTTCGGACTCGAAATTCTAAATATGGAATTTGATGAAGTTTTGGAAAAATGCGTTGAATTTGAGGTTTAAATTGTTGATAATGATGTTAGTAGGCGATTTGATCGCACGGTTAAGTTCGTATGATGTTGTTGAGTTAGTAAATGTGTTTGGTTAAGAGCCTCGAGGACTCGGGAGTGTTTTGGAGTATGTTTTAGAGTGGTTTTTTACTTGGTAAGATTGCAGAAATCTACAAAGGTGCCTAGGCCTATTGCTCTTCGCGATTGCGTAGTCACTCTTGCGACCGTGTAAGGTAAAATGGAGACAGGGAATATTTGTTCTACCAAATGCAAGGTGAGGACCGCGAACTCGGAGCATTGGAGGTTGCTCTACGCGAACGCGTAAGGTAAATAGGGGATCATATGGAGCTATATTTTTCCTCTATGCAAACGCGTTCCTAGGCCCTCTAACGCGAAAGCCAGCGGGGGCCAACCCTTCGAGAATACTTAAGAGGTATCGTGATTGCATAAGTGTATGTTAAGATGCTCTTTGCGAATGCGGGGGATATATCGCAAACGTGATGAAGGTATGCCTAGTGAATAAAAACAATAGCTTAATCGAGAAGTTTTCGAACTTTCATAACTTCTTCATCTTAACTCCTAATTGGGCGATTTTTGAAAGAGCATTTCACCACAAACTCATAGGTATGTAATGTTACACTAGTATTTTTTTCATTTTCATCAACAACTATTGAAGTTTTAGGCCTAAAACATGTGATTTTAGGTTAAAAAATTGGGTATTTGGGTAAAATTAGAACTTTTTGAATTTACTTGATTTAGACATCGTTTTGGGGTCAAATTTGAACACAAATTATATATTCGAGCTCGTATATGAGTGGGTGATTTGATTTTGGTTCGAACCTCGTGTTTTGACCAAGAAGGACCGCGGTTGATTTTTTGAGTTTTGGGAAATATGATGGAAAAGCTATTATTAGGCATTGGATTCGTGTTGTTTAGCAATTATTGATGTATTTAAATCATTTATGTATAGATACAATTGAATTGGAGCTGAATTCGAAAGGAAAGCAGGTTATTAAGGATTGAATTTGCCGTGGAAGTTTGAGGTAAATGTTTGGTCTAACCCTAGCTTGAGGGATTAACAGTTGAGTCCTATTTGCTAATTGCTTCTTGTTGAGTATGACGTATAGGCATGGTAACGAGTATCTGTATGTTGGTGTTGAGCATGAGCGTGAGTCTTAAATTGATGGTTATTGTGTTCTTAAATGACACTTCAGGTGCTTTAAATTGATGAGTCTTGATATTGAGTAGAGATTTAGTTTATTCTCGTGGACTTTATTTATGATATAGTACCGATATTAATCGAGCTGAGTAACAGTTGGTCTAGGATTTGGTTATAGGTGATTCTCTCTTGCCTGGATGGTTATTTTGATATTGTTGTTCCCTTGTCGTGAAATTATTATTATATTTCTTTTGTTTTCCTTGCCGGAAATTTTATTGTGACAATGTGTTGAATTGAAATGGGATGAGGTGGTATGACTACCATAGGATATTGATGAAATGGGAGCGAGTGGTACATCTACCACAAGTTATTGATTGAAATGGATCGGGTGGTACACCTACCATAGGATATTGATGAAATGGGAGCGGGTTGTACGCATACCACAAGTTATTGATTGAAATGGGATCGGGTGGTACGCCTACCATAAGATATTGATAAAATGGGAGAGGGTGGTACACATACCACAAGTTACGATGAAATAGGAGCGAGTCGTACACCTACCACGAGTTATGATGAAATGGGAGTGGGTGGTATGCCTACCATGATATTTTGATGAATTGGGAGGTACGCCTATCACAGAAACATTAAGAAATGGGATTGCGTTGCACACCTGCAACGAGATGTGTACTGACAATGAAATCTTTTTTTATTTCCCTTATCCATTTTAGAGTTAAACTGTTGATTTTCTTATCTACTATCCTCGAAGCATGTTTCCTTCGCCTTAAAATGTTTATTATTATTTATTTTTCTATTGTATAACAATATAACTGCACATGTTTATGTGGTAGTCCTGTGTAGCCTCGCACTACTTCACAAGGGTTAGGCTAGATACTTACCAGCATATGGGGTCGGTTGTGGTGATACTACACTCTGTGCTCTTTTGCAAAGATCCAGGTATCAGAGCAGCTTACAGTGCACAGTAGTAGACCAGGAGCCGACCTTCTGTCCACGAGCCTCTGAGGTAGCCTTACTGGCGTCCACAGACCCGACGTCTCTTCTATTAATTTACATGTTCTGTTGGCATTTGTATTTGAGACAGACTATGTCCTTTATTTTAAACTCTTTTTTTGTAGTAATCCTAGATAGTCCGTGTATGGTTGTGACACCAGGTGCTGGGTAGAGACTTGTATTTGGTTATCTAGATGACGTTCCTATTTTTTGTTCAGACTTCCGCTAAATTTTACTTCTCGTTGTCTTTTAATTGCTTATTCATTGATTATTTAATTGTTTAATCGTGTATAAAATGAGATAGGTTAATGTATGGAAGGTTCTTGGTTTGCTTATCTTCCACGAGTAGGTGCATCACGACCCCCAAAGGTGGGAATTTCGGGTCGTGCCAAGTTGGCATTTGATCTGTAGGTTGCATAGGTCTCACAACTCACGGACAACCTTAGTATAGTCTTAGGGATCGGTACAGAGATGTTTGTATTTATCCCCTAAAGGCTACAAAGTTAGGGAAAGTTTCACATTTGCTCTTTCTTGTCGTGCGGTTTGGTTTCTTAATGCTAATTGAATTTCTACTCTATTCTTCCGCATATGGCGAGAACACGTGCTTCCTTATCTTCTGATCAGCTGTCCGAGCCCCAAGCACCTCCCACTAGGGTCAAAGAGCAAAGGCGAGGCCGTGCTAGAGGTCGAGGTAGGGGCATAGCTCAGCCCTGAGCAGCAGCACTTGTGGCAGAGCCTCAGGTTGAATTTGACGAGGAGGTTCCAGCCCCAGCCCCAGCCCCAGTAGTTTTGGTAGGCCCCACTCAGGTCCCAGAGGGTTTTATTGCCACTCTAGTTTTTTTGGAAGCTCTGGTCTGATTGGTGGGCTTTATGGAGAGTGTCACCTGAACAGGTTTGCTTCCTGTAGCACCATCCACTTCTCAGGCTGGATGAGGAGCCCAGACTCCTGCTACTCGTACTCCTGAGCAGGTAGCTCCCCTGATTCAGACTCCAAGCGGGTGATGGAGCAACTATGTTTGTCGATGCTTTGTGGAGATTGGACATATTCACCAAGCTGTTCACTTCTACATTCAATGGTGCATCTACCGAGGATCCACAAGACTATCTTTACAATTGCCACGAGGTTCTTCGGAACATGGGTATTGTTGACACCAATGGGATTGATTTCTCTACATTTCAATTATCGGGATCTGCCAAGACTTAGTAGAGGGATTATTGTTTAGCTTGACTAGTAGATCACCAGCCTTGACCTGGGAGCAGTTCACGCATATATTTCTGGAGAAGTTTCTCCCTATTACACAAAGAGAGGCCTATCAGAGGCAGTTCGAGCGTCTTCAGCAGGGATCTATGACAATCAGCCAGTACGAGACCAGGTTTATTGATTGGCTCGGCATGCTCTTGTTATACTTCCAATAGAGAGGGAGTGAGTGAGACGGTTTATTGATGTACTCATTCGTCCTATCCATCTCCAGATGTCTAGAGAGGCGGGGAGCGAGATATCCTTTTAGGAGGCAACAAATGTGGCCCGGTATTGAGATGGAATTGTCACAAGGGGGTGGTCATAGGGCATACAAGAGACCCCGTCAGTCAGGCAGGCTCAGTGGTGCCTCGTCTGGAGGTAGAGATTCGTATGATAGGGGTCATCTTCGTAGGCCTTTTCAATCCGCTTTTCAGGTTTCTCATGATGCTTCTGGTAACCGTGGTCCTCATATGCAGTATTCGATCAGCACTCTTTCAGTGTATCACCAACACCTATTAGTGCACCACCGCTTCAAAGTTTCCAGGGTCTTCAGCCCTAGCAGCTGAGGGCTTGTTCTTCTTGTGGCGACACGAGGCATATTGCTATGTATTGCCCTCGCTCGCCAGGTGGCTCTAAACATCAGAGTTCTCATGCCATAGTTCAGGCACCAGGTGTTCCACATCCAGCCCAGCCAGCTACAGGTGGGGGTAGAGGTGCTTGAGGTAGAGGTAAAGGTCATAGAGGTAGAGCTCAGACCGCCAGAGGTGGAGGCCAGCCAGTAGCAGGCCAACCTAGAGAGGTAGATCAGAGTCGTGGGGCCCATCCCCGATGTTATGCTCTTCAGGCCAAGCCCGAGGTAGAGGCTTCAGATGCAGTTAATACATGTACGGTTCTGATATGTGATAGAGATGCCTCAGTGTTATTTGATCCAGGGTCTACATAGTCATATGTGTGATCTTATTTTGCCCCGTATTTTGTCATGCCTAGTGATGCATTGGGTATTCCTGTTTATGTGTCTACACCAGTGGGTGACTCTATTATGGTCGATCGAGTCCATCATTCTTGTGTTGTGGTTATTGGGGGTCTTGATACTCATGTATATTTGTTACCTTTAGACAAGATTGATTTTGACATTATACTAGGGATGCACTAGTTATCACCTTATCACGCTATCTTGGACTGCCATGCTAAGACTGTGACCTTCGCTTTACCGGGTATGCCTCATTTAGAGTGGAGAGAGACTTCTGTCATTCTACCCGCAGTGTTGTATCATATGTGAATGCTCGGTGTATAGTTGAGAAGCGGTGTTTGGCCTATTTAGCCTATGTTCGTGATTCCATTGTTGAGGTTCCATCCATTGATTGTGTCCCTGTTGTTTGTGAGTTTCCTGATGTTTCCCCTTCAGACCTTCCATGTATGCCATTCGACAGGGATATTGACTTCTGCATTGATATAGTTCCGGGAACTCAGCCCATTTCTATTCCTCCATATCGTATGGCCCCGCTTGAGTTAAGGGAGTTAAAGGAACAATTACAGGATTTGCTTGAGAAGGGTTGCATTAGACCTAGTGTCGCACCTAGGGGTGAGCCTTTGTTATTTTTCAAGAAGAAGGACAGGTCAATGAGAATGTGTATTGATTACCGACAATTGAACAAGGTAACAATCAAGAATAAGTATCCGTTACCGATGACCGATGATTTTTTTGACTAGCTTCAGGGTGCAAGGGTATATTCTAATAATGACCTGCGATCTGGCTACCATCAGTTGAGGATTAGGGCATCCGATGTCCCTAAGATAGCTTTTTGCACTAGGTACGGGCATTATGAGTTCTTGGTTATGTCATTCGGGTTGACCAATGCCCCAACAACTTTGATAGACTTGATGAACCGAGTGTTCAGGCCTTATTTTGATTCATGCATGATAGTTTTCATTGATGATATATTGATATATTTCCGCAGCCAGGAAGAGCACGAGCAGCACCTTAGAGTGGTTTTTTAGACTCTAGGGGATAGTAGTTCTATGCTAAGTTCTTGAAGTGTGAATTCTGGTGGGTTCAGTTGTATTTCTAGGTCATGTTGTATTAGCATAGGGTATCCATGTGGACCCAAAAAAGATTGAGGTAGTTAAGAGCTTGCCTAGACCATCATCAACTACAGAGATTCTGAGTTTTTTTGGGGTTGGCAAGCTACTATCAACGGTTCATGGAGGGGTTTTCATCTATTGCAGCCCCGATGACCAGATTAACCTAGAAGGACGCCTAGTTTAGATGGTCAGATGAGTGTGAGGCAAGCTTTCAGGAGCTCAAGACAGCTTTGACTACGACACTAGTATTGATTTTGCCCATAGGTTCAGGGCCTTATACAGTTTATCGTGATGCTTCCCGTGTTGGGCTTAGAGCAATGTTGATGCAGGATGACAAAGTTATTGCCTATGCTTCGAGGCAGTTGAAGATTCATGAGAAGAACTATCTTGTTCATGATTTAGAGTTGACAGCCATAGTGCACGCATTGATGATTTGGAGGCATTATCTGTATGGCGTGGCATGTGAGGTGTTCACGGATTACAAGAGTCTTCAGTACTTATTCAAGCAAAAGGAGTTGAATTTGAGGAAGAGGAGGTGGTTGGAGTTGTGGAAGGATTATGATATCACCATTCAATATCATCCGGGGAAGGTCAATATGGTGGCCGATGCATTGAGTAGGAAGTCAGACAGTATGGACAGGCTTGCGTATATTCTGGTCAGAGAGAGGTCGCTTGCTTTGGATGTTCAGGCCTTAGCCAATCAGCTCGTGAGGTTGGATGTTCCTGAGCCCAGTCGTGTATTAGCTTGCACAGTCGCTCGTTCTTCATCATTGGAGCGTATCAGTGATCGGCAGTATGATGATCCCCATTTGTGTGTCTATAGAGACACGGTGCAGCACGGAGGTTCTAGGCATGTTACCTTAGATGATGATGGAGTTTTGAGATTGCAGGGTCGAGTATGTGTGCCTGATGTGGATGGGATCCAAGAATTTATTTTGGAGAAGGCCCATAGCTCCTGGTACTCTATTCATCTGGCACCGCAAAGATGTATCAGGATTTGCGGCAACATTATTGGTGGCGTAGAATGAAGAAGGATATTGTAGCATATGTAGCTCGTTGTTTGAATTGTCAGTAGGTTATGTACGAGCATCAAGGGCCTGGTGGTTTATTTTGGAGGATTGAGCTTCCCGAGTAGTAGTGGGAGCAGATCACGATGAACTTCATTACTGGACTTCCACTGACTCAGAAGAAGTTCGATGCGATATGGGTCATTGTTGATAGGTTGACCAAGTTAGCACATTTCATTCCTATGGCAGTCTCCTATTATTCTAAGAGGTTAGCTGAGATCTATGTTTGAGAGATTGTTTGGCCTCAGGGAGTGCCCGTATCTATCATTTTGCACCAGGGTACGCAATTTACCTCGCGCTTCTGGAGATCAGTTCAGTGAGAGTTAGGCACACGGGTTGAGTTGAGCACAATATTTCATCCCTAGATGGACAGTCAGTCCGAGAGGACTATTCATATTGTGGAGGATATGCTCCAAGCTTGTGTTGTTGACTTTGGAGGCACATGGGATTAGCTCTTTCCTTTAGCAAAATTTTCCTACAACAACAGTTACCAGTCGAGTATTCAGATTGCTCCTTTTGAGGCTTTATATGGTAGGTGATTTCGGTCTTCGGTTGGATAGTTTGAGCCGGGAGAGACTCGGTTGTTGGGTACAGATTTGGTTGAGGAGGCCTTGGACAAGGTCAGGATCATTCTGGATAGGCTTTGTTTAGCTCAGTCCAGGCAAAAGAGCTATGCAGACCGGAATGTTCGAGAAGTGGCTTTTATGGTTGGTGAGAGGGTATTGCTCCGAGTGTCGCCTAAGGCATAATGAGGTTTGGGAAGAAGGGCAAGCTTGTACCTAGGTTTATTGATCAGTTTGAGATTCTTGATCGAGTGGGAGAGGTGGCTTATAGACTTGCATTGCCGCCGAGCTTGTCAGTCATGCGTCTAATGTTTTCATGTGTCCATGCTTCAGAGGCGTCAAAGCGATCCAGCCCACGTGTTAGATTTCAGCAGTGTCCAGTTGGACAAGGACTTTTCTTATGAAGAGGAGCCAGTGGCTATTCTATACCGGCAGGTTCGTCTGCTGAGATCCACGTCCCGAAACACTCGGAGACCTGAAGTAACTCGACAACTACCCTATCTTGGGGTCGGAACTACAGGCTCACAAATCCCTCACAAATGAAACTATGGGCCTGATAAAAGTTGTCTTCAAGCTTGAGCAGGACTCAGTATTTTGGAAAATAATCTCTAATCGCCATACACAGGAAAAGATCTGAAACTGTAAGACCCTAACGGGCAGCCTCAACACAACCATATATATTCTCTATAAACTGTATGACCTCAATAGGCATGGAAAGCTATAAGACCTCAACATGCATGAAAAATCCCGCAGTCTAGGATATACATTGCATTTGTAAGAATCCCTAAAGGTCATGCCTTGGTGTGGAAGCCTAGAACTACTTCTCGGGATCAAAAATGGCTTCTGTTCGTGTTTGGTGGAGAGGTCAGCCTCCTGAGGCATTAACTTGGGAGTCCGAGTCCGATATGCAGAGCCATTATCCTCATCTTTTCTCCGACTCAGGTACTTCCTCCTTCTGTCCGTTCGAGGATGAGCGGTTGTTTTAGAGGTGGAGAATGTGATTACCCAAAAGATCATCACCTATTTTAATTAATTCTATGCTTCTAAGGCCTCTTAAACCTTTTTAGAGTTGCCTCAATTTGCGTGCGCAGTCCTGGCATGTAGCCGGAAAGCTTGAATATAAAATTATGTAAAAATGCTAAGTTTTGATATTAAAATAAATAAATTTTACTTGGTCAACTTTATGGGTAAATGGACCCAGACCTGTAATTTGACGGTCCTGGATATGGGACTCGGGCGAATGCCCAGAATCGAATTCCAAGGTCCCGAGCCTCAAAAATGAATTATTAAAAGAAATTGTTTTTCTGAAAATGTAAAGGAAGAATTGAAATGATATTTGACTTTAACGTGTTGGTATCGTGCCCGTATCTTGGTTCTAGCACTCGGTACATGTGTCTTATATGTGAATTAAGATATTTCTGTGAAGTTTGGTTAAAATTGAACGTCATTTGAGGTGTTTTGGACTCGAAATTCTAAATTTGGAATTTGATGAAATTTCGGAAAAATGCTTTGAATTTGAGGTTTAAATTGTTGATAATGATGTTAGTTAGGTTATTTTATCACATGTTTAAGTTCATATGATGTTGTTGAGTTTGTACATGTATTTGGTTAGGAGCCCCGAGGGCTCGGGAGTGTTTTGAAGTGGTTTTTGGCTTGGAAAGATTGCAGAAAATCTGCAACATGTGCCCAAGCCTATTGCTCTTCGCGATCGCGTAGTCACTATCGCGATAGCGTAAGGTAAAATAGGGACTGGGGATTTTTGTTCAACACGAATGTGAGGTATGGACCGCGAACGCAGAGCACTGGGCGGTTGCTCTATGCGAACACAACCCACGTCTCGCGAACGTGTAAGGTAAATGTGAGCTGGTATGGAGTCTATATTTTTCCTCTACGTAAACGCGATCCTAGGCTTGGGAACGCGAAGTCCGGGGGGGGGAATCCTTCGTGAAGCGTAAGAGGTATCGCGATTGCATAAGCCTGTGTAAGGCTGCTCTTCACGAACGCGGGGGCCCTATCGCAAACGCGGTGAAAGTTTGCCCAGCGATTAAAAATAGTAGCTTAACCGAGAATATTTAAGACATTCGTAACTTCTTCACCTTAACTCCAAATTGGGCGATTTTTGAAAGAGGATTTCACCACAAACTCATAGGTATGTAATCTTAGACTAGTTTTCTTTCATTTTCATCAACATATATTGGATTTATAGGCGTAAAGCATGTGATTTAAGGTAGAAAATTGGGTATTTGGGTAGAGTTAGGGCTTTTTTAATTTTCTTGATTTATACTTTGTTTTGGGGTCGAATTTGAAAACAAATTATATATTCGGGGCGTGGGTGAATGGGTGATTTGATTTTGGTTCGAACCTCGTGTTTTGACTAAGCGGGACCGGGGTCAATTTTTTTAGTATTGGGAAATATGATGGAAAGTTATAATTAGGCACTGGGTTTGTGTTGCTTAGCAATTATTGATGTATTGTAGTCATTTATGTATAAATACAATTGAATTGGAGCCGAATTTGAAAGGAAAGGCGGTTATTGAGGATTGAATTGATCGGAAGATTGAGGTAAGTTTTTGGTCTAACCCTAGCTTGAGGAATTAGGAGTTGAGTCCTATTTGGTAATTACTTCTTGTTGAGTACGGCATATAGGCATGGTGACGAGTATCTATACGTTGTGTCGAGCATGACCGTGAGTAATAAATTGATAGTTGTTGTGTTCTTAAATGACACTTTAGATGCTTTAAATTGATGACTCTTGATATTGAGTAGAGATTTAGTTTATTCTCGTGGACTTCATTTAAGCTTGAGTACTGGTATTAATCGATCTGAGTAAGAGTTGAGCTAGGATTTGGTTATAGCAGATTCTCCCTTGTCCGGATGGTTATTTTGATATTGTTTTTCCCTTGTCGGAAAATTATTATTATATTGCTTTTGTTTTCCTTGCCAGAATATTTATTGTGACTTTGTGTTGAATTAAAATGGGATCGGGTGGTAAGCCTACCATAGGATATTGATGAAATGGGAACGGGGAGTATGCCTAGCACAAGTTATTGATTTAAATGGGATCGGGTGGTACACCTACCATAGGATATTGATGAAATGGGAGCGGGTGGTACGCCTACCACAAGTTATTGATTGAAATGGGATCGGGTGGTAAGCCTACCATAAGATATTGATAAAATGGGAGCGTGTGGTACGCCTACCACGAGTTATGATGAAGTAGGAGTGAGTGGTAGGCCTACCACGAGTTACGATGAAATGGGAGTGGGTGGTACGCCTACCATGATATTTTGATAAATTGGGAGCAGGTGGTACGCCTATCATAGAAACATTAAGAAATGGGATCGGGTTGCATGCCTGCAACAAGATGTGTATTGACGGAGAAATATGCTTTTATTTCCCTTATCCATGTTAGAGTTAAACTGTTGATTTTCCATTATTATTCTTTTGAAGTCCTGTATTAACTACTATCCTTGAAGCATGCTTTCCTCCCCTTAAAATGTTTATTCTTGTTTATTTTTCTGTTCTATATGAATATAACTGCACATGTTTATGTGGTTGTCCTGTCTAGCCTCGTCACTACTTCACCGGGGTTAGGCTAGGCACTTACTAGCACATGGGGTCGGTTGTACTGATACTACACTCTGTGCTCTTTTGCAGAGATCCAGGTATCGGAGCAGCTTACAGTGCACAGTAGTAGATCGTGAGCCGACCTTCTGTCAACGGGACTCCGAGGTAGCCTTACTGGCGTCCGTAGACCCGACGTCTCTTCTATTAGTTTTCATGTTCTGTTGATATTTGTATTTGAGACAAACTATGTCCTTTATTTCAAACTCTTTTTTGTAGTAATCCTAGACAGTTTGTGTATGGTTGTGATACCAGGTGCTGGGTAGAGACTTGTATTTGGTTATCTAGATGATGTTCCTATTTTTAGTTCAGACTTCCACTAAATTTTACTCTTCATTGTCTTTTAATTTCTATTCATTGATAATTTAGTTGTTTAATCATGTATTAAACGAGATGGGTTAATGTATGCAAGGTTCTTGACTTGCCTAGCTTCCACAAATAAGTGCCATCACGACCCCCGAAGGTGGGAATTTCGAGTCATGACACTTCTACGGCTACACATTTTATGTGCGCACCGCACTTTTACAGATCTCTGATAGGTTTTTCTTTACAATTTGCGGCCACAGATGATATTCTGCGGTCCGCAACTTTAAGCTTCTATGTATGTCTTTGTCCTTGAGTTCAAATAACTCCTTCTTGAGTTGGATTTCATAGGCTCACTTTCCAATATTACTGCAATTAAGCATAATTTATCAGTTTTTTGGAACACAATTAAATGCTTTTGTACTGAAACGAAAGCTAAAAGGCGCTAATAAGTAGTCAAAATTCTCACTTATCAACTCCCGCAAACTTAAGCTTTTTGCTTGTCCTCAAACAAATAAGGTAATTTTCACATCCACAAGTTAAGAGCTATTCCAGATAATCAAAGATGCATCAATGACACATCAATTTGGGACCAATAATTACCCATAACACATATGAATTAGCAACAAGGAATCGAGCTGAATTTTTAATCACAAATAGTTCTAATGTGACACTTGAGCATCAAGAGTTTACTCTAGTCATCAAGGAAGCTCTCTCTTTCATGTAGGTCATTGTGGATCCCAAACTCCTCCTCTTCTACTCTCTATTAGCATATCTCACTTATGAAAGGGTCGTTCATCCTTCTCATATATGTTTGTCCGTCATGTCGATCACCACCAATGTAAGATTACTTGGCTTGAAATCACGTAGGGAATTTTTGGACTACAATGAAGGCTTTTGGACTAAGGTTGAATATGTTATTATAGAACGGGTTCATCTTTCCTTAAGCCCTCCATTTTATCTTATCGGCTCATGCTTTGCCAACTCTTTGAGGCATTTTCTTTCCCTTAGGGGAACTAGAGAGACTTAACATCACTTTTTCTTGGTCATGATATTCATTTTCTCCTTCTTTTCTTTCTCCATACTTTTTTTTCTTGGATCCCTTCAACTCTTCGACTTATTCACTTTCATTTTGGATTTTCTTTTTGTTCTTTATTTCTTTTCTTGCCTTCCCTTCTCTTTATTTCTTTTATCTTTTTGTTCCTTGATACCTTCTTCTAACTCCTTGTCTCTTCCCCAAACTTATGCTTTTAACCAATTATTTCACAAGAGTGTTAAGAAAAGCTCGGGTGCCAAGAGAGAGTCACAACAATATGGGTAAAGGCTTGTAACATGGTTATCGAATGAGAAATGTTTTAGGCTCAAATGGGTTGACTATGGATAATAACATTGGTGGGTCATAGAAAATTTCATGCTGGTCAAGTAGAGCCTACAATCACTTTTCAAGCCAAGACAACTTAAAATTTCATCTCGAAACACATTCAGGGCAAGTTCTAGACCATTCACACGCGTACTTGGACCTGCAACAAAAACATCTCACCTCTTACACAACAGGATTGTTAAAGAGGATAGAGTCGAGGGCCCTAACGACCATATTCAAGATTGAAAATCACTATGGCTCAACTAAACCACTCGATGATTGCTTAAGTCAACACAAGAGTCAGAAGGTCACTAACTAGAGCTATTTCTTTCCAAAAACTTGTTTTAATCATAAGCACGTAGTTAAGTGTGTTGATACCAAATGAAGAATGTTTGACTCTTCGATTCTGACTCAATTAGGTCTTTTATTCATTATTACTACTATTCTTACCTAAACTCCAAAAACGGACTCAATCTCTTAAGAAGGTTGTCACTCTATCCCTCGTTGGAAAGAGTCACCTGGTTCACCCAAAAACTACCTTTGGAAAGAACCATGGATTAAGAAAACCAAAGGCTTATTGTTCACTCAAACATAAAAAGAAGCTACTAGATTAAAAAGAAACTATTAGATTAAACAAGAAGCTATTGAATTAAATATTGACTAATAAGCAAACAAAATAAAGAAGCAACAAAGCATAATGAATATACATAATGAGATAGAAAAGGAGAGAATATATACATCAATAGAGAGAGAGAGGGAGAGGAGAGAATATATATACATGATAAAGATAAAGAAGAAAATATTATCACTTATTACAGACTAAATATCAAATAATCCAAATATCAAATAAACTCCACCCACTTGAATAAAAATAAGCATTGTCCCCAATGCTTACCAAAATAATAATAAAGAAGGGTAACAGTGAAAAGAGTGAGCCAATAGAAGCCGCAACTTAGTACTTTGGTTGCCATTCTTACTCCATAATGGTGACCACTATACGGAGAAGAATGACAAGCCCCAATAATTTCACATTGTTTCTCCTCCGGTACACATCTTCTAATCACTCTATCAGTAAAAATCCAAAAAAGGTACGATTCATCCCAATAATAGTCTTGACAATCCCATTTAAGCTTCTTTCTTTGGTTTGAAGAGAACTCATCCCGGATGATACCACTTACAAGAAAATTTGCCAGATCTGTGAACCATGGCACCTCTTTTAATGAAATAGCCAAGAGTTTCTCATCGAGAAAGGAGTCATCGATTTCAAGGGCATCATATGGCCTCCCTTATCTTACAAACGAGATAAGTGGCCCGCCACTTGGTTTTCATTTCCTTTTCGTTCTTGGATGTCTACATCAAACTCTTGCAATAGAAAAACCCATATCATCAACCAAGCTTTGGAATCTTTCTTGCTTATAAGATAACAAAGTGCCGCATATCCGTACGGACAGTTACTTTTGCACCCATCAAGTAAAAGCAAAACTTCTCAATAACAAACACAACGGCAAGAAGCTCTTTCTATGTAACGGTATAGTTGACTTGGGAACTGTTCATGGTCTTACTTGCATAATAGACCAAATGAAAATTCGTGTTGATGCGTTTTCCCAAAGCAGCCCCTACCGCTACATCACTTGCATTGCAAATAAGCTCAAAAGGAACACTCCAATTTGGAGCGATGATAATGGGAGTAGTAGTCAACTTGAGCTTTAGAAATTCAAAGGATCTCATGCAATCATCATTGAAATGGAACTTTGTATCTTTCACTAAAATCTTGCACAACAGGTTCGCCACTTCAGATAAATCCTTGATGAAACACCGGTAAAATCCTGTGCGGCCTAAGAAACTCCGCACGCCTGTCACCGAAGTTGGAGGTAGAAGTTTAGAAATCACCTCAATCTTTGCCTTGCTGACTTCAATATCATTTTTAGAGACCTTATGGACAACATGAAATGACATTTCTTCCAATTGTGCACCAAGTTTGTTTTTTCACATCTTGCCAACACTTTATCCAAGTTCTCGAGACAATCATCAAAAGAATTCCCAAGCACCGATAAGTCATTCATGAAGACCAAGGTAATCCTCCACCATGTCCGTGAAGATCGCCATCATACATATTTGAAAAGTCGTTGGTGCATTGCACAACCCAAATGGCATCCGGGAGAAGGCGAGAGTACCATAAAGACATGTAAAAGTAGTTTTCTCTTGATCTTCCGGAGCAATAAGAATTTGATTGTAGCCGGAATACCCATCAAGGAAACAATAGAAATCACAACTGGCTAATATATCAAGCATTTGATCTAGGGAGGGAAGTGGAAAATTGTCCTTCCTTGTGACTTTGTTGAGCTTACGATAGTCCAGACACACTCTCCACCCGGTCGTTGTTCTTGTAGGAATCAACGCATTATTATCATTGGTGACCACCATCATGCCCCATTTCTTTGGGACACATTTAACTAGAGAATTCCACGAATAATAGGAAATGGGGGAGACTACCCCAGCATCCAACCACTTGATGATCTCCATTTTGACGACCTCTTGAATGGCTTCATTGAGTCTCTGATGATGTTCTATAGATGGTTTGGCACCTTCCTCCAATTTAATCTTGTGCATGCAAAAAGTGGGGCTTATCCCTTGAATATCCGCAAATGTCCATCCAAAAACTTTCTTCCTCTTTTATAGCACCGCCAATGTCGAGTCTACCTGCACACTAGCCAAACAAGAGGAAAGAATAATCGGTAAAGTAGAAGAAGGGCTAAGAAATTCATACCAAAGATGTGGAGGCAATGGCTTCAACTCAAGATGGGAGGCTCCCCAATTGAAGGCTTTGTCAGAGGAGTTGATCTATTTTCAAGATCCAAGGACAATTTGCGTGGCTCATAAGTGTACGACCACATTCCTTGCAAAGAGTTCAAACATTTCATGAAGCTCTCCAACTCTTCATCATCAAATTTGAGTAATAATACCTCCAATGTATCATCAACATTCTTCACAACACTTGTTTCATCCACAATCACATCAGTCAGCAAGACCATGAAAGAGCACACCTCATTGCTATTGGGTTGCCTCAGAGACTTACACACTTGGAAAACCACTTTTCATCACCAACCTGGAAGGTAAGTTCTCCAGCTTCAACATCAACTAGATTTCTCCCCGTAGTAAGGAAAGTTTCCCAAGAATGATCTTACTTAATAGTCAACCTCATAATCAAGAAAGATAAAATCCTCCAGAAGAATGAATTTATCGACACAAACCAATACATACTCAATCACTCCCAATGGTCTACATGGTACGATCAGCCATTTGTAATCTCATAGATGTGGGTCTTGATTGTTTCATCCAAAATCACATCGGTCACCAAGACCACGAAAGAGCACACCTCATTGCTATTGGGTTACCTCATAGACTTACACATATTGAAAACCACGTTTTCATCACCAACCTGGAAGGTAAGTTTTCCTGCTTCAACATCAACTAGATCTCTCCCTATAGTAAGGAAAGGTCTCCCAAGAATGATCCGCACCTAATAGTCAACCTCACAATCAAGAAAGATAAAATCCTCCGGAAGAATGAATTCATCGACACAAACCAATACATCCTCAATCACTCCCAATGGTCTACGTGGTATGATCAACCATTTGTAATCTCATAGATGTGGGTCTTGGTTGTCCTATTCCCAAAGTCTTGAAAACCGAATAGGGCATCAAGTTGCTACTTGCCCCAAGATCACAAAAACCTTTAGCAAACTCAGCACTTCCAATGGTACAAGGGATTGTGAAAGAACCAAGATCTTCCAAGTTTGAAGCCATTGAATGCACAACTACGCTCATTTGATGAGTCATCTTTGTAATTTCACAATTCATCGATTTCTTCTTTGTCTTCAAATCCTTCATAAACTTTTCATAGCCGGGCATCAGCTCCAAGCCTTCAACTAATGGTGCATTGATTGATAGACTCTTTATCATGTCAATGAACGTTTTGAATTGATTCTTGCCATTTTGCTTAGCAATCATTTGAAGATATGAGGATGAGTCCCAGACATTGGTGACTTAGCCTTTTGCACTATTGGTTCCAGCATATCAGCAATGTGCTTCCTAGATGGGTCCACTTCCTCTTGAGTCTCTTCCACATTGTCATCAATATCAATTAGTGTTTCATCATTTTCTTGCACCACATTGTTCTGTTGGACCAATTGCTCATCATCCACAAGTTTTCTTTGACTTGAAGTGGGTGCCTCCCTACCGTTTCCATTCCTTGTAGTAATGACCATGGAATGTCTCGTGTTGTTCCCACCTTTTGGGTTCACCATCGTATCACTTAGTAGTGCCCCCTTAGGATGAGTATTTAGAGCTTGATAGATTTGCTCCATTTGAATAGCCAAGTTGAGAATCGACGTTTTGTGTGAGGTTAGTTGGGCGTCAAATTCGACATTCTTTTCCATCATTTGTTTGAACATAATCTCAATTTGTCCCATCTTATTTTTGGAAGAACTTGGGGCGTAGGAAGGATATGGAGGTGGATTGATCGGTTGATGATATATTGGGGGCTTTTGAAAACCTGACCCTCGGTTGCCTTGATTATTGTTCCTTCGCCTTGGTTGTTGCCTCCCCAACATCCTTGGTTGTTTCCACCCCAATTGCCTTGGTTATTTCCACCACTCCAATTTCCTTGATTGTTTTTAATTACTCCAATTCCCTGATTGATTCTACCACTCTAATTACCTTGGTTTCTAGAATTTCAATTATTTTTATTACCTTGAGGTCACCATTATTGTTGATGGGCCTTGAGAGTTGTTTCATTACCCTTGAATGTTGTTCATGTATTGCACTTCCTCCTCTTGTTCATTGTAAGCTTCATCTTGGTCAAACCCGCTATCTTCTTGCACATAATTCTCTGCACGATTTTGCACTTGTGGACCCTTCTGCCTTCTTTTGTTCACCATCATACTAGCACCTTACATGGCATTGAGTTTCTTAGGACTTTGCACTTGTTAAAGTTGAGCCTTAGCTAAATGATTGATTGTGGCGGTCAACTTGGCAATGGCTTTCCCATGATCATGGAATTATTTATGTAGGTGAATCACGTTCAGATCAACTTGAGAAATATTTGCTCTACTTTGCCACGCCGATGAAGTATCTGTCACTTTATCTAATATCTGACAAGTGTCACGACCCCAAACCGACGCGGTCGTGATGGCGCCTCTTGTGAAGACAAGGTCAGCTGACATAGCACCCACATAACCCATTAATCATCTAGAGTCATTTTTAAGCCTTTAATTAAACAATATTTCAAAATAAAAAATCTGAATGAACGGTGAAGAAATAACATACAAGCCCGACATCGGGATGTCACTAGCCATGAGCATCTACCAAGGTCTGAATACAACAAAAAGACAGTCAAAATATACTAAGTACAAAAATGAAAACGAGAAGAAGGGAGCAATGTTGCGAACATCGTGCATCCAACTTGCTAACTCTGATGACTCCACATCTGAACAACCAACACCCGCTACCAAGTTCAAAAATACCTGAATTTGCACACACGTACAGGGAGTAATGTGAGTACTCCAACCCAGTAAGTAACAAGAGTAAATAAATACTAAGAATTAGGAAATAGGGGTGTACAAACCAAACCGATAACCCGCACCAACCCGAAAACCCGAGTCAACTCGAAAAAAAAACTCGACTAGTGGTTTGGTTTGACTTGGTTTGGTATTGGAAAATAAAACCCGACCACAATAGGGTTGGTTTGGTATTAACTTAAAAAAGTCAAACTGAAACCAACCCAACCCGATATTACATGTATACATATTTTATATATTAGATAGATAAAAATATTTATTAGAATCTAAGTATAAATATTTCTTAATTTTTATTATAATTTCTTTATATAGCATAATATTTTAAATTGGTATTATAGCCTATGTAAATGTTTGTTTTTGTTTGGACCATAAAAGAATAATTCAGCCCAAACCAAAACCTAATCATAAAGCAGATAGATTGTCCTAAAGGTGTTTTGAAACACACAAACAATTGAAATCATCTTGCCTATTTTCCAAAGGTAAAAACCTACGCTCTTCCTTTGCTCAAACAATTGAAATCATCGGTAAAGCTTTCATTGGTAAAGCTCTCATATGTAAAGCTTTTTCACTCTCATTTTACATGTTCTCTTTTAGCTGCATACAAATACCTTGCTTTTCCCCAATTAACTAAGATGTGGAAAGCTAGCTTCAAGTCCAAGAGGAAACAAGTGATACAAATATGTATCATTACTTTAAGTAATGATACAAATATGTACTATAACTATAATATACTATAAGTAATAAAGAAAACCTGCAGATATCTATCTGAGGACTGTAAAGTAACCTTTTTCAGTTCTTTCTAATTTTTTAGCAAAACTTTATGGACAATACTAAGGTGAATATTTTGTAAGATTCTCGAACTATGTTGCTTTGAAATGTTCTATTAATATCATAATATGGATGCTACTGACTAGTTCTCATTAATTTATTCACATTAATATTTGTGTTATGATAGTGTTTAAATAGTTACTAGATATGTTCTATTTGCAGGAACTCTTTCTTAGAATGGAAACTACAACTTCTGGAGCAGATGCAGAGGTGGTTGTCAATAATCCTTCACCAGTGGCAGCTCAAAAACAAAGTGCAGACATTCCTTATCGATGCACTCCTCCTAAGAAGCAAAAAAGAATGACTCCATCAGAAAAACCTAAATATGGGAATAGTGGCAGAGAGACGTCTGATATTTGGAATCACTTCTCCAAATTTACTACTAAAGGAGGTAAATGTAGGGCAAAATACAATTATTGTCCTAAAATATTTGCTGCATGTAGCAAGAATGGGACTACTATATGGTCGCATTTAATTTCTACATGACTCAAATCTCCCTCTAGATCCATTGAAAGAGACAATCAACATTAAAACCTATCAAAGAAGGGTGGCCAGAAGGTGGTTCGAGCGCTAAGGGTAGTGTATAATATGGATGACATTAGGAGGCCGATTGCCAAATTTGTAATTCTTGATGAGCAACCTATTAGAGTTATTGAAGGATAAGGATTTAAGAAATTAATGGCTAAAGCCTTACCTAATTTCGAATTACCTTCACGTGTAACTATTGTTAGACATTGTTTGAGGATTTATCATGAAGAGAAGGCAAAAATTAAATATCGTATTAAGAACCAATGCGTATGTCTCACTAGTGATACATGGACATCACTACAAAACTTAACTTATATGAATGTTATTGCACATTAGATAGATGATCAGTGGAATCTAAAAAAGAAAATTTGAACTTTTTTCCAACACCAGATCACAAAGGTGAGACTATTGCAAAGAGACTTGAAGTATGTTTATTTGGTTGGGGAATTGAGAACTTATTTACAGTGACCTTGTATAATCCAAGTGCTAATGATGATGCCATTAAGCATTTGAAATTGCGTATTGATGATTGGAAAGGGGCAATACTTGGAAATGAGTTTTTGCATGTTAGATACAATGCTCATATTTTGAACTTGATTGTAAAAGATGGGTTATATGAACAGATTGAGCGTATTACTCATGTAAGAAATGAGGTAAAATATGTTAGGTCTTCTCCTTCAAGGTTTGCTTCTTTCAAGTCATTTGTAGAGAAATCTAAGATAGATACTCATGGTCTTGTAAGTCTTGATGTTGAAACAAGATGTAATTCCACATATACAATGTTAGATACAGCTCTAAAATTTGAAAAAGCCTTTACAAAAATGTATGTGGACGACCATAAGTATCAAGTGTTGTCGAGAAATAAGTGCTTTAAGAGGAAATACATCTGCAAACGACTGGAAGAATGTGAAAGCTTTTATATAGTTTCTTAACATTTTCTATTAGACAACTTTAAAATTTTCAGGAAGTTTATATGCTACTTCCAACTCTTTCTTCCATGAATTTTTCAATCTTCGAAATACTATTATAAAGCATACCAAAAGTGATTATCATAGTTTGAATGATATGGCAGGAAGAATGAAAAGTAAGCTTGAAAAATATTGGGGTAAGTTTGAGGATATGAATATGTTATTGCTTCTTTCTGTTGTGTTGGATCCTAGATACAAGATGAAGTATGTGAACTTCATTCTTACTAATGCATTTGGTTCTTTATTGGGAAGATTGAAGTTCGAAGATGTGGTAAGCATTTTAACTCGCTTGTATAATAACTACAATGACTTTTTTTTTTAGGCTTCTAGTGACAATATTGGAGGCGATACTAGTATGAGTGAAGTTGGTGATTTTTTGCAATCAAAGTGGGAGAAACTTTTGGAAGATGAGGGAAATATTTAAAAAAATCTGATCTTGAGATATATTTGATAATGTAGTGAAGATCAAGAATTTTAATATCTTGGCATGGTGGAAAGTTTCATCTAGTAAATAACCTATTGTTTCAAAGATTGCAAGGGATGTTCTTTCTATTCCTATTTATACTTTTGCATCGGAGTCTGCTTTCAGTATATGTGGTCGAATTTTGGATTTTTATAGGAGTTCTTTATCACCAAAAACAGTGGAAGCACTTATTTGTACTCAACAATAGATCTGATCACCTTCCAAGAAATATAAGTTTGAAGACATGTTAGAGGAAGTCCAGAAAATTGTGCAAATTGAACAAGGTAATAATTTATATTCAATTGTTAATGAGTATAATTATTTTTTACATTAATTAGTATTTAAATATGTTAATTGTTTCTCCTTCTTTTTTTTCCAGAATATGTAGATTCACCTTTGAGGATTGATTATAGGGATGATTAACTACAATTTGCTTCATGACTATTTTTGGAAATGAGGTCATTATACCTTTACAAGTATTTCAAAAACATGCTCATGTGGTTGTAATGTCTACTAGATGCCCAACTTCTTAGAGTTTAATATATTCTCTTTTTTTGTTTATCTTTAAGGACTCTTGGGTGTAATGTCTACTCTTAAAAAGTTGGTGATAATTCTTATGTAGAGTGCAATATGATATGCAGTTTATATTTTTGGTGATAGTTTTCTCATTCTGCCTACTTCCTAATGGCCAGATATTGTTTAAATCTAATTCAATCTTTCTCTAGACTTAGTAGAACTTATATGGAAATGTATGGAGTTGTAGCCTTCAGGAATAGTTCATTGGCTTGTTAATGTTTTATTAGAACACAGTATGTTGACATATCAAGGAGTAAGGAGTAATTTTTATTAGAACACAGTATGTTTACTGGAAAAAAGACATCTGCATTGTGTAAAGAGTAATTTTTCCTTAACACCTATTGACATTCATTGTTTTCTACTGTGTTCCTTATTCTTTGATTGAAGAGAGCAAACATATTTCGTTGAAAGGCAATGAAACTTCTTGCCTAGATGAACTAAATCCATTTATTACTATTCCATGCTTGGATTAGGCCATGCCTGATGATGATAATCTTGAGGTTAACCATCAAAAGGATGGAGGTGAACTCCACTGCTTAAATGCAAACAGATATACTAAACCTTGAGAAATGTGGTGAAGGTTGGGGTAGAATTCGTAACAACAGGAGCAGTTGTTTGTGTTCACCATGGTTGTCATTCAAGTAGACCATTTGTACTGAAGAAACATGTTACAACATGCTCATTCAAGAAAATGCCCAATATAAGATTGATCCTGACCTCACAAGGTGTTATTGTCATGATCCTTATTTGGTGTATAATTTTAGACTTTATATTTGCATGGTCCTCCTGTTCTTTTTTGTACTCCAAGATAGTTGTAGGAATTTATTAGAATTTTATGATGGAAGCTATATATAATTTGGAGCACAAGTTTATCGGAATGAAAATCCCGAAAAACCCGAAAACCCCGAGAAACCCGAGAAAACTTGATATTGAAAAACCTGACTTTTGTTTGTTTGGTTTGATCTATAAATTTGAAAACCCGATACAATTGGTTTGGTTTGGTAATTGCAAAATTCGAACCAACCCGACCTATGTACACTCCTAGTAAGAAACATTGAATCCACATTTATGTTAAACTCGGTAAGCATATTAGGCTTTCAAATCAGAATACGAGTCAATCGTCTTATTAAAAATCCATCTTTTGGTAAAAATCATTTAAAAATACCTTCCAACAGTTTTAGTTGTGGTTCAATACCATTTATAATGAAAGGGATAAAACCATAATCAGTCCCTCGGGAAAAACATAATTCGTAAACAACCCCTCGGGCAAAACAGGAGTCATAATTGCCTCATAACAAGAAAATCTCAGTGGAGATAACAAAAACCACATCAGTGATTAAGTTCTAAACATCTCCTAAACTCTGGTTTAAATGAAAGTTATTTAAAATTATTTATTCAACTTTTTCGACAGAGGCTCAATGTAAAGATGAGCGAAAGCAGTCAATAAATCAACATCTTCGATAGAAACTCACTTAACAAGGAGTGAAAATCAATAAGTTCATAAGTAGGCCCCTCATGCAAAGAATCACTCATGTGCATGTGTATATCTATCGCTCATCGGGCTAGCCTCTCAGTCACTCGACTCAACTCTTACCAATCAGCGCTCACGCTCAATAGGTATATATAATAACCGTTGCGGCGTGCAGCCAGATCCATATGTCAAACAAGCCCAATCCATAAATATAGTCGAATGCGCTCACTGGGGGTGTGTAGACTTCGGAGGGGCTCCTACAACCTAAGCACTATATCGTCGCGGTATGCAGCCCGATCTAACATATCATTGCGGTGTACAGCCCGATCCATATACATATATATCAATATATTGCTGCGGCGTGCAACCCGATCCATAGATATATAATGCTCATAACCATGCCCTCGGCCTCTCTCAATCACTAACCTCGCAATCAGACTCTCGGTCTATCCCAGTCATCAACCTCACAATCAGACCCTTGGTCAATCTCAGTCATCAACCTCATGATCACTCGGACCATCAGTAAAAGAGGGAACCACCCCAAATAGTTTTCACATTTTCAAGAAATAAAGTGATAAAACCAGATTTAAACAATAAGCAGGTAAAACATGAATGAGGATATGCATTCAAAACAATTAGAATGAGAAAAAGTAGTAAAAGTGCCCATAAGGGTCTCAGCAGGTCGGCATAAGGCCCCAAACATGCCA
Organism: Nicotiana benthamiana; assembly: GCA_034376525.1. Classification (NCBI taxonomy): domain Eukaryota; kingdom Viridiplantae; phylum Streptophyta; class Magnoliopsida; order Solanales; family Solanaceae; genus Nicotiana; species Nicotiana benthamiana. The sequence goes on from CM067331.1 coordinate 82,150,768, forward strand.
TACAACCAAAATATAATATATATCTCTAGAACATGGAATATCATAAGATTACAAATCAAATACATGACTTAACAGCCGTACGGGACGGACCGAGTCACAATCTCCAACGGTTTTACAACTCCATGTTTGTTGTCTATCGTGTTCGTCACCTCAAGTAATACAACAATGTGTAATCCGGGGTTTCAAACCCTCAGGACAATATTTACAATCATTACCTACCTCGATCTAGTCCAAACTCTAGCCCGTGATGCCTTAGCTCGCTTAAATCGACCTCTGGATGCTCTAAATCTATCCATAATCAGCACATAATCATTAAAATATGCAAAGGAAACGAAGCCCACTTGAAAATATTCAATTTCAATCAAAGTTCCCAAAATTTCTTAAACCTGGGCCTTGAGACCATGTCTTGGAATTTGATAAAATTAATATTAATGGAATCCTCATCCTCACACAAGTCTATACATATTAAGAACACTGAAATCGAAGTCCAAATGACCCATCAAATCCTCATTTAAAGTCTCTTAATCTCATGCCCTAATTCTTCAATTGCTTAGATTTCATGATTTTCTAGGTGGAATTCACATAATAATCGAGTTTTACGTCCAAAAATCTTACCTCCAAGTTATTCCCCTTGAATTCCTCTTCAATCTCCTTCAAAAAGCTTAAAAAATGACAACCAATGGAGGAAATTAGCCTCAAATTTGAGGAAATGAGCTTTTAAAACATTCTTCCCAGCTCTCATTTTTAGTTAATTGCAAGCGCAGAAAACCCATCGCGATCGCAAAGCACAGCCCATAATTCACTCTACGCGATCGTATATCATCACGCGAACGCGATGCCCAAAATCTTCCAAGTACGGGATCGCGAATGAGACCACGCGACCGCGATACACAAAAGCATAAAGTTATGCCATTGCAACCCTATCTATGCAAATGTGAAGAGAAACCTGGATGCTCCCCTAAGATAATTCTACGCGATTGTGAGCCTCCTTGCGCGATCGTGACGAAGAAAAACCTGCAACAGAACTGAAGCCAAAATCTGCAACTTTTAATATAAAATTTTGATTCGTTTAACTGCCTGAAACTCACTTGAGGCCCCCATTACCTCAACCAAAGGCACTAACATATCCCATAATATCATTCAGACTTATTCCAACCTTCGGAATGCTCAAAACAATCATTAATACATTGAATCTCATCGGATTCAGGCCTAAGAATTTCAAGAACTTCCAAATTATATTTTTGATAAAAAAACCCAACCAAACCACGTCTGAATGACCTGAAATCTTGCACACACGTCACAGTTGACACAACGGAGCTATTTCAACCTCCGGAATTTCATTTCGATCTTTATATCAAAATCTCACCTATCAACTGGAAAACGCCAAAATCTCAATTTCGTCAATTCAAGCCTAAACCTTCCACGGACTTCCAAAAATGCATTCCAATCATGCTCCTAAGTCCCAAATCAATCAATGGAGCTAACCAAATCATAAAAATTTCAATCCGAGATCATATACAAACAAGTCAAATCTTGGTCAAACCGTTCAAATTACAAGCTACATTGAGAATTGTACTTCCAAATTCATTTCGATTATCCTGAAAACCAAAACCAGTGATTTCAATATGTCATAATATATCATGTGGGGCAATTCATGCTTGAGAACTAACGAAAGCTCAAAACAACCGGTCGGGTCGTTACAACAAGCTTCCACATATGACGCTGTCATGAAATATCCACCAGCAAGTTGATTGACCATGCATTGATTCGTAGAATTGATCCCCCGATAGAAAGTTTGTTGAATCATAGCCTTCATCATGTCATTAAATCTTTGACCATTTTTGGGTACCTCTTCCATATTTCATGCAACGACTCATTGGGCTCTTGTTTGAATGCTAGAATCTCGTCTCTAAAAGTAGCCATATACCCCAGAGAGAAGAACCTTAAAATAAATATCTCCGCCAATTCATCTTATGTAAGGATGCAATGGTTTGGAAATCTCTCTACCAATCCAAGGTTTTCCTTCATAGAGAGAAAGGAAATAGCCTCAACCTTAAAGCATCCCCGAAGACTTTTATCTGTTTACTCCCAAACAAGTGTCCACAAACCCCTTCAAGTGTTTGTATGCATTTTGACTCAGAGCCCCAATAAAGAATCCCCGTTGTTGTATCAACATGAGCATTACATCCATGATTGGAAAGTTGATTGTCCTAATGCGTGGCTTGACTTTGGCACTTGTATACCCTTTATTCGGTAACACATGGTGTGGACACGCTCGTGGTGGAGGTGGGGGTGGTACTGGGACATTATCTTGAGGTGGTCAGCCTCTTCTATTAGCCTGAGGCATAAGAGGAACCTCTTTAACTTGGTCATCATCAATCAAAGAATACAGTGTTAGTTGTTGGTTGCTCATCAACCGAATATGGCAAGGGCTCTGTGCTTAGCCTCATGGTACCAGGCGCAGTGACTGGTATCGGGCAATGGGATTTGGCATTTTTTTACCATCTCAAACCCCTCCAAAGCATCAAGACATCGTCTTTGGTTAGTGTAAGTAACTCAACATGTTGAGCATTCGATTAAGTTGATAAAGATCATTGTCTTCTATGTAAAAAAGCCCATTTATCACTAGATTCTCCATCATCATCAATTATCATGGTGTTTATGGCTGGTCCAAGAAAACATCTCGTCATCATGACTTCCGAAGATGGCTCGGGGAGGCGTTCTTCACCCTCGTATTCTTTCCTCCGGCCACGGAGGAATGGCTTATTTTTGGTTGCTTGTTATCCGAAAGGGGACTCCATAAAGAAACACTTTTACCCAAAGTAGGCCTAAAGACACCTATTCGAGTAAGCGCCTCCTGAAAAAGCCTTGACACATCATCAGGATCATCAAAAACATCCTCCTCGAGGATGACAACCGAGCCTGCAAGTAGACCTGATTTCAGGAAAAAGGGAGAAAAGGTATACGTGTAATAGTAAGTAAAACCCTCCCTGGGTAGGGTTAATCTCTCTATTAGATCAGGAGAAATAATGTACAAATCATGACAGCAACAATCTTCCTTCACAAAAGAAATACTGGAAAGACGGATGGAAGAAGGGTATCTGCCAACGGCCTACATCCGAGGGTTAGCCGAAGGGAATGTATCTTCAAAATTTTTGTGTGGTAACAAGACTTATAGGGATGATGGAACCCACTGTCTAAGGATCAGCATCCTCGGCTTTGCTCTTACTCTTTGAAGAGTTGGCATTCTTTGAAGAAAAAGTCATTGTATATTATAATGAAGGAGAACCTTTTCATTCGAAGAAAGTTAAAGAAAGAAGAGGAATAAAGAAGGTTTTAGGAAGTTATGAGATTATGGAGTATGAGTAAATAATATTGATGCATATAGGAAAAGGTTTAGGCGGCTAAATTTGTGACAATAGTTACCTCAATAACCAGTAAAATCTTTGTTGAATCGTGGGCTGACGCATGTTCGGGACATTAAATACGGGAGAGACTTGCGTCTAGTAAACCATCAAAAGCTTTTCAGAAGAATTATAGTATTCCTTTCCAAAAAAAGAGTGTTTTTACAAACTTTCTGATGACACAAAGTTACGCCACTAGAAAGCACGCGGACTACCTGTACATGGTAAAACATGCTATGCCAGGTGGTTTCTTAAAAGAATGACATAAGGAACCTAAGGAGAGGGATAGTCAGAACTGAAGGAAATTATCTTGTTTGGTATCAAAAGCATTGACACTTATGAAGAGGCAATAAATATTCTCCGCCCGATAGCATTTAATGAAGAATATTCCACAATACTTAATGCACGACCTGCTACAAAAGGATATGGCATTCATGCTTGACATTACACACTCTTCAATAGCCGTTATAATTGGAATTGAAGAGGGGCTTGATCCTAGGTCTTATTTCTTAGATGTAACTATAAATATTAAGCTCTATTACCATTTTAAAACATGACTTTTTCTAAAAAAACTCACACTATAATTGATTAAAATGTTTATCCAATTTTACTTTCTTGTTCTTTAGTTTTATCACTGTTGTGACCGAATCACTGTTTTTTGTGATTTCATCTTCATTTCAAGGCTAGCTATTGCATATATCTTTACTTATTTCATTATCTCAGGATCAAATAAATTCACTTTTCTAGAAACTACGTATAAATTCAACGGTCCCATTTTATGGGTTAATACCACTGCCTTGGTGGCGGCTTCAACCCATAAAGACTTTTATTCAATTTGCAAACCATGTGTTTTCTTCAGGCTGCTACATATAAATCTCCCCTTCCAAATATCCATGACGAAATGCAATTTTTACATCCAACTGCTCCATTTCAAGATCTAGGCTGGTTTCTAAGCTCAAGATTGTTTGAATAGAAGTCATTTTGAAAAAAAGTGAGAAAATTCATCAAAATCAATACCTTTCTTATAATTGAAACCTTTAACTACCAATCAAGCTTTATCTAACCAGCTTACCATTTTCATCTTTCTCGAGTTTAAAACCCACTTACATTTGAGTAGTCTTTTGCTCTTTGGAAGATCAACCAACTTGTATGTGCCATTTTTGGGTAGATATTCCATCTCTTCTTGCATGGCTTTCATATATTGGTTATTTTTTGGATGGGACACACCTCCTTAAGACTTTCTAGCTCCCCTTCATCACCGGCGAGGACATACTCTTTGGAAGGTACCTACATGACTATACCCTTGGTCTCTCTAATCTCCTCAGAGGTTGAGGTTATTCTTCTTCCTAAGTGGGATACTCCACTTGCTCGACATCATCATCAAGTTTCTCTTCCTGCTCAACAACCTCACTAGGTTGCTCCCCCTGTTCGGCAACCTATTTGGTCATACGTTTTGCACTTATGGGATTGTTAGAAGTAGAAGGAATGGTAATAAGGTTAGGATTATACCATTCTTGGCCTTCTCTAATTGATCATCAACAACTCCAACTTCACTTTCTTGGAAGATTACATAATTATTTCTAATGACCTTCTTCTTTACAGGATTCCACAATATGTACCTGAACTCTTCCTCCGATGAATATGTAGAGGACAGATTTATCATCCAGCTTTGTTTCTGCTCCTTTGGTACATGCACAAAAGCTCTACAACAGAACATTTTTAGATTTAAGTAGGACACCTCCTTGTTGGTCCAAACCCTCTCTAGGATGTCAAACTACAACTTAACTAAATGGACTCCAATTGATTAGGTAATAGGTTGTGTAAACTGCTTCACCTAAGAATGATTTAGGTAGTTTAGCCATTCTGAGCATGCTTCTCACTTTCTCAACAATAGTGCGGTACATTCTCTCAGCTACTCCATTTGTGTTGTGAGGTTCTAGGAACTGTCTTTTCATGTATGATCCCATGGTTCGAACAATACTCTTTAAATTCCCTTAAAGTGTACTCACCTTCATCGTCACTTTGGAGACACTTCAGCTTTTGGCATGTCTCCCTTTCCACTAGAGCATGAAATTTCTGGAAAACTTGAAACACCTAATATTTGGTTTTTAAAATATAAACCCACAATTTTTGTAAATCATCATCAATAAAAGTAACAAAATATTTGCTACCACCTATCTATTCAATTTCCATTGGACCACAAACATTAGTATACCAAATCAGGTATATTAAATCTTCTTTCAAACGATGTTTGAAATAAGACTCTATGCTACTTACCAAATAAACAGCAATCATAAGATTTTACCATTGTACCTTTGGCATAATTATAAAGTTATTTCCTGACAAGAATCTGCAATCCCTTCTCGCTCATATGACCCATTATTTTGTGCCACAAATTTGCAGAAATCTCATCTTGTGCCGCATACAATTTACCTTGGCATATTTCTTTATTCTCCCTTTGCAATAACCAATGATTCCTTAGTAAGTTTTCACTTTTGATTTGCAAAATAGTTCTCGTACCCATATCGGTCTAAAGCAATTCCCGAGATCAAGTTCGTTCGCAAATGGGGTACATGTCACTTTTCCTTTATAACTAATAAGCATTCGACATTTGTCTTGATACAAATGTCATTGATACCTGCAATCTCTGCGTAACTTGTGTTACCCATTCTCATAGCGCCGAAATAACCTATTACATATATGCAAACCAATTCTCTTATCGGTGTGGTATGGTAAGGTGCAATTGTGTCAACCACCCATCTCAACTCTGGACATGCCAAGTGCATGCATTCATCTTCCTTATTTAATAAGAGAACAATATTATCATTTTTTGCACCATGGCATTATGTTGTCACCATTCTTTTGGTCACTGCTTTCACCATTGCCCTTTCTTAGATTTGGACAATCTCTTTTGAAGTGAACGGTTGATCGCAATTGTAACAATTTCTGGCTTTTCATTTGGATTGGTTCTTGGACTTTCCATGACCTTAGGATCTACCACAGTTGCTTGAACTCCTTTGGTAACTCATGCATGTACCTTCTGTGATGAGAGCATGTCCTTGATTTTCAAGATTCTTTTGCATCTTCTCCTTGAGTAAAATAGGTTATGTGATGTCTTTCAACTCAATGGTAGTCTTACCGTGCAAGATGGTTGTTGTCAAATTATCGTATGAAGATGGAAACAAGTTCAATATCAAGATGGCTTTATCTTCTTCCTCGATTTTCACTCCGAGGTTGGCGAGCTGTGTGATTGGTTTGTTAAACACATTTAAATGTGTAGGGCATATATCTTGTTCTTTAGGTACAACTTATTTGTCAGCATTTTGGACATGTATATGCTTTACAACCTTGTCCAAATTTCACATGCGTTGTATCTATCAATGATGTTATTTATCACATCATCTGATAAGTGTAACCTAATTGCACTAGCAGCCCTTTTATCCAAGTCAATCCAATCCTCAACTTTCATGGTATCAGCATTTCTGGCATCAACATCTAGTACCTTGTGTAATCCTTGTTGGATGAGAAAATCCATCATCCTTCTTTTCCATATTGAGAAACTGTTATCTTCATTAAATTTTGCTACCTCGTACTGTACTCTGGATATTTATTTTTCATTAAGTATAGTACTACCGAAAATTAAAATCCTCCTGAATAAGGGAGAAAATCACGGGCCCGAGAGGAACAAAGTAATTCATTATAATGAGAAATTTGACGTTGTGTAGTCCTAAATAAATACTCCAGGGACCACTATACACACAAAAGAAATAACACTCTTTTAAGATTATCACCTCGCTAAAATATCGCTCACACTCTTTATTTTTCCTCATAGACTACACCGTCTGTGAATGCCTCACACTGTTTCTAACTCTCATATATATTTTCTCTGAGATTGTGTATATAAAATGAGAGTTGAAGCTCCCTTTAAATAGAGTGGATGGTTGCCCCAATTAATCAATCGGAACACTGGATCTCATTTTACAACTTGCACTATGCAATTTGCAATGCATGTTGGTTGCCAACTTTAAAACTTATCTATGCCATCATTAGATTCCCTTTCTTTTATTTCTTTTCTATTAATGGGTGTTGATCTCTTTAATTTAAACTTAAGACCTCATAATTTTTAACATATTTCATTGACCGCTAAACGCACCTATTTAATCTTTGTCCTTTATTTTATCCACAACTTAATTCCAACCATAATAGTTTATTTGATTAAATATAAAAAGGAAGTACTTGTTGAAGCATGATAGTATCTTATGAAGCTTCAGAAAAAAATAATTTTTAAGTCTATTTTTTTAATTAAAAAAAGAAGAAACACACACATACTTATGGCAAAGGGGTGCGGCGAAAAGAGGTATTTTTGAAATTTCATATTAATTACACCCCTTGGATGGTCCTTCCTTAAGTCCCACGTGTCCTAATTGAAATTTGAGTGATCGCTTTCATTTTCTATGAATAGGGATGGCAAAATATTTAAAAGAAAATAGTTAACTACTCATATTATTCACTAAAAATGAGTTGGATAAAGAACTTTTAAAAATAGATAAAATATAGATAAGAAATATATTATCCATTTAGAAAATAGATAACCAACGGATAACTAATACTTTTAACTTTTATATTTGCAAATCCTCAAATTGGGGTTCCTCAAGTTTGTGAAACTAAGAATTCTTCCAATAGTGATCATATTCATGAAGCTATGGATAATATGGTTACCCATATTATTCTTCAGTTGACCCATTTTTTATCTGTATTAAATATGAGTAGGGTCAGATAATTTATCCACTTTTTCATTACCCATTTTGACCTGTCCCATATCCAGCCCAACCACATAGACTATGAGACACGACTACAAATTTGAAATTTCTATATACCACTAGTCTCTTCTTTTGATTTCTGTTTACCCATAAAATGGTACAATTAAAATTATACATGGTTTATAGATAAGTAAATCAATTTGATCCAAGAATGATAAATAAATTAGACAAAAAATGTAAGACATAGTGTTGAAATCGAGGTAAGACAATAAAAATCTTAATTCCAGGAGTTGAGCTTCCGGAGGCAGTAGTAATAATATCAAAAATCAAGAAGGTAAAATATTATTAAGCTTTGAAAATAGTATATCATATGCTTAGTCAGAAAATTCCTCTCCTTACAATGGTTCTAGACTCACTATTTATAGTTGTGCCTATGCAATATGTTCCTAGGATCAATCCCCTCTTTAATAACAATTATGAGGGCCATTGAAAGATACTCATAGGAAGTGAATGTCAATGGACCATATACTTAATGCTAAAGAAATATTCTCCACTAAATGCTATTAGGTGACAGGCATTTACTTTGCCTTTATGAATACCTATCTTTTCGGCAACAAACAAGATTGTTGTCTTCAGACCTGATTACCTTCTTTCTTCAAATCCACGTGTTTATTTATCATGCAAGTATTTAATATGAATATATTTGACTTTATACAGATAGTCCTCCTGCTTTTTGGTGGCATAACCTTATGTCAATGGTAAGTTGGTAAAGATACCTTTCTTGGTGGGAACTTCTCTATCCTCCATTGAAAGATTCTGAAGGTTGATTAGACGTACGTCTCTCCATATTTAATGCTCCAAACACGCATCATCCCACGATTTAACAACACCTTTTTTATCGAGGTGATTATGGACACAATTTTAGCCGCCTATTCCTTTACCTATACTCATCAACATTCTCCTTTTATACTTCATAACTTTTAAAACTCTCTCAAAATCTCTTTACTCAAGTTATACTTATTTTCCACTTCCTCTAATCTTCTTCTTTAGAAAAAAAAAACCCCTTATCCTATTCTTGAAACAATGACCTTTTCTTCTAAAAATTGTAGTGCTTTGAAAAAAAGTGTTGATGATGTTTCTCCTCCCACGATGAGCACCACGATTCCCAGAAAGCTTATTACAACTAAGGACATTGAAGAGAAGTTCTTAGCTACTAACTCTCGCAATTAGGCTATTGGCTTATATCCTTCTTCCATCCACCCTTCTAGCATTCCTGATGTGAAGGAAGACTATGGTTGTCGGGATTTGAACATCATTGATCCTGACATATGGGGCGAGTAACCTTTTCCAAGAAAGGTTTACGTACCTTTACACCTACCCCTTCACTTTGGAATGTTCTCATTGATCGAGGGGATTGAATCCATTACCTTGGAGTTATGTTTCCGCTATCAAGTTTGTTTGGCAAAGTTGAGCCCTTCTGTATGGAAAACAGTAGCATGTCTTCCGCGGCTATGCTAGGAGATGGGGGAAGAACTTTCCCTAGCTTGGTTGATCAACCTTTATTCCCCCAAAAATTTTCGTGGGGGAATGATAAACTTTAGCAAATGTTATCACCATATTTTTCTCACCAGTATGGATGATAAAAATGGACGTAGGTGGATGGAGTGGTTCATTGTAGTCGCCACCAGGGACATCATCCCTGCTATGACTCCATCCTAGGGGTGTGCATTCGATTTATTGATTTGATTTTGACTCTTATCGATAATTACTTATCGATTATCTATTGGTACATATGCTTATCGTTATCGTTTCAATAGGGTTTCAATTTTTTTGATTTCGATTTACCGATTTTGGGGGCTTATCGATTCGGTTATCGATTACACCAATAAAAAAATTTTCGGGATTTCACAGAAAGTATATCGCTATAAATGCGCCTAACTAATATGTACAAAAAGAAGCTAAAATAATACGAATACCATTTATAACATAAAAATTACATCAACAAGCACATGCAACAAAACTAAAGTAAGAGATCAAATGTATGCCACCAACACTCCAATGGTATAAAAACAAAACAAAACAAAACAAAACACATCATCATGGCTAATTCTGTTTTCCATTAATCTGAACTTCATTCTCTTGATCTTTAAATATGATTATTCCTTAAATGTGGTAGAGGAAATAATAGGGTAAGGGACTTAGGGTAAAGGAAAAGGTATAGATTAGGGAAAATAATATTATATAGCCGCTTTGAAAATAGTAGCGGAATATATATACATTATGTATGTTATATTAATCTACACAAATAGGTAATTACTCATTTAATAGGTGTCTACAGTCTAGGGGTGTGCATTCGATTTATCGATTCGATTTTGACCCTTATCGATAATTACTTATCAATTATCCATGTTACATATGCTTATCGTTATCGTTTCAATAAGATTTCGATTTTTTCGATTTTGATTTTTTTCATTTCGATAAAAAATAATCGATTCGATTTATCGATAATCAATTCGAATGACACCCCTATTCCATCCTTTCCTCTTGGAATTGTAGAATTAATTTTGATATCTACCATTTTCAATGATTAAGAATTGTTCACGTCATTTCTGACTCTTCTTTTTGTTGTCTTTGCAACTCGGTGGACACCTCCAAGGGCGAAGGCTTGGACTAGTGGATCTGGAAGATTCAAGATTTTACCATTCCCAAAACCCGATGGAAATAACCCACCCTCAAATATGGGTGGATTGCCAAAAATCATGGTAAGCTAATTTCCGAACTAACCATATTTTTATATTTTTATGAAAAGATTTTTGCCTAACTTCTGTTTCTGCTAAATTTAGATCTATCGCAAGACTCTGTTTATTGAATAAGTGTTGTGGGACCTATTTCTGAAGGTTTTCGTCGATCCCTCAGGGGCAACGAGTTTGTTGTAGGAGGTATTTGCTTGAACGAGAGTTGGGACCAGTTTTTTGTGCAAATGCTTCCTCTTGGAGTCCCCGAACAGAGAACAAGCAACCAAAAAGGAAATGCCCCTCTTCAGCTAGGGATAAAATAAGAAAGTGGAGAGTGCGTCGACCGAGCCAGCCACAGATGCTATGGTGATCGATGATGACGAAGAAGCTAGTGATGATGGGGCTTCTCTACATAGAAGATGATGACCTTCATCAGCTCAATATGATGCTCAACCTTTCAAGTTATTTACACTAACTGAGGACGACGTCCAAGCGCTCTAGGAGAAATATGATATTGTGGAAAATACGAGCTCTCTTTTTTGAGTCCCGTTCGTTGTTCATGATACCATAAGTCTAGGTACTGATTTTATCCCATATTTGGTTGATGAGCAACCAATAATTAGCAGTACTTTTGCCGCAGCTCCTTCTCAGCCTACAAAACTATCAGTTTCATCTCTTTCTTCGCCAACCTTGCCTTCGGCACCAACAATTGCTACATCATCTCCACCGGTAGTAGTCACCCGAGAAGAGGATGTTTCTCTTCCCTAGTCCTCCGTTCATGGGAATTTGGGGCATAATTATTCTGCGCCCCCCCCCCCCTCTCCCCCGAGAATTCTTAGAGAAGGAGGAATGTCTTCCTTTTGGTTTCTACCAGATGCCATATGTTTTCATGGTCGGTAAAACATGCTAATTATCTGAAGTCTCTAGCTTCAAAAAAAAGATAGGAATAAAATACAATCTCTCTCATGAGAATGTTATTTGAACAATGCCATGCACAATGCAGTAGCAGTATAACCTTTGTTCCCTCTGTTGTTTCTTCTATATGTATTACGGAAGGGTTTTGAGTTTGTATTTCTTCTTAGCAAGCTAACTTCCTTGATTTTTAAGGTCTTCAAAGGTCGATTCTTGATAAGGAGGAATTTACCTCCGAGCGGGAACAACTATTGGCCGAGCGAGACCAAATTGTCACTCGTCTCTCGAAATTGGAAGCACAAGCTACTGAGGCTATTAAGTTGGAGGCTTGGTGCACTAAAGCGATCAAGAGGTAGTGACCTTTGTCCAAGAAACTTCCCTGTTAAGAGTTCAATTCAAAGAGGCGAGGGCCAAATGGGTTGAAGTCCATAATATTGTTCTTGGTTCATTCGATCATGAGGATGCCTCTACTCAAAGATTGAATAATTTGGAGGCAGCCTTAAACTCCAACATTTAAGAAGTTACTACTGTTGAGGAGAAGTATGTCTTGTTGAAAGAAAGGCATAAGAGGGTCATAGAGCAGAATAAAGCTTTCATCTCCACTGTTTGTGATCTTGATGTCAGCCTCCAGGTCATTGATCCGAGCGGGATACCCTTTCAACCGAGGTTGACCATTTTAAAGAAGAACTTTAGTGTCAAGCATCTTCCTCATTGTTGAAAAAACATATTCTATGTATAACATGAGGAGAAAAACCTTGGAAGAGGCCAAAGCGGGCTTCATTGACTTTGATGCCGAAATTGCTAAGGCCCGTGAGCTAGATTCAACTGCTCGAAGGGGTCTTCTAGTCTAGCCTGATGCTATCGATTCTCTTGGTTCTAGTTCTGAGTTGTCGAGAACAGAAGAAGAACCGAAAGGTGGGGATGCTGAAGGTCAAGATATCTAGCCGACGACAGATAGGCCTACTCCTGGGGTTAGCGTTTTTGCTTTCTTTTCTATACTTTTGTACTCGTGCTTCTTTGAACTTTTGCTATAAATAGAGATAATTTTTCGTTCAAGTATTTTTGCAAGTTTTTCTCATTGTGTTGTTTTTAAGTATTCTCGCGAGTTTTCCGTGTTGAGATATGTGGGGAATCATGTGTATTTTTCCCTGATATAAGTTGTATTTCAAGCATAAGTTCTTCCAAAATCAACCCTTAAATGTGAGGGTTTGATAAGAGAGGGCCCTCTTATATTTATGGTGTTTTTAAAGAGGACGTCTCATTTTCATTACGGCACTAGCATTTGAAGTATTTGTTTAATCTTTAAATGATAAAATTAATACATCGATAGGGCAAGAACAAGGTAAAATAAAAGGACTTTACTTATTCCTTCCATTTTCAAATTTTCATAAGGATTCATTGTGCTAAAAAGAAATTGCCATTACTTGTGGCTAACTTGTATAACTTTTTTATACGGAGCTAATCACAGTATCCATGGTCTCTATGATATATTTGTTTCGAGTTTCGTGCTCCCGGTCCATGTGGCATCATGTTGTCGTATACTTATATCATTGCCACATGTGTTCGAATGCGAAGAATGCGAATGCGAACACTAGAAATTGTTCTTCTTTTGAAGATTTCACCATTGAATGGCTAGATAATCTTTAGTTCGACATAAAGCTTCATTCCCCCTTAGGAACTTTTCTATCGATCCAAAGATTATCAAACAATACCCTACTGGCTTGCACTTATGAGTGGTCGGGGAATCTTTGCTCGACAATAAATTTTATTTCTCGCTAGGAACTTTTTTACTGAGCAAAAGATTATCTAACTGCTCCGCAGTGGCTTGTTGCTTGCATCCCCTGCCATTTAAAGGTCTTATATTTGCTGATGAAACTTCCTTCGTAGTATAATTTCTGTTGCTACCTCATTAAAAACCTTGCCAAAAAAGTCCAATTGGGACAAAAACTGGACGAAGGGAAAAAGGGTGCAGCACATACTTTCAGTATATGTGAAGTTCATCAGCAATAGTATCTTTTCAGGTGTGCGACATTCCAGTCGCTTGGCAGCTTTTCAACATATTGATTTTCTAATGCGTACGGCCCTTTCACGGTGACAACTAAAACCCGATAGAGGCCTTCTCATTTTGGACCTAGCTTTCCTACAATAAGCTCTCGGGTGTTCTGAGCTACTTTTCTTAAAACCATGTTTCCTACTTTAAAATAACGGAGGTTTGCTCTTCGGTTGTAATGTCTTTCTATTCTCTACTTTTGGGCTACCATCATTATGTGTGCCAAGTCCCTACATTCGTCGGGCAACTCCACTTTGATCAACATTTCTTTATTGTTTGATTCTTCATTTGCCCGAAAATATCTCAGGGTAGGTTATCCTACTTCCACTGGGATCACGGCTTCTACTCCGTATATAAGAGACAAAGAAGTTTCCCCTGCTTGATTTGGTTGTTATTTGATATGCCTATAGTACTCCTGGTAGCACTCCGGGCCATTTTCGTTTGGCCATATCCAATCTCTTTTTGATATGTTGTATAACCACCTTTTTGTTGACTTCGATTGACCCTTTGCGCTCGCGTGATAGGATGACGATGTGATCCTTTTGATTTTTAAATCTTCAAGGAATTTTGTGACTTTTGCACCTATAAATTATAACCCATTGTCACGTGCTATATCTTTTGGTATCCCAAATTTGTAAATTATATTCTCCCACAAGAAATCTACAATTTCCCATTTGCCGATCTTTTGATATGGACCTGCTTCAACCTATTAGAAAATTAGTTAGTTAAAATTAAAAGAAATCTTACTTTATCGAGGGCAAGAGGCAATGAACCGATTATGTCCATCCCTCACTTCATGAACGGACATGGCAACAAGACTAAGTATAGTGGCTCTTAAGGTTTATATATCAATGATGCAACATTGATATTTATCACATTTATTAACATAAGCCATGGCATCTTATTCCATCCGCGTCCAATAGTATTCTTCCCTAATTAATTTTAACACTAAGAAATCCGCAGTTGAGTGATTTCCGCAAATCCCTTCGTGGACTTCTCGCACAAAAAAGTTATCTTCAAAAACTCCCAAACACCAGACTAATGGGCCTTAAAGATCTTTTATTCAATCGTCCTCTCTTAAATCAGAATCAAGCTATTTTAGTGCGCAGCGCCCGAGATGCCTTATGATCTTCAGGCAACTTTCCATGCTCGAGATAGTCTATAATCTCATTTCTCCAGTCCCAGACCAAAATGGTTGTGTTTACCTCATAATATTTATCTGTTTCTAATAACGAATGCATAAGTTGTACAACCATACCAAATTCTGATCCCTTCATTTCCGTTGACGATCCAAGATTGGCTTTTGCATCAGCTTCCGCAATCTATTCCCTTGGGATGTGCATAAGTGACCACTCCCTAAACTGAGTGAGCAGATCCTGAAGTTTCACTACATATGTTTGCATGGATTTGTCTTTGTCTTTGAAGATTCCATAGACCTAATTTACTACCAATTGGGAGTCGCATATAATTTCTATGCCCTCGGAATCTAGTCCCCGGGCCAAATCGAGTCCTGCAATCAAAGCTCTATGCTTTGCTTCATCATTAGCTAGAGGAACAATTCTTATGGACTGCCTTAGGGTTTCTCCCATGGGTGTGGTTAGCACTATGCAGATCCTGAAGCACTTCACATTGGAAGCTTCATCTGTGAACAAGGTCCAAACTCTTGATATCGATTATGTGACCATCATTGCTTCTTTGGCAGCCAAAGGTAGCAATCCCAAACTGAAATCGGCAACAAAGACTACCAAATCTTGTTACTTAATCACAGTCCAAGGTTTATAATCTATGTCGAATTCACTCATTTCGACTGCTCACTTGGATAGTCTGACCGATAGTTCTTTTTATGAAGGATACCCTGCAAGGGAAAGATGGACACCACTACTATCAAATGACATTGGAAATAAGGCCTAAGTTTTCAAGCGGCGACTACGAGAGCGAAGGCCAATTTTTTCAGAAGTGGGATGCCACTTTCTGCTCCTGTTAAATTTTATTGACATAATAGAAAGGAGATTACGTGCATTCATCCTTACGGACTAAAACGGCACTAACCATTACCTTCGAAACCACTAAATAGATCAGCAGTTGCTTACCTTCCTCCGATTTTGACAGTAATAGAGGACTTGACAAATACCTTTTCAAATCCTTCAAGGCATGCTCACATTCTAGAGTTCATTCAAATTTGTTCTTCTTTTTGAGGAATGAAAAGAAATGATGGCATTTTTTTGAAGACCGTGAAATGAATCTTCTCAAAGTGGCTAGTCTACCAGTCAACCTTGAACCTCTTTTACTCTCGATAGCTAATTCTGAATGTCTTCGATGGATTTAATTTTATTAGGGTGAACCTTGATCCCTCTTTGTGACCCCGGGATCCCAAGTACTAATAGAAGCTGACCCCAAATGCACACTTCTTAGGGTTAAGCTTCATATTGTGCTCCGTTTAAATATCAAATGTTTTTTGCAGGTGTTTAAGATGATCACTTGCATTAAAACACTTAACCAGCATATCATATATGTAAACCTCCATAGTTTTCCCTATTTGTTTCTCAAACATTTTGTTTATGAACCGCTGAAAAGTGGATCCTGTGTTCTTTAGCCCGAAAGGCATAACATTATAACAATATGTGCTGAAGTTCGTTTTGAACAAAGTTTTTTCCCGATCCTTCAAATTATTCTTAATTTGATTGTACCCGGAGTAAGCATCAAGAAAACTCATTAACTCATGCCCCACCGTTGCATCAATCATTTGATCAATTTTGGAAATGAGAATGAGTCATTTGGGCATGCCTTATTTAAATCCTTATAGTCCACGCACATGCAAAAAATTTATTTTTCTTTGGAACTACTAGTACATTACCTAGATAGTCGCAATATTTTACCTCTTAAATTGAACTAATATCAAGCAATCGAGTTAAATCTTTTTTGACAAATTTATTTCTTACCTTAGCAATAGGGCATTTTTTCTGTCTTACCGGAGGGGTGGTAGGATCTAGGCTTAATTTGTACACAACCACTTCTGGCAAAATAGATATCATATCCACATGCGACCATGCAAAATACTAAACATTAAATTTAAGAAATTGGATAAATCCAAACCTGAGCTCAGGGTTCAGTCCTCCCCAAGTGGAACTTTCTCTCCAAGAATTTCTCGAACGATAGACTTACTCAATCTTTTGCCGTGAATTTTGGTGCGTCCATTTCTTGTGGTACCTGAAAGTATCGTGGTACCTGGTAAGATTCTGATGACTCCTTCCCCTAGGTTTATTTCACTTAGCTTGGGAGAAGGCGTCAATTCCTGTAATTTGTATACTTTATGTTCCTTCCCTTTGCTACTGAAAACCGAGATTGCATTCATCTCCCTTACTACCTGAGCCTGGAACTTTCAACAATTGATGATATATTAATGATACGATCTTTATCTTGTGCAACCATGGTCTCCCCAGGATAACATCATATCCCAGGGTCACCTACCTAAAAATGGGTCATCTTCATCACCCCATCAGCACTCGTGGGCTTCAGGATCTCTCTTTGGGTTGTCACGCTTGTTAGATTAAACACAGTGAGGAGTTTTATGGTCTGGATGATACTTCCTGTTAGTTTGGATAGTTTCAGCACTCTCTACTGGATAATATTGGTCGAACTTCCTAGGTCTTCCAAAACATGTTTAGTTTCAAAATCTAAGCCATTTAAAGAGATTACCAAGGCATCATTGTGCGCAACAATAGTCCATTTATGTCTTCCTCCTTAAAGTGTTATGCCGTGCTCAACGATTTCCCAGAGTCGTTTACTTTGAGTTGCAGATGATAATTAGGGATTTTGACCGCTTAATTACTCTCGTTTACTTGTGTTTTATCTTAAAAATCATTTAAGGTATTCCTGGAAACTAACGAAATGTGCTTACTTTCAAGAATATTGGGAAATGAGCCCAAAAAGCCAGAATCAACTCATAAAGGAGTCAAAAGTGAACAAGAGCCAAACTGGCCGAAGAGGCTAGCAGTGCGGACCCACAATTCTAGTGCGGCCGCATAGTGAGATTCAGAGAGGAGGTTTTAGCTAGCTCAGATAGTGTGTACCACACCAAAATGTGCTGCCACGATTATTATTATGCGATCCGCAAGATTGAAGAATCAGAGATTTCTTCCAAGACTAAAAGTTGTAGAGTGCGGACCGCATCACGTTTGTGCAGCCGTATAATCAGAAGTGCGGTCGCGCCTACTTTTATGCACATCACAAAAGCCTGTAGTTCGAAGCCTAAAATTTCTAAGCTGCGGACCGCACCAGAATTGAGCGGCCGCAGAAGTCCATTTTGCGGTCTGTATCAGAATTATGTGGTCGCACAACCTCCATAAGTGAAGTTTTGTCAAATATATTTAGCTTAGTATAAATAACATTTTTTGTCATTTTTAGGTTAATTTTAGTTTTGCAGAGGTTCACCTGAGCGGTTTTCTCTTCTTTGAGTAAAATTGTACTAGATTGACTTCTTAACATTAATTTTTCTTTGTTTAATCAATTATTATATAATCTATCTTAATTTCTTCTTATATTTCTTTATTTTTACGTGTAGCTAAAATTTTAGCTAGGATTGTTGCTCAACCCTAGTGTGGGTACTTAATGGGTATTTAATTTTTGGGTATGTTTGTGATTGGGTTAGTGTATTTAGCCTTGTTTATGCTTAAATATGAGAATTAATGGTTGCAAATATTGATTCATACCTTTTTAACCTAGTCTTTGCTTAAGAAAGAGAGAACATGTTTAGGAAAACTTGGCTAATAAGGAATTGGGGTGAACTCAAGAAATTGATAGCCCTAATTAAAGGGTCAAATCTAGAGATAGTAAGACCACCCAACTTGAGCATATATCACTTGATTTGTTAAAATACCCATTTGGGTTTGAGAAAGCCAAATTGGGAAAAGTCACTCAAACTACCGAGAGGTATAGAGTTAGCAGATGTGTGTGATTGCTATACCACGAACCCGATAAATCCAACTTGACCTATAGTTTACAACCCGTTACATAGCCACCTAGGTGGAAGTCACGACCCTAGATTCTTATATCATTTGAAAAGCACTCAAAACCAAAAATATTTTCTTCTACTTTATTAGTTGCAATCATTAGCTAAAAGAAGAAATAGAAAAATCCAATGAATATGTGGAAGTAAAATCTAATGTACATCATATATTTACTCTAGTTATATACCTAATTCAAATCCTCACTCCCTGTGGATTTGATCCCGGCCCGTGTTGGGTTTATTATTGCTTCAACCGCCTCACTACCTAACTGTAGTGTGAGTTTGGATGAGATCAACTGATACCTTCATCTTCTTTGCAGCAAAAAATGTAACACCATTAATCTCATCCCCCACCCCTCCCCAAAAAAAAATCATGTTGATCGTCAAACGTGGAGGGTCTTCTCCTGCTTTTGAATTTTATACATTATGACGATTGCGCCCATAGTTGATTTTAGCATGATCACTTAAGAATAATCTAAGATGGATATTTTTGAGCAGTGTTGCCTCCTCCTCACGAAAATGCTAATAGTCCTCAATCCGTGACTATTAGTCTCATGGTATTCCCCATAGATTAGGATCCTTCTGACTAGGATCAGATTTCATTGGCTTTGAGAACCGTGCTTCCTTAGTGTTTCTCATAACGACACAATCTCCAGTACACTAACGTTAAAGTTGTACTTGAAAAGCCCAAGGTAGGAGGAATCTCGAGAACCAGACACCTCATACTCTTACAATGAGCTATTATTCTAGCAGCGATTAGCTCTCCTATCGGTAGCATATATATCCTCCGATCGGAAACCTCTACCGCGTCCTTTGGCCCTTTTATAGGGAAAGAACTAACCCTTAAAGACCGTCAACCTTTGTTGAAAATATCCATTGATTTCTCCTTATTTTTTTCCCGATCCTGGCCCTTGGTTGATGCTAGAAAATCGATCTAATCATCTTTAATTATTATATTTGACTTGTAATGGTTATGAACATCCACCATATTGTTGCCTTGAACTCAAAATAGACTTTCCTTCAATTTTAGGGAAGCATCAAAACTTCTCGGATTCAACCGATTAGTAAATGATCCAACTTCCCACTCGTCTAGTACGGCCAGGAGAAACATTACTTCTTTTTGGAATCTGGTCACGAACTCCTGCAGCAATTCAGACTCTCCTTGTGCAATCCTGAATATGTCGGCCTTTCAGGATTGCACCTTCTTGGCCTCAAAATGGGCCTTCTAAAAGAATCTACAAGCATCTCGAAGTATTCTATGGAGTGCTCGGACAAAAGTAAATACCATGCCAAGGCCACCTTTGTGACGGTCTCCCCGAATTTCTTCGATGAGACTGGCTCAATCTCATGCGGAGCTAGATCGTTCCCCTTCACGTTGTTGTATAGGTGATGATGTGCTCATGAGGATCTGAAGTCCCATCATACTTTGATACGTATGGATTTTGAACTGCATTAGCACAAACTCTGGTGCCACAATTGGTTTGAACGGCAATTGGGAATACTTTTTTTATTCCAGCCCTTTCAGTACTAGTGGTACACCCGGAATTTGATCTATTCAGGGATTTATTTCCCTCATAAACCTCATGAGTTTGGTTTTTAAAGGATCATTCTCATTGTTATGATCGGCTCCTCTACCATTCCCCTTGTTCTTGTCAAAATCGACTTTGTTCCTCGTGGTGTTGTTGTCGACCCTCTATGTTGTTTGATTTGCGGGAAAACCGGGAGGAACCAGACCTCGTCTAGTCACATTGTTGGAAGCACCTGACAATTCTCGCCTCAATACCTTCATGACCTAATCCTATCGTGAGGGATGGCCTATAATGACCTTTTGTTTCTCCCTCAGGATCCTTATTGTTTTAATGGCATGCTCATATTTAGCATCATCAAGAGTTGTCTCTCGATCATGTCGTGGATATTGCCCGCTATGAACTGACATGGCCACATCTCCTTTGTTGTTGGTATCATCGATTGAATCATTGTTCCGAGGTTGATTTCCCTGGGCCTCAACATTGTGTGTGATCTTGGCATTGTTTACTGCCATTTCCCATGATTTTTGCTTAGAACAAAGAATCAAGTAGGTTAGTAATAGAGGTAGGGATCAACTCAATTACACAACTATTGCAGTCAAACACACTCACGCAAGTATACGTGGTCATCAAGTAATAGAGTAGTGAGTAGAGTATCATTCCCACAGATTGATATGATTAACTTTTGACTAATTCAAACTCAAACAACTTATCGATTCAAAAGATTTGTCACAAACTGTGCAACTGATTAATTTACTACCTAAGAAACTATCAAGCAAAGAAATAACAAGAGATCAACCACAAAATTTAGGCAATTCAGATAAAAATTTGTAAGAGAGGATTTTTCAAGGTCATAGTCTAGCTAATAATCTTGTTGCTATCTTGGCTTAAATTGACTAACTAATTTATCTGGTTTGTTGATTGACAGGGTTGATATTACTCATAATATGTCGAGTTCTTACTCACCTATCCAAGCTAACTTAACCCTATATGTCTATGGAATTATGACTAATATGAATGCATTTACACTTCATGTATTTCAGCCAAACAAGATAATTAGAAATATTTCTATCATAATTGCGAATCTATTTCCCGATACCCGAGTTCAAGAACATGCTCTGATTAACCTATATGCAATATAGAATTCCATTTTTGAGTTAGCTCTAGATTCGTAGGTAGTATTCACTATTAGCTATGCAGCAAAATAATTAAGAACAAGATTAAATAAACAACCCAATATAATAAAATCAAACTCATCAATTTAAAATTCAAACGTTGACATTCATGTAACACACATGACCCTATAATAATAAGGTTATTATCCACTCATGTTCATACAATAATCAAAAATAATATTTTTCAAGCATAAAATCAATGAATAGTAGAAGACAAATGGAAGAATTGATCAAATCCGTACTCCTAAGTGTTTCGTACTTTTGTTCCTCTTTTAAAGTCATGTCCTCCTCCCCAAAACAGGTTTAGGTTGGCTTTTATATGAGTTGGGGGCGTCATGGGGTTGAAATAATCGGGTCCCCATCGACATATGACACTCTCATGTTGCCAGCACCTAGAGTAGCATGGGGTGCTAGTCCTGGCACTGGGCTCTTTGACATTCTATTTTGTACGCCACTGGTAAAGCCCCATGCTGCTTTGGTGCTCAAATGTGCACTTTTCCCTTATCTTCGCATTATTCCTCCAATTCGTGCACCGTCGTCCTATATTGCATCCGGATGATTCCTACACATAGAACTACCCCAAATTAGCACATATCATTGTAGTACACATCCGAAATCTATGATACATAAGCAAATGTGAGGTAATATATATATATAAGAATATGTATACTTTAAGCCAAATATAAACACCCCACGCTTAGACTCTTGCTCGTCCTCAAATAATGGAACCATATCAACACCCTAAAACATACACCTTACTATGAAAGAGAAATTCATATTTAATTCAATCACGCACTTTATCTTGGAGGCTGAGTATCTTGAAGCCGATGATGTGGAGTTGACATGGTCGAAACTCTTTTGCCCATGTCGAGGGTATCATGTTTAATCGGTTCTTTTCAAAGTGGATTCGAAGTAATGGAATGTGATTTTGTAGCGACGGTCGGCCGTCCCCGAGTCGCATTATTTTGGCTGGTGTAGTTGTACGATCGTAGTCATTTGTGCTCGGCCAGAGCCATTTTGGTCCCGAGTGAAGTAGTTTAGTTGTCTTTATCGAAGGTATGCCTTTTTAGGGTCTTAAAAATTCGATATATAGCCTAAACTTTGAGATCGTGTTTATTCCTGTAGTGAGGTCTTAAATTTTTTTTATGCCTTTGAGGTCTTACAATTTTTGATACTTGGTATAAGTATTGTTCATGTCTTGCTTGAGGTCTTACAAATTTTTCATGCCTTTGAGGTCTTGTAGTTTTTGTCGTTGCCTTATCTAGGTCTTACGAGACCGAGTTTGCCTACTCGGGGTCTTATGGCTTTGGGTTTTTTAATAAATAGATATTGGGGATAGTCACCGACTCATCGATTTTTCTCTAGCTCAAGCCGTTACTCGTGAGCTCGGTATTGCCTCATTGAGGGCTTACGATTTTGGATATTCCGACCCTGAGGTCATGTAGTTTTAGAGATATGGACGCTAGTCCCTGAGTGTTCGGGGCACTTTTAGACTTAGAGATGTTTCGTGATTTTCATGCTACCTCATTGAGGGCTTATGAATTTGGAATTCTGGCCCTGAGGTCATATGAGTGCTGAATTATTGACGCCAATCTCCAAGTTTTCGGGGTGTTTTTGATAGAGGGATCGTCTTAGCGAAAATGCTAAGTTTCCCTTGTAGTATGAGATGTTTTGAAAAAAGGTATTCTTTGATTGTTTGGAACAGGTATATATTATTTCATTGTCGTGGGACCAACTATATATAGGCATGGTCTGTTCGACCATTTGGCCCGATACATCATTTTACTACTGGGACCCTAGGGGGATGCCCTCCAGCATTTGGGGTTGATTGAAAGGGAAGCATTGAATACTTGTTGATCCTTCTTTAAGTAGCACGTGGATGTTGCCTCGTTAAAAACCTTGCCGGAAAAACCCTCTTCGGATAAAAACTCGATCAAAGGAAAAGAGTGCAAAGGATGATTCGAAACCTTAAGATCTTCGAGCTGGGTCGGCATTTCGACTACTTTGGTCGGGGACCTGTACAAAAGTTATTATGAAATATAAAATAAACACTGTGAGATTATTATACCTCAAAAGCGATGGATCTTTTAGATCTTGGCATTCGTTTGGTAGACGCTATGTGGTCCTTAATTTGAATACAGTCAAGAGTGTGTCTTAAAAGATCACGCGGATGACATGTTGCGGTTCATCCGCTTTGTACTTTTTGGTTGTTTATATTTCTTGAGACTTATTTTTAGCTTGGTCACTGAGGAATTCCCGAAGAAGACCGTTGTCGAGTAACCGGGCCACTTCTTCCGGAGTTGCCGGCAATCCTCGGTCCTGTATCTGTGCGTTTTGTGCAACTTGCATACTAAGTTATAGTACCTCTATGAAGGATCCGACTGTACAGGCCTGGGCTACCTGGCATCTCTGATTTTGCTGATGGTGAACACAATGTTTGACACATCGATGTTGAATTTGAATTTTGATAAGCGAGGTGCCTCAGTTGGTCCTGTGTTCCTGTCAAACCCAACTTTGATGATGAGTCTCCGAGGATCCAGTCCTTCGCCTATCCTCCGGTCATTACGATATGGGTTGCGCCTTGAGGCATTCCTTCTATCTTCAACGTATGGTTGCTATATTTCTTTATTTGGCTTCGACTCCTTAGCCAAATCCTGCTTGGATATACTGAACACAAGGGGGCCCCCACCTGATCATCCTCGACTCGAATTTTTGACCGATATCGGTTGTGGGCGTCTGACCTGGTCACGGCGGGATATTCGACCAGATTTTGTTTCAACTGCTTGGAAGCCACCGAGATTTGTTCATTAAACCCTTGAGTGAAAGCCTGCGCTGCCCAATCATTAGAGATCGGAAATAGTTCCATTCGTTCCACTTGGAAGCGAGATACAAACTCTTACTGCATTTCGTTCTCCCTCTACTTGATCATAAACACGTCAGATTTCCTCGTTGCTACTTTGATGGAACCGGTGTGTGCCTTTATGAAGGATTCCTCTAGCATGGCAAACGAGTCCATAGAGTTTGGTGCTAGATTGTGATACCACATCATGGCCCTCTTCGAGAGTTTTTTCCCAAACTTCTTTAATAAGATGTACTAAATCTCGGCGTCCTTTGTGTCGTTGCCCTTTACTGCGCAAATGTAAAAAGTAACATGCTTATTAGGGTCTGAGGTCCCATTGTATTTTAGGAGTTCTGGCATTCTGAACTTCTTTGGAATAGGTTTCGGGGCTGCTTCCTTGGGGAACAGCCTTTGTATGAACTTCTTCGAATCCACGCCTTTCAGAATCGGGGGAGCACCCGAAATTTGGTCAACCCTGGAGTTGTAGGTCTTGACCTTCTTGTCATTGGCTTCTATCATTTTCTCGCCCAATTCGATCCTTCTAGTGAAGTCTTCAAGCATCTTCACGATTATAGGATCGGCTATTAACCTGTTATTGCTCCATCTCTCCAGCACCTGTTCGGCCACGGAAGCAGTCCCCGGTGCTGCCACGCTAGGGGTTTTTTGGTAACTTTGCAGCTGGAGAAATAGCTAGTTGTTGTGCCTAGAATATTTCAAAAATAACATGAAGGCTAACCTCCTGTTCTTCCCTGTTGGGGTTTTCCGAGCCTCTTGTGGGTCTCCTTGGTGCACGCTCTTGTTGGTGTGTGAGCTCATATCGACCTGATGGGCGTCGCGCGAACCTATGTCGACCGGAATTGGTCCTGACGAATTCTCAAAGTTTCGTCGTGGCACACCAAAATTTGCTCCCCTTTGAGAAGCCACACCATTCTATCCATGGTTTTCAAGATTGTCATTTTCAACTCTATTTTCTGAGCCAGACATTTTAACCTAAAATCGAAGATCTTGGACAAGAAAAAGTGTGAAAGATAACTTGTGTTATGTAATGAAACCAGCAAGTCACTATTATTTTTAGCCACATGGTGGACGCCAAACTATTTAGCGTGAAGATAGTAATAATAATTATTGATAGGGCTCTAAAAATACGTGATCTATTTTTATGCTAGTTGTTAAGCAGTTGATGTTAGATATGTGAGATTTAGAGACAAAATAAAGTTAAAGAGGGAGATATAATCAAATCGATAAGCTAGTTATTCGCGGCCTCGAGCTTGTCAATTCGGGCCTTGAGGTCGATCTCTTGGCTCGGCTACGAGCTATTGAGGGTAACCGTGATAGGGTTTAACAATTATAAAATGATCAATGAACGCTCTCTATGACCAACGATAAGCAATAATGAAGAATAGATATGAAAATAATAAAAGGAGGCAATAATATCAAAAGAGTATGTTAGAGAGCAAAGAGAGTGTTCTTGTATATTTCTTGTGGAGTAGATGAAGCAACAGAGAGCCCTACAAAATTGTAAGGATCCACTTTATATAGGGGGAATCATAACATATTACAAAATACATTAATGACAAAGAAGTAGGGATGTGAATGCTAACTAATGTCATCGTGCAGGCTCAGACTAGCCTGACAGATTTTATCGGTCCTGGCTGCAGTCCTTGGGAACCCCGACCCCTGTATATTATGGTCGTGATGACAACCGTCTCTAGGCGGGCATTGACGAACCTTGAGGAAGGAAATCGACCACAGCCTCAAAGTCTCGAGGCCTCGAGATGATTCTTCCAAAATGCATTAATGACGACAAATCAGACCCTCCGATTTTGCTGTATACAACATGTTTAGTCGGGGAGAACCACCAGTAAAGTCGGAACCATTCTATGGCCTCAATGGAACCTAACACGACTCCTCAACTCAACATTCAATCCTTAGCTTCTTCAAAAAACATTCAAAATTTGAAGCTTCTTCTTTAGCTTTCAAGTTTTTTTCTTGGATTTAGAAGAGGAATGGCTTTTTGAAACTATGGTTTTAGGTTTTGCGGCTGAGTCTAAACTTTATTCCAGACTTTCATTTTGGTTTATTTAGCTGATTTGGACACATTTAGGTTTGTTCTTCATTGTGTAATTGCCTAATTTCAAGTCAATAAATACAAACCCGAAGTTTGAATATCTTATCCTATGTTAATTAGCTGGTTTAGTGGAGTATATAAAAAGCTTGAAAAATTAGCTTTGATGCAGTAAACAGATTTTTTTTTAGATTCATTTTCTGTTTGGTTAAATCTTGTTGCATTTTTGTTATGTGTTTTATCTTACCTTATTGTTGTTTAAGAATGAGTACTACCATGAGATTATCTTAATGGAGATTTATATATCTATTCAAGTGTTGAAAATGGTTTATCTTTTGGTTTTTCCCATTTTAATCTATCTTGTTTAATATATGAATATAATATTACAATTTCTACAATATTTTTCTTACACGATGAATTAGTTTATAAACAAGTTTGACCTCCATAGTTGAAAACAAAAAGAAAAAGAAAGGTCTGTTCATTTACGACAGTTATTATTTTTCTATTTTATGTGGTACGCTTATACTATAAATATTTATCACTAGTTCACTGTCTCACTAGTTATAGTTGACTATATGTCATCAATTCTTCCTAAAAAGAAATTATACCTAATTAACTGGGATATTGTCACTAAGAAAATTTCCAAAGGGGGTTAGGCATAAGAAAAGCCTACCAAAAAAACTAATCCCTAATCACGGGCCTAGCTTGGAGAATCCTCAACAATATTCACTCCCTATGGACAAAAGTACTAATTAGTATTTATAGGAGAAAAAAGAAAACAATTGACTCATCAATCACTTGAAAAAATCTTTTGGAAGGATGGAATATCTGTAAAAAAGGCATTAGATGGCCAGTTCATAACAACTCATGTCACAACATTTGGGACACAAATTGAATACCTATTTATAAGAACCTTAGGAGCAGTATACAAGGGCCTCTTCCAAAAGGAAAGGATAAACTACAAATTAAAAATATTAGGGATAATAACACTTGGTGCTTAGAAAAACTCTCCTTTGAACTACCAACCCCTTTAAAGAATTGTATCAATTCCATTCCCTGTAATAATGAAAACTCAATTATCCTATGTAATATATGTTGGAGTCTCACCTCAAATGAACTGTTTACAACCTCTTCATCCAACCAACTAATTGACAATAACAACAACAATACCTTA
Organism: Nicotiana benthamiana; assembly: GCA_034376525.1. NCBI lineage: Eukaryota > Viridiplantae > Streptophyta > Magnoliopsida > Solanales > Solanaceae > Nicotiana > Nicotiana benthamiana. The sequence continues at coordinate 82,178,413 of CM067331.1, forward strand.
AATAGCATCTGGCTCTGGAAGCTCTAATGTCCTAACAAAATAAAATTCCTCCTATGAAAAATATACAATGTACGCCTTCACGCAAGAAGCTTCTTATCAAAAATTGGTATAAACATTGATCCTTTATGCCCAATATTTAAAAATTACCATGAAACTATTCGTCACATATTTTGGAAATGTCATATAGCCAAACACCTTTGGCACAACTTTGGTATCAACACTGTTGACAACTCTAGCAACAAACTTTGGATGGACTTGCTCTTGAACACACAACCAAAAATAAGTCCTAAATATGTACGTTGGCACCAATTACTTCCTTTTATAATATGGAAAATTTGGAACAACAGGAATCAAAACAATATTAATAATAATACCAACCCTATCAACATCAAAAAAATATTTGCTTACACAAATGAATATTACTTCTACACTAATAAAAATGTGATAGTGGAGAGGACTATATTAAAGTGGATGAAACCACCCTTAGGGTAGTACAAAGCAAATATTGATGGTGTCTTCGACATAAAAATCATGGAAGGTGGCATTGGAACTGCGATACGTGACTCGAAAGGACGCTGGTGTGTAGGATCATCGATAAAAATTCTTGCAACATCACTATTACAAACAAAACTTATGGCTCTACGCCACAGCCTCCAATTAATAATCAAGGAAGACCTCTTCCCTGTGGAAGAGGAAACCGATGCAACGGATATATTAAACATAATATACAATAACGCACTTGCTAACGACAAACTTTACTTTGAATGCATATCATTAGTGGATGAGGCAACCAAGCAAGGGAGGATATCATTCATGCATAGCTTCAGACAAGGAAATGGCGTGGCTCACACTTTGGCAAACGAAGCTCTAAGGAACAAGTCCTTTGATAAACTATGTATTTTTGCTAAGCCTCCTAATTTTGTAATCGATCTCTATGAAAGATATATGGAGGACTATGTTTATGTAAGATCGTGTAGTACCAAACAATGCGAAACTCTAGCTGCTCTAGGAAATATTAGTGCTATAGATGGCCTAATGGTTGACAAAAGTAATGCATGTATAAACAATATCTATAGGGGGGAGACAACCCTCCCTACTTAGCCTTATATATATATATGTCAATCTAATTGCTTTTTTTATTTATTATTTTATTTTAGTTAACCAGCATGTTTTGAATGCTTTGGATTAATTCTTTGATGTTAAGACGTGATTTCAGCTTCACCATTGATGTACTTGGAATGATTACTAATGTTAGGAATATGGCCTAAAAACTCAATTAGTAATTGAACAACTTCCTAATTAGGCCATACACTAATATCTTGAAAGATGGTTTGTACATTTGCTTAAAATGATTGGGCTTTAGGAATAAATAGGTACTGGCAAGAACGGTGGAATTAATTATTGCATCACTAGCAGTGGAATGTTTTCCCACCATTTTTTAAAGATAAGTTGAGGCACGTCATCCATAAATAAACACTATAGCCTATGGCCCTCATAATAATACTAAAATAAATAAGTTTAGGAAATAATCATGAATATTGTAGTTTGTTTTAAGCGTGTATTAATATATTATTGTGATTATGGGTACGGTTTCTAAAATATAGTTCTGACACCTAATTCCCAAATTTGGGTACATATTTTATGTGACCCGACCACAACTTTGAAGAATAATAAAATACACATGTTGTAGATCGTGGGTATAATTTCCGTGACATGATTCACGATATGTACAAAAATAAACAAGTGTACAACAATCGTAACTTATTTCATAAACAACTCCATAAATAATTAAAAGCAGTATAAAGTTAAAAATGCACAATAGGTTTAAAACATGTAATACATCAGATAATTAGGTCTATTATTAATAGTTAAGCGACCGTGCTAAAACCATGGAACCCGAGAATGCCTAAAACCTTCTCCCCGAATAACAAAATTCCTTACCTAGTTTTTCTTGTTTCACAGACGTTAAGCAGACTCAAAATTTCCTCAATTTGGGATTTAAAATAAACCGATGACTTGCGACACCACAAATATCCCAAGTGAAAACTCTGAATCAATAAATAATTCTATTTCGATTAATGTCACTTAAATTGAAAAAACTCCCTTGTATCCCCCTCAAGTAAAAAAGAGGTGTGACAGACCCCCTCCCCCTCCCCACCTAGCTATATGGTTCCAATTTTCTAATCTGGACAAGTAATCAGCCACTTTATTCTCTATTCCTTTTCGATCTCGGATCTCTAAGTAAATTCTTTCAAGAGGCGACATTAGCCTCGTCTTGGCGTCTCACTTTTCAAACAAATACCTTATAGTTGAGTTATCTTTGTAGACGATGACTTTAGTTCCCACTAGATACGATCTGAACCTGTCAAACTTTCACACCACTACAAACAACTCTTTTTCAATAACAGTGTAGTTCATTTAGGCTGGATTTAGAGTTTTGCTCCCGTAATAAATGGATTGAAAATTTAATCTCTCCTTTTCCCCAAAACAGCTCCGATTGCGAAGGCACTCGCATCGCATGCCAACTCAAAGGGCCAGATTCGGGACAATGCTAATTGGTGCAGTCACCAATATTTTCTTTAGCTCCTCAAATTCTTTCAGACAAGCATCATCAAATTTGAAGGGAATATCTTTCTTAAGAAGCATGCACAGAGGAGAAAAAGTTTTTGAAAGATCTCTAATGAAACGACGATAAAAACCTGCATGGCTCAAGAAAATGTGAATGCCCTTGATGGATATCGGTGGGGGCAATTTTTCAATCGCCTCCAACTTTGCTTTGTCCACTTGCAAACCATTACACCTTGTGCCTTAAGACTATACCATCTCGTATCATGAAATGACACTTCTCCTAGTTTAGCACAAGTTTGTCTCCTCACATCTGACAAGCACTTTATCAAGGTTCATTAAAGAATTATCAAAAGAATACCCAAACGTAGAAAAGTCATTTATGAACACTTCTACAAATCTTTCAACCAAGTAAGTAAAAATAGCCATCATACATATTTGAGAAGTTGCAGGTGCATTGCAAAAACCAAAGAGCGTTTGTTTAAATGCATACGTGCCATAGGGACACATAAATGTAGTCTTCTCTTGGTCCTTTTGGGCTATAGAAGTCTGATTATACCTCTAATAGCCATCTAGGAAAATAGTAGCATTCTTGTCCAGCTAATCTATCGAGCATTTGGTCAATATAAGGGAAAGTGGTCATTGCAAGTGGCATTGTTTAATTTTCTATAATCTAAGAAAATTCTCTACCTAGTCACATTTGTTGTGGAATCAAGTCATTATTTTCCTTAACCACTACAATCACCCTCCCCCAGGCACACATTGGACGGGGCTTACCTATTTTCTATCAGAGATTGAAATATCAAGCCACTTAATCACTTCTTTTCTTACCACCTCTTTCATGATTGGATTTAGGCGACGTTGTTGCTCTACATTTGGCTTGTGCCCTTCCTTCATGGGGATTTTATGCATGTAGAAGACTAGAATAATGTCTCTAATGTCAGACATCATCCACCCAATTGCTCGTTTATGCTCACACAACACTCTTAACAGCATTTCTTTTTGCAATTTAGACAAGCTAGAGGAACCAATAACAGGTAGAATGTCAGAACCCCCCAAATAATCAAATTGAAGGTGAGGGGGCAAGGGTATAAGTTTCAATTTTGGAGCTTTGTCAATCAACGGCTTTGGAGGGGGCCAATTTGGCCTATTAAGGGCTCAAAGGGATTTATCTCATACATGTAGACACATGATGCATCTAGTATATGCATCATATCCTCGACCTCGTCATCAATCTCCAAAATATCGAACAACATGAGTGTTTTCTTTAAAGAATCGTCTAAATATACACTTGTGTCAATAAGTTGCTCATCCACCTCCACAATAGATATCATAGAGAGCTCCTCATAATAGCGGGGCAGTTGGATCACCTTGTAAACATTGAAAATTGTTTCCTCGTTGCCCACCCTCATGATTGTTTTTCCCTCTCTCACTTTAATAATTGCATCACTTGTAGCCAAGAGAGGTCATCCCAATATGATTGGAACTTGTTCATCGGCCTCATAATATAGGATATTGAAGTCCGTCTGGAAGATAAATTTCCCAATTTGCATCAACACATCTTCAATCACTCATTTAGGGTAGGCTACGGATCTATTGCTAGCTGCAACATCACAATGGTTGGTCTCGGAGCTCCCAGGCCCAATTGCTTGAACATGGACAAGGAAATCATATTTATGCTTGCCCCCAAATCATAAAGAGCTCAGCCCACATCAATATTATCAATTTGCACAGGGATGGTGAAGCTACCAGGGTCCTTAAGCTTTTGAGGGAGCTTATTTTGGACCCTTGAAGTGCACTCCTCAGTAAGTCCAATTGTCTCGAATTCAGTCAATATCCTATTGTGAGACACTATATCTTTGATGTACATAGCATATTTTGGAATTTCACAAAGTACATCGATTAATGGAATATTCAATTAAACCTAGCTCAACATAGAGAGAAATTTGTTGAACATGCGATCATCATTCTTCTGTTGTAAACTTTGGGGAAAAGGTGGTGGTGGCCTCACAGAATTCATTGGATCTGAACTTGACTCGTCTTTATTTGATTTGTGTGTTGACTTAGGAATCAACTCCCCCTTAGGTATACGCTTATCTGTACTCTTTTTTGGTGCTTCTTCCAATTCCCTTATGTTTCTGAGTGTGACTGAATTAACTTGATTATTCTTCTCTATATCACTGAGAAGAGCGCCTGCAGGCCTAGTATTTTGATTTTCCGCTAACTACCCCATTTGTCTCTCAAGATTTCTGAAATCGGTCATGAGTTGTTGATTATCCAGCAATAACTTCTTCAAAAAGTCATTTATACTCTCTTCTACTTACCGGGGTGGCTTCTGAGATTGATTAAAATTTCATTAGGGCCTATAATGATTTTGAGTCCACCTCAGGAGAAGTTAGGATGATTCTTCCAATTTGGGTTGTAAGTGTTTCTATATTGTGCATGCTAATTTATTGGACCTCTGCTTTGTTTCCCCACATAGAGATAGATTTAGAGTTTGTGGGGCACATGTCACTTGTGTGACTGTCACCACATAATTTGCAGCAAATAGACATATGTTGTACATGTTACATATGTTGTGTTTGGTGCATTGTCATTCTATTCATCTGATTTGCCAATTTTCCTCTCATGGCTGAGAATTCATCAAGCTCAATTACATTGATTTCTTTCTGTTTAAGTGCTCTTCGTGATTCCCCATCTCCTTAACAATTATTATCATTAGCAGTAAAATTATTTTACAAGAGTTGTATTTCACTATACTGCCTTGCCATAAACTTCCCCCACAAGCTGAGTCAAGATTTATCTTTGATGTCTCATATAACCCATCAAGAAAGTATGACCCAATACCTCATCAGTCTGACAATGATGCGGGCAGTCTCTGAATAGCTTCTTATATCTTTCCCAAGCTTGACGAAGAGTCTCGTCATCCCGTTGTTGGAACCCAAGTATCTGGCTCCTCAATGACTTTGTCTTTTTAGTAGGAAAAAAAAATAATTAAGAATTTTCTTGCTAGATCATCCCAAGTGTGGATCGAGTTTGGGGGCTCCTTTTACAGTCATTCTTTGGCTTCCCCTCGCAGTGAAAGGGGAACAATGTCAACCTGACATAGTCCTTGGAAACGTAGAATAATTGTAAAATCTGTAATTTCCAGGAAGTTTTGAATGTGCCATTGCGGGTCTTCATGAGACAGACCAACGTATTTTTGTGTGGAATGAATCAGCTGCACCATGTACTGAATCATACCCATGCTTCACAATAGCCTAAGTCATATTAACAAGATTGGGCCTTGCGGCTTCTATCATCAGACGCTCTTTATTACCTGTCATCTTTAGTGGCTTAGACTTCTAGCTTAGATTTCCCTCCTCGGCCTATCAAGTATTCATTCAATTTCAGGATCAAGAGGAAGGAGGTTGTTTGCGCTTCTACTCCTCCGCATTAAAGAGAAGAACCTGCGTTAACACGAGCAAGAGAAACTGAAAGTTAAAACTTGAACAAATAACTAATAAAAGCTTAACTCAAACAAGTAACTAATTTTTAAGTCCCTGGAAATGACGCAAAAAACTTGTTGCGACCAAATACACTCACACAAATATACGTGATCGTCAAATAATAGAGTAGTTAGTAGAGTATCGTTCCCACTGAGACTTATGATTAACTTTTGACTGATTAACAACTTATCGATTTAGAACATTTCTCACAAAATGTGAAAGTGCTTAATTTACTACCTAATAAACTATCAAGTAGGGAAATAACTTGAGATCAACCACAACACCTAGGCAATTTTGGATAAAAATCAGTTGGAGACGATATTCTAGGGCCATAGACTAGCTAACAATTTTGTTGTGTTCTTGGCTTAAACTAACTATTACTTATCTATTGTTGATTGACATGCTTGATATTACTCATAAGAATCTATCGAGTTCTTACTTGCCTATTCAATCTAACTTAATACATATACGTATATGGAATTAAGATTAACAAGAATGCATTTACACTTCTTGTATTTCAACCAAGCAAGATAATTAGGTATATTTCTATCCTAATTGCGAATCTATTCCCCGATGCTCGGGCTCAAGTACTTGCTCTATTAGTCCTATATGAAATCGAGAATACGAATGTTCGGATTCAACTCTAGATTCGTAAATAGTATTACTCTGTTAGCTACGCAGCAAAATAATTAAGAACATAACTAAATAAACAATCTAATATGATTAAATCAAACTCGTTAATTTAAACTTCAAACATCGATATTCCTGTATCACCCATGACCCCAGAATAATAAGGTTCTTAGCCACTCATGTTCATAGAATCATAAAAAATAATATTTTCAAACATAAAATCAATGAACACTAAAAGAAGAATGGAAGAATTGATCAGCTCTGTGCTCCTGGGTGTTTCGTACTTTTGTTCCTCTCTTAAAGTCGCATCCTCCTCCCTAAAATAGGTTTAGGTTGGCTTTTATATCAGTTGAGGACGTCTTGGAGCCCTGGTCGAAATATGACACTTTCAGCTCACAACACTCAGGGTAGCGTGGGGAGCTAGCCCTGGCTCTGGGCTTTTTAACATTCTATTTTGTGCGCCACGGGTAGCGCCCCACACGGCTTGTGGCGCTCAAATGTGCACTTTTCTCTTTTCTTCTCATTTTCACTCCAATTCGTACATCTTCGTCCCAAATTGTGTTCGGATGATTTCTACACATAGAAATATCCCAAATTAACACAAATCATTGTAGTGCACATCCGAAATCTACTATACATAAGCAAAATGTGAGGTAATATACACAAGAATGTACTTTAAGCCGAATATCAACAGTTGTCTAAGCCCCACAATGGGTGCCAAACTATTTACCCGTAAAATAATATAATTAAATTTATAGGTAGTTATAAACAAAGTGAATTGATTTGCTGCAGTTGCTGTCCAAAGTCGGCAATACACACCTTGAGATCCGAACGGCAAATAATAAGAAAGCGTAAGCGTAAGTCTTTAATTGCTCGACATACTTGTCAAATTACGTAAAATCCAAACTGGGACCTGTCTCATAACTTTGTTTCCCTACCAATTTATATTATTTACATGCAATTTGTTACATCTTATTTTAGTTTTCTAATGTCAAACTTTTAGAGCAATTATTTTATATTAATCTAAACCATTTCAACTGAGCCTTTAATGAAACACCAAAGTTTAAGGCCCACTAGCTTCATTTAATTAAGATCAATTAAGAGAAACAGTTCAGTAGGAACTTCCAATTGGGTGTGCTATATATACCCAATATTTTCAAAGTATAAGCTGAGATATATGAGAAGTCTCATCGGTTTGTCCCCCAAATGTAAACTGAACACTCAGGAATTTGACATGGCCAAAAGTACTAAAGTCTAACATAAATAAATATAGTTATCTTCCTTCTTTCTTTAATTTCTTATATTTTTTTCCATGGTGATAATTTGAGCCCAAATTTATTGAACACATTCAAGATTGGGCCGATATTAAACGGCATATTTGAAGTTGAGATGATTTTTACTCCAAATTAATTTATGAGTAATTTTGTACTGTCCATATCTGAAGTTGAGATGATGTATATATATATATATATATATATATATATATATATATATATATATATATATATATGACCATAACAAAAGAAAAAAAAATTATTTAATAATTAAACAATTCATAAGAAAACTACATATATCAATTGAAGCTTAAAAAGAGTTGGGCAAATCCAAATCTTAGTCCATTTTTCCCCATTCACTCTCATTTGACCTGCCTATTTATTGAATCGGTCATTTTGACCCGATTAAAATCAGTCAAACCCAACCACTTTGACACCCCTATTTCTCTCTATCAATTGGATATCTACATGCAGATATGTTTTCTCATTTTTGTTTTCAGTTATATCAAACCTCTCGGCAGAGGCGGATTCAACAATTTGGGAAGATGGGTGCACTACTACAAAATAATGGATCCTGAATATAAATGGAATTTTTATCTCTTATAGTAAAGGTTGATATCTTATTTATTTTAAATAAATACCCTTTTAAAAAATTATATTTTATAACTATTTTTTTATTTTTACAACCAAATATCTATTTATGATTACCTCCTACCCTTAAGCCATCAAATACTCTATGTATTATTTTCCTCTCTTATTTTTCTCTCTCATTATATATTTTATTTATCCACGTCTCTTTCTTCGCGATATTATTCCATAGCTATGGGCTCTAAGTAATCTATCCACATTGATTGGTTTTGATAGAGTAGGCATTCGACCAAATATTGGATGTTTTACAAGTATTCAAGTCCAGTTGATTTTATAGAATTCAGCGATGCTTCACTATGGTGGTTCTTTTCTTCCTTAGATTCATTACCATTCAGTAGCCTATGTCTGCCTTTTGATTAGGTAAAGAGTCGTCTTCTATCCACTGACTTCTGTGACTTCTAGTTCTTTAATATTCACCCATGTGAATTCTCTATTATTGCACATCATACTTAAAATGAGATGGCTAACCCGAATGCCAACTGAATAAATTATCAATATTGATAAGTTCATGTTTACACCATGACATGTGTAATTCTCAATAAACTTCAGGTTTATTATGGGATCGGTTTTTATACCAATACATATCCACTTTATTGTGGCATTCTTTTGTTTGTGTAGTACAAACTGGAGAACGAAGCGGGTAGCTTTTCATATACAAATTATCCCGCTGCAAGTTGTAGTAATAGAAGATATCAAATCTTTCTTTTATTTATAGTCTCAATATAATCAGCGCTTTCGCGTGTACTTTGGAAACTGAAAAAGTTTCTTTGAGACTTACTACAGCACAATACTCAATTGTGTTTCTCCAACATTAATAATTGGCTCTTCTAGAGCTCTCAATTAATTTTGTACTACCACAAATTCATCAACATCCATGTGGTGAATATCTTTCTTAAAGAGAAAGTTATACCATTATGGTCATGTCAAACTTATATGCAAGATATGTTTCTTGCATTATTTTTGTCCTTTGATAATCACATTGACAAATTATTTTGGCGTACAATAGGTACGTGACCAACGACCATTCATGCCATAATAATGACATCATCTCAAAACCTCTTTCTAGGGGTGAGTGTGGTATCATCTCAAACCTCCTTCTAGGGGTGAGTGTGGTATATTCAATACCAATTTCATGTTCATATTCTTCCAATAATGAATATGTATTCGTGAATCAGATGTTGTCACATTCACTGCGGGGATATGTGATTTTGTTATCCTTTTCAAATCTGTAAATGCGTCTGGCATTTGATTTGCTATTCTTTGCAAATGGATAATCTTTTGCACCTCATTTTCACAAATGGAGGTATGTGGATCAAGATGAGATAATGATGCATTTTTCCACAAAATTTCCCGTTTGGTTTCACCAACTTCTCCCCCTAATTTTGGGAAAAGTGTCTCATCGAATTGACAGTCTGCAAATCGTGCAGTGAACAAATCCCCTGTCAATGTTTCGAGGTAGCGAATAATGGAGGGCGATTCAAACTCAACATATATTCCTGACCTTCTTTGCAGACCCATTTTGGTGCGGTATGGCGGTGCTACAGGCACATATACTGCGCATCCAAAGATTCTTAAATGGGATATATTAGGTTCATGACCCAAAACTAATTGCAACGGGGAATATTTGTGATAATTCGTCGGTCTGAGACGAACTAGCATTGCTGTATGCAAAATGGCGTGACCCCAAACCGAAGTGGCCAGCCGACGAACTAGCATTGCTGTATGCAAAATGGCGTGACCCCAAACCGAAGTGGGCAGCCTCGTTTTCATGAGTAAATGAGGTATTCAAGATTCTTCTCATCTATCGTCTCAACATGATATCCATTTTGACTGATATCTTAAAAACTCAACAAGTTCCTTTTAGACTTGGAGGAGAACATTTTGACTGATATCATTAAAACTCAACAAGTTCCTCTTAGACTTGGAGGAGAACATTGCATTCTCTAAAATATTGTTCCTTTAGGCAGAGTTATAGTTGCTCTTCAGGAGCCTTCAATCAATTTAATTCCCATGGTTTGACATACAAAAGAAAATATATGAACATGAGAATATACAAATCTGTTTGCTTCATATTTAAACAGTATTTTCAAAATCTGCTGAGGTTATTCGAATACCTTAGTTGATAGTCAACTATCTTGGGAAGCAGTCATCAGGATAGTCGACTATCTAAATCAGATAGTCGACTATCTTAGCTTGCGGAAAAATCCAGTTTTATTGCGAAATATTAGATAATCGAATAACTAAGTTGATAGTCGAATAACTTAGTAAACAGTCATCAGGTTATTCGAATAACTAAATCAGATATTCGAATAACATAGCTTGCGGAAATTCCAGTTTTTAATACGAAATATTAGATAGTCGACTAACTTATTAGTTAATCGACTAACTTTGCTGGAAAATAAAAATTTCTTCGAAATTTAAGCATATTGAAACATTCTAAAGAACTAATACTAACATTATATCATAAACTAACTAATACGAGCTGATACTAATGACTATTAGTTTATTCACTAACTATTACAAATAAGTGAAATAAAATCAAACAATTCCATCTTCCTTCATCACAGATCCATCACCAATTAGGTGGTCAATTTTCCCCTCAGGGTGCTCAAAGAAGTATGCCACATCCAAGTGGGTGATGTCAAAATTGTCGTCAGAGACAAAATTGGTTTCAGGGCCTTTACTCTTTAGAGATGCTTGATAAAGCTCAACCAAGTGTCTTGGTACATGGCAAATTTTCGCCCAGTGCCCTTTTCCACCGCAACGATAATATATAGTTTATGAACTATTTGCTTTTGGATTCTCATTGCATCGTGCTTGTGGCAGAGTGACCAACTTCAGGTTGTCATATCTCTCCTTTAAGTCATTCCACAAGATAGATGGATCATTTGACTGTGATATATTCAATTTTCAAACCTTCATCAAGGTGATGGCGCAAGAAAATCAAGGCCTTAGCACAGTTTCAAACCTTCATCAAGGTGAT